>CM062807.1:1159635839-1160380490 GCA_031772625.1 Pinus tabuliformis | reverse complement strand
ATACATATTCTCCCATGGATAGCTTGATATTATGGCACTTTCCAAACAATTTATTGTTCCTCCATTTACAATCATCACTTGACACTCTGCCTGGATATAGGAAGCAATCAATTCTTTTGCTACCCTACAATGAATAAAATTGTGGGTGCTTCCTGAATCAATCAACCCTATTACCTTTTTTTTCTTGATTTTTCCTTCTATCTGTTTGTTTGAGGAGTGGTAATTCCCACCAATGCATTACAAGATATGGTTGGATTTATTTTTCTTCATCTAGGCTTTGTTCCTGGAATATATCCTCTTCTTTTTACCTTTCTTGCTCCTTTTCTTCTTCCTCTTCACAATCTATGTAGAATAATTTCTTCTCAGCACACTTATGACCTTTTGTGTATTTGCTATTACAATTGTAACAAAGCCCTTTTGCTCTTTTTTCTTCCAATTGTTGTGGTGTCAACCTTGTAGGTTGTGGAAGACTATGGGCAACAACACTTCCGTCTTAATAGTTGTGAATGGTATGATTCCTAGTTGCCATAATTTTGCTTTCCATTTTTCTTGCTAACCTGAATGCCTTCTCTAATGAATCAGGTTCCCAAAGGTGCACATCATGTTATATTATCCTTTAAAGACCCTATGAACACATCAATCCTATTATCCTCTGGAATATCTTTTACCCTTATGTTCAATTTTTGGAACTCCTCAATGTGCTCCATTATTGAACCCTTTTGTTTGAGACTTATCAATTGGCTAAAAAAAGTGTTGCTTTTTGTATCCTCATAATGTGCTATCAATTCTTCTGTAAAAATTGCCCAAGTGATAAATTTTTTACGAGAACAAAGCCATTGATACCATACAAACTAATTTGGCTCTAAATATAAAGTTGCCATACGTACCTTTTTGTGTGTTTTGCACATTATTGAGATCAAAGAATTGCTCCATCTGTAATATCCATGTGGCGGGATCCTTGCCATCAAACTTCCTCATATCGATTTTTGGAATGTGGTGATTCTTCGATCCAACATTAGCGTCTATGGAATCATGATTAACATTTCTTTTGTTCTCATCATGAGTTTCTTTACTACCTTTTCACCATTAGTAAGTATTTCTTGTAGAAAATTAGTTAAATCTGTCTTCAAATCTGCCATGCCTGTCTCCAAATTTGTGTTCAAATCTATCTTCAAATTGTCTATCTTAGCTTCCATGCCATTCATCTTAGCTTCCACGCCATTTATCTTAGTATCTATTAACTTTTGTGAGCGTGACATTTGTTGCACTTGTTCTTGTAATTTTGATATATCATGTAGCATTTCTTCCTCTTCTTCATGAGTCATGCTAGAGCTTTCTTTCAGGTTCCTTACTAGGCATTTGCATTTTCTTTCCTCGGGGCATCAGTTACTGATAAAATGCTCTACTATGCCCTTTGAATTCCTTCAAAATAAATTTTCAAACCAAGCTTAAGAAAAAATTAAAAAAAATCTACACACCTTTTTCACTTTGTAGGAGCTCGATATTGCCTCTGATGTACCTCTGTACTTTCCAGTCATCTAGTTCTGAACTTCTGACCTGTAGTAGCTCTCTGTGTCCTCTTTCTAATGCTACAAGTCTGACCCAAATTGGATTCTCCAAGGAAGCGTTATGCGAAATCTCCCACAGTGGCTTGATTATAGACTAGTTCAGTAGAGATAACTTGTACGATGTGCCGCGAGTTACTGTTTCAACCTTTGGATCTGAAAAACACCCACAAGAAACTACAGTCCATCCTCTTTTTGTACCTTCTTACGAAACTTCAATCCGATACCTAGAGAGAAGGTTATGACGATTTTCCCTAAGTCACCTATTTTGAATGTAATTCAGGAGTCTGCAAAAAGACCAACTTCCTCAGATCATATCTCCGCAAATATCGCGCGAAAAGCTCTGAAATTCGGACCCAAGGTTCAGCGCGATTTCTTCTCAAATGGGTTTTTTTGCAACTTCTGAAACGTCACAAAAAAAAAGTTATAGCGAAAATGCCACGATGACTTGTTTGGAGCAGCGAAACCCTAGAATCCAAAGCTCTGATACCAAATGTTATGAAACCAGCTCAAGAAAAGATAGAAAAGAAAGATCAACACTTTAGAATTCAGCCTCTTCGAGGGGGAAACCTCCTTTACATTACATAAATGAACAATTTCTAGGATGATACAAATGACAAAACCTCCTTTCTATATAGAGGAGTCTAAGGAGTCACAATATAATCCAGCCGACCTAACAATAATAATATAAAGCCACAAAAATAACAATAAGGGGGTAATAGGGCACAAAAAATATAAATAAGGGTATAACTACAATAGTAATGGGGTAATCACTAGTATTATAGGGACCAAATCGGGGGCTCCCAAAGATCACAGCCCCCCCCCCCCCCCACCCCCCTGCAGTGAATATTTTACGGGCGGCGGAACTAGGGTCCTATGTGGCGATACCTTTGAATATAGAAGATAATCGGGCTCCACACCCAACAATCTCCCACTTGAGACTGATTGTAGCAACCTACCGCTGCTTCCATTTGCTGAACAATGACTCCTCTTTGGACCTGGTTGTTTCTCATCTTCATCGTCATCCTTGAAGACCAATTGAAACTGAGCATATTCATCAGTTCTCCTTGTTACAAATTTTGTTAGCATATCTGCAGGATTTTGGCTAGTGTGTATCTTTTCTAGCTTCAACTCTCCATCTTCCAACACTAATCATATGAAATGGTACTTGAGCTGTATCTGTTTAGTCCTGGAATGAAATGCTGAGTTCTTTGCAAGATGAATGGCACTTTGGCTATCACTGTATAACGTGCCCATATCATGCTCCTTACCCAATTCACCCATAAACCTTTGTAACCAAATCATTTCTTACTAGCCTCTGTAGCAGCAGCATACTCTGCTTCTGTTGTTGAAAGTGCAACAACACTTTGGATTTTTGAAAGCCAACTGATGGCTGTTCCTCCAACAGTAAATACATATCCTGTAGTGCTCCTCCTGTTATCTCTGTCACCTGCCATATCTGCATCAACATATCCTTGTAGGGAGATGTTTGAACCACCAAAGCATAATGCTTGATTTGTGGTACCTTTCAAATATTTGAGAATCCATTTCACTGCCATCCAATGTTCCTTTCCTGGATTGTTCATGTACCTGCTTACAACTCCCACTGCATGTGCAATATCAAGCCTTGTGCAGACCATTGCATACATTAAGCTTCCAATTGCTGATGCATATGGAACTTTAGACATATAATCCATGTCTTCTTGGGTCTTTGGGCACATTTCCTTGCTAAGTTTGAAATGGATAGAAAAAGTGTACTAACTGGTTTTGCATTGTGCATGTTAAATCTTTTCAACACCTTTTGTATGTACTCATTCTGAGACAATGTTAATTTACGATTTTTCCTGTCTCTAGATATTCTCATTCCAAGGATTTGTTTTGCAGCTCCCAAATCCTTCATTGCAAATGAATTTGCCAATTTTCTTTTGAGCACATTTATTTCCTGCATGTTATATCCTGCAACAAGCATGTCATCTACATACAATAACAATATAATATAGCTACCATCATTTTGCTTTTTCAAATAAACACAATGATCAGAGTGACATCTAGTATAACCTGTTCAGACATAAACATGTCAAATTTTAGATACCACTGCCTTGGAGCCTGTTTTAAGCCATACAAGCTCTTCTTCAACCTGCACACTAGTTCTCCTTCCCTTTCACCTCATATCCTTGTGGCTGCTGCATATATATCTCTTCCTCCAAATCCCCATGGAGAAAGGTTGTCTTTACATCTAACTGCTCAAGATGCAAATCTTCAACTGCTACAAGACTTAAAATAGTTCTGATTGAAGTCATTTTAACAACAGGAGAAACTATTTCATCAAAATCAATACCTTTCTTCTGTGCAAACCCCTTCACCACAAGTCTAGCTTTATACCTCTGTTTTCCTCCATCTTCTTCCTTCAGCCTGTAAACCCATTTATTCTTCAACGTAGTTTTTCCTACAGGAAACTTGACTAAATCCCAAGTCTAGTTATGCATTAAGGAGTCCATCTCTTTTTCCATGGCTACCTCCCACTTCTTCCTGCTTTCAACCTGCATTGCTTCTTCATAACATTCGGTTCACCGGAATCAGTCAAAAATAAATAATATAATGAAGGAGAGTATCATTCAGGGCGTCTACTTATCCTGGTAGATCTTCTAACACCACTTTCAGGTGTTTGGGTGCCTGTTGTGGTTGTGGTGGTTGCTGTTGTTGTGGTTGTTGATTATTATTATTTTCAGGCACCTTTACATTTTCAGTGATTTCATCAAGAACTACGTATTCCTTGTTTTCCTTTTCCTGTTTCTTTCCTGCAACTGATTCTTATACAAGACCTTTTCATTGAATATTACATCTCTGCTCCTAATGATTTTGTGATTTTCGTAATCATATAAGCGATAACCAAAATCATTAACACCATATCCAATAAAGGTACATTTCTTTGACATTGCCTCAAGCTTTGTTCTATTTTGTTTATCAATATGGACAAAGGCCTCACAACCAAAAGGCTTTAAAATAGAGTAGTTTACCTTTTTACCTGTCCATGCTTCCTCTGGAACACCACCATCCAAGGAACTTGAAGGCCCTCTGTTTATTAGATAAACAGTAGTATCTACAACACATCTGCCCAAAACTGTAAAGGCAATCCTGCATGCAATCTCATGCACCTTGCACGCTCCATGATTGTTCTGTTCATTCTTTCTAACACACCATTTTCTTGTGGTGTTCTTGGAATTGTCTTCTCTCTGCGAATTCTATGCTCTGAACAGTACCTATCAAACTCTTTGCTGCAATATTCACCTCCATTGTCTGATCTAAGACACTTCAATTTCTTTCCTGTCTCAATCTCAACCAAAGCTTTCCATTTCTTGAAAGTATCAAATACATCAGATTTATTCTTAATACAATAAATCCAAGTTTTCCTAGTTGCATCATCAATAAAAGTAACATAATAACGAGAGCCACTGAGAGATGATACCTGAGCAGGTCCCCATACATCTGTATGCACAAGCTCTAATTTTTCGTTCTTCTTTTCTTTCCCAACTCTAAGAAATCTGACTCTCTTCTATTTTCCATAAATGCAGTTCTCACAGAATTCCAAATCAACATTCTTCAAACCCGGCAACAAATTCCTTGAGTGAAGAATCTTCATCCCCTTTTCACTCATGTGTCGGAGCCTATGATGCCATAATGTTGCATCTTCTCCTTTGGAAGTTAAAGCATTAACAGAGTTAGAAATACCATTGCATAAATACAATGTACCAACCTTTTCGCCTTTTGCTATTAACATGGCTCCTTTAGTGTCCTTCCAAGCTTTATCTGTGAAAGTTGTCACACAACCTTCACCGCCTAACTGCCCTATTGAAATCAGATTTTTCTTTAGATCTGGAACATGCCTTACCTCCTTTAATAGCCATTGGTTTCCATTCTGTTGTTTTACAAGAACCTTACCCATTCCAACGATTCTACAGGGTTTATCATCACCCAGACGAACTTGTCCAAAATCTCCTTGAACATAGTCATGAAAGTATTTCTTATCAGGTGTGGCATGGAATGAAGCCCCTAAATCTACCACCCAGGAATCAGTAATATTTTCAAAAGAAAGAATCAAAGCATCTTGTAACACCTCACCTGTCTCATTTGCTTCATGATTATTTTCTTGTTGTGCATCTCCTTCTTTTCCCTTCCGAGATCTATAGTCTTTCTTTAGGTGTCCTTTCTTTCCACATTTCCAGCACACTATCCCCGATCTGGACTTGGATCTGCCTTTCCTTGATTTACTGCGATATCCTGAGCTCTTTCCTCTTTCCATTTTTCTTCCTCTAGACTCTGCACTCAAAGCATTTCTCAATGTCTCACCGGAGCTTTTCCGTCGCATTTCCTCGTTAAGGATAGCACCGACAACATCATCAAACTTTAAAGTACTAGATCGAGAAACAGAGTTACTAATGGCCATTACCAAACCATTCCAACTTTTTGGTAATGAGCACAAGAATAACAGAGCTCTAACTTCATCATCAAAGTTTACCCCTACAGAACTTAACTGACTTGTAACTGTATTAAAATAATTTAAATGGTTTGCAACAGATCCACCTTCCGACATATTCATATTAAATAACCTTTTCATAAGAAATACCTTGTTTGAGGCCGAGGGTTTTCCATATAGTTTCGACAACATCTGCATCAAACCCTCTGTCGTGGTTTCCTTCGAAATGTTGAAGGCAACTAACGCAACAAGGAACAACCGTATATTTTCCGAGTGCCTTTCTATTGAGAAGGTTCCATTCTTCGTCTTTCATACCCTCGACATCTTTGTTTTTCCGCCCAATGGTAGGTATAGATCTTTCTGATACAGATAATCTTCCATCTGCATCTTCCACAGCGAGAAGTTTGGGCCGTTAAATTTCTCGACCCTAAACTTACCATCTTCCGCCATTGCTCCCACTCGAACCAGGAACCCTTCTTTCCTGCGAGTTTATCAGCCAAATAGACCTTCGGCTCTGATACCAGTTGTTAGAAAATTATATATTACGGAGCAATGGAACACATAACATATTGCAGAAATATAAACATAGAAAAAGCACAAAACAAGAGAGACACAGATATACGTGGTTCACCCAGTTTGGGCTACGTCCACCCCGAACAGCCAGTCCTTCCTTTCTATTATCTAGCAAAATGAAGAGACACAACCTACAACAAATCCGCTGTAATATCCTCTGTTTTCTCTCACAATCTCACCTCTCTGTTTCTCGCTCACAGAATACACATCTATCACACAACCTCAAACACAATGCCCTCATACAAAGAGAGGGTTTACCTTCTAGGGCAAAAAACCCTAAACTAAACATAAGTTCTACCGTCAGATCATCCGCCTAATGAACGACCCAGATTGACTAGAAAATTACTATACTTTTACAAGGCAATTTTACAGCTGTTTTTAGCTTCGGGGCGCTGCCCTCGAAACCCCCCATCAGGGGGGGCTCCCAAAGGTCGCAGTCGCCCCCCCCTTGGACCCCCCCTGCAGTGAATATTTTATGGGCGGCGTTGCCGCCGTCAATTCGAACTGGGGTACTATGTGGCGATACCTTTGAATATAGAAGAAATAGGCTCCACACCCAACAATCTTGTATGCAGACTTAAAAATGCTCTCTATGGGCTTAAAAAAGCTCCAAGGGCTTGGTACTATCGTTTGGATAAATATCTTCATCAACAAGGTTTTTCAAAAGGATCAGCAGACAGAAATCTATATAAAAATTGAAAATAACAAATTGCTAATACTTTTTGTGTATGTAGATGATATTATCTTTGGAAGAAATGAAGAAGCTATGAGTCAAAGCTTTGCCTTGGTGATGCAGAAAGAATTCGAAATGTCCTTGCTTGGAGAACTAACATACTTTCTTGGATTCCAAATCCAAAAAAACGAAGGCGGTATCTTCTTGTCTCAAACCAAGTACCTCAAGCAGATTCTGAAGAAGTATGGCATGGAAGATTCAAAACCAGTATGTACCCCCATGGTTACAGGATGCAGCCTCAGTGCAAATGATGAATCAGCAGCAGTGGATCAACCAACCTATAGATCTATGATTGGAAGTCTTCTTTATTGACAGGTACCCGACTAGACATCATGCATGCAGTGGGAATAGTTGGAAGATTTCAGGCAAATCCAAAGGAAACTCATCTTCAGGCAGTCAAGAGAATCTTCAAGTACCTTCAAGGAACTCATAACTATGGCTTATGGTACCCTAGAGATACAGATATCACACTTCATGCTTACACAGATGCAGATTGGGCCGGAACCGTGGATGACAGGAAGAGCACAAGTGGTGGTGCATTCTTTATGGGTTCCAGATTAGTATCTTGGTTCAGCAAGAAACAAAGTTCGATTGTTTTATCTATAGCTGAAACGGAATATGTGGTTGTTGCATCTTGTTGCACTCAACTTCTTTGGATTATGCAAACCTTACAAGATTTACAAATCACATGTACTCCACCTGTCTCTATCTTATGTGATAATATAAGTGCAATAAGCATTTCAAAGAATCCTGTCATGCATTCAAAGGCCAAGCACATACCTATCAAATATCACTTTCTTCGGGAACAAGTGCTTGAGAAAAAAGTCAAGTTGGAGTATGTTCCTTCTAAGGAACAAATTGCCGACATCCTCACCAAACCACTGCCCATGGAAACTTTTGAATATCTCAGACAGAAGCTGGGAGTAGTTGATGCTTCATCCTGCTGTTGAAGCTTGTCTGTATCAAAGAAAAGTTGATGTACCCGAGTTGGATGAGGGGAATCCGCATACATACGTCGATTTATGCAAGTGCAGTCGCGTATCTGGAGAAAATCAGCAAGGACAGACTCTGGTTGAAGAGAGTCTGATATGGGTCTGTCAGAGACCATCAAGCACGGGTTCAGGGGGAGCAGATAATATTCTAATAACGCATTGTTGGAATTACCTTAGAAGTTCTTGGTTCTAGTACTCAAGCTGTTTTTGGTTCAGGTGGATCAGTTGTAGAAAGGAGATCAGAAGGAGAACATGGTTGCTGATATATACAGTGATTGGTCATTTGCATAAGTCTTGATATTTCATCTCTATGTCATGTATATTATTTTATCAAGGTCATGTAACGACCTATTTAGTTTCCACACTATGCCTGGGATAATTGATGTGATTGGTTGTCATATGTAAAATTCGGATGTATCTCCACTTGGCTGGGTGGATGATCCCCACTTGGTTGGGTGATGGTTGTATGTATTGTGTCTTTTGGTGATAGGAAGGTCTTTTATGATGTATATGGTTCTTCTTGAAGAACATATTTTTGTAGATCTTGCCTACAGTCAGGGGGAGCATGTTCAGCACAGCAAAGTAGAGATATCAGGATGTACTCAGGGGGAGCACATCCCTTTGCCCTAGATGACAAAGGGGGAGAATGGCTTTGAGGATCGTGGGGTTGCCATCAAGTCCAAAGGGGGAGATTGTTGGCATTTTGGCACAGGTGTGGCCCTATGGTACAGGTGTTGTCCTTGATGGCAACTCACTTTGGTGTCAGACCTCAGTTCAGGTGCTCAGAATGAAGGAAATCTTGTATACGCAGGTTCACCTTGTCGAAGACGCGTATACACGGGGGTTATACGTTCAGAAGTCACGTATGTGTATAAACACACTTTTATGCACATAAAATCGCGTACATGGTGGGAAACTTATTTTTGGTCCATGGTTGTTAGTCCTTGGAATTTGAACCTATCATTTTGGAACAAGGTATCTCGTCAGAAGTGTTGACCCCAGGTTTTGGGCCCTTGGTATTGGTTTATTATGGTTTTGGACCGTGGTATTGTGGAAGGCCTAAAACTATAAAATAGGAAGGAGATCATGTGACAAGGAATCATCTGAATTATTATTGAATATCTGATAATGTACGAGATCTGAAATATTGGTGATTAGCATTGTGGAGCAGATCTGGATCTGAATGAAGGAGGAACCTTAGCGAAAAAAAGGATAAGTTCTATTGATGGGTCATAATCTCCTGGCTTGAATGATAATATCTTTGCATGATTTTGATCTGTTATATCTGGCACATGTGTGATCTATAAATCTGATAATCTGGGTTAATCAGTGCCTAAATACTTGAAAGAGTGAATTATGTTTGTAGATCTATACGCAGGTTCAGTTCAGCTAAGGCGCGTATATACGCAGGTTCAGTGAAGGAAAACAACGTATACAGAGGTTGTTCCATACGCAGAAGCGTATGCACGCAGGTTTCAGGCCATTAAAGTAGCGTATACATTTTGAGTTGTGTTTTTGCTGCTTCTATTTATTGTTGTAGTGTTCTGGGTTCAGTTTTGGTGTGTGGTACTGTTACTGTGATCTGGGTACAGTCGTCAGAGATGTGTTTATGTTGATTTAGTTTTGGTGAAAAGGTGATTGGTTGATGTAGAAATTCTTGATGGTTGATTGATGTTATTTGTGGATCCAGTCTGAAAATTTATGAAACGTGGTCCTTGAAAGAAAGAGAAGGTTGTAGCCTTCTGTAGGCCAGCACGTACGTACTAGTATCTTGGCTAGTGCAAGAGCTAAGGGGGTTGTAACTCCCTTCTAGGAGAAGCTAGAAAACGAGAGAGAGTTGTAGCTCTCTGCAGGTTGCAGCCTGCGTACTGGTAAAAGGACTACACCAGTACATTTGTCAAAAGAAGTTTCTAATTAAAGAAAAGATAAAGACGAATTGCAACAGGTGGTTTCACCCACATTGGGTTTCCACCTTATATCTTGTGTTCTTGTGTGCGATTGTCTTTCTGATCTGCTTTACTGTTTCTGGTTACTGGTTATTTGCTTCTGAATCACAGATTAATAACTGACATCTGAAAGATAAATCAAATTATAAGTTTGCTTTGTATACGCGGGTTTCTTTATCTATAGTTGCGTATATATGCGGTTTTTATTAAGAGAAGTAGCGTATATCATCTGGAATTGGAAAAGTTAATATTTGACTTAATAATACTGATTCACCCCCCCCCCCCCCTCACAGTATTATTTCCAACAGTAGTTGATAGACTTACCAAGTATGCACACTTTTATGCATTATCTCATCCATTTAAAGCCAGTACAGTTGCTAGTGCATTTATGGAAACCATTCAAAAGCTACATGGAAACCCAAACATTGTTGTAAGCAACAAAGATCCTATTTTCACTAGAAATTTTTGGACGAAATTATTTTCATATATGGGTACTTAGTTAGCTCATAGTATTATCATCCTCAATCTAATGGGCAAACTAAGATAGTGAACAATTTTTTGGAAGGATATCTTCGTTGCTTTGTATCTGATAAACAAACAAAATGGGTCAAGTGGTTGCCTCTGGATGAATGGTTGTATAACACTTCCTTCCATATTGCAGCAAAAATGACCCCGTTTATGGCACTTTATGGATATCATCCATCATCCATAACATCATATTTAAGAGAAAATTCTAAGGTTCCAGAAGTGGAAGATCACATAGAGCATCAACAAGAAGTTCTCGAACTCCTAGAGCCTCACTTTGGTGCATAATAGAATGAAACAACAGGTAGATCAATATCGCAATGAAAGAAGTTTTGATGTAGGTGTCTGGGTATTTCTAAAACTACAACCATACAAATATATGTCCCTCAAGCAAGCTAAGAAGGATAATAAATTATCACCAAAGTATTATGGTCCATACAAGGTGTTGCAAAATATTGGTAATATGGCATACAAATTGGAGCATCCTGCATCTTCCTGAGTGCACCCAGTTTTCCATGTTTCATGCTTAAAGAAGGTTATAGGTGACAAGTTCCAAGTTCAAACAATATTTCTAGAACTTGACTAGGAAGGAAAAATCATATTGGAACCTGAAGCAGTCACAAAAACGAGAACTCAAAAACTACGAAATTGATCAATTTTAGAGTATCTCATCAAGTGGATGAACTTACCCACTGAAGATTCCACATGGGAGGATGAGAATTTTATACAGAAGCATTCAAAACTACTCAAGCATGGAGGACAATACTTTTTTGAAGGAGTTGGGCATGTTAGGTCCCTATAATACTAGTGTATTCCCCCATTATTATTATCATTGTAGCCCCTTATTCTTATTGTTATGCCCCTATTGTCCACATGTTGTTATTATTGTGCCCCATAGAAGCCCACTATTGTTATTATTGTGCCATTACATTATTATTGTTATGTTAGCTATGATTATATTGTGATCCCTTAGACTCCTATATATAGAATGGAGGTCTTGTCAATTGTATCATCCAAGAATTGTTCATTTGTGTAATGTAAAGGAGGTTTCCCCCTTGAAGAGGCTAATTTTAAAGTTGTTGATCTATCTCTTATTCTATTTTGTGAGTTAGTTGCATAACATAGTTCATGGTAGAGCCAAAGAGGGTACATTGGGTAGAAAGGAGGCACATTTTGAGGTATTGTGTTGCATAGTCGAGTATGGGTTGAGATATACCAGAGGAGATGATGTTATATTATGTGGATTCATAGATGTAGATTGGGCAGGAAATTCAGTGGACGTGAAAAGTACCTCTAGGTAATACTTCAGTGTTGGATTATGAATGGTTTCTTGGTGTACAAGGAAGCAGAAATTATAGCACTGAACCCTAGAAAAGTAGAGTATATGGGAACAAGCACAACTATGTGTGAAGCTATATGGCTTCGAATGCTACTAGTGAACTTGTTCAAGTAGAGGATGGAAGTGACCAGTGTCTACTCTGATAATAAGAGTTGCATAAACTTCTCTAAGAATCCAGTGTTTCATATAGGCCAAAACATATAGATATTCGATGTAGATATACTCATGAAAGCTCTAGGAAGAGCTAAGTTCATTTATTTCACATAGCAAATGGGTATGGTGGAAAACCCATTTCAGTAGCAGAGGTAGATTACGATGGATGATTCTCAATTGTAGCAACAATAGGTGAGAGGGAGTTGCAGTGCAGATGCAAAGTTGGCAGCAGTACAACAGGATTAGTAGCACATCATATGCAATGTATATCAAAGTTGCGTAGTGGTTGGCGGGATGCAGTAGCCAGGCATCAGCAGCGTGATAGGAGATGATGTAGAGACAGGGTGTTGTGATAATATTTGTAGCACTAGAACACATTCCTCGCTAAGAGGGAGTGTTAGTTTTTGTAGCATTGGATGTGTTCTAGACACAAAATTTGGTGGAGAGGCTAGAATACATGAGATCTCCAAAAACTAGAAGTTGTTTCTAGAAATTCCGCCTAGAAGTTTCTCAGTTAAATTATTAACCATTTTTTTAAATATTTCCTAAGTCTAAACTTAGGGAATATGGTTAATTAATCAGTATTAATTGAGATAAGGTGAGAATCTTCTAGAAACTCACATGGATCGATCCAAAGATGATCCTAGTCATTGATTAAGTTTTAATCTTGGTTTTTGGTGCTCCAATAGTGTATTATAAGAGGATATTGATGTGGTGATGGAGAATATACCAGTGCAGATACTTAGTTGCCCAGGGAGTTTGATTTTCTTAGTAGCAGTAGCTTAGTAGAGAAGATAGATCTAGAGGGTTAGTAGGAGGTGGAAGAGGAGGGTAGCAACATTTCGAAAGAAATTTTTCAGTTCCCCGAAGAGGCAAAGGAAGGAAGGCTGAAATTATCATAGGGTTAATGTAAGCTCTATGCAGAGGGTGGAAAAGGAGACTTGACGCAGAGGCTAGGGTGGTAATTTCAAAGGAAGAAATTATTTGTGGGGTGAGAGAAAATTCTCACAATAGTTTTTTCCATATTTTCATCAGATCAGATTTCTATTTGGGCATCTAAATTATTGTACTAAGAATTGTTGCTGAAGAATAATAATAATGCCCTCACCTATTGTACCAGTTTTTCGCATTGGGTTTTTCAGGGGACACTGTCCAAAAATAATTGTGTCAAAATTCATGTGCGTGTGCTAGAATTTCTCAATTTTCAGTATTTTATTTTCCAGAATATTTTTATGGTGATAATTACATTTATGATTTTATTCTTTGTTTGTCGTAGCAAATAACCTGCATAATTAAATTTTCAGTTAGAAGAAGAATTTCCAGTCGCTGCAGTAGATAAAAATTTCACAATTGGAAAGTATCATGTGTTTATTTTTCAGCCACATGTATGGGCTAATGACGATGTAATAGTCATGATTTATTATGTTTTTGAATCATTGTTCCATAGGAGATGACCATAGAAGCAATGTAATACGTTGACATTCATGTAAAATGTTCATGGAGCCATGTACTTAAATTGTATTATCATTGGGTCATTTATTCATGAGTCATGAGGTCATCATGTTATGGTCATAAGAGATTATGTATGAGATTTTGTATCACTGCTACAACCATGTATGTATCATTGTATAAGTGATATGAGTCATGGTCATGTGGAGTCTATGTCAATATGGTACTTCTATTTGTGGGAAGGAAGCATTCTTTGAAGAAAAAGTGTTTCATTGTAGGTTGGAGTTGATCTTGGAGATGGCATATGTTCTGGGGGGAATTATTTCTTCTTATTCACTTCAACCATACATTGTTGGCATTATGATCCACTTGGAGTGTTAGGATATTCCGACACATAGGAAATAGTTAAGTACAACTTGGTCTAGTGTAGAGTTAGGTATAGAGTTAGGTAAAGTGTGTTTCTTTACCGTTGTACATTTTGTAACTTACAATTCGACGGTCACGATATGCAGTGATCCGACGGTTCATTCTCTCCTCGGTATTACCGACACTTGATCTGTGGCTTGACACCCGATTGGTCCATGAATTCTATTTAAAGCGCATGGAGGGTCATTTGTAGGGTAATCCGTGCATGAGAGAAACATATGTAAATTTTCATTCTTTTATTAATAAATTGCCTGAAGTGGCCGCGTTGGCTCAGGCCGTGGACTGTTTCCCTCTTTGAGGGTTTTAACCACGTCAAAATACTGGTGTATTCATCTGCGATCTGATTGTGAGCAGTTTCCTTTTGGTGTTCTGTCTGAGGAACTTACCCTGTAAATTCCTACATGGTATCAGAGCTATTTGAGGGCTGCATCCGTTGGTGATCCAAATCTGAAGCCGGTAGAACTGCATCCGACTGCCGTTTCCTAGATCTGCTGTTTCTGACTGCTTTCGGGCCGAGAGGACTGCTCTGTTGTGTTAGGAGCATCTGTTCCAGTGAGGAACCCCTTTCGTTTCAAGCGAAAAGGTAGCCCTAGCTGCGTCATTTTTAAGATCTGGAGGTATACAGTGTTTATTTGCAGTTTACTGTTATTTTCTCTCTGTTTATTTCGGTTTCGGTTTATTTAGCCTTTTTATTACCGGATCTATACCTTTCATTTCTGCGTATGCTCTTTGCCCTGTGACTCTGTGCGATCTGGGCAAATCAAAAACAGAAAGGAAGGATTTTTCTCATGCGTATGCTCTTTTCCCTGTGCCTTAGAGTGATCTCGGAAAATCAGAAACATTAAGGAAAATGTTTAGTTTCCGGCCAAAGCTAACTTTGAGCCGCAAGGTTCATTTTTGAAAATATTTAGTTTTTCGGCTAAATCTAACTTCGAGCCGTAAGGTTCGCTTTCTTTGCATGTCCGTGTTGGGTTTTGTGTTTTTTTGTTTTGTAGGGAAAAAGAGCCTTCTCAAAGCAAGCACGCAACCCAAAGCATCAACCACACCCCCCCCCCTCTCTCTCTCTCTCTCTCAAATTTTTTGTATAGATCAATTGGTTCAAAGCTATTCTAAGAGAGTAGAGGTCTTGGGTTCAAGTCTCCATTTTTTGGGGGTGGATTTTTTCATTTCCACACATTCCCGCACTTCGTCGACAACTTCAACACCTTTTTTTCAAAAAGCCATAACTTCTTCATCCGGAAGCCGTTTTCAGAGCTATTTTTTTTAAACCAGCCTAATTTTTTAAGATATATCCATTGGAACACTTATTTTCAGCATCTTTAGCTTCAGTTTCCATTGAAATGGAAATTCAATACCAAGTTACCCTTGACAGCACCAACTACTTCCAATGGTTGGCTTACATTGAGGATTTACTTAGAAGTAAAGGTCTCTATAGAATAGCCTCAGGCCAAGAAAAGAAACCGAAGGATGAATATAAGGCTGCTAAATGGGAAAATAGGCAAGATCAAGCACGTGGATTGATAGGGATGTCTATTTCTCCATATCTTAGATTCCATATTGCAGAAATTGATACTCCTGATGAAGCAATGAAACAAATCAATAAAGTTTTTGGGATTAAAAATGAAATTAGAGCCCATCAACTTGAAAATGAGTTGCTTACATTGGACCCTAATAATTTTTCTTGCATTGAAGATTTCTTGTCCAAGTTCAAGACCCTTATATATCTTTTGGAAGGAGTTAAAGTTAAGAAAGAAGATAGTAACCTTATCTATTCCATTCTTACAAAGTTGGGACCAGCCTACTCTGTGTTTGTTTCCACCTTCCATTCCACAAGAGAAGCCTTCATTTCTCAAGGAACAGACTACAAGCCCCCTTCCTTTGACTCTTTTTGTGATTCTTTAATAAGAGAACAAGAAAAACTCTTACACCTTGGTCTTCTTAATCTTGGAAACTCTTCCAAGAAAGCGTTAGCCGCCCAGCAACAACCAAATTCAAAGAATCCTAAGAAGTCATATCCTAAAAAGAATGGTCCTAAACCAAACAAGGGTCCTAAGCAATTTCAGCCCCAAAATGAAAAATCATTTCAACAAAATGATAAGACAAATAAAAACAAAGGGAAGAAGACTGATAGATGGGCACTTAGAATCAAAATGATTTAAGAAGATGGAAGCCTTGGAAGCAGCAATGAAGATGCATAACATCCATTTGGGGCAATCTTCAACTTCAACTTCATCTTGAGGAATGGCACTTTCTGCATGTGGTTGTCAAGCATCTCGGTCTAGCTATGCATTAAATGTATCTTCTTCTTCTCATTCTCATGAGTGGCTCATTGATTCTGGAGCTTCTTATCACATGGCCAAAAACAAAGCCATGTTTTCTTCTTTAAATGATTGTAACACCAAAAATATATATGTTGGTGATGATATATCTCTTAATGTTGTAGGGACTAGAACTGTTCATCTAGACAATGGTCAGTTTAATGATGTATTATGTGTTCCAACCTTATCCTGCAACCTTCTATCTGTATATCAGATAACTCATTCAGGTGAAGGTAAAATCGTTGAATTTTCACCTCATGATGTTGTAATCAAGGACTTAAGAGATCCTAAACAGATTTTGGCTACTGGCATTGCTGATGATTCTACAAGGTTGTATAAGTTTCAGAACTTTGGGTCATCAAATCTTCCCTCAGTATTTGTTGCTCATAACGATGAAGTGAGCAAACTTTGGCATGAGCGATTTGGTCACTTAAACTATCGCTCCCTTCAGCATCTATGTAAAGAAAATATGGTGACAGGTCTTCCTATGGTATCTTGTAGAGATGGTGTTTGTTCCGGATGTGTACTCGGAAAACATCATCGAGACAGTTTTGAAAAACGTGCCTCTTGGCACGCCTCAGCCCCTTTATAGCTTGTGCATAGTGATTTATGTGGTCCACTTCCAGTTGTGTCATTCTCTGGCTGCAAGTATTTCTTAACTTTTATTGATGATTTCTCCAGATGCACTTGGGTATACTTCTTAAAACTCAAGAGTGAAGTATTTAACACTTTTTTGGCCTTCAAGGCCTTTGTTGAAAAACAATCTGGACATCAAATTCTTAAGTTAAGATCTGATAATGGCGGAGAATATGTTAAAAAAACATTCATCAACTATTGCACTGAGAATGGAATTCAAATGCAACATACTATTCCATATACTCCACAACAAAATGGTGTAACTGAAAGGAAGAATCGCACCTTAAAGGAAATGGCTAATTGTATGCCACAATCTAAAGGACTTGGTCTTAGTTTTTGGGCAGAAGCAATTAACTGTGAAAATTACATAATAAATCGCACTCCTACTAAGGCTTTAAAGAGTATCACTCCAGAAGAAGCATGGAGCTCAGTCAAACCAGATGTAAGTCACTTTCGTGTTTTTGGAAGTGAAGCGTGGGCCCATATTCCAGATAAAAAGCATAAAGCTTTAGAACCTAAGAGTGAAAAATGTACTTTTGTTGGATATTCAGAAGATGTCAAAGGCTATAGACTTATTCCATTTAAGTCCAAAAATGTTATCATTAGAAGAGATGTAAAATTTGATGAAAATATATCGGCCTGCGAGCCTAGTCCAGCAGATGTGCCACCTCTCCCTATCTCTTCTACCTTTGAAAACATTTCTTCTTCAGATGATGAAAGTGAGGATGACAATCCTTCCCCACCATCTCAGGATCCTTTTTCAGCTCCTGAGCTTCCAAAATGGGTTCGTGCTACTCAAGATGTAGCAGGTGATCTTGTCGGTGATCCTATAGATCAGCGACGCACACGTTCTCAATTCGAGAGAGCCTCTTCTTTACTGGCTCAAGCTCCAGTAAATTATGATCCTGACACCTTTGCAGAAGCTTCAGGCCATCCAGATTGGGAAGCAGCTATGAATGAAGAATATCATTCATTATTGGCAAATGATACATGGGATCTTGTTCCTCTACCAAAGGGACGAAAACTTGTTAGATGCAAATGGGTTTACAGAACGAAGTATGGACCAGATGGGAAAGTTGATAAACATAAAGATCGTCTTGTTGCTAAAGGTTTTTCATAGGTTGAAGGCATTGACTACACTGAAACCTTCTCCCCTGTTTCCAAAATGAACTCTATCCACCTTGTTCTTTCCCTTGCTGCCTCTTTCAAATGGGAAGTCCATTAGATGGATGTTAAATCTGCCTTCTTGCATGGGGACTTGCATGAAGAAATCTATATGGAACAACCCATTGGCTTCATAAAAACAGACTCCAGCCTTGTATGTCGACTTAAGAAATTCCTTTATGGTCTCAAGCAAGCTCCTCGGGCTTGGTATGCCAAAATGGATAACTTTCTTTTAGAATCTGGCTTTTCTAGGTGTCATTCTGACAATACTGTCTACACCAAGAAAGTGGGCAACTCTCTTATCATCCTTGTTCTTTATGTTGATGATATTATCCTTATTGGTAGTGATCCAAACCTCATAAACCATGTGAAGTCTAGCCTTAAAAGGAAATTTGAAATGACAGACTTAGGACACTTACACTATTTTCTCGGTCTTCAAGTCTTGCAATCCAAGGAGGGTATTTCTCTTTCGTAGTCCAAGTATGCCTGTGATATTCTAAGCCATTTTCACATGGAAGACTGTAAGCCAGCTCCTTCTCCCTTTCAGTCTGGAGTCAAACTTTCAGTCACTTGTACTTCTCCTGAAGTTGATGCTACCTTATACTGTCAACTTGTAGGAAAACTTTTGTATCTAACCCATACTCGTCCTGACCTTTCCTTTGCTGTTGGCCTTGTTGCTCGGTTCATGCAAAACCCCCGTGAAAGTCATTGGAAAGAAGCTAAAAGAATACTTCGTTATGTTCGAGGTATAGTTCAGTTTGGGATTCATTACAGTGCCGAAGCATCTCCTCTATTGGTTGGTTTCAATGATTCCGATTGGGCTGGTGACCCTGATGATCGGAAGTCTACTGCTGGTTATGTGTTCACTCTTGGTTCAAGACCTATTACATGGGCTTGCAAGAAACAAGGTTCCATTTCTCTTTCATCAGCAGAAGCAGAGTATTGTGGTGCCGTAGAAGCTAGTAAGGAAGCCTTGTGGCTTCATCAGATCCTGTCAGAATTTGGCTTTGAGCAGCAGCATCCGACTACACTTTGGTGTGATAATCAAAGTGCCATTCAGCTATGCAAAGATCCAGTCCAACATCAACGCAGCAAACACATTGAACTGCACATGCACTTCATAAGAAATCTCATTCACGACCATGTTCTTGAAGTGCAATATTGTTCAATAGATGATCAAGTTGCAGACATCTTCACAAAGGCTCTCACAGAGGCGAAGTTCACTAAACTTCGATTTATGGTTGGAGTTCAGGAAGTTGTCACTAAGGGGGGATAGGCTCTAGTGCCTCCTTCCTTCTCCTATTGTGTCATATTTGTAAATCCTTCAATCCTATCCCAAGTTGTTCTTAAGGGGGAATGTTAGGATATTCCGACACACAGAAAATAGTTAAGTACAACTTGGTCTAGTGTAGAGTTAGGTATAGAGCTAGGTAAAGTGTGTTTCTTTACCATTGTACATTCTGTAACTTACAATCTGACGGTCACGATATGTAGTGATCCGATGGTTCATTCTCTCCTCGGTATTACTGACACTTGATCCGTGGCTTGACACCCGATTGGTCCATGAATTCTATTTAAAGCGCATGGAGGGTCATTTGTAGGGTAATCCGTGCATGAGAGAAACATATGTAAATTTTCATTCTTTTATTAATAAATTGCCTGAAGTGGCCGCGTTGTCTCAGGCCGTGGACTATTTCCCTCTTTGAGGGTTTTAACCACGTCAAAATACTGGTGTATTGATCTGCGATCTGGTTGTGAGCGGTGTCCTTTTGGTGTTCTGTTTGAGGAACTTACCCGGTAAATTCCTACATGGAGGTGGTCATGGTGTACCTCATACTATACTATGACAGTTGGATTTTTTGACCTCATGTTTTGAGCATATAGGTTGATTGATGTTGTTATTATGTGGTTGCTATGGAGAGTGATGGCTTTATGCTCATGTGCATATTGTTGCATACACTTGATGTTTCTAATGGTTGCATATTATGATGATGTTTTATACACTTGATGTTTCTCATGGTTGCATATTATGATGATGTCGCATATGATGCTTGTTTGGTTGCCTCTTGTGCATATTGCTACTGCTGCTAGAGGTTGTTGGTTGGTATGTTGACCTTTGATGATGATTATTACATTTTCTGCTTGATGCTATTGATGTGGAGAGACATGGATTTTTTTTTATGTGTATTATGTTTCACACATGTAGCAATCTTATGCTCCAGTATTTGTGATTTTGATAGAGGTTGATGGTATGGACTTGCATATGGTTTCCATGAGTGACAAAGGGGGGTATTGTTGGCATTATGATGTGCATAGATCTAGCTAGTTGATGTTGCTATTGATTCATGATGTGATCTATGTGGATCTACAAACACTAGTGGCATGGAAAACTATCAAAATTAAAAGTGGTGGAAAGACGACTAACTTGATGCTAGATCTAAGTACTCATCACCCTAATTCCAATGGTGCAAACAACACTCCAATCCAAGTCTAGATGAGGAAGATAGAGGCAGTCAAAGTTTGGTTGACTTTTGCTGACTAGGAAGGATTAATGGAGACACAATTTGGACTTTTTCTAGTGGACGGAATCCAACCAACTCCTGCCAGATTCCAGGCAAAATTGTTGCCTCATTAAAATGAATCCTTTGGTCAAAAATCTGGATTTTCAAAAATGCCATATTGTTTTAATAATAAAAAATTATTAAAAAAAAGGGGTGGTGGGCCACCAACCCACCACCCCAATCCGTATCATAACTAATGTATGGAGGGGTAGGCCACTACGCCCAAACCCTCCCCACATAACCACCATACACTGTGCATTTTAGTCGGGTCATTGCCAATAAAGGTGGGTCGGCCCTTGGGGTGTAGACCCAAAAACCAACTCCACCCATTTAAGAAGGATGCGACCATTGGAGCCGGTGATAGGTGGGGTGGGCAAGTCACCCAAGGCAGGCCCAACCCAACCCCCTTTTAAAAATAATTTTTGGTTATGTAAAAGAGTGAGGGGGTAGGGTTCGACCACCCGACCTCCTCCGTAACAAATGGATCTGTAACCACTCCGCCCAACAGAGTTCTTGAGAAGTTTTCCCACCATTTTGTATTTAATCTCAGTTATCAGTGTGCCAAGGTAGAGGAGAAGAGCGCACGTAGTTTAAGGCAATTATTTTGAAGGTGGACCAGATTTTCACTTTGTAAGATTTTGACAAATTTTATATGGTTTTAGCATTTTTCGACGCCACAAACACAATGGTGTTTTCCATTTCTCTAACAAAGTTTTGCATTTTTCGGCCATTTTTCAATATGGAGGTATAAGACTCCTTTTTGTAACTAATGCTTGTACTCTTATTTCTAATGCCACTTAATGAATGAAGGCCTCCACATTGATCAAGAAGAGCTCGAAGATGTAGTCCAAGTCATACAAAATCTGTTATCAAGTTTCTTGTCTTCTTTCTTGCTTTATGTGTTTCTCCTATTCTCTCATGTGCACATTGAATTTCTATGTTTAAGCTACAATTTATGCATGTAATTCTTTAACACATCTATAAGCAAAAGATCTTGGATCAAGTGGTATTGAAGCAAACATTTGTAGATGTGAATTGCATGTTTGTATGCTAACAAGAAATAGGCTCCAAAGAGGTGAAGGGAAACTAAAGTCTTTCGATCCCGAAGTAGGGTGTGCACATCGAAAGAGAAACCTGGAAAATGAAGAGGCTCGTCATGAAGAGGAGTGCAATTTCGGCAAAACCCTCTATACAATGGCAAAAAATGTTGGTTAGTTGCTTTCAAGGCTATAGAAAGCATAAGAGAGAAATCTAGAAGAACAAGGTTCAGTGCATGGAAATGGTGGAGAAGAACCCCCTCCTTCTCCTTCCACAAGTGAAATTTCTTCTTCCTCTCATCACCATCATCATAGAAATACAAGGGATGCATCTAAGAAATATTTCTTTAAATTCGATGTCAAATTTGATCTTCCCATGTTTAATGATGAAACTAATGCAGAAAAGCTTAATAATTGGATTAGGCAAAATGAAATCTATTGCAGGATTCAGGGATCAAAGAGGATGAGGCAAAAGTTCAATTGGCCTCTCTTCAGCTGAGTAGCACTGCTCTCGTCCGGTGGGAGAGAAAATTACAAAGCAGTAAGAGTGTGGGTAATCTTGTTTCCTCATGGCCTAGTTTCATTTCTGCATTAAAGGAACAATTTTATCCCTTGGGTTATAAACAAAAAGCCTTAATGGATTGGCAATACTTAAGGCAAGGCAGAGGTCAAGATGTTCAAATCTTTACAGAGGAGTTTCGAAAAAAAGCACTTAATTTGGGCATTGCACTTGACTCACCTGAAGTAGTAACTAAGTATATTGGATCATTACATAATTACCTTGGACATTCATTATTATTGTTTGAACCAACTACTATTGACTCAACTAGTGTAAAGGCCATCCATCTTGAGAACAGGGGCAAAAATGAAACAGATGGTCATTTCAAGAAACCACCTTTCAAACCTCCAAATGGAAACCCCAAAGTGAAAGGAAAAGGAAAGGAGAAGAGGATGACATCAACCAAGAAAGATGAAGGAGAAAGGCCTTATTACACTCACTGCAACACGGAAGGTCATGACAATGATCATTGTTGGAAACTGTACTCGGAAAAGAGACTAAAGAAGTATGGAGGAAGAGACAAGGAGAAGATAATGGAAACTATATAGCAAGACCTTGGATCTGATTTTGGAGATGAAGCATTTGTCATAGCAGTAGGAACAAAAGGTACTCTTACACCTCATGTTAATTCTAAATCACATGGAGGCACTAGTTCAATAGATGAGTCTCTTCCCAATGAATGAAAGAGAATTGAGCTATTTCATATTAGAGTTATCATAAATCATACAAAAGTGGAAACTCTATTTGATACCGGATCCCAAGCAAACTTGATTTCAGAGTCCTTGGTAAAGAAGCTAGGCTTAGAAACACAACCACATCCAAAACCTTACCCACTTGGATGGATACATGATAAAGTAAAACTAAATGTAACTAAGCAGTGCAAGGTTAAATTTGTGATCACTTCTATGTTAGTGGATGAGGTAAAACTTGATGTGATGCCATTGGATATCTGTGGCATGGTGTTAGGGAGTTCATATCTATATGATAGAAAGGAAATGTTCTTCCATCATGAAAACAAATACCAAATCACAAAATACGGGGTAGAATATATCGTAAGGGCTCATCAAAATAAAATCAATGGCAACCTTGTGAGTGAAGGACAAATGAAGAGGTTGGTGAATTCCAGTAAGGGTTGCATGCTTATGGTTGTAAGGGGGAAAGACGCAGAATTATCTGATGCTTTCCAAGGTTCTGATCATGTGCATAAAACGATATTATGTGAATTAGTTTCTAACTATGATGAGTTGTTTCAGGAACCAAGGGGATTACCTCCAAAGAGTGAAATCCAACATGAGATCCATTTGCAGCATGATGCTCCTTTACAAAATATTGGCATGTACAAGATGTCAACCATTGAGATGGAGGAGATCAAAAAGTAGGTGCAGGAACTATTGAACCAAGGGGTCTTCAGACCGAGCACTTCTCCATGCTGCTCACCAATTGTCTTAGTGCCGAAGAAAGATGGCACATGGATAATGTGCATGGATTACCAAGCACTAAACAAAATCACGGATCATTACCCTCTTCCCCGCATTGATGACTTACTAGATCAGTTAAAGAATTCTATCTATTTCAAAATTGGATTTGCATAGTGGTTATCACCAAGTCTGAATTGCAGAGCAGGATGTGTGGAAAACCACCTTCAAGATGAAACATGGGTTGTTCGAATGGATGGTGATTCCATTCAGACTTTGCAATGCTCCAACCACTTTCATGAGGGTCATGAATGATCTATTTAAGCCTTTAATTGATGAATTTGTTCTTGTATATCTAGATGATATTCTTGTCTTTAGTAAAAGCTGGAATGAACATGTGTGCCATGTGAAGAAAGTGCTTGATGTATTGAAAAAATAAAAACTCTATATAAATTGTCAAAGTGTGAGTTTGGGAAAACCTCTTTGGTTTACCTAGGTCATAGTGTTGGTCATGGTCATCTAAAAATTGATCCTTCTAAAGTTGAAGCAATTGTAAATTGGCCTAAGCCTACTAGTCTAGCCGAGGTTCGCAACTTTTTGGGTGCGGTACAGTATTGGAGGAGATTTATTTCCAATTTCTCTATTATTGTAGCACCTTTACACACATTAATAACTGTAAATAAAGTCTTTCAATAGGGAGGAAATAAAAAAATGTCCTTTGAAACATTGAAAGAAAATATCAACAACGCACTAGTCTTGGCCTTACCAGATCTCCAACAACCATTCGAGCTTGAGACAGACGCCAACAGATATACCTGTTGTGCTGTACAACAACCCCTCATTTCATAATTTTTTTTTAAATCATAATATGAAATGGGTCCCTTTCTAAACATAGATGTGTGAATAAATTGGTATTAACTGGTCATTAGAAAAACCCTCATCAAAAGGTCCAATGGAAATGATATATTTTAAAATAAACCTTTTGAACAATAATAAAATAGGTCTTTTAAATAATCATAAATCTCTTTATTATTATGATAAAGCAATCGCAAGATCGCATATCGCAATAATAAGAAAACATATATAAAAGACCTATTGACTCACTCTGATCTGAAAAAAAAGAAATCGCTATCAGATATCAAGGAAAGGCAAAACACATAGTATAGAGAAAATGCCTCCCCCATTTCCCCGATGCGATAAAAGGTATCGCCATCGGCAGTCGGCCGTAACAACTCAACACGTGAATTGTGACACCTTCAAATCCTTCGATGCGATAAGGTGTATCGCCATCAGCAATCGACGATTTTGCAATGACATAACTAGAATGACCTGAACCCGTCCCCGATTGTGATGCATTAAATCAAACTGCATGTTTAGAAACATATTAAAAAGGCTTGCATGCATTGTATCACCTTTTGGTGATCGAAGGATATTTTGGACTATTATTAAAACCTTCCCATTCACGTTACCAATCATCGATTGTGATTTATCTCTGATTATTTGCCAAAAAATCTAAGCCACACTTGAATGGAACGTTCCTCATATAAACGATATGATGGGTATTTAAAAACTCCTTTACCATGATTGACAGGTTAAACGACCAATTAATGAAGTAGTTATGCCGAGATTTTCCCTTAGATTGTATCTATAGAAGTTTCACTATAATCTTTGATTATTCTCTAATTGATATAATTCTTTCATATTGGCTCATCATACCTATTCTCTGTATCACATTGGTTTCATTCCTTGCGTAGAACTCTGCTGAAATAACAAGTTTTAAACAAATGGGAAAGAAATCCAGGAAATCTGCGGTAGCAGCGGCCCCTACAGCAACAGTGTAGCCCACCAGTGATCCAGGACCAAGTAAAAAAGGTTTAATCTCAGACACTACGCGTCTTGGCCTTGGAAATACAAGTTGGCAAAGTATCTACAATTTAATTGAATTAGAGGAGCTTGAGGAAGCGTCGGAAGAAGCTACTGTAGACTCAACTAATAAATCAGAAGCTTCCCTAAAAGATTTAGCTGACTCATATTTGCACAGGATAACAACACGAGAGAAAATTCTTCCATACATTGGTTGAAGAAATTCCAGTTTCAAATAGAACATTTTGCACAGTTGACGGAAGAATTTTTGGTTCATTTCAGCCTGATGACTTAAGGAAGATGTATCACTTGCCCGAACCTGAAAAGAAATACAACAAAGCCTTTCTAGAGAAATTTGCAGCTGAGAACGAGACTGAGTCGGCCCCAATTAAGTAATGGAGACAGAATCTTGCAAAGCAAAAACATGGATCATCGGGTAAGTACTATGTGGGTTCATTATCATCTCCTTACTGTTATGCTGGGGCAATGATGTGTAGAATGTGGGGAATGCATGATTCTGCAAAGTTTACTATTGAAATGGTTCCTTTAATGGAAGCGATGGTTAATAGTTATGTGATGGATTGGGAAAACATATTGTCCGATAAATTAGCCACTGCAATTCTTGACTTCAGATCAAATGCACATAAAACCACCAGAACCATTCCCCCTTTTTATTATAGTGCTTATATTATGGATACTCTTTGCTTTAATTCTGAATACTTGGTACTCGGGTGGAGATGGACTGCACAAGACCCTAAGCCAATCCACATTTATCATCAGATGTTATGGAAGGCACACTATAAAGACCACTTGTACCAAATATATAATGGTTTCATGTTACCTATCTATTATGCCATTTTTGATAAGCCTGCCCCAAGGATTTCCGAGGAAGTGGGGATTGACTTGACTACTGTAGGGAATTGGTTTGGGAAAGAAAAGTTCACATATATAAGGGTTTATGGCAGCCTTGCAAAACCCCATGTCCTTCCTTTGTATATACCTGATAAGTTGTTGGCTCGAGAGTTGACCTACCAAATAAACATAGCAGGAACATCTAAAACTCTTAGGAATTCTGAAAAGTATTCATGGCCTACATTTCCTTTGAGATGCGGTGTTTACACTCTGCATGATTACAGACATGCGGAGAAGGAGGCCAACTGTCACATCAAGTAGAAAAGTTCAAGAATCTTCCTCAACTAGCAGATTTAAGGTTTGAAGCTCTCCAGATCAATAAAGCATTGATTACACAACTAAGACTGCTATGTCATAACATTTCTCTGGTTGAGCCCCTTTCTAAGATTACTGCATCAATAGTTGACAAACTAGTTGATGCCAGGCAGGATTTGGAACAGGCCGATGAGACTTTAACCAAATTTATTGCTTAGCAAGACACCAGTGAAGGGCAAGCGAAAAATTTGCCTAAAATTCTAGAGTCACACAAAGAAATCCTTTTCCTAGAATGGCAATCACAACTGATGAAAGCAGACACATAAACCTCAAGATGCAGATTATCAACCAGTAATTTAACTGAGTTAATCAATGACACCCTTTATATGTATAACATGATCTCACAGTGCACTCCAGGTAAATTCCCGTCAGCGAAAGAATTGGAACAAACATGCAATCAAGAATTGGAGAAGAATGGAAGATTAATTGCCAGCCTCCAAAGTTTAACTTGGGATACCTTTTGTTTTTTCTTAGTTAAACCATATAGTCAAAGGGTCGCACTCAAATGTTTAACTGATGCGATCGGTTGCATGATTCCTGAAATCCATGATGCCACATACTCAACCCAACTGCATTCTCATCTCAGTCATCCTCCAGAATTGCAACCGATTTTTGCTATCTGCCAGCTCAAGCCAAAGGGAGATCATCTGAAACAATGAATCATGCTACCGACTGCAAACAAGCCTATGTTGAGGAGATACTCATGATTTAGTTGTACCAATTAATAGCATTTTATTTTGTAATTAGTTAGCCTAATTAGTATTTATAGGCCCTTTCATGCATTTAGAAAGGGTCCTCAGTTTTTGTATGAACTCAAATAAGTAAATCACACTAGTGTGCTTCTGATATATTTTTTTAAGATTGGGCCAGTATTCTGAATTTTAATGAAGAAGCTTTGATGAGATGTGCAATATTTCCTTGTTGTGGAAGTGTTTCTAAGTTATAAGAAGGAATTTGAATGGGATTGATATCGGGAGTGATCCAAATAACATATGGTACTATTATCAATGCTCTTGCCTCATTCTTGCATGTGAATCAACATTTATTCAATCTTGCTATCATTGGATATATGTATGTGTATCAACAACAATCCTTATACTTATCACGATTGAATGTCTAAGGAGCGTTATTCTTTCAATCATATTTATGTCTATGATATATATGAAGAATAGTGTAATAATGTTTTCATGATTACTTTGTTCAACTACTTGAACAAAGTAATTATCATATAAATAAATGTTTTTGTTTACCGATAGAGTCATCTATATGCCTGTTTGTGGATAAAGATCTTCAAAAGTTACACTAAAGAAGAAATTTCCCGGGATAGGATAGTTGTTCATAATTTTACTTTTTAGATTAAATCATTAATCCATTATCATTATATATTAGAGAATCAATCACTTATCCATCCTATTTACCAATCATTGGGAAACTGGTCCCATTATTTCCAGTCGGAGCCACACCACCAAATGGAAAAAGGAGTTGTCTTTAAGGTCCGGACCGGGTGGTTTTCCCCGATGTTGTTGCAGCGATTTTCGAGCTATCAACATTTTTGGCACTAGAAGGAGGGATTGAACTATGAATGGCGAGAAAATCAAACCTATAACCCATTCAGAGAGTAAATCTCCCTCCTCCTCACCTCGGACCTCCCATTTGCATGATGGAACACCAGTATTCAAATGAGAAGAAGAGGAGTCAACTACCAGTGCTCAAACCAACCATACTTCAAATCGATTAAGTCCTGAGTCCCCTGAAGTGCAGTCTCTCATCCAAAAACTTCAAGGCTTTTCGATATCATCACAGAAATATGAGGTATCTCGAGGCAGTGAGACTTCACAATTTAATCTACCTCATCCTCTCACTAGAATTCAAAGCGGAAAGCTCGGTATTGAATCTACTGAGTTGCCTTTGCCCAAAAGGAAAAGTGTAAAAATGAACACTGAAGGATTTGACAGTGAGACTTTCTCATCATCCTCCTCCATCTCATCTTCTCCAGTGCGAAGTCAGCCATCCACCCCTCCATTATACATTGTTGTTCAACAGGGATCAGGAACTTCAACATCTCAACCTCAAACCTCAATATCAACTCCTTCCCAAACATCTAGAACTTCATCAGCAACATCATCTACTATTAATTTGACAATGGCTCAAAATCCATGGAGTAGTTCTGGTGTGGTTAATATGCCTGCACCATTACACCCATTGCCAGATTCTCCTGAAAAATGGTTGCCAAAATTTAATAGAGATACATGGACACAAGTCGAGGAGCATATTAACAATTTCATGTTATCAGTTAATTTGAAAGGAGTGATAGAGGAAGATGTTGTTGTTAGGCTTTTCCCTTATACTTTACAAGGATCAACTCAGTCTTGGTATTTTTCCCTGGCCTCTAGATCCATTACCAGTAGGAACATTTTTCAAGAACAGTTTCTGACTAAGTATGGAGATGAAAGGTCTTTAGCAACATTAATTAATTATCTCTCGAATATTAGGATAGAATCTAAAGAACCTATCAAGGAATTCAACTCACGATTTAATAAAATATTGAATAAGATTCCAACCGCCTCTAAACCAAGTGAGCAAATCAGAAGCGAATGGTATATAACAACTCTACCTTCAAATATAGCTATTTTTGTAGATACTGTTGCAAAGCCATCTTTAGCTGAGAACATGAAAGAGGTGCTGGTTGTAGAGAAACACATTATCGCTTTAGAAAAGAAAGCTTCTCTTGAAGATGGGAAATCCAAAAAAGTTTCTTTTAAAGATGATTCAAAGAAGAAAACCCCTAAAGATCCATATGATATGGAGGGTCTACAAGAGTTCCTCAGGACTGTGTCAAATGAAATGGTTGAAATCAAAAAGCAAGTAGCTGAAACTTCAACAAAACGACCATTTAGAAATTTTAAGAAAACTGAATCAAAACCACCAAATGCTATATCAAATGCAGACTTAGATCTTGAAGAGGAAGAAGAATATGAAACAGTCTTGCCATCCGGGGAAGCTGAAGATGAGGAGACTGTCGAATGCCATGGGATGTGGGACTTTATTTTACCTAACTCTGATACAAAAAATGAACAAGAAGCTTTCACTGTGACTACCACGAGTAAAGGTACTCCTGAACCTGTTCAGACAACGTCGAAGAAAAGGAATTTAGATACCACTACTACTAAAGAAAAGGTTCCCACAAAGAAAGCTACAACAATACCATCCCAAAATCAGCCATCATCTTCAAATCTACCTTCAACATCTAAGACATTGGTAGTGTCAGATTCTATAGATTACAATATTATCTAAGATATGAAGAAGACAAAGGAAAATATTACTATGTTTGAACTTAGCAAACTCAAACATCAACAAAAATTACTTCTTAAGGAGCTAAATTCCATACCTTCTTCACGTATTCCTAATGCTGTATTGTCCAAAGCTGCTAATGATTCAGGCCAACCACCTCCTAGTAGAGTGGATGCTACTGATGCAGTTTTAATTGGGGATAGATCAAATTCTCATACTCCTCCTTTCCTCTTGACCTATGAGATCTATAATAGAAATCTACACAACTGTTTGATTGACTCAGGGGCTTCCTCTAATATAATGCCAGCTTCAGTTTGTTCCAAACTGAACATTGAACCCCAAAAGTATGCAATTCATATTGTATAGTTGGATAGAACTAAGGTCCAGGTTTTAGGGGAAATCAACTCAGTCACTATTAGGTTATCAGCTGATCCACGAGTGGTTTAGAGAATTGATATTTTAATCGCTAATATACCTGAATTCTATGGGTTGATTTTAAGTAGAGATTGGTTTGAGAAACTCCATGGTTATATTTCCACCGATTGATCCCATATGTGGCTACCCTATAAAAGAAAGCCAAATCAGATCAAGATCGATCGGGAGAAACACATGACCCATACTGTTACTGAATTCGAACAGGAAAATCAACCAATAGCATTCAATAACAATATTTTGGGGAATTACTCATTTGAATCATTCTTTGGCAATTTTACGACCCAACCATCTCCTTTCTCAGTTAATAATTTCACATCTCAAATCGAAAATTTCCCACAAACTGATAGATCAAGATGTGTTAATATTGCTGAAGAAACTGCAAATTAAATAGTTGATAATTCTTTATTTTGGTCACTATACTTTTATGGGTCTAAATCTAGTGAAGGTGCAGGAGCAAGGTGTATTTTAGTTAGTCCCGAGGGAGAAAAGACCATGTTATCATGCAGATTGGAATTCAAATGCACAAATAATACAACTGAATTGAGGCCTCAGTTCAAGGACTATACAAAGCAATTGGTCTTAAATATCAATATTTGAAAGTGTTCGGTGATTCCGAAATCATTATAAAACTAGTTAGAAATACAATTCATTACCTTTCTAGTCATCTCAAGCACTATCAGTCTTTGGTGCAGGAACTCATATATCAATTTCTAGCATTCATTATTTCTTCCATCCCTAGGTCCCAGAAGCAGCAGCAGACCTACTAGCTAATCTTACTTCCAAACTCCTTCCTTCAAAATATTACAACCTAGACAGATTTTCAGTAGAGTTAATTTTTAGACCATCAATTCCCGATAATGTCACCAATTGGCGAGTGTTCAATCATGATGAAGACATTTTAAATTTCTTGACTTCAGATAAGTCCTACAATGATCAAATCATTGATGAAAGTGATCATGACCATTCAAATGAAGGAAAAGCAAGAAGAAAACTCAATACCAAAACCAGTGGTCAAGCTTGAAGATCTTTATGATATTAAAGACAGGTTTAAACAGGTGACCAATTCAAAGCTCTAGAGTTCCACTTTAAGATTTGAATTGATAAACCTAGGTACTGAGGAAAACCCTCAAAACATCAATTTGGGATTAGGAATTTCTTTAGTAGAAATAATAACATTCATTAGATTGTTGCGGAAAAACAAATATGTCTTCGCTTGGAAATATGATGATTTGAAAACATACGATGCATCAATCATTCAACATACTATTCCAATGCTTTCTGAACAAAAGCAAGTGCAACATAAGTTAAGAAAGATTCATCCTAACCTAGAGAGTCAAATAAAGGCTAAATTAAATAAACTCTTAAAGGCTAAGATGATTTTTCCTGTTAGACATTCAAAATGGGTGTCCAATATGGTGCCAGTTAGAAAGAAAAATGGCGACATCAAGATTTGCATCGATTTCAGAAATCTTAATAAGACAAGACAAAAGGATAACTTCCCTTTACCTACCATGGAGAAGACACTCCATTCAATGGCTGGTTCTAAGTTAATGTCCTTTTTAGATGTTTTTTCAAGATATAACCAAATTTTGGTCCATCCTGATGACAGGCTTAAAACTACCTTCAGAACTAAGTGGGGAACTTATGCTTACCAAAAAATGCCTTTTGGACTTATTAATCCAGGAGCTAGATTCTAGAGAGAAATGGACATAGCATTCAAAGGACTAATCAATAAATCAGTAGTTGTCTATTTAGATGATATTACTATATTTTCCAAGAAAAGGTCTAATCATTTACATGATTTGAAACAAATCTTTGAATGCTACATAAGGTATGGTATCTCACTTAACCCAAAGAAGTCCTTTTTTGCTCTTAATCGAGGAAAGATTTTGGGCTTCATTGTTTCAAAGAATGGTATTTATATTGATCCAGATAGAATTAAAGAGATTTCTGATATTCCATTCCCTCATAATAAAAAACCCATGCAGTCATTTTTGGGTCAAATTAACTTTGTCAAAAGATTTGTTCCAGATTTTTCCCAGATAATTTTACCATTGAAAACAATGATTAAGAAAAATTTGGTGTTTAAATGGGGACCTGCAGAAAAAGAGGCATTTGATTTTATCAAACAATAAATCATCAATGCCCCTGCTTTAAGCACTCCCAATTTTTCCAGTCATTTCATACTATATACTCTCGTATCTGCTTCGTCTTATGCAACAATGCTGACTCAAATTAATGATCAAAACTTGGAAGCACCAATCTCATTTTACAGCTCAAATCTTCAAGGTGCTGAACTAAATTATTCGGAAGTTGAAAAAAAGCCTTTGGTGTGTACAAATCCATTAAACACTACAGGCCCTTTCTCTTAAAAGCTTACACTAAAGTTATAGTTCCTTTTTCAACAGTAAGACAATTACTAGTTCAAAGGGAATTAGGAGAAAAGAGAGCGAATTGGGTCACAACATTACAAGAATATGAATTAGAAATCAAACCAGCAAAGATTTTCAAAGGCCAAGGTTTTTGCAGGTTGTTATCCGGAGCATCCAATATTCAAGAACCTGAAGGAACAGAAGATACTGAAGAAATTAATCAGATGAGTATCACATATCCTAAATCACAATATGCAGATCTGATTTTCTATTTAAAAATGGATACGCTCCTTCTAATCTTTCCTATAAAAAAACACGCCATTAGATTGAAAGCAAAAAATTTCACAATGGTAGATTATATATTTTTTAGGCGAAATTATGATTCAATTTTATTAGGATGCTTAGAAAAACCTGAAGCGCAAAAGGTTTTGCAGGAGCTACATGATGGACTAGCAGGAGGACATTTTGGAGCTGATACGACAGCTAACAAAATCATTCATGCTAGATATTATTGGCCCACCCTATTCAGAGATAATCATGAATATGTAAGGAAATGTGAAAGTTGTCAAACCTTCAGTGGAAGAAAAAAGAAGCCTGCCTTCCCTTTGCAACCAATCAACATTGAACAAACTTTTGAGCAACGAGGATTGGACATCATTGGGGAAATCACTTCACATTCATCCAAACAACATAAGTATATCCTTACCGCCACTGATTACTTTACTAAGTGGGTTGAAGAAATTCCTTCGAAGACAACAAACTTTGAGGCAATTATGGAATTCATAGATCAATTCTTTATTACCAGGTTTGGTGTCCCAAACGTTATTGTTTTTTAGAATGCATCTTATTTCTATGGAAATTCTATATTTGAATTTGCTATCAAAAGGGGATTTAAATTGAAGTATTCTGCAAATTACTACCCCCAGGGTAATGGTTTAGCAGAATCCACCAATAAAAATATTATTAGAATTATTAGGAGGACTATTGAGCAGAATCATAAAACCTGGCATAAATCTTTGATATTTGCACTATGGGTTGACAGAATAACACAGAAGGCATCCACAGGTACTTCTCTATTTAATCTAGTATATGGAAAGGAAGCTTTCATACCAGAAAATTTAGTACTTCCATCCCTAGCTTTAGTGCAGTTTATTGAAGAAAGTCCCTCATCCTCTATTCAACTAAAACATGATCAAATTTTGAAACTAGAAGAAGAAAGGGAAAAAACCAGAATTATACATGTAAAACATCAGCAAATTATCAAGTCATCTTTTGATACAACTTCAACCAGTTCAAAGAAATTACAAGTTGGTGATCTAGTTTTGAAATGGGACAAAGCCCATGAGGATAAAGGAAAACACACTAAGTTCCAAAAAATGTTGCTTGGACCATTTCAAATCAATGAGAAGATAGGCCCTTCTACTTTCATATTGCAAGATATATCAGGAAAGAGAGATTCTCTTCCTGTTAATGGCCTTATATTGAAAAAATTCTTCAATTGAGGAGGTAACCCCTTCTCCCTGTGTAAATATTCAATTTTCAGCAAAATTTGTGTACATAGTTTATTTGTTAGAATTTTAGGAAAATAAAGTTATAATAAGCCTTCCATTGGTCTTTGTTATATTGAAAAGGTTTCTCAAAAGAAATAGTTCTGATATTTACTTTTAATGGAAGCCTTAAACAAAAGGAAAATTACTAGGAAATTAGGTATATTTAGATTCTGAAGCCCCATTTTATTTTTGTGAAATCTTCTTAAGATTTAGCGCTACTGTAAATCATTTTAATATTTTTAAGTAGCCTAAAAACGACTATCAATACAAAACAGAAACTGATTCAATCTTAGTATCTTCAACTCTTACCCTGTCATCCATGTTCTTTTAAGGAGAAAATTGTTCATCCCATTCATCAAAGTTTATAATTACTCAGAGTGTAATTCTAAAATATATTTGATATAAAAGATAAGAGTTCTTATTACAAGCTCGCTTACCGTGATCATAGGGGAATTGTTCAACTGCATATCAACACAGGGTAATGGCTTATAATTATAAGACAAGGGGTCTCATCACGAGCCAACTTGTTCAATTAAGTTACAACCAGTGAATGGCATTGTCAAACAGCTGGCCACCAAACTAGGACAATGGCTTTTTATCTTACAAAATAAGTAAAAAAAAAGTGATACAAAAATATGAAGGCATATTTTTGGATTCATTCTTTTAATTATACTCTGAAATGGATGGGATAATGAATGATCAAATGGTTAAAAGGTATCCCTGTTGAGACTATAAATGTTTCTTGGCAGCAGAGGCTCTACCTATGACAAAGGAGTCAATATAAAGCTAAGTTGGGAAAGTTTTTGTTTTATCATTATCAACCAATTAAGGCTAATTTAAAACTTAGAATGTATTTAATTTTAACAAGAGAAGAAAGTAGCAGAAATAGTTATTATTATATTTAGGATTTATATATACCTAGTTATATTAGAATTCTCCTCTTAGATAAGATTTCCAGATGAAGAAAGTTTAAGTATTTCAACATTTCTCAAAGATAACTGTTTCTCCCAGTGAATTGCCAATTGTTGTGCTATACAACACCCCCCCATTTCATAAAATTTTTCTTTAAAATCATAATATGAAATGGGTCCCTTTTTAAACATAGATGTGTGAATGAATTGGTACTAACTCATCATTAGAAAAACCCTCATCAAAAGGTCCAATGAAAATGATATATTTTAAAATAAACCTTTTGAACAATAATAAAATAGGTCTTTTAAATAATCATAAAGCTCTTTATTATTACGATAAAGTGATCACCAGATTGCATATCACAATAATAAGAAAACATATATAAAAGACCCATTGATTCACTCCGATTCGAAAAAAAGAAATCGCTATCGGATATTGGGGAAAGGCAAAACACATAGTATAGAGAAAACGCCTCCCCCATTTCCTTGATTCGATAAAAGGTATCACCATTGGTAATAAGCCATAACAACTCAACACATGAATTGTGACACCTTCAAATCCTCTAATGCGATAAGGTGTATCGCCATCGATGATCGACGATTTTGCAATGACATAAGTAGCATGACCCGAACCCATCCCCGATTGCGATGCATTAAATCAAAGCGCATGTTTTGAAACATATTTAAAAGGCTTGCATGCATTGTATCACCTTTTGATGATCGAAGGATATTTTGGACTATTATTAAAACCTTCCCATTAACATTACCAATCATCGATTGCGATTTATCTCTGATTATCCGCCAAAAAATCTAAGCCATGCTTGAATGGATCATTCATCATATAAACGATATGATGGGTATTTAAAAACTCCTTTACCATGATTGACAGGTTAAATGGCCAATTAATGAAGCAGTTATGTCGAGATTTTCCCTTAGATTGTATCTACAGTAGTTTCACTATAATCTTTGATTATTCGTTAATTGATATAATTATTTCATATTGGCTCATACTACCTATTCTCTGTATCACGTTGGTTTCATTCCTTGCACAAGTTTTAAACAAATGGGAAAGAAATACAGGAAATCCGCGGCAACAGTGGCCCCTACAACAACAGTGCAGCCCACCAGTGATCCAGGACCAAGTAAAAAAGGTTTAATCTCAGACACTACATGTCTTGGCCTTAGAATACAAGTTGGCAAAGTATCTACAATTTAATTGAAGTAGAGGAGCCTGAGGAAGTGTCAGAAGAAGCTACTGCAGACTCAACTAATAAATCAGAAGCTTCCCTGAAAGATTTAGCTGACTCATATTTGCACAGGATAGCAGCATGGGAGAAAATTCTTGCATACACTGATGTAGTCAGATGGGTGGTGAGATAAATTCCAGTTTCAAATAGAACATTTTGCATAGCTAACGAAAGAATTTTTGGTTCATTTCAGCCTGATGACTTAAGGAAGATGTATCACTTGCCCGAACCTGAAAAGAAATACAACAAAGCCTTTCTGGAGAAATTTGCATCTGAGAATGAGACTGAGTTGAACCCAATTAAGCAATGGAGACAGAATCCCACAAAGCACAAACATGAATCATCGGGTAAGTACTCCGTGAATTCATTATCATATCCTTACTTTTATACTGGGGCAATAATGTGTAGAATGTGGGGAATGCATGATTCTGCAAAGTTTACTATTGAAATCGTTCCTTTAATGGAAGCGGCAGTTAACAGTTATGTGATGGATTGGGCAAACATATTGTCCGATAAATTAGCCACTGCAATTCTTGACTTCAAATCAAATGCACGTAAAAGCACCAGAACCATTCCCCCTTTTTGTTATAGTGCTTATATTATGGATACCCTTTGCTTTAATTCTGAATACCCAGTACTCAAGTGGAGATGGACTGCACAAGACCCTAAGCCAATCCACATTTATCATCAGATGTTATGGAAGGCACACTATAAAGACCACTTGTACCAAATCTGTAATGGTTTCATGTTACCTATCTATTATGCCATTTTTGATAAGCCTGCCCCAAGGATTTCTGAGGAAGCAGCGATTGACTTGACTGTTGTAGGGAATTGGTTTGGGGAAGACAAGTTTACATATATAACAGTTTATGGCAGCCTTTCAAAACCCCATGTCCTTCCTTTGTATATACCTGATAAGTTGTTGGCTCGAGAGTTGGCCTACCAAATAACCACAGCAGGAACATCCAAAACTCTTAGGAATTCTAAAATGCAGTCATGGCCTACATTTCCTTTGAGATGCGGTGTTTACACTCTGCATGATTACAAACATGCAGAGAAGGAGGCGGAAAAAATAAACATGCTCAATCTTGCAACCATCCCTGACAAACAATACGATCTAAGGAAAATTGCCTATAATGTGCTTGAGCAAGCCAAACTTACAAAGTTTGATCATGAAAAAGATGAATTTGATGACCTGTTTTCTTCATTGGAATCATTATTTCAGGTAAAAACACTGGCCAAAATGAAATATAAAGATGAAGGGCTGGTAGAATTCAATAGGCTCAGAGAACAGAGGTTGCAAACTCTGCCTCTGGACTTATTAGCTACTACCCGAACAACTCAGTCAAGCGAGCCTAAACAACAAATTATTGACAAACCTCCTACTACAGAGAAGATTCCCGAGCAGGAAATAGAGCAGGAGAAAGAAAAGAAACAGGACAGTGAATATATTGATTTAGATACTCAGATTGATTCCAAACTCTTCAAAGAATGGCAACAATTTGACTTTATTATAAGAAATCCTGAGACTTCACAAGGATTCAGCACACCTCAAGTAACAGTTGGTCAAGAGACAACAACAACTACGGTTCCAATTGAAGGAACGAGTGGCCTACCCACCAGAAAAGATGCAGAAATAATTCCTAAAGATCCATCCAGTCATATTGTTTTGCAGATAGAAGACATGCCGCCATTAAACGTTTTTTACAGTCCCAAACACAGGGCTGTAGTGAAAAGAAAAAGGAAAAGGAGGAGACTTGATCAATCTTCCCTTTTACCAGCGCAAACATAGATGGCTAATGTGGTGTGGAAGGAGGAATTTAACGCTTCCGATGACCTTACAAAACTTTCATAGTATGTCAAAGCCTATTCGCCAGCCACCATGGATAAAGCCTCGGAAGTAAGCAATCTACTTAAGGAAAGAGACCAAACAATTGTTTCTTTACAGTCACAGGTGTTCGAATCACAACGAAAAATAGAACAGTTAGAACAACAATTATCAACACAGCAACAGATAAACAATCAATTAAATGAGCAATTGTTCAAGGAGAAGCAGAGGATAGACTTAAGCGCAGAACAGAAACAAAAGGAATTATCCGAAGTGTTGGCTAGGTTGAAGACAATGAATGGACAAATGAGTAAGACTAAGGATGAGCAAATCGCTCAACTACCACATCAAGTAGAAAATTTCAAGAGTCTTCCTCAACCAGTAAATTTGAGGTCCGAAGCTCTCTAGATTAATAAAGCATTGATTATACAGCTAAAACTGTTATGTCATAACATTTCTTTGGTTGAGCCCCTTTCTAAGATTACTGCATCAATAGTTGACAAATCAGTCGATGGTAGGCAGGATTTGGAACAGGCCGATGAGACTTTAACCAACTTTCTTGCTTAGCAAGACACCAGTGAAGGGAAAGCCGCAAATCTTCCTAAACTTCTAAAGTCACACAAAGAAATCATTTTTCTTGAATGACAGTCACAACTGATGAAAGCAGAGAGAGAAACCTCAAGATGCAAATTATCGACCAGTAATTTAATTGTGTTAATCAATGACACTCTTTATCTATCTAACATGATTTCACAGTGCACTCCAGGCAAATTGCCGTTAGCCAAAGCATTGGAACAAAAATGCAATCAAGTATTGAAGAAGAATGGAAGATTAATCGTCAGCATCGAAAGTTTAACTTGGGATAGCTTTTGGTTTTTCTTAGTTAAACCATACAGTCAAAGGGCTGCACTCAAATGTTTAACCGATGCGATCAGTTGCATGATTACTGAAATCCATGATGCCACATACTCATCCCAACTGCATTCTCATCTCAATCGTTCTCCAGAATTGCAACCGATGCTTGCTATCTGCTAGCTCAAGCCAAAGGGAGATCATTCGAAACAATGAATCATGCTACTGACTGCAAACAAGCCTATGTTGAGGAGATACTCATGATTTATTTGTACCAATTAATAGCATTTTATTTTGTAATTAGTTAGCCTAATTAGTATTTATAGGCCCTTTCATGCATTTAGAAAGGGTCCTCAGTTTTTGTATGAACTCAAATCGGTATGTCACACTATTGTGCTTTTGATATATTTTTTTTAAGATTGGGCCAGTATTTTGAATTTTAACGAAGAAAGCTTTGATGAGATGTGCACTATTGCCTTGTTGTGGAAGTGTTCCTAAGTTAGAAGAAGGAATTTGAATGCGATTGATATCGGGAGTGATCCAAATAACATATGGTACTATTATCTATGCTCTTGCCTCATTCTTGCATCTGAATCAACATTTATTTAATCTTTCTATCATTGGATATATGTGTGTGTTTCAACAACAATCCTTATACTTATCATGATTGAATGTCTAAGGAGTGTTATTCTTTCAATCATATTTATGTCTATGACATATATGAAGAATAGTGTAATAATGTTTTCATGATTACTTTGTTCAACTACTTGAACAAAGTAATTATCATATGAATAAATGTTTTTGTTTACCAATAGAGTCATCTATATGCCTGTTTGTGGATAAAGATCATCAAAAGTTACACTAAAGAAGAAATTTCCCGTGAAAGGATAGTTGTTCATAATTTTACTTTTTAGATCAAATAATTCATCTGTTATGATTATATATTAGAGAATCAATCACTTATCCATCCTATTTACCAATCATTGGGAAACTGGTACCATTATTTCCAGTCAGAGCCACTACACCAAATGAAAAAGGAACTGCCTTTAAGTTCCGGACCGGGTGGTTTTCCCTGATGTTGTTGCAGCGATTTTCGAGGCATCAACTTTTTTGGCATTAGAAGGAGGGCCTGATTTGTGAATGGCAAGCAAACCCAAACCTATAACCCATTCAGAGAGTAAATCTACCTCCACCTCACCTCGGACCTCCCATTTGCATGCTAAAACACCAATATTCAAACGAGAAAAAGGGGAGTCAACTACCACTGCTCAAACCCATCATACTTTAGATTGATTAAGTCCTGAGTCCCCTGAAGTGTAGTCTCTCATCCAGAAACTTCAAGGCTTTCCGATATCACCATAGAAATCTGAGGTATCTCAAGGCAGTTAGACTTCGCAATTCAATCTACCTCACCCTCTCACCAGACCTCAAAGCGGAAAGCTCCGTATTGAACCTACTAAGTTGCCTTTACCCAAAAGGGAAAGGGAAAAAAAGAACACTAAAGGATCTGACAGTGAGACTTTCTCATCATCATCCTCCATCTCATCTTCTCCAGTGTGAAGTAAGCCATCCACCCCTCCATTACACAATGTTGTTCAACAGGGATCAGGAACTTCAACATCTCAACCTCAAGCCTCAATATCAACTCCTTCCCAAACATCTAGAACTTCATCAGCAACATCATCTACTATTAATTTGACAATGGCTCAAAATCCATGGAGTAGTCCTGGTGCAGTCAATATGCCTGCACCATTACACCCATTGACAGATTCTCCTGAAAAATGGTTGTCGAAATTCAATCCAGATACATGGACACAAGCCGAGGAGCATATTAACAATTTCATGTTATCAATTAATTTGAAAGGAGTGATAGATGAAGATGTTGTCATTAGGATTTTCCCTTATACTTTACAAGGATCAGCTGGGTCTTGGTATTTTTCCTTGCCCTCTGGATCCATTACCAGTTGGAACATTTTTCAAGAACAGTTTCTGACTAAGTATGGCGACGACAGGTCTTTAGCAACGTTAATTAATGATCTCTCGAATCTTAGGATAGAATCTAAAGAACCTATCAAGGAATTCAACTCACGATTTAATAAACTCTTGAATAAGATTCCAACCGCCTCTAAACCAAGTGAGAAAATTAGAAGCGAATGGTATATAACAGCTCTACCTTCAAATATAACTATTTTTGTAGATAGAGCTGCAAAACCAACTTTAGCTGAGAACATGAAAGAGGGGCTGGCTGTAGAGAAACGCGTTATCACTTTAGAAAAGAAAGCTGATCTTGAAGATAGGAAATCCAAAAAAGTTTCCTTTAAAGATGATTCAAAGAAGAAAACCCCTAAAGATCCATATGATATGGAAGGTCTACAAAAGGTCCTCAAGAATATGTCAAATGAAATGGTTGAAATCAAAAATCAAGTAGCTAAAACTTCAACAAAAAGGCCATTTAGAAATTTTAAGAAAACTGAATCAAAACCACAAAATGCTATATCCAATCCAGACACAGATCCTGAAGAGGAAGAAGAAGATGAAACAGTCTTGCCATCCGAGGAACCCGAAGATGAAAAGACTGTCGAATGCCATGGGATGTGGGACTTTATTTTACCTAACTCCGATATAGAAAATGAACAAGAAGTTTTCCCTATGACTACTAGGAGTAAAGGTACTACTGAACCTATTTAGGCAACTTCGAAAAAAAGGAATGCATGTACCACTACTACTAAAGAAAAGGTTCCCACAAAGAAAGCTGTAGCAATACCATCCCAAAATCAGCTATCATCTTCAAATCTACCTTCAACATCTAAGACGTTGGTAGTGTCAGATTCTATGGATTACAATATTATTGAAGATATGAAGAAGAAAAAGGCAAATATTACTATGTTTGAACTTAGCAAACTAAAACATCTACAAAAATTACTTCTTAAGGAGCTAAATGTCGTACCTTCTTCACCTCTTCCTAATGTTGTATTATCCAAAGCTGCTAATGATTTAGGACAACCACCTCCTGGTAGAGTGGGAGCTACTGATGCAGTTTTAATTGGGGATAGATCAAATTTTCATACTCCTCCTTTCCTCTTGACCTATGAGATCTATAATAGAAATCTACACAACCGTTTGATTGACTAAGGGGCTTCCTCTAATATAATGCCGGCTTCAGTTTGTCCCAAACTGAACATTGAACCCCAAACGTATAGAATTCATATTGTACAATTGGATAGAACTAAGGTCCAGGTTTTAGGGGAAATCAACTCAGTCACTATTTGGTTATCAACTGATCCACGAGTGGTTCAGAGAATTGATATTTTAATTGCTGATATACCTAAATTCTATGGGTTGATTTTAAGTAGAGATTGGTCTGAGAAATTCCATGATTATATTTCCACTAATTGGTCCTGTTGGGCCTTAGTTTTGGTCCTATTTTTGCTCTAAGAAAATTACTAATCCATCTATTTTCCATCCATTTTCCCTTCATTCATCCCATTTTGATGTATATTTGATATCCATTCAGGTATTTAATTTTAATTTCTCAATTTCTAAAGTTTTTATGAAAGTTTGGTTTTTAGTGCAAAATTGGCAGATTCAGAAATTCCCGTAATAGCTTTATGGTTTATATGGTTGCAGGACACTTGGGCACAAATTGAATGCATGGATAGAAAAATTGGGAACTAGGACTAAGCCAGCTATGCTTAGTTCGAACAGAACAAGCTTTATTAGGCCCATTTGGTGCTAGTCAATCATGACTAGTCATTTAGAAATCCCATAGAAATAGAGCAGTTTTGAGAATCTATAGGATTGGTCATTTTCTTGGGATGGGAGTAATGAATTCCACTTAGATAGGTGGATGAGAGTAGATGGGTTTGTTTGAGTGAATATAGATCAGTTTGTTTCATGAGACTTCTTATTTAAAAGTCAAAACTTTGATGGCTTAGGTATTGACTTATTATACTTTTATGCTGTGACACATTTGGATTGAAGAGTTAATTTGAAGACTTGTGTTATTATTATTTTGCTGTTCAATGCTATGGATGTGTGACTGAATTTAAGCTTCTGATATCACCTCTCAAGTGTGCAAGGCAACGCTGGAGGGCCCCCATTCCAAGCTAAGTACACTTCCTTGTTAACTAGTTTTATTTCCTTGTAATCTGGTTACTGTAGAACTAGTTTTTCAAAGCTTTATTTCAGATTTCTTTATGGTTCATGCATATTGATTGATTTCATTAGTCATTAGCTTATTCATCACTTTATCAAGTTGGAAAAACAAGTGTTCAAGTTGAGCATCCCTTCTATTAAAATGATGAATTAAAACTAGTTTCCTTTGTTTGCATGCAAGTAGTTTCTTATTGAGATTTTGATATTGAGATGAATGAATTATGATGGAATACCTTATGTGTCTCTTAAGTTAAGAGCTTCTTTCATTAATAATTTATCCATCTTAAGTTCTTGGTTTTAATCTCTGATTCATGAAGTGGTAATTGAGGCAAACGTGGACTTCTTGAGTCAAGAACCATTTCAATGTTTTTCCTCTTTTTAAACTAATTGAATTAGAGTTATAGGATGTATTACTTTAAGCTTTTGAATAACTTATCTTTCAAGGTTTGATTACATCTGATCTTCACATATAGTGAACTTGCCTCAAAGCATAAACAACCTGGATTGATAAGAAATAATTGTGTTAATTTAGGTACAAAAATTAGCTCAACATTTTGGCACCGTTGTCGGGGAGGCAAATATCGGCATAGTCAATAGAAAGATAAATTTCAAAACAACAAAACATTAGTTACATCCCTTCTTAGTTATTTTTATTTATGCTTAGATATCGAGATCCTCAAGGTAGATTTATTAAAAACCCCCAGCAAATAGAGATAGGATCATCAAACACCACAGTTACTGGTAATCCAATAATTGAGGAATTGGCAGAAAAACAAAGAACTGGAAAAATATTAACTTTAATTGAGAGGAAAGCTTTGTTAGCTTGGGAAGCAAAGCAAAACAATCTTCAATTTCTGGAAAACAAAAAGAAATTATCAAAGGAAAACAACTTGTCTTTCCATCCATAAATCATCCTTTCTTCCAACAACCTGAAACTCCACTCAAAATTGAAACAAATCAACCAATGGCAGAAGAGGGACATGGATCTGTTATTTTCACTCCTGAACAATGAGCTGAATATGAAAGACAACAAAGAGAATGGAGAAGAAAGAGAGAGGAGGAGGCAAAACAAGAAAATGATAGAAATATAGAAAACGATTGGAAAAGACAAGAAGATGGTAATGATCAAGAGGCTACCTTTGGCTTTCCAATAGCAGACACAAGTGCAATATTAGGAGAAGAAGTGAAAATGAAAAATATTCCACCTTCTGTATTGCCAAATTTTTATGGAATGTCCATAGAAGGTCCTGATGCATTTATGTTTGAATTTGATATTCTATGTAGAACATATGGGTACACTGATGACATTTATAAACTTCGTCTTTTCCCTGCAACATTAAAAGTAGCAGCTTTAAAATGGTTTATGGGTTTAGGAGAACAAAAAATAGCTTCTTGGGATGATATGAGATCAGTCTTACTTAAAAAATATCAAACTTATTGTAGATCTAGAGAATCAAAGGAAGATGTTTTCAGAATGACACAACAAGAAGATGAAAGTTTAGAAGAATATTTGGAAATATTTGCATATAATCTACAGAAATCTAAACAACACTCTCTAAATCAAGAAACCATTCGAACAATCTTTCAAGGGTGTAAGAGATGAATACCTTGAAATTTTGAATGTGATGGGTAAAGGAGACATTTCAAACCTACCATTCGAAGAAATTGTTGAGTTATGTCAAAAATATTCTAGAGGAAGATCAAAAACAGGAAGAAGAGAAGCAAGTTCAAAAGTAGCAAAGTCAGCTACAGAAGGGATAACAAGAGCTGAAATAGGAAGCTTATTGGAAAACTCCAAAATAGACCTCTTGAGTACATTAGGGACACAAGTAGATGTGCTAAAGGTAAACAAGAAGAAAGAAGAACAAGAACAAGCTCTAGCAATATTTTGTTCCAAATGTAGAAAGAAACATCCATTGAGAGAATGTCCTTTGGATAGTGTTCAGGTTTCTGGTCTTTGTACAGAAAATCATTCCACGGAAAATTTTCTAAGACTAAAAGAATTACAAATGAACTCAATGGAAGAAGTGCTAGGAATAGAAGGTTTTTATTATGTGGCACCACGAAGACCATGGCAACCTAGGATGCCTCAACAAAATCAACAACAATTCCCTCAACAAAATTACCTCTATCCACCTCAAAATCCTTGGACCCGTCCAATGCCATGGCAAGCTTGGCCTCCACAACAATATTCATAACAACCTGCACAAGGTTGGAGAGAATATGGTTATGGAAACCATCCACCTCAACAGTATCAACAACAATACCAGCAACAATACCAACAACCATTTGCATATCCACAATATTCACAATCCATACCATTTCAAAAAAAACATTCCGCATATCCAAAATCCATCCCATTTCCATAGTAGAATCCTCCACAGTTGTTGACCCAACCACAAGAGTTACAACTGCCTACAAATCAACCCAGACCAACTCAATTACCAGCCAAACCAATGGCAAATTCAAATTATAAGGTGGACAAATTTGCATACACTGTAGAGGAAGTAGCATGTTCCCACATATTCGATTCTTCCTCTTAATGATGTCCATCTAAGGTCTGGAAAAGTGCTTAAAAAGGATTCTCCTCCAATCATAGAAGAACCAACTGAACAAGGAGAATCACCTGAAACATCACAAACTGAGATACAAATTCAGAAAGGAACAAACATTACAACACAAACACCACCTTCTCCTGAAAGGTTAGTGGAACAACAAAAAGAAATAACCCTTCCTGAATTTGATATTTTAGATGAGTTAAAAAATGCTTATGTAAAAATTCCTTTGTTGAAGGAAATTAAAGAAATACCAATATATGCTAAAACAATAAAGGAATTGTGCATTAAGAAATCAGGGAAAAAGAAGAAGGATCTTACTAGAATCCAAGTCATTGGTAAACTAGCAAGCCTCATGTCTACACAAACCATAGTAGAGAAATGTATTGATCCTGGTATCCCTATGGTTACTATATCAATAAATAATTTCTCAGTACCAAACACATTAATAGGCCTGGGAGAAGCTATAAATGTCATGACAATGGAGACAATGAAAACTTTTCATTTAAACAACATTAGATCAACTTCTACAATCTTAGAACTAGCAAACAGATCTAAAGTTGTTCCTGAAGGAATATTAGAAGATATCATAGTCTCTTTGGATTCATGGGAGTATCCTGTTGACTTCCTTATCTTGCAACCAAAAACAAATTTGGGAGGACATCCTCTAATCTTAGGCAGACCATGGTTAGCTACCGCTGATGCCTTCATAGGATGCAGATCAGGAAGCATGATTATTTCACATGGAGATGAAAGGAAACACATTGCTCTTTATTCACCTACACAATCAACTTCTAATTAGAATCAGTGCTTGAAACTCAAGAAAAACAACAAACTAAATCAATTTTAAGTATAAATCAATTCTTTGATTTTAGAGAAGAAGAAGAGAATGAAGACTTAATGGATCTTTTCATTTTAGAACCAAGTATTTCAGAGTAGCTTAGAGAAGTCCAATATGAAGCTGCAAGTAACCTTTTGAATCAATGATTTCAGGAAACTTGTACTGTTCAAGCTTTGCGGAAATCTTTTATAGACATCTTTCCTGTAAACACAATCTCCAATCCAACAATAAAAACAATTGAGGTATATCCTGGAAAATATTTAAATATTGGACACGAGTTGCAATCAGCACAAGAGCAAGAGGTAATTGCATTATTACAGAAATATTCAAAAGCTTTTGCCTGAGATTATACTGACATGCAAGGAATCCATCCTAGCACATGTATCCACCACATCTATACAAATGATCAACTCAAACCTGTAAGACAACCTCAAAGACGAATGAATCCCATGATGAAAGAAATAGTGAATGACGAACTACAAAAATTGTTAAATGTTGGATTCATCTATCCTATTTCAGATAGTCAATGGGTTTCTCCACTAGTTATTTACCAAAGAAAAATGGAAATTGGAGGGTATGTGTGGACTATCGGGAACTAAACAAAGCTACACTAAAAGATCATTTTCCTCTACCATTCATTGATCAAGTGTTAGACTCATTAGCTGGAAAGAATTTTTTCTCCTTCTTGGATGGGTTTAGCGGATACGACCAGATAAGAATAGCAACATAAGACCAAGACAAGATAGCATTCACTTGCCCATGGGGAACCTATGCATATAATGTTTTGCCATTTGGTTTATGCAATGCACCTGCAACCTTTCAACGAGAAGTGCTTGTAATATTTGCTGATCTAATTCATGAATGTGTAGAGGTTTATATGGATGACTTCATAGTTTATGGAAACACATATAATGATTGCCTAAATAACCTTGAGAAAGTTCTGAAATGATGCATTGAAACAAATTTGTCATTAAGCAATGAGAAATGCTATATGATGTTGACAGAAGGAATAGTTCTGGGACACCATATTTCCGCTTCAGGAATTAAGGTGGATCCAACAAAAATCCAAGTCCTAGTTAACTTAATGCCTCCTACAACACAGAAAGAGGTAAGAAGTTTCTTAGGCTATGCAGGCTATTATAGACGATTCATTGAAAATTTTAGTAAAATAGTCCAACCTCTGTTCAAACTATTAGCAAAAGATATTGAATTTCACTGGAAAAATGACTATCAAAATGCATTTCAAATTCTGAAAGAGAAATTATCAGTTGCACCCATTCTCCGTGGGCCAAACTGATCTTTGCCATTTCATATATCAACTGATGAATCTGATACCACGATAGGTGCCTCTCTCGGGTAGAAAGATAAGTTGTTCAATTATGCAATATAATTTATAAGAAATAATCTAACACCTACAGAATTGAACTACACAGTCACAGAGAAAGAAATGTTAGCCTTTATACATGTGGTAAAGAAATTAAGACACTATATAATAGGATATCAAGTTTTCATTCATACAGATCATTCAGCAATCAAATACTTGATGAATAAACCCATCACCAATGGAAGAATAACAAGATGGTTACTGTTATTGCAAGAATTTAATATCACAATACAAGATCGTCCAGGCAAGCAAAATCAAGTGGCTGACTTTCTGTCCCGCATACATTCACCCAACGATCCAAATCCGGTTGTAGATAACTTTCCAGATGAACACTTGTTTTCCATGACAGTAAAAACACCATGGTTTGCAGACATTTCAAACTATTTATCTTCTGGAAATTTTCCAATTCAATTCTCTAAAAAGAAAAAACGAAAAATTATTAGAGAAAGCTCTAGGTATAGTTGGGTAAATGGTGATCTATTATACTGGTTCAGATCTGATAATTAGAAAATGTGTGAGAGAAGATGAAATATTAGACATTCTAAGAGCATGTCATGATGAACCATGTGGTGGTCACTTTGCAAACAAACAAACAACATATAAGGTGCTGCAACTGGGCTATTACTGGCCATCCATCTTCAGAGACTTTAAGGCATATGTCAAGCAATGTGACAGTTGCTAGAGAACAGGGAGACCAATCACATCATATGAGATGCCGCTGAAGCCAAAAGTCCTTATAGAATCATTTGAGCAATGGGCACTTGACTTTTTTGGACCTATCAATCCATCATCAAATGGAAGGAGGTACATCCTAGTATGTACAGATTATGTAACCAAATGGGCAGAGGCTAAAGTAGTGAACAGAGAAACAGAAGATGCAGTGGTCACCTTTCTTTTTGAAGAAATTTTTGTCAGATATGGAGTACCTAGACAAATTGTAACAGATCAAGGAACACAGTTTACATCAAAGCTGGTACGAGATCTAACAGAGAAATACAAGATCAAACACAGGAAATCTACACGATATCATCCTCAAGCAAATGGGCAGGTTGAATAAAAAAATAAAGTCCTAGAAAATATCATGACAAAAACAGTACAGATGAACAGAAAAGATTGGTCTGAAAAATTAAAAGATGCACTATGGGCCTACAGAATCACATGGAAGAATACAACTAGTTTTAGTCAATACCAGTTAGTATATGGAAAAGAGGTCTTATTGCCTATAGAGTTTCAGATACAAACATACAGACTAGCAGCTGAACTAAGACTAGACCTGACAGAACCACAACAACAGCGGATCATGGAACTGAATCAATTGGATGAGCATCGTCAACAAGCCATAGAACATACTACATTGGTGCAACAACAAAGAATGAAGTGGCACGACAGATATATCAAAACAAAGACGTTTCACAAGGGAGACTAGACATTACTTTTTGACTCCAAATTCAAAGACTTCCAAGAAAAATTCACAACACACTGGCTAGGCCCATATGAAATTGACGAAATCTTTGACAATGGAGCAGTAAATATCAGGACAATTGACCAGGACTCCACCTCGTTTATAGTGAATGGACATAGGCTCAAAGTTTATAATAGGCCTATCAGTATAGAAGCCTTTATGAAACAACTCATAGAAGATACAAAACTGGAAATCATGGCACACCAGACTCAGCTATCTTCCAGTCTTGTAGTTGAACTAAATATATATATATATATATATATATATATATATATATAATAAATATAAAAAAACATATATAAAAAAAAAACCATAAAAAAACAAATAATTTGTTTGCTAGTGAAAACTAGGCAATTGGCACTTAGCAAACACGAATTCATAGGGGAAAGCTAGGGCAACTTGGACTCTATGAATTCCATATTCTTGTTCTAGTGTTCTCACATAATTTCAATGCATGCACTCTCCACCAACATCTGACTTGAGGACAAGTCACATCTTAAACAAGAGAGAGACTTGCATCAGATCTTTAGCTGGAAAGCAAAAGTATAGAAGGAACTTGTATTGTCAACAGAGGGACCTGGAATAAGAATTCATTTCCGAGGGACCTGAAAAACCTGCCAATGTCAAAACAACATGTACATATTGCGTAAGCAGTGCAGAGGGACCTGAAACAAGGAATCACTACAGAGGGACCTAACCAACAATTCAAGAACCGGAGCATGAAGAACAAGGAGCAGCAATAAATTTTACTTTTTAATCCATCTACAACATCTGATCAATTGATTTCATCCCACTTGTACAGGCATCACCCAGGGGAGTATATGTACAGTCATTTTGTTCTTAAAAATTCAAGTTTTTCTTAGAAATTTTTAGTTTTGTTAAGTTGAAATTAGTACCTGAGGATATTCATTATCATTTCATATCCTATATTCCCTATACATACCCTTATACATAATATTCCATTTCATTTCCATACATATTCCCTATTTATTTCATGATCATTAACCCCATTAACCCCTAAGTATTTTTCTTTAAGAGCTTAAAAAGACCAAACTGGGACAACTTTTCAACCTGCACATACAACTCAAGAATTAGTGATGCTGATAATTTTAAATATGACCCAAAATGGTCATTTTAAAATTATAAAGATGTGCTATATAATCAAAACAAACAAAACTCATGCGCTATATGGAAATCAAAGCAAATATATACCATATGAGACTATATGCCATAGTCCAAATGGTTTGCATGCGCTATAGTCATATATAGATCATAACCCAAAGCGCATATGATATAAAGTTAAAGGATATGGTATATGATATAAAGCATATGGTATATGATATAAGTTAAAGCATATGGTATAAACTTAGGAAGGGCACATATAATATAAGGAATGGTGGACGGCCGCGCGCAAACCATATGGCACGACTGTGCATATAAGTATTGCGGCGGGGTATTGTTAAATGGTAATTGCATACACACTCATTGCAATACAAACGATGATTGAATATCATTGCATGCATGAGGAGCACACGATGGTGGAAATTATGTTGAATACAGCAAAGGTTAAGCAATGAATAAAACAACATAACCAAAACGACAACCGGCCAGCACACAGGTACGGGGTCAACACCGTGGCATGGCAACTGGTTGTCATTGGGCAGTGCACTGTATAAGGGTTATGTGCATGCCATTCAAAATAAAACGATGATTCGACCATCCTCATGACACAGTCGGGCGACTGGTCAAATAGGGCGGCCATACCAACCACACACTGTAACACAAATAAACGAGAGGCGCACAGTACACCCATGAAACGGTCATGAACCGACCAAGTTCTTGCACTGTTTAACCTCATTCCTCATTGCCAAATAGCTCAGAATGATGGTGTTTGGAGCTGCAAACTAGTAAAAAGGAGAGTGAAGAGAGTTTAGGCAGATTTAAGAAGGAAAATCATCCCGATTCTAACGACAAGTGATCACCGATTTTTGGGATTCAATCAGGTAATGGAATAATTTCTTTAAGATCGGAAAACAGTGGAGTATAAGTTGTGAACTATCTATTATTAATGGTTACATTACTCTGCCCTGCCACCAGTCAGTTGAACGGTTGAACAAGGATTTGGAGCGTCGGATATTCCTCAGTGCTCATTGACAACAGGTAACGCCGAAACCACAGCAATAAATCGGTTGATTCACTGCGTAAATTATGGCATAAACTACTAGTGAATTGCGCAACATTTAAATGTAAACTCATTGCATGGATAACACGTTAGGGTATGGAATCATATGTGAAGTTTTAACAACGTAAATCACAGTGAAATGTATGAACAGAGGAGGCACCGAGATATGAGTTTTGTGGCGTGTTTATGTTGCATGGCACTATTTGTTGTTGGTTGTGCGCGCTGTTGGTTGAAATGCGCACTGCGCCTTGTTTTGATTATACACTTTGTTTTATTGTGCGCTGTCCCATTGACACTTCAACAATAGTCATATCCCTGATATATCATATGCATCAAAACGCCGAATGAAAAAATTAAGACATATGTCTCTGTTGTGAACCCTTGCAGCTGCGCGTTTTTGTCTTTGTTTTAACTGAAACAGGGGATTGAATTTTCTAAGGGCCGAACGAGCCATGTCATGTGCAATTTTTGATTGCCAAAGGGAGTTCATTTGCCGAGCCATTTAAAACTCATTTTAAATGTGCTGTGTTTTTTTATTATTTTTGTTTTGAGGCCGAGAGATTTTTTGCAAATTTTTTATGATGAGGCTGAGAGCATTTTGGAAATTTTAAAAACTTTTATGATGAGGCCGAGAGCCATATGCATGCGCTGTAGTCAAAACACTCCTTATTTTTCATGATTGTACATACACAGTGAAACTATGATTTGATTTTGGCAATAGTATAGGACAATGAGCATACATGGAACATTGTTTTCATATGTATTTTGTTTACAAGAACAACGATTAGCGTATTGATAGGAATATACAGGTGTTGGCTTGCTTGAACAAGGAATTAAAACAGTGCTGCTGCAGAGAAAGAGTAAATAGAGGTTAAGGAAATCAAAGTTAAATTGTTGAGAGGAGGAAGGTAAGCATCTTTGCTTTCAAAATTTCATTTTGAAAACAAACAATAGTTATATTTCTATTGTCAAGATGAAGTTAGTAACAGTAGAGGCATCCATTCACTGGTTTTCAGAAACAATGTCAGTCAGGGTAGAGCCAAAATTTCAGATATAGAGCTGGGGGAAGGAAACTATAGAAAAACTTTACCAAGCAGAGATGATAAGCTTTTTACAAAAATTTGATGGCCACTCTGAATAGATAACCAAGGACTTTATAAATAACTTCAGTCAAGACCAGACACAGGTAGGAGATGTTATTATTCCTGTAACTTAGGAATATCTTTCCCAAGCTTTAGATCTACCCATGATAGGTGAGAAATATTACAAAGGCCTGCACTTCAAGGAGAAAGCTTGGACTTTCTTTCTTGAGAAGAACCAGAAAGGGACTTTTGATAGAACAAAAGGGATACCCAGGGAATGGTTCAATGAACCATGGGGTGAGTTGGTTTTGGTCATCCAGAAGTTTTTGACTTGTGATAGAGGATATAACGTTGCCCACTTGTATCATGTCAGGCTTCTACAACATATTAAGGGAGAGGATAGGATTAACTTGCCTTATTTCCTATATAGGAGCCTCTTGAGAATGATTGAAACAGTAAAACATGAACACAAGCCTAAAGCAGGATAGATTTACCACCAAGGATTGATCAAAATCCTAGTTGAGTATCAGATGAGGTCACAAGGCATAGTATGGAGAGAGTTCATGTCTAGAAATCAGTTCATTGAACAGATTAATGAAGTACAGGATAAAATAGAGAAGGAAAATAGAGGATTGATGAATTCACCCTTGTATCCCAGAACAAGAGCTAAACAGCAGAATAACATGGCCATGCAGGAAAATGAAACATCTGTTATGTCTATTCCTAGAAGATTTAGGAATAAAAGTCCCATTGACTTAGACAAGGAAGTAGAAACATATTACCCAAGACAACAAGAAGAAAATGACATTGCACAAGAAGTATTTGAGAGGGATTCTTCATATGATGATGCAACAACAGCATCACTAATGAAAACAACTCAAGATTTTGAAAAAGAAATCAATTTGGGAAGAATCAGGGACTTAACTGACCAATTGGAAATTAGCAAAATCTTGGAAAAATAATTAAAAGAGGAAAACAAGGAAAATAAGAAAGATAATGCTAAATAGGTTAAGGCAAATGGAAAGTTAAATGAAGAATTGGGGAGACTGAAACGGAAAAATGATCTACTTTCTAAGCAAGCATTTAAATGGCTAAAGGAAAAGAATATGTGGCAGGCAAAGTATGAAAAACAGAAGGTCAAAACAACTTTGTTTAGGGAAACACATGACACAGGTTTGGATTGTTTGGTCAGGGCATCACAACAGGAAGCATCTATAGGTACAACATCTACTACAGAGAGAAGAAGGTCAAAGAGGAGTAAGCAAGCATGGGGACATGCTTGATGATAAGCAAGGGAGAGATGTTGGGCCTTAGTTTTGGTCTTATTTTTGTTCTAAGAAACTTACTAATCCATCTATTTTCCATCCATTTTCCTTTCATTCATCCCATTTTGATGTATATTTGATATCCATTTAGGTATTTAATTTTAATTTCTCAATTTCTAAAGTTTTTATGAAAGTTTGGTTTTTAGTGCAAAATTGGCAAATTCAGAAATTCCCATAATAGCTCTATGGTTGATATGGTTGTAGGACACTTGGGCACGAATTGAATGCATGGATGGACAACTTGGGAACTAGGACTAAGCCAACTATGCTTAGTTCGAACAGAACAAGCTTTTTTAGGCCCATTTGGTGCTAGTCAATCATGACTAGTCATTCAGAAATCCCATAGAAATAGGCCAGTTTTGAGATTCTATAGGATTGGTCATCTTTCTTGGGATGGGAGTAATGAATTCGACTTAGATAGGTAGATGAGAGGAGATGGGTTTGTTTGAGTGAATATAGAGCAGTTTTTTTCATGAGACTTCTTATTTAAAAGCCAAAACTTTGATGGCTTAGGTATTGACTTATTATACTTTTATGTTGTGACACCTTTGGATTGAAGAGGTAATTTGAAGACTTGTGTTATTATTATTTTTCTGTTCAATGCTATGGATGTGTGACTGAATTTAAGCTTCTGATATCACCTCTCAAGTGTGCAAGGCAACGCTGGAGGGCCCCCATTCCAAGCTAAGTACACTTCCTTGTTAACTAGTTTTATTTCCTTGTAATCTGGTTATTGTAGAACTGGTTTTTCAAAGCTTTAATTCAGATTTCTTTATGGTTCATGCATAGTGATTGATTTTATTAGTCACTAGCTTATTCATCACTTTATCAAGTTGGAAAAACAAGTGTTCAAGTTGAGCATCCCTTCTATTAAAATGATGAATTAAAACTAGTTTCCTTTGTTTGCATGCAAGTAGTTTCTTATTGAGATTTTGATATTGAGATGAATGAATTATGATGGAATACCTTATGTGTCTCTTAATTTAAGAGCTTCTTTCATTAATAATTTATCCATCTTAAGTTCTTGGTTTTATGCTCTGATTCGTTAAGTGACAATTGAGGCAAAAGTGGACTTCTTGAGTCAAGAACCATTTCAATGTTTTTCCTATTTTTAAACTAATTGAATTAGAGTTATAGGATGTATTACTTTAAGCTTTTGAATAACTTATCTTTCAAGGTTTGATTACATTTGATCTTCACATATAGTGAACTTTCCTCAAAGCATAAACAACCCGGATTGATAAGAAATAACTGTGTTAATTTAGGTACACAAATTAGTTCAACATTTTGGCGTCGTTTCCGGGGAGGCAAATATCGGCATAGTCAATAGAAAGATAAATTTCAAAACAACAAAAACATTAGTTACATCCCTTTTTCGTTATGTTTCTTTATGCATAGATATCGAGATCCTCAAGGTATATTTATTAAAAATCCCCCACAAATTGAGATAGGATCATCAAACACCCCAGTTACTGGTAATCCAATAATTGAGGAATTGGCAGAAAAACAAAGAACTGGACAAATATTAACTTTAATTGAGTGGAAAACTTTGTTAGCTTGGGAACAAAAGCAATAATAATCTTCAATTTCTGGAAAACAAAAAGAAATTATCAAAGGAAAACAACCTGTCTTTCCATCCATAAATCCTCCTATCTTCCAACAACCTGAAACTCCACTCAAAATTGAAACAAATCAACCAATGTAAGAATAGGGACATGGATCTGTTATTTTCACTTCTGAACAACGAGCTGAATATGAAAGACAACAAAGAGAATGGAGAAGAAAGAGAGAGGAGGAGGCAAAACAAGAAAATGATAGAAAGATAGAAAACGATCGGAAAAGACAAGAAGATTGTAATGATCAAGAGGCTACCTTTGGCTTTCCAATAGTAGACACAAGTGCAATATTAGGAGAAGAAGTGAAAATGAAAAATATTCCACCTTCTGTATTGCCAAATTTTTATGGAATGTCCACAGAATATCCTGATGCATTTATGTTTGAATTTGATATTCTATGTAGAACATATGGGTACACTGATGACATTCATAAACTTTGTCTTTTCCCTGCAACATTAAAAGAAACAACTTTAAAATGGTTTATGGGTTTAGGAGAAAAAACAATAGCTTCTTGGGATGATATGAGACCAGTCTTCCTTAAAAAATATCAAGCTTATTGTAGATCTAGAGATTAAAAGGAAGATGTTTTCAGAATGACACAAAAAGAAGATGAAAGTTTAGAAGAATATTTGGAAGGATTTGCATATAATCTATAGAAATCTAAACAACACTCCCTAAATCAAGAAACCATTTGAACAATCTTTTTCAAGGTGTAAGAGATGAATACCTTGACATTTTGAATGTGATGGGTAAAGGAGACATTTCAAACCTACCATTCGAAGAAATTGTTGATTTATGTCAAAAATATTCTAGAGGAAGATCAAAAACAGGAAGAAGAGAAGCAAGTTCAAAAGCAACAAAGTCAGTTGCAGGAGGGATAACAAGAGCTGAAATAGGAAGCTTATTGGAAAACTTCAAAACAGACCTCTTGAGTACATTAGGGACACAAGTAGATGTGCTAAAGACAAACAAGAAGAAAGAAGAACAAGAACAAGCTCTAGAAATCTTTTGTTCCAAATGTAGAAAGAAACATCCATTGAGAGAATGTCCTTCAGATAGTGTTCAAGTTTGTGGTCTTTGTACAGAAAATCATTCCACAGAAAATTGTCTAAGATTAAAAGAATTACAAATGAACTCAATGGAAGAAGTGCTAGGAATAGAAGGTTTTTATTATGTAGCACCATGAAGACCATGGCAACCTAGGATGCCTCAACAAAATCAACAACAATTCCCTCAACAAAATTACCTCTATCCACCTCAAAATCCTTGGACCCCTCCAATGCCATGGCAAGCTTGGCCTCCATAACAATATTCACAACAACCTGCACAAGGTTGGAGAGGATATGGTTATTGAAACCAGCCACCTCAACAGTATCAACAACAATACCAGTAACAATACCAACAGCCATTTGCATATTCACAATCCATACCATTTCAACAACAACATTCTGCACATCCACAATCCATCCCATTTCCACAACAGAATCCTCCACAGCTATTGACCCAACCACAACAGTTACAGCTACCCACAAATCAACCCAGACCAACTCAATTACCAGCCCAACCAATGGAAAATCCGAATAATAAGGTGGACAAATCTGCATACACTATAGAGGAAGCAGCATGTTTTCCCACATATTTGATTCTTCCTCTTAATGATGTCCATCTAAGGTCTGGAAAAGTTCTTAAAAAGGATTCTCCTCCAATCATAGAAGAACCAACTGAACAAGGAGAATCACCTGAAACATCACAAACTGAGATACAAATTCATAAAGGAACAAACATTACAACACAAACACCACCTTATCCTAAAAGGTTAGTGGAACAACAAAAAGAAATAACCCTTCCTGAATTTGATATTTTAGATGAGTTAAAAAATTCTTATGTAAAAATTCCTTTGTTGAAGGCAATTAAAGAAATACCAATATATGCTAAAACAATAAATGAATTATGCATTAAGAAATCAGGGAAAAAGAAGAAGGATCCTACTACAATCCAAGTCATTGGTAAACTAGCAAGCCTCATGTCTACACAAACCATAGTAGAGAAATATATTGATCCTGGTATCCCTATGGTTACTATATCAATAAATAATTTCTCATTACCAAACACATTAATAGACTTGGGAGCAGCTATAAATGTCATGACAATGGAGACAATGAAAACTTTGCATTTAAACAACATTAGATCAACTTCTACAATCTTAGAACTAGCAGACAGATCTCAAGTTGTTCCTGAAGGAATATTAGAAGATATCATAGTCTCTTTGGATTCATGGGAGTATCCTGTTGACTTCCTTATCTTGCAACCAAAAATAAATTTGGGAGGACATCCTCTAATCTTAGGCAGACCATGGTTATCTACCGCTGATGCCTTCATAGGATGCAGATCAGGAAGCATGATTATTTCATATGGAGATGAAAGGAAACACATTGCTCTTTATTCACCTGCACAATCAACTTCTTTAGAATCAGTGCTTGAAACTCAAGAAAAACAGCAAACTAAATCAGTTTTAAGTATAAATCAATTCTTTGATTTTAGAGAATAAGAAGAGAATGAAGACTTAATGGATCTTTTCATTTCAGAACCAAGTATTTCAGAGCAGCTTAGAGAAGTCCAATATGAAGCTGCAAGTAACCTTTTGAATCAATGCTTTCAGGAAACTTGTACTGTTCAAACTTGGCGGAAATCTTTTATAGACATCTTTCCTGTAAACACAATCTCCAATCCAAAAATAAAAACAATTGAGGTATATCCTGGAAAACATTTAAATATTGGAAACGAGTTGCAATCAGCACAAGAGCAAGAGGTAATTGCATTATTACAGAAATATTCAAAAGCTTTTGCCTGGGATTATACTAACATGCAAGGAATCCATCCTAGCACATGTATCCACCACTATACAGATGATCAACTCAAACCTGTGAGACAACCTCAAAGACGAATGAATCCCATGATGAAAGAAATAGTGAAAGAGGAACTGAAAAAATTGTTAAATGTTGGATTCATCTATCCTATTTCAGATAGTCAATGGGTTTCTCCACTGGTTATTGTACCAAAGAAAAATGGAAAGTGGAGGGTATGTGTGGACTATTGGGAACTAAACGAAGCTACACTAAAAGATCATTTTCCTCTACCATTCATTGATCAAGTGTTAGACTCATTAGTTGGAAACAAATTTTTCTCCTTCTTGGATGGGTTTAGCGGATACAACCAGATAAGAATAGCAACAGAAGACCAAGACAAGACAACATTCACTTGCCCATGGGGAACCTATGCATATAATGTTTTGCCATTTGGTTTATACAATGCACCTGCAACCTTTCAACGAGCAGTGCTTGCAATATTTTCTGATCTAATTCATGAATGTGTAGAGGTTTATATGGATGACTTCACAGTTTATGGAAACACATATAATGATTGCCTAAATAACCTTGAGAAAGTTCTGAAATGATGTATTGAAACAAATTTGTCATTAAGCAATGAGAAATGCTATATGATGTTGACAGAAGGAATAGTTCTGGGACACCATATTTACACTTCACGAATTAAGGTGGATCCAGTAAAAATCGAAGTCCTAGTTAACTTAATGCCTCCTACAACATAGAAAGAGGTAAGAAGTTTCTTAGGCTATGCAGGCTATTATAGACGATTCATTGAAAACTTCAGTAAAATAGCCCAACCTCTGTTCAAACTATTAGCAAAAGATATTGAATTTCACTGGACAAATGACTGTCAAAATGCATTTCAAATTCTGAAAGAGAAATTATCAGTTGAACCCATTCTCCGTGGGCCAAACTGGTCTTTGCCATCTCATATATCAACTGATGCATTTGATACCGCGATAGGTGCCTCTCTTGGGCAGAAAGAGAACTTGTTCAATTATGCAATATACTTTATAAGAAAGAATCTAACACCTGCAGAATTGAACTACACAGTCACAGAGAAAGAAATGTTAGCCGTTATACATGCAGTAAACAAATTCAGACACTATATAATAGGATATCAAGTTTTCATTCATACAGATCATTCAGCAATCAAATACTTGATGAATAAACCCATCACCAATGGAAGAATAGCAAGATGGTTATTGTTATTGCAATAATTTAGTATCACAGTACAAGACCGTTCAGGCAAGGAAAATCAAGTTGTTGACTTTCTGTCCCGCATACATTCACCCAATGATCCAAATCCGGTTGTAGATAACTTTCCAGATGAACACCTGTTTTCCATGACAGTAAAAACACCATGGTTTGCAGACATTGCAAACTATTTATCTTCTGGAAAGTTTCAAACCCAATTCTCTAAAAAGCAAAAAAGAAAAATTGTTAGAAAAAGCTCTAGTTATAGTTGGGTAAATGGTGATTTATTTTATACTGGTTCAGATCTGATAATTAGAAAATGTGTGCGAGAAGATGAAATATTAGACATTCTAAGAGCATGTCATGATGAACCATGTGGTGGTAATTTTGTAGACAAATGAACAACATATAAGGTGCTGCAACTGGGCTATTACTGGCCATCCATATTCAAAGACTCTAAGGCATAAGTCAAGCAATGTGATAGTTGCCAGAGAATAGGGAGACCAATCACATCAGATGAGATGCCGTTGAAGCCACAGGTCCTTATAGAACCATTTGAGTAATGGGCACTTGACTTTGTTGGACCTATCAATCCACCATCAAATGGAGAGAGGTACATCCTAGTATGTAAAGATTATGTAACCAAATGGGTAGAGGCTAAAGCAGTGAACAGAGCAACAAAAGATACAATGGTCACCTTTCTTTTTGAAGAAATTTTTGTCAAATATGGAGTACCTAGACAAATTGTAACAGATCAAGGAACACAGTTTACATCAAATCCGGTACGAGATCTAACAGAGAAATACAAGATCAAACACAGGAAATCTACACCATATCATTCTCAAGTAAATGGGCAGGTTAAATCAACAAATAAAGTCCTAGAAAATATCATGACAAAAACAGTACAGCTGAACAGAAAAGATTGGTCTGAAAAATTAAAAGATGCACTACGGGCCTGTAGAATCACATGGAAGAATACAATTGGTTTTAGTCCATACCAGTTAGTATATGGAAAAGAGGCCTTATTGCCTATAGAGTTTCAGATACAAACATACAGACTAACAGCTGAACTAGGACTAGACCTGACAGAAGCACAATAGCAGCGGATCATGGAACTGAATCAATTGGATGAGAATCGTCAGCAAGCCATAGAACATACTACATTGGTGCAACAACAAAGAATGAAGTGGCACGACAGATATATCAAAACAAAGACATTTCACAAGGGAGACTGGGAATTACTTTTTGACTCCAAATTCAAAGACTTCAAAGAAAAATTCACAACACACTGGCAAGGCCCATATGAAAATGACGAAACCTTTGAAAATGGAGTAGTAAAGATCAGGACAATCGACCAGGACTCCACCTCGTTTATAGTGAATGGACATAGGCTCAAAGTTTATAATAGGCCTATCAGTAAAGAAGCCTTTATGAAACAACTCATAGAAGATACAGAACTGGAAATCATGGCACACCAGGCTCAGCCATCTTCCAGTCTTGTAGTTGAATAAATATATATATATATATATAATAATAAATATAAAAAAACATATATATAAAAAAACCATAAAAAAAACAAATAATTTGTTTGCTAGTGAAAACCAGGCAACTGGCACTTAGCAAACACAAATTCATAGGGGAAAACCAGGGCAACTTGGACTCTATGAATTCCTTATTCTTGTTCTAGTGTTCTCACATAATTTCAATGCAGGCACTCTCCACCAACAACTGACTTGAGGACAAGTCACATCTTAAACAAGAGGGAGACTTGCATCAGATCTTTAGCTGGAAAGCTGAAGTATAGAAGGAACTTGTATTGTCAATAGAGGGACCTGAAATAAGAAATCATTGCCGAGGGACCTGAAAAACCTGCCAATGTCAAAACAACATGTACATATTGCGTAAGCAGTGCAAAGGGACCTGAAACAAGGAATCACTACAGAGGGACCTGACCAACAATTCAAGAACCAAAGCATGAAGAACAAGGAGCAACAATAAAGTTTACTTTTTAATCCATATACAACATCTGATCAATTATTTCATCCCACTTGTACAGACATCATCCAGGGGAGTATATGTATAGTCATTTTGTGCTTAAAAATTCAAATTTTTCTTAGAAATTTTTAGTTTTGTTAAGTTGAAATTAGTACCTGAGGATATTCATTATCATTTCATATCCTATTTTCCCTATACATACCCTATAACCCTTATACATAATATTCCATTTCATTTCCATACATATTCCCTATTTATTTCATGATCATTAACCCCATTAACCCCTAAGTATTTTTCTTTAAGAGCTTAAAAAGACCAAACTGGGACAACTTTTCAACCTGCACATACAGCTCAAGAATTAGTGATGGTGACAATTTTAAATATGACCCAAGATGGTCATTTTAAAATTACAAAGATGTGCTATATAATCAAAACAAACAAAACTCATGCGCTATATGGAAATCAAAGCAAATATATACCATATGAAACTATATGCCATAGTCCAAATGGTTTGCATGCGCTATAGTCATATATATATCATAACCCAAAGCGCATATGATATAAAGTTAAAGGATATGGTATATGATATAAATCATATGGTATATGATATAAGTTAAAGCATATGGTATAAACATAGGAAGGGCGCATATAATATAAGGAATGGTGGACGGCCGCGCGCAAACCATATGGCACGATTGTGCATATAAGTATTGCGGCGGGGTATTGTTAAATGGTAATTGCATACACACTCATTGCAATACAAACGATGACTGAATATCATTGCACGCATGAGGAGCACACGACGGTGGCAATTATGTTGAATACAGCCAAAGGTTAAGCAATGAATAAAACAACATAACCAAAACGACAATGTTATGAAACCAACTCAAGAAAAGATAGAAAAGATAGATCAACGCCTTAGAATTCAGCCTCTTCGAGGGGGCAACCTCCTTTACATTACATAAATGAACAATTATTGGATGATTCAAATGAAAAGACCTCCTTCCTATATATAGGAGTCTAAGGGGTCATAACATAATCAGAGCCGACATAACAATAATAATGTAAGGGCACAATAATAACAATAGTGGGCTTCTATGGGGCACAATAGTAACAATATGGGCACTACATGGGTACATCAATATAATAAGTGGGTTATACTAATAACAATAAGAGGTTACACTAGTAGTATAGGGGCCTAACATGCCCCTCTCCTTCAGAAAGCATTGTCCTCAACGCTTGAGTAGTTCTTGATGCTTCTGTATAAAATTCTTGTCCTCCCATGTGGAATATTCAGCAGGTAAGTTCTTGCAATTGATGAGATACTCTGAAATTGATCGATTTCGTAGCTATCGAGTTCTTGTTTCTGTGACTGCTCCAGGTTCCAATATGATTTTTCCTTCCTCTTTAATTTCTGGCAATATTATCTTAATTGGGATCTTTTGCAACTTTTGAATAAGTGGCCATACTTCTTCGTCCTTCTTCCATTCATCCCTTGCTTCGTTTATCCAAACTGGTTTCCATAATTTTGCTTTCCGCTATGTCACAAAGCCCTTTTACTCTTTCCAATTGTTGTGGCGTTGCTCTAAAGAAGGTGTTGCTCTTTGTATCCTCATAATGTGCTATCATTTCCTTCGTGAAAATTGACCACGTAACAAGTTGTTTACGAGAACAAAGCCCTTTGTACCATAAAAATTGATCTGGTTCTAAATATGAAGATGCAATGCATACCTTTTGTAACAGTTGTACAGCATGTATATCAAAATATTGCTCCATCTGAAGTATCCAATTTACCGGATCCTTGCCATCAAACTTCCTCATCTTGCTTTTTTTTATTTTAGGAGCTCTACCTTGAAACGACTGTAACTCTGCACTTTCGGATCCTTAAGTTCTGCAATTGTGAGCTATAGTAGCCCTGTGTGTCCTCTTTCCAACGCCACCAGTCTGATCCAAATTGGATTCTCCAAGAAAGAGTTATGCACAATCGCCTAAGATGACCTGATTATAGACTAGTTCAGTAGAGTGAATTGTATGACGTGCCACGAGTCACTGTTTCAACCTTTGGATCTAAAAAATGAATACAAGAAACTAAAGTCCGTCCTCTTTCTGTACCTTCTTACGAAATTTCAATCTGATCCTCAGAGAGAAAGTTATGACGCTTTTCCCTAGGTCACCTGTTTTGAATTTAATTCAGGAGTCTGGAAAAAGACCAACTTCCTCAGATCATATCTCCGCAAATATCGCGATAAAAGCTCTGAAATTCGGATCCAACATTCAGTCCGATTTCTTCTCAAATGGGTTTTGTTTGTGACTTCTGAAACGTCACATAAAAAAAGTTATAGCGAAAATTCCACGATGACCTATTTGGAGCAGCGAAACCCTAGAATCCAAAGCTCTGATACCAAATGTTATGAAACCAGCTCCAGAAAAGATAGAAAAGATAGATCAACGCCTTAGTATTCAACCTCTTCGAGGCGGAAACCTCCTTTACATTACATAAATGAAAAATTATTGGATGATACAAATGAAAAGACCTCCTTTCTATATATAGGAGTCTAAGGGGTCATAACATAATCAGAGCCGACATAACAATAATAATGTAAGGGCACAATAATAAAAATAGTGGGCTTCTATGGGGCACAATAGTAACAATATTGGCACTACATGGGTACATCAATATAATAAGTGGGTTATACTAATAACAATAAGGGGTTACACTAGTAGTATAGGGGCCTAACAGACAACCGGCCAGCACACAGGTACGGGGTCAACAACATGGCATGGAAACTGGTTGTCATTGGGCAGTGCATTGTACAAGGGTTATGTGCATGCCATTAAAAATAAAACGATGATTCAGCCATCCTCATGACACAGTCGGGCGACTGGTCAAACAGGACGGCCATACCAACCACGCACTGTAACACCAATAAACGAGAGGCGCACAGTACACCCATGAAACAGTCATGAACCGACCGAGTTCTTGCACTGTTTAACCTCATTCCTCATTGACAAATAGCTTAGAACAATGGTGTTTGGAGCTGCAAACTAGTGAAAAGGAGAGTGAAGCGAGTTTAGGTGGATTTAAGAAGGAAAATCATCCCGGTTATAATGACAAGTGATCACTGATTTTCGGGATTCAATCAGGTAATGGAATAATTTGTTTAAGCTAGGAAAACAGTGGAGTATAAGTTGTGAACTGTCTGTTATTAATGGTTACATTACTGTGCCCTTGCCACCAGTCATTTGAACGGCTGAATAGGGATTTGGAGCGCCGGAAATTCCTCAGCGCTCGTTGACAACAAGTAATGTCGAAACCACAGCAATAAGTCAGTTGATTCACTGCGTAAATTATGGCATAAACTACTGGTGAATCGCACAACATTTAAATGTAAACTCATTGCATGGATAACACGTTAGGGTATGGAATCATATGTGAAGTTTTAACGGCGTAAATCACAGTGAAATCTATGAACAGAGGAAGCACCGAGATATGAGTTTTGTGGCGTGTTTATGTTGCATGGCACTATTTGTTGTTGGTTGTGCGCGCTGTTGGTTGAAATGCGCACTGCGCCTTGTTTTGATTATACACTTTGTTTTATTGCACGTTGTCCCATTGACACTTCAACAACAGTCATATCCCTGATATATCATATGCATGAAAACGCCGAATGAAAAAATTAAGGCATATGTCTCTGTTGTGAACCCTTGCTGCTGCGCGTTTTTGTTTTTGTTTTAACCGAAACAGGGGATTGAAGTTTCTAAGGGCCGAACGAGCCATGTCATGTGCGATTTTTGATTGCCAAAGGGAGTTCATTTGTCGAGACATTTAAAACTCATTTTAAATGCGCTGTGTTTTTTTATTATTTTTGTTTTGAGGCCGAGAGCATTTTTGCAAATTTTTTATGATGAGGCCGAGAGCATTTTGGCAATTTTAAAAACTTTTATGATGAGTCCGAGAGCCATATGCATGCGCTGTAGTCAAAACACTCCTTATTTTTCATGATTGTACATACACAGTGCAACTATGGTTTGATTTTGGCAACAATATAGGGCGATGAGAATACATGGAACATTGTTTTCATATGTATTTTGTTTACAAGAACAAAGATTAGCATATTGACAGGGATATACAGGTGTTTGCTTGCTTGAAAAGGGAATTAAAACAATGCTGCCGCAGAGAAAGAGTAAACAAAGGTTAAGGAAATCAAAGTTAAATTGTTGAGAGGAGGAAGGTAAGCTTCTATGCTTTCAAAATTTCATTTTGAAAACAAACAATAGTTATATTTTTATTGTCAAGATGAAATTAGTAGCAGCAGAGACATTCATTCACTGGTTTTCAGAAACAATGTCAGTCAGAGTAGAACCAAAATTTTAGATAGAGAGCTGGGGGAAGGAAAGTATAGAAAAACTTTACCAAGCATGGATGATAAGCTTTTTACAAAAATTTGATGGCCACTCTGAACAGATAACCAAGGACTTTATAAATAACTTCAGTCAGGACCAGACACGGGTAGGAGATGTTATTATTCCTGTAACTCAGGAATATCTTTCCCGAGCTTTAGATCTACCCATGATCGGTGAGAAATATTACAAAGGCTTGCACTTCAAGGAGAAAGCTTGGACTTTCTTTCTTGAGAAGAACCGGAAAGGGACTTTTGATAGAACAAAAGGGATACCCAAGGAATGGTTCAATGAATCATGGGGTGAGTTGGTTTTGGTCATCCAGAAGTTTTTGACTTGTGATAGAGGATATAGCGTTGCCCAATTGTATCATGTCAGGCTTCTACAACATATTAAGGGAGAGGATAGGATTAACTTGCCTTATTTCCTATATAGGAGCCTCTCGAGAATTATTGAAACAGTAAAACATGAACATAGGCCTAAAGCAAGACATATTTACCACCAAGGATTGATCAAAATCCTAGTTGAGTATCAGGTGAGGTCACAAGGCATAGTATGGAGAGAGTTCATGTCTAGAAATTAGTTCATTGAACAGATTAATGAAGTACAGGATAAAACAGAGCAAGAAAACAGAGGATTGATGAATTCACCCTTGTATCCCAGAACAAGAGCTAAACAATAGAATAACATGGCCATGCAGGAAAATGAAACATCTGTTATGTCTATTCCTAGAAGATTTAGGAATAAAAGTCCCATTGACTTAGACAAGGAAGTAGAAACATATTCCCCAAGACAAAAAGAAGAAAATGACATTGCACAAGAATTATTTGTGAGGGATTCTTCATATGATGATGCAGCAGTAGCATCACTAATGAAAACAACTCAAGTTTTTGAAAAAGAAATCAATTTGGGAAGAATCAGGGACTTAACTGACCAATTGGAAATTAGAAAAACCTTGGAAAAACAATTAAAAGAGGAAAACAAGGCAAATAAGAAAGATAATGCTAAATTGGTTAAGGAAAATGAAAAGTTAAATGAAGAATTGGGGAGACTGAAATGGAAAAATGATCTACTTTCTAAGCAAGCATTTAAATGGCTAAAGGAAAAGAATATGTGGCAGGAAAAGTATGAAAAACAGAAGGTCAAAGCAGCTTTGTTCAGGGAAAGACATGACACAGGTTTGGATTGTTTGGTCAGGGCAGCACAACAGGAAGCATCTACAGGTACAACATCTGCTACAGAGAGAAGAAGGTCAAAGAGGAGTAAGCAAGAATGGGGACATGCTTGATGATAAGCAAGGGAGAGATGTTAGGCCTTAGTTTTGGTCTTATTTTTGCTCTAAGAAACTTACTAATCCATCTACTTTCCATCCATTTTCCCTTCATTCACCCCATTTTGATGTATATTTGATATCCATTCAGGTATTTAATTTTAATTTCTCAATTTCTAAAGTTTTTATGAAAGTTTGGTTTTTAATGCAAAATTGGCAGATTCAGAAATTCCCATAATAGCTCTATGGTTGATATGGTTGCGGGACACTTGGGCATGAATTTAATGCATGGATGGACAGCTTGGGAACTAGGACTAAGCTAGCTATGCTTAGTTCGAACAGATCAAGCTTTATTAGGCCCATTTGGTGCTAGTCAATCATGACTAGTCATTCAGAAATCCCATAGAAATAGGGCAGTTTTGAGATTCTATAGGATTGGTCATCTTTCTTGGGATGGGAGTAATGAATTCGACTTAGATAGGTGGATGAGAGTAGATGTATTTGTTTGAGTGAATATAGATCAGTTTGTTTCATGAGACTTCTTATTTAAAAACCAAAAATTTGATGGCTTAGGTATTGACTTATTATACTTTTATGCTGTGACACCTTTGGATTGAAGAGTTAATTTGAAGACTTGTGTTATTATTATTTTTCTATTAAATTCTATGGATGTGTGACTGAATTTAAGCTTCTAATATCACCTCTCAATTGTGCAAGGCAAGGGTGGAGGGGCCCCATTCCAAGCTAAGTACACTTCCTTGTTAACTAGTTTTATTTCCTTGTAATCTGGTTATTGTAGAACTGGTTTTTCAAGGCTTTATTTCAGATGCTATATGGTTCATGCATAGTGATTGATTTCATTAGTCATTAGCTTATTCATCACTTTATCAAGTTGGGAAAACAAGTGTTCAAGTTGAGCATCCCTTCTATTAAAATGATGAATTAAAACTAGTTTCCTTTGTTTGCATGCAAGTAGTTTCTTATTGAAATTTTGATATTGAGATGAATGAATTATGATGGAATAGCTTATGTGTCTCTTAAGTTAAGAGATTCTTTCATTAATAATTTATCCATCTTAAGTTCTTGGTTTTAATCTCTGATTCATTAAGTGGTAATTGAGGAAAAAGTGGACTTCTTAAGTCAAGAACCATTTCAATGTTTTTCCAATTTTCAAACTAATTGAATTAGAGTTATTGGATGTATTACTTTAAGTTTTTGAATAACTTATCTTTCGAGGTTTGATTACATCTGATCTTCACATATAGTGAACTTTTCTCAAAGCATAAACAACCCGGATTGATAGGAAATAATTGTGTTAATTTAGGTACACAAATTAGCTCAACAGGTCCCATATGTGGTTACCTTATAAAGGAAAGCCAAATCAGATCAAGATTGATCGAGAGAAACACATGACCCATACTATTATCGAATTCAAACAGGAAAATCAACCAATAGCATTCAATAACAATATTTTAGGGAATTACTCATCTGAATCATTCTTTGGAAATTTTACTGCCCAACCATCTCCTTTCTCAAATAATAATTTCACATCTCAAATTGAAAATTTCTCACAAACTGATAGATCAAGATGTGTTAATATTGCTGAAGAAAATGCAAATAAAATAGTTGATAATTCTTTATTTTGGTCACTATACTTTGATGGGTCTAAATCTAGTGAAGGTGCAGGAGCAGGGTGTATTTTAGTTAGTCCCGAGGGAGAAAAGACCATGTTATCATGCAGATTGGAATTTGAATGCACAAATAATACAGCTGAATATGAGGCCTTAGTTCAAGGACTATACAAAGCAATTGGTCTTAAAGTTCAATATTTGAAAGTGTTCGGTGATTCCGAAATCATTATAAAACAAGTTAGAAATACAATTCATTGCCTTTCTAGTCATCTCAAGCACTATCAGTCTTTGGTGCAGGAACTCATATCTCAATTTCTAGCATTCAATATTTCTCCCATCCCTAGGTCCTAAAATGCAGCAGCAGACCTACTAGCTAATGTTGCTTCCAAACTCCTTCCTTTAGAAGATTACAGGCCAGACAGATTTTCAGTAGAGTTAATTTTTAGACCATCAATTCCCGATAACATCACAAATTGGCGAGTGTTCAATCATGGTGAAGACATTTTAAATTTCTTGACTTCAGACAAGTCCTACGATGATCAAATCATTGATGAAAGTGATCATGACCTTCAAATGAAGGAAAAGCAAGAAGAAAACTCAATACCAAAACCAGTAGTCAAGCTTGAAGATCTTTATGATATTAAAGATATGTTTAAACAGGTGACCAATTCAAAGCTCCAGAGTTCCACTTTAAGATTTGAATTGATAAACCTAGGTACTGAGGAAAACCCTCAAAACATCAATTTTGGATTAGGACTTTCTTTAGAAGAGAGAATAGCATTCATTAGATTTTTGCGGAAAAACAAATATGTCTTCGCTTGGAAATATGATGATTTGAAAATATACGATGCATCAATCATTCAACATACTATTCCAATGCCTTCTGAACAAAAGCTAGTGCAACAAAAGTTAAGAAAGATTCATCCTAACATAGAGAGTCAAATAAAGGTTGAATTAAATAAACTCTTAAAGGCTAAGATAATTTTTCCTGTCAGAAATTCAAACTGGGTGTCCAATATGGTGCCAGTTAGAAAGAAAAATGGCGACATCAAGATTTGCATCGATTTCAGAAATCTTAATAAGGCAACCCAAAAGGATAACTTCCCTTTACCTACCATGGAGCAGACACTGCATTCAGTAGATGGTTTTGAGTTAATGTCTTTTTGAGGTGGCTTTTCAAGATATAATCAAATTTTGGTCCATCCTAATGACAGGCTTAACGCTACCTTCAGAACTAAGTGGGGAACTTATGCTTACCAAAAAACGCCTTTTGGACTTATTAATGTAGGAGCTACATTCTAGAGAGCAATGGACATAGAATTCAAAGGATTAATCAATAAATCAGTAGTTGTCTATTTAGATGATATTACTGTATTTTCCAAGAAAAGGTATAATCATTCACATGATTTGAAAGAAATATTTGAACGCTGTAGAAGGTATAGTATCTCGCTTAATCCAAAGAAGTCCTTTTTTGCTCTTAATCAAGGAAAGCTTTTGGGCTTCATTGTTTCAAAGGATGGTATTAATATTGATCCAGATAGAATTAAAGAGATTTCTGATATTCCATTCCCTCATAATAAAAAATCCTTGCAGTCATTTTTGGGTCAAATTAACTTTGTCAAAAGATTTGTTCCAGGTTTTCCCAGATAATTTTACCATTGCAAACAATGATTAAGAAAAATTCATTGTTTAAATGGGGACCTACAGAAAAAGAGGCATTTGATTCTATCAAACAATCAATCATTAATGCCCCTGCTTTAAGATCTCCCAATTTTTCCAGTCATTTCATACTATATACTCTCGCATCCGCTTTGTCTTAGGCAGTAGTGCTAACTCAAATTAATGATCAAAACTTGGAAGCACCAATCTCATTTTACAGCTCAAATCTTCAAGGTGCTGAACTAAATTATTCGGAAATTGAAAAACAAACCTTTGCTATGTACAAAGCCATTAAATACTACAAGCCCTTTCTCTTAAAAGCTCACACAAAAGTTTTAGTTCCTTTTTCAGCAGTAAGACAATTACTAGTTCAAAGGGAATTAGGAGAAAAGAGAGCAAATTGGGTCACAACATTACAAGAATATGACTTAGAAATAAAACCAGCAAAGATTGTCAAAGGCCAAGGTTTTTGTAGGTTGTTAGCAGGAGCATCCAATATTCAAGAACCTGAAGGTACAGAAGATACTGAAGAAATTAATCAGATGAGTATCATAGATCCTAAATCACAATATGCAGATCTGATTTTCTATTTAAAAAATGGATACGCTTCTTCTAATCTTTCCTATAAAAACAACCGCGCCATTAGATTCAAAGCAAAAAATTTCACAATGGTATATGATGTATTGTTTAGGCAAAATTATGATTCAATTTTATTAAGATGCTTCGAAAAACCTGAAGCGCAAAAGGTTTTGCAGGAGCTACATGATGGACCAGTAGGAGGACATTTTGGAGCTGATACAATAGCTCACAAAATCATTCATGGTGGATATTATTGGCCCACCCTATTAAGAGATACTCATGAATATGTAAAGAAATTCCAAAGTTGTCAAACCTCCAGTGGAAGAAAAAGGAAGCTTGCCTTCCCTTTGCAACCAGTCAACATTGAACAACCTTTTGAGCAATGGGGATTGGACATCATTGGGGAAATCACTCCACATTCATCCAAACAGCATAAGTATATCCTTACCGCCATTGATTACTTTACTAAGTGGGTTGAAGAAATTCCTTTGAAGACAACAAACTCTGAGGCAATTATGGAATTCATAGATCAATTCATTATTACCAGGTTTGGTGTCCCAAACACTCTTGTTTTTGACAATGCATCTTATTTCTCTGGAAATTATGTATTTGAATTTGCTATCAAAAGGGGATTTAAATTGAAGTATTTTGCAAATTACTACCCCCAGGGTAATGGTTTAGTAGAATCCACCAATAAAAATCTTATTAGAATTATTAAGAGGAATATTGAGCAGAATCATAAAAACTGGCATAAATCTTTGATATTTGCACTATATGGTTTGACAGAATAACATAGAAAGCCTCCATAGGCACTTCTCCATTTAATCTAGTATATGGAAAGGAAGCTATCATACCAGCAAATTTAGTACTTCCATCCCTAACTTTAGTGCAGTTTATTGAAGAAAGTCCCTCATCCTCTATTCAACTAAGACATGATCAAATTTTGAAACTGGAAGAAGAAAGGGAAAAAGCCAGAATTATACATGTAAAGCATCAGCAAATTATCAAGCCATCTTTTGATATAACTTCAACCAGTTCAAAGAAATTACAAGTTGGTGATCTAGTTTTGAAATGGGACAAAGCCCATGAGGATAAAGGAAAACGCACTAAGTTCTAGAAAATGTGGCTCAGACCATTTCAAATCAACGAGAAGATAGGCCCTTCTACATTCATATTGTAAGATCTATCAAGAAAGAGAGGTTCCTTTCCTGTTAACGGCCTTATCTTGAAAAAATTCTTCAATTGAGAAGGTAACCCTTTCTCCCTGTGTAAATATTCAATTTTAAGCAAAATTTGTGTACATAGTTTATTTGTTAGAATTTTAGGAAAATAAAGTTACAAGAGGCTTTCCATTTGTCTTTGCAATGTTGAGAAAGTTTCTCAAAAGAAATAGTTCTGATATTTACTTTTAATGGAAGCCTTAAACGAAAGGAAAATTTCTAGGAAATTAGGTATATTTAGATTCTGAAGCCCCATTTTATTTTTGTGAAATATTCTCAAGATTTAGAGCTACTGTAAATCATTTTAATGTTTTTAAGCAGCCTGAAAACAATTATCAATACAAAATAGAAACTGATTCAATCTTAGCATCTTCAACTCTTACCCTATCATCCATGTTCTTTTAAGGAGAAAATTGTTCATCCCATTCATCAAAGTTTATAATTGCTCAGAGTGTAATTCTAAAATATATTTGATATAAAAGATAAGAGGTTTTATTACAAGCCTGCTTACCATGATCATAAGTGAATAGTTCAACTGTCATTACCAATATTGCATATCAAAACAAGGTAATGGCTTATAATTATAAGACAAGGGGTCTCATCACGAGCCAGCTTGTTCAATTAAATTACAACCAGTGAATGGCGTTGTCAAACAACTGGCCACCAAAATAGGACAATGGCTTTTTATCTTATAAAATAAGTAAAAAGAAAAAGTGATACAAAAATATGAAGGCATATTTTTGGATTCATTCTTTTAATTATACTCTGAAATGGATGGGATAATGAATGATCAAATGGTTAAAAGGTATCCCTGTCGAGACTATAAATGTTTGCTGGTAGCAGAGGCTCTACCTATGACAAAGGAGTCATTATAAAGCTAAGTTGGGAAATTTTTTGTTTTATCATTATCAACCAATTAAGGCTAATTTAAAACTTAGAATGTATTTAATTTTAACAAGAGAAGAAAATAGCAGAAATAGTTATTATTATATTCAGGATTTATATATACCTATTTATATTAGAATTCTCCTCATAGATAAGATTTCCAGATGAAGAAAGTTTAAGTATTTCAACATTTCTCAGAGATAATTGTTTCTCCCAATGAATCGCCAATTGTTGTGCTGTACAACAACCCCCCATTTCATAAATTTTTTCTTTAAAATCATAATATGAAATTGATCTCTTTTTAAACATAGATGTGTGAATAAATTGGTATTAACTCGTGATTAGAAAAACCCTCATCAAAAGGTCCAATGGAAATGATATATTTTAAAATAAACCTTTTGAAGAATAATAAAATAGGTCTTTTAAAAAATCATAAAGCTCTTTAATATTACGATAAAGCGATCACAAGATCGCATATCACAATAATAAGAAAACATATATAAATGACCCATTGACTCACTCCAACCCGAAAAAAAGATATCGTTATCGGATATCGGGGAAAGGCAAAACACATAGTATAAAGAAAACGCCTCCCCAATTTCCTCGATGCGATAAAAGGTATCGCCATCGGAAGTCGGTCGTAACAACTCAACACGTGAATTGTGAGACCTTCAAATCCTCTGATGCGATAAGGTGTATCGCCATCGGCGATCGGTGATTTTGCAATGACATAAGTAGCATGACCCGAACCCATCCCTGATTGCGATGCATCAAATCAAACCGTGTGTTTCGAAACATATTTAAAAGGCTTGCATGCATTGTATCACCTTTTGGTGATCAAAGGATATTTTGGACTATTATTAAAACCTTCCCATTCACGTTAACAATCATCGATTGCGATTTATCTCTGATTATCTGCCAAAAAATCTAAGCCACGCTTGAATGGATCATTCATCATATAAACGATATGATGGGTATTTAAAAAATCCTTTACCATGATTGATATGTTAAACGGCCAATTAATGAAGCAGTTATGCCGATATTTTCCCTGAGATTGTATCTACGGAAGTTTCACTATAATCTTTGATTATTCACTAATTCATATAATTCTTTCATATTGGCTCATACTACCTATTCTTTGTATCACGTTGGTTTCATTCATTGCGCAGAACTCCGCCAAAATAACAAGTTTTAAACAAATGGGGAAGAAATCTAGGAAATCCGCAGCAGCAGCAGCCCCTACAGCAACAGTGCAGCCCACCAGTGATCCAGGACCAAGTAAAAAAGGTTTAATCTCATACACTACGTGTCTTGGCCTTGGAAATGTAAGTTAGAAAAGTATCTACAATTTAATTGAAGCAGAGAGCCTGAGGAAGCGTCAGAAGAAGCTACTGCAGACTCAACTAATAAATCAGAAGCTTCCCTGAAAGATTTAGCCGACTCATGCACAGGATAGTAGCATGGGAGAAAATTCTTCCGTACACTGTTGTAGTCAGATGGGTGGTTGAAGAAATTCCAGTTTCAAATAGAACATTTTGCACAATTGACGGAAGAATTTTTGGTTCATTTCAGCCTGACGACTTAAGGAAGATGTATCACTTGCCCGAACCTGAAAATAAATACAACAAAGCCTTTTTGGAGAAATTTGCAGCTATGAACGAGACTGAGTCGGCCCCAATTAAGCAATGGAGACAGAATCCTGCAAAGCACAAAAATGAATCATCGGGTAAGTACTCTGTGGATTCATTATCATCTCCTTACTGTTATGCCGGGGCAATGATGTGTAGAATGTGGGGAATGCATGATTCTGCAAAGTTTACTATTGAAATGGTTCCTTTAATGGAAGCGGCGGTTAATAGTTATGTGATGGATTGGGAAAACATATTGTCCGATAAATTAGCCACTGCAATTCTTGACTTCAGATCAAATGCACGTAAAACCACCAGAACCATTCCCCCTTTTTATTATAGTGCTTATATTATGGATACTCTTTGCTTTAATTCTGAATACCCGGTACTCGGGTGGAGATGGATTGCACAAGACCCTAAGCTAATCCACATTTATCATCAGATGTTATGGAAGGCACACTATAAATACCACTTGTACCAAATCTGTAGTGGTTTCATGTTACCTATCTATTATGCCATTTTTGATAAGCCTTCCCCAAGGATTTCCGAGGAAGTGGCGATTGACTTGACTGCTGTAGGGAATTGGTTTGGGGAAGACAAGTTCACATATATAAGGGTTTATGGCAGCCTTGCAAAACCCCATGTCCTTCCTTTGTATATATTTGATAAGTTGTTGGCTCAAGAGCTGGCCTACCAAATAACCACAACAAGAACATCTAAAACACTTAGGAATTCTAAAAAGCAGTCATGGCCTACATTTCCTTTGAGATGCAGTGTTTACACTCTGCATGATTACAAACATGCGAAGAAGGAGGCAAAAAAAATAAACATGCTCAATCTTGCAACCATCCCTAATAGATAATACGATCCAAGGAAAATTGCCTATAATGTGCTTGAGCAAGCCAAACTTACAAAGTTTGATCATGAAAAAGATGAATTTGACGACCTGTTTTCTTCATCGGAATCATTATTTCAGGTAAAAACATTGGCCAAAATGAAATATAAAGATGAAGGGCTGTTAGAATTCAATAGGCTCAGAGAAAAGAGGTTGCAAACTCTTCCTCTGGACTTGTTAGCTACTACCCCAACAACTCAGTCAAGCGAGCCTAAACAACAAATTATTGAAAAACCTCCTGCTACGAGAAGATTCCCTAGCAAGAAAAGCAAGCAGAACTGGAAATAGAGCAGAAAAAAGAAAAGAAACGGGACAATGAATGTATTGATTTAGATACTTAGATTGATCCCAAAATCCTCAAAGAATGGCAACAATTTGAATCTATTATAAGCACTCCCGAGACTTCATAAGGATTCAGCACACCTCAAGTAACAGTCGGTCAAGAGACAACAACAACTACGGTTCCAATTGAAGGAACCAGCGGCCTACCCACCAGCGAAGATGCAGAAATAATTCCTAAAGATCCATCCGATTAGAGTTTTTTTCAGATAGAAGACATACCACCATTAGACATCTTTTACAGTCCCAAATACAGGGTTGTAGTGAAAAGACAAAGGAAAATGAGGAGACCTGATCAATCTTCCCTTTTACTAGCACAAACAGAGATGGCTAATGTGGTGTGGAAGGAGGAATTTAACCCTTCCGATGACCTTACAAAACTTTCACAGTATGCCGGAGCCTATTCGGCAACCACCATGGATAAAGCCTCGAAAGTAAGCAACCTACTTAAGGAAAGAGACCAATCAATTGTTTCATTACAGTCACAGGTGTCTGAAGCACAGTGAAAAATAGAACAGTTAGAACAGTAACTATCAACACAACAACAGATAAACAATCAATTAAATGAGAAATTGCTCAAGGAGAAGCAGAGGATAGACTTAAGCGCAGTACAAAAACAAAAGGAATTATCTGAAGCATTGGCCAGGTTGAAGACAATGAATGAACAAATGAGTAAGACTAAATATGAGCAAATTGCTCAACTATCACATCAAGTAGAAAAGTTCAAGAGTCTTCCTCAACCAGAAGATTTCAGGTCTGAAGCTCTCCAGATCAATAAAGCATTGATTACACAGCTAAAACTGCTATGTCATAACATTTCTTTGGTTGAGCCCCTTTCTGAGATTACTGCCTCAATAGTTAACAAATCAGTTGATGCCAGGCAGGATTTGGAACAGGTCGATGAGACTTTAACCAACTTTCTTGCTTGGCAAGACACCAATGAAGGGCAAGTCGCAAATCTGCCTAAAATTCTAGAGTCATACACAGAAATCCTTTTCCTAGAATGGCAGTCACAACTGATGAAATCAGAGAGAGAAACCTCAAGATGCAGATTATCAACCAGTAATTTAACTAAGTTAATCAATGACACTCTTTATTTATCTAATATGATTTCACAGTGCACTCCAGGTAAATTGTTGTTAGCCAAAGCATTGGAACAAACATGCAATCAAGGATTGGAGAAGAATGGAAGATTAATCGCCGGCATCCAAAGTTTAACTTGGGATACCTTTTGGTTTTTCTTAGTTAAACCATACAGTGAAAGGGCCGCATTCAAATGTTTAACCGATGCGATTTCTTGCATGATTCCTGAAATCCATGATGCCACATACTCAACTCAACTGCATTCTCATCTCAGTCGTCCTCCATAATTGCAACCGTTGCTTGCTATCTACCAGCTCAAGCCAAAGGGATATCATCCAAAACAATGAATCATGCTGCCGACTGCAAACAAGCCTATGTTGAGGAGATACTCATGATTTAGTTGTACCAATTAATAACATTTTATTTTGTAATTAGTTAGCCTAATTAGTATTTATAGGCCCTTTCATGCATTTAGAAAGGGTCCTCAGTTTTTGTATGAACTCAAATCTGTAAGTCACACTATTGTGCTTCTGATATATTTTTTTTAAGACTCGGCCAGTATTCTGAATTTTAACGAAGAAAGCTTTGATGAGATGTGCACTATTGCCTTGTTGTGGAAGTGTTTCTAAGTTAGAAGAAGGAATTTGAATGCGATTGATATCAGGAGTGATCCAAATAACATATGGTACTATTATCTATGCTCTTACCTCATTCTTGCATGTGAATTAGAATGTATTTAATATTGCTATCATTGGATATATTTATGTGTTTCAACAACAATCCTTATACTTATCACGATTGAATGTCTAAGGAGTGTTATTCTTTCAATCATATTTATGTCTATGATATATATGAAGAATAGTTTAATAATGTTTTCATGATTATTTTGTTCAACTACTTGAACAAAGTAATTATCATATGAATAAATATTTTTGTTTACCAATAGAGTCATCTATATGCCTGTTTGTGGATAAAGATCATAAAAAGTTACACTAAAGAAGAAATTTCCCAAGATAGGATAGTTGTTCATAATTTTACTTTTTAGATCAAATCATTCATCCATTATCATTATATATTAGAGAATCAATCACTTATCCATCCTATTTACCAATCATTAGGAAACTGGTCCCATTATTTCCAGTCGGAGCCACCACACCAAACGGAAAAGGAGCTACCTTTAAGGTCTGGACTGGGTGGTTTTCCCCAATGTTGTTGCAATGATTTTCGAGGCATCAACAATGCCATGGGAGCTTTACTGATGTAGCAAAAGAATCTGATATGTTACCATTAAAGAAGTTCTCTCGGGCTGTGATAAACTATCCCACTTATGACAAAGAGTTATATGACTTGGTCTAGAGTGTGCAAAAGTGGAAACACTACCTGATCAACAAGCAGACCATCATCAATATGAATCATAAACCCTTGCAGTATCTTCAGTCACAAACCAAGTTGCAACAATCTCGCCATTTTAGGTGGATGGGTTTTCTTTAGAAATTTCATCTGGTAATAAAGTATAAGAAGGGAACTAGCAATAAAGTGGCTGATATGCTATCGTACCCTCCTATTTTTTCTTCTGTTATTTTGCATAATGCTTCGTTATCTTTTGAAAGTTATGTTGAACAATATGCTAACGATGATGACTTTAAGGAGATTTATGCAAAACTAAACCATGGTTCACAGATGGACAACTATCAATTGCAGGGGAAATTGTTGAATCCCTTGGAAAAATGTGCGTACCCACAAGAGAAAGGGTACATGTAATCGAGGAGGCCCACACCTCCCTTGTGTTTGGTCATTTTGGTGTTGAAAAAACTTTGTGTCATGTTCAAAGATTTTGTTTTTGGCCTCATATGAAGAAAATTGTGAATCACTATGTAAAGTGATGTGTGATGTGTTATGTTTCAAAGCACTATAATCAAAAACTCGATCTCTACACACCACTCTCTATTCTAAGTCATCCATAAGAAAGTGTTGGGTAGCGGAGGTCCCACGTAACGGTTTTGGGGCAAAAAGCCCACAAAGTACAATTAAATTATTGTAAATACTCCGAAGTATGCAGAGTGCGAAATATAAAAGGTCGAGTCAAAGGGTTGTCCGCCCAATAAGTAATGTGAAGTAATAGGAAGTAAGTCGGTCCGTGGACCATAGAAAGGTATAAATAGAGCGAGGCTCTATGGGAAGAGATGGCTAAGTTTTGGAGGTTGATCTTGAATATGAATTGTAATGGGTTGTTGAGGAGGATAGTTGGAAAGAGCCTGTAAGTTTGAGTCAAGGGGCTAGGTAGGGGATAGAGGCTCTGTAGATGTGTGCACAAAGTCTTGGAAGAGTCTGTAGCTATGTGCGCGGACCCCTACAGCTGAGTGCGCAGGGTAAATCTGGATGTATTGGTGAGAAATAATAATAAAGATAAGTTGCTTCTGTAATTCTGTGTTATCGCGCATCTGACTTTATGATTTATCAATATATATCTGTTTAACTATGAATGTGATGAATGTATGTGAATCTAGGTTATTTTTAAGTGCACAAATGGTTAAACCTATTAAATGTTTGCTTAAAGACCCTGTTGAATAGATCTGATTTATAACTACATCCTCCAATATAATAGTGCACTAATAGAAAGGTATAATCAATATGGATCTGCACAAATACCAAACAACATGGAGTTGTATACTAGTGCGCGAAACCCCCAGACCACATCTAGACATCCCTAGGGTGCAGAAACCTGGTTCCAGCACCCCCCCCCCGCTACCTCGAGTGAGACCTCAGCCCGCGCTCCACGGGCTGTTTCCGAAATGGACGGTAGCTGCGTGATTTGTTTGGCTAAGTAATTCTTCCGAACCTGGGGTAGGCCCATATAAGCCAACAAATGGTTTTGTTGCCAAGACCGAGATCTGCCTAAGGGGTGTTTGGTGTGGAACGCAAGGACTCTATAGAAAAGAACATTGAAAAATCAGAAGGATCAGGGACTGTAATAGATCAAGGATAACTATGGTGAATGCAATTCAGTTACCAGTATTCAAAGGAGCAGGAGGCGAAGACCTAGAAAAATTTTGGTTTGTGCTAACATCAATATGGAACGTGCAGAAAATCGTGGATGATAATATCAGGAAATCCATCTTAGTAAATGCACTGCACGACGAAGCGCTAACATGGTAAATGAAGTATTCAAGCATTAACCCAACAACGGGGATAACAGACATCTATACTGAGTTAAAAAGGGAGTTTGGCCAGCCAAATTTAGAAACACAGTCGGTCATAGGATTCAAAGAGATCACGATGGTGCTTGGTGAGACCCCGTGGGATCTGGATCAGAGGTTGAAAAGCACCATTCGCGAGGCCAACATGACCCTGACAGATGCATAGCACCGTGCTTGGTTGATCGCATCACTAACACCATATCTAAAGTCGAATTTATCACAACAGAAGATCTCAACCCAAATAGAAGCGCTGGACGCAACAATACAATTGCACGAAACCCCGGTATAGGACCCAGGGTTGGGAGTTTAGCAAATCCAAGCGCAGGTCCAAAATTTGTGTTTGGAAATACAAAAGTTAAAACAAGAGCAGACACTACGCCCAGAAGTTCGGGAGGAAGTATGGTGTATAAAGTGCATGATCCAGGAACACGATAAAGATCACTGTCTGGTCTCAGTGAATTTTTTGGTAATGGTGGGACTGACACCGTTGCGACCAGAGGTACAGGCAGGGCCGAGTGTGATCGCCCCACTCTGGTGTGCAATCTGTTAGGTAGGAGGGAAGCACAACATTGATAACTATCATCTATTGCCAAAATACAACCAGACCCCCTAGCATCTCTTTTGCAACTTTTGTAGATCGGTGGGTCACGAAGAAATAGATTGTCATAGCTATTGAATGTTGATGGACTAGGAACCTGCCTACAGAATGCATACTGAGGTGCGAGGTCAGGATCCAGCTGTGGAGTTTGCGCACAGTGGGTTCTTGGGACGTAGACAAGGACGGGGTGGATGGGACCAGGAAGGGGTCGCGGGCAGCTAATCTATTACAACTGTGGAGGACCAAGACATTACGCGTGGGATTGTACCAATCCAACCCGAGTATCATGTCCTTATTGTGAGCAATTCGATCATGAGTTGCTAGATTTCCCCATGCTAGTAACACAGATTCACGAAAAAAGGCAGTGCCTCCTACAACAACGCAAAATGTGCATATGATGAGATTTGAACCACGCGACAATGAACCCAAGGTAAACATGGTATTATGGAGCGGTGTGGCCATAGAAGAGGTCAATGGGGAGACCAATATGGAAGCTAGGGAAAGCTTCACGGGTGTCTCCACCCGAGGTAGTAGGGATCAGCTTGAGTTGGATAGGGATCCGTTGATGTTGACTACCTTCTTAGAGACATGCATAAAATTGCTTCACGACAACAAGGCAGTTAAAGGGTTACAGGAAGTGATTAATAGATGCGTAGGATGGGGTGAACCTCGCGCAGTCTGGAAATTAGGAAGACATGCATTGCGGATGGGTCGGGAGATGTGATTAACGGCGCAGATTGGCGACTACGAAATGGATCAGGTCATTTTGGACCTAGGATCAAATGCAAATGTATTACCTAAACAGACTTGGGAATGCATGGGTAAGCCTACACTACAATGGTCTCTTATCTAATTGTGGATGGCCAATCAGTAGAATATATTGCCCATGGAAAGGCTACAAGGAATTACAGTAGATATTGGTGGCACAAGTACCTGGATGGACTTCGAAGTTATTGAAATCATGGACGAAAATAGCCCATACCCTGCATTCCTGGGGATATATTGGGCCATTGACATGAATGGGGTTACTAACCTCAAATAGAGGAAGATGATATTTGAGAAGAAGTTGCTCTGTGTAGTCCTTCTGCTAGATCCAACAGAAGGACCGTGCTACACAGAACCTGTGTGCAATGAAAAAAGGGATGATGCATTGGACTATATCTATACGATTGTTGCATATAGGTGAAAGGAGGAGTTGAGTCCCTCGTGGGGCTACACCGGCTCATGCACTAGTGATTCAGATGAAGAGGATGAGTGATGGTGAAACAAGGTGAACGGGGTAACCATGCTACACTGTAATATGATGACGAAATACCTGTATTGCGTTAAAGATCAGGATCGTAAGCTACCAATGTATGATGGGCTGAAAGTAGTGGATGAATTCCTAGTTAAATTTGAAAGCAAGGTACCAGAGTACCAATGGTTTGATGTGCTAAAATGGACATTGCGCACGACACCGACGCGATGGTGGGGAACCCAACAAGGAACCTTTGAAGATTGGCAAAGTTGTAGGCACATGATGCAAATAAGATTTGGGAAGCCAGAGCTATGAATAACGAAGAAATATGATGGATGAGAGAATCTGCGCATACACCTGAGAAAATGGACCAAAGCTTATGGTGCAGAGCCTCAACCAGAATGGGTGTACTTATTTTATCATACCCTGGATGTCATTCCAAGGAACTGGTATACAAAAACAGAGCTCTGACATGGCATCGGAAAGTGGGATATCTTGTGCGAAGGGTTTCTGTCGACATTTCTCTTTGAAGACCAATGGATGGATACCATGGATGACGCATTACAACTAGTAAAGACCACCATCTTCAGAATACCACCGGAACTAGAAGAAGTCATGCCATCAAATTGGTCACGACAGTTGAGCTAGGCCTTAGCATGTTACAATGTACAAGTAGAAGATGATGAGGATGACCCACGTAACATCAATATACCAGAATCTGAAGGGAGTTGTGAGGTGCGTGGCCCAGAGATAGAGGATCTAGACATCGCGGCGCCATTGAAAACGAAGCAAGTGAATATCGGAACAGAGGAAGAGCCGAAGTATGCTACACTTGGGGACTACTGGGACGACGCTATAGTGGACAAGGTCATCAAGCTGCTCCAAGAATACAGAGATTTATTCCCTACAAAAATTACAGAGCTAAAGGGGATTCTAGAAGACCTAGGAATTATGAAGATAACTTTGAAGCCAAATGCGAAGCTGGTGAAGAAGCGAACCTATCGATTGAATCCAAAATACGAAGCAAAGGCCCGCGAGGAATTGGACAAAATGGTGGCAGCAGGAGTTATTGAACTAGTCAAGGAGTCCGATTGGGTAAGCCCTATGGTCATGCAGGAGAAGAAATAGAAGGGTGAAATCGACATCTGCGTAGATTTGCGGAAGATTAATGATGCTTGTGTTAACGATCTGTTTCCAACACCCTTTACAGATGAGGTACTAGAAAATGTGGGTGGGCAGGAAGCCTACTCTTTCATAGGTAGGTTCTCCGGGTACCATCAGATCAATATGACACCAGAGGATCAGAGAAAGACAACATTTTGTACCAAACGGGGTTTTTTTCAGTATACGGTAATGCCCTTTGGGCTGAGAAAAGTGCCAATCATATTTTTCTGTATTGTGGTAGCCGCATTCAAGGAATTTATCCACAAGTTCTTAGAAGTCTACTTGGATGATTGGACCGTATTTGGCTTGGCTAAGAAACATGTCGCGAGCTTATGATTGATGCTGGATACCTGCTACTGTCACCAAATTGCGTTCAACCTAAAGAAGTGTACTTTCCTCGTCCCTTTTAGGAACCTGCTGTGCCATGTGGTTTGTAAGCAAGGACTGATGGTGGATCCGACAAAGATCGCTGTCATACTAAATCTGCAAGCGCCGTGAAGTTTAAAGCAGCTACACGTTGCATTGGGACACATGGGCTACTATTGAAAGTTTATAAAAGGCTACACCTAGATCATGGCTCCAATGGAATAGTTACTGAAGAAGGATGCTACGTATTGCTAGAACGAGGAATTTAACAAAAACCTGGAAACGCTTAAGGAAAAGATGGAATTTGCCCCTATCTTGGTCTTTCCAAAGTGGGACGTTGAATTTCATGTACATGTCGATGCGTTGTGTATCGTGTTGGGTGTGGTACTCACTCAAGGAGTAAAGGGAATTGATAACCCAATTGTGTTTGCAAGTCGTAGGTTGTCCAAAGTAAAAAATAATTACTCTACTATTGAGCGAGAGGGATTAGCGGTGGTATACACGCTCCAAAAGTTTCGTCACGATCTGCTCGGAGTACATTTTAAGATGTATACTGATCACTCTGCGCTCAAATACCTAGTAAATAAGGCTGTGTTGGGGGGGCGCATCTGTCAATAGTTGCTATTGTTTCAAGAATATGACTTTGAGGTTGTTGTAAAGCCGGCATGTCTGAATGCTGGTCTGGATCACCTGTCCCGAATTGAGACCGGCCAAGAACCAAAAAATCTAGAGGGGTGACTCTCAGACGCCCAGTTATATGCCGTGCACATTGCATATGGCCACTTTGAAGTTATAATCCACTTTTTAACTACGGGAACTGCGCCACAGGGGTATTTTGTCCATCAAAAGAAATAATTGGTGATATGCGTAGCTGACTTTACTGTAATTACGGGCCACCTCTACAAGATGGGCAATGACGAAATATTGAAAAAGATATGTACCAGAATTCACGGGCAGATCCTGGTCGAAGCACATGGAGGGGTTGCTAGTGGACATTATGTGGGCCACGCCACAACCTAGAATATTCTTCGCGTTGGATTATGGTGGCCCACTCTACACCAAGATTCGAAAGCATACTGTCGGGCCTGTGATGTGTGTCAACGAATGGGAAAACCATTGCGGAGGGATGAAATGCCACTTCAGCCACAGATGACACTACAGCCATTTGAGAAATGGGTGATCGACTTCGTCGGGTCCATTGAACCATGAGGAAAGACGGGCGCGTGCTATATCATCACTACGACCAAATATTTGACCCGATGGGTAGAGGCACAACCAGTTAAGGATTGCACAACTGTGACAACAACAAAACTCTTGTTCGAGAATGTACTGAATAGGTTTGGCTGCCCCAAAATTCTCATGAGTGATAGGGGAATGCATTTTCTGAATGAAACGATCAGTGCACTCACTAAGGAATTCCAGATATATCACCAATAGACTACGCCCTACCATCCACAAGCAAATGGGACCGTTGAGGCATTCAACAAAATTTTGGAGACTGCATTGACTAAGGTCTATAATGCGCGACGAAATTACTGGGACTTGCACATCCCTGCTATGCTATAGGCATACCGGACTATGTGCAAGAAGTTGACAGGCTAGACACCATTTCGCTTAGTCTATGGCAAGGAGGCCATTATGCCTATGGAATATATTGTGCCTAGTCTACGGATCGTGGCAATCACAGTTATGGCAGACCGCGGGGCATTGGAAGAGAGGCTTTCACAGCTAGAAGAATTGGAGGAGGAATGGTTTTTGGCTAGATTCCGTTAGCAGGTACAGAAATAGTGTGAGATGGATTGGCATGATCACCATATCAAGGTGCGCACCTTCAAGGAGAATGATCTAGTATTGCTTTATGACAGTAAGTTCAAAAAATTCCCAGGTAAACTCTGCATGCATTGGTTGGGAGCCTATGTCACCAAAGAGGTTACTGATGGGGGTGCAGTTTAGCTGGCTAAACTCAATGGAGACCCCTTCCCAGGAAGATTGAATGGCAGTCATCTAAATCTCTACTCGGGCGGGCTAACTACTTGACTAGCTGTTTAGAATATAGTCTCATTGCTCCAATCAGTTGAAAGAAAGCGTGGGATGATAAAGTAGCCTGGGGGATAGATGTATGAGTACCACAGTGTGCATACATTTGACCAAACACAAGGGTCATGGTTGCGCGAGAAGGATCACGTTGTTATCAGGAAATCTAGTGTCTATGCAGAGCTGCTAGTCCCACTAAGGCTGGTAGCTACCTTAGAAACAAACAAACTAAAACTACTTTCATTTTCCTTTATGAGAAATAGATAAGAGGGGAATAAAGGAGGCCAACCTCTGTCTTGCGTTTGGTTCCTTGCTTGATTCCTCTCCCTTCTGATAGATCTTTGCCACTCGCTTCCTCTTCTACCCAGCTTCAAAGAGCACCTGTAGAATCAAAGCAGCATAACACTATCCAAGAACATATATCTATTATCACAAACAATATAGGACCAGATATATATTAACCACACAAATGCATATAACCTCAATCATACAAGAATGTGGAGGAAAACTTGAATAGATTTATTGATAATCAAGAAATAGCAAAGAGGATTACAACTAATTGTTCTGACCCAGCATCATCCTCTCAGCAAGAAATCCCTTCTTCACCTCATGAAAAGCTTAGATCACCCAACACTATGATATTGCACCAAGAAACCAGCAGCACTTCCTTACAAGATACAAAATTCTAGCCTCCGTATCTCTGAGATGAGGGATCCATATATAGATGTTTGCAAGGGGGGTGAGTCAGCTTTTGAGATTTGATTAGTGTCCTCTCTCTGATGATTCTTGATTCCACTTGGAGATTGATGATCTCTTACTCATCCCTGGGCGAATGCAGAGAGGAAAGTGTCACAGGAGAAGTTTCTAGAAGATTCCATGATCCTCCACCTTGTAGATTGACCCTGCCATTTGTCCACTCTCACCCATCACACCCCATAGAAGGGATTTTCAAGATGCATTGCACCTCCTGTGTGTATTTAGGTGGGATGCAGCGCACTTTGACCATGGAGCAGGTGAGATGGTCCATTTTTGACCAGTTCTGAGCAGTTTTTCATGGAGAAATTTTGGGAGAAGATGTAATGAGTTGACCTTGTTCTTTTAGAGGTTGGAACAACAATTTTAGGGACTTAAGAGCCCTTGGTTTATGGACATTTATGATTGGGGTTGCAGTGCCCAAAAATGTCTATAACAGTTGCCCCCTAAAGCATGAGGTCGTTAATCTGTTGATGTCAGGTGAAATTCTTTATCATGAGGATCTGAAGTTCTTTGAAGATGGAAGTCGACCTATACTAAGATACAATACAATACATTATCTTCATAATATTTTCATGATCTAGCTGAGGCGGGCATTCCCATGCTCAGCTTTATAAATTCATTTTCATGTACATACGACAGACAATCGTCTGAATGTAGACTGATGCTTCTGGTAGAGCCATCATCCCTTAGGTTGGATGATTATCTGTGCAGCAATGATGTACATTTGATGTCTTTATTTTCCTAAATATATATCGCAGCTCGGATGGATGAAACTAGATCCGGGGTCTTCAATCTCGTTCGATCTTCACTCAAAGTACAAGTCGATCCATGTGAGAGATGTTTTGGAGTCGAACATGGAAAGACATCACCTGATTACCAGCCAATGATGTAAGTTGTTAACAGGTGCGAGAGGAATCACCGATAGTGATGATGACCCTCAAGGTACTACAGTACAATTCACGTGGTGTGAATAAGGGACTTGGCATCGAACACCATGCAAAATCTTTCAGTCGAAGGCCATTGATGTAAACCTGTCACCGGAAGTGAGAAACTTGCCATTGAGGCATGCAAGCTTCAAAGTACTGAAAGGGTTGTTCCTAGATCCACTTCTTGGATAATGATCTGATGTCGAAAAGAAGCGATCCGTCATAGGAGGGCCTTAGTGAATCCCACATCAATGACACGGAACAGAGAAAATGATTTCAATGTAGGTGAAAACGATAAGGTTCAGGGTGGCGGTCATGAAAGAATGGAGCGTAAATGTATTGCAGTGGGTGACACATAGGTGAATTCTCTGAGCAACTTCTCTTGAACATATCGGCGACACTGACATGATGGATCGGTAGCATTAACCCCAAATATGGATGGTGTGACAGAACCATGGTGATGTGACCAGTGAAAGGAACAACCCAACCCGACTCGGATGCAGAGTGAAAGTGTCATGTTCAAGAGCGACTTGCTACCGATAAAGTTTCTTCAAGTTTTCTTCCCAATTTTTCCCCAGTCATTGCTGACCAGTACCTCTTTATTTTTGTCAAGCTTGAGGAGGATAACATATGATTGTTCTATAATTTTCCCTTCAGGCAAACCCATCGCTATGTTTTAACGAGCCTAGCGATAGTGAAACTCGTTCTTGTCTGTATGGAAAAGTTTGTCGCTATTCAGTTTTAATGAGTTTAATGACAAGGATAACTCGATCCTTTTCAATTTTAGAGAGTCTGAAAAAAGGACGTAAAGAAAACTCCAATAATCCTTTTTCGTCATATAATCCCTTGAGTCCGAAAAAGTATAAAACAATACAAAGGGATGAATTTTCGGTACTTTTAACGAGCCAAACAAAAAAAGCGCTCGATAGTTTTGTGTAATAATCCCTCAAGTCCAAAAAGATTAAAATCTAAAGGATGGATAGCACTTCCGGTCCCTTTAACGAGCTGGAGAGGCCAATGGCTAGGCAATCTTTTCATATTTTACGAGTCAGTTGAAAAGAGCTTAAAGGAGACTCGTTTTTTGAGGAATGAGTGATAAATTCGATTAGTATCTGATTCCAGGTAAGATTTGGAATTTTCCAATCACGACAGTGTCACAAGGATGGCTAACAGGATCACTCTTCGTAGCTGTTCCTCAAAAATGGTAAACAATCAAATGGAGGTGAATGATCGACCAATACAGAGTGCAGGTGATGATGAGAACACGACCAAGGCTTCAAAGGCTGATGATAATACATTCACGATGGTTATTTACTGGGAATCGGTTCATTTTTTAATAAGCTTAAACTCTGGGGAACATTTTCTCATTGCTTATGTTTATTTTTTAACGAGCTTGAATTCCGCGTTAAACCTGCTGGATATAATGGTCATTGATTGTCTTGATTTTACCATTGACGAATTTTTTCTTTCAAAGGTTGTACTGCCTGCTCAATCGCTTCATCAAACTGGTTAGAAACGAACAATACATGCTTGAAAAATGAGTTAAAACACTAATATTTTACTCGAATTATGTGAAACGTAATTTAAAAGTTATTTTTACCTCTCATTTTACCATTTCATTTGAACTTTGGTTTGTTGGAGCTTTGGAGGTGCTTTCCCCCTTGATTTTCACCAGATGATTCTGGGAGATTCTATGGATAATTCTCAGCACCGTCTGGACCAGGTAGGAGCTAAACATGAGCTCTTTAATTTCATCCTTTCCCTTTTGCATTTTGAGCATGTTTTCTAGTTTTTCTGAGCCTCTAGGGTTTGAAAAACTCGCCCTGGCTCCATCGCACCTCTTCTACATCGAAAGGTGCAATGCATGCTGGCTTGGCCATTGGCCAGTCAGCATGCATCCCACCTAGAACACTGCTGGGGGTGCGATGGGCGCAAAGAGGGCCATTTATGCATAGTTTTTTATGGAAATTTTTGCCATCTTTTCACCAAATCAGGATCTTAGCATTTCTGTTGTTTGTTTCAAAGATTCATTGGAGAAAAATTCCTATTGCATGGTGAGAACGTGAGCATGAAGACGAGGACATGCGTGCTTTACATGATCCGGTTACGGTAAATGCATTGCGGAACTGTGCCCTGTTCAAGTTTTTCCGCATCTCTTGCATGAGGCAACAAATCAACTTGTTGCAATATTTTCTCGATGCATGGGATCCTACCACCTAGGTGTTCTAGATTAGGGGAAAATCTATCCCCTTGACTATTGTAGACATCTATTTTTTGACCGGCTTATCGAGGCGGGGTGCCCCTATCTCATTATCAGGTTTGGCCCATGGGGGTGAATCTGTGAGAGATTACATTTGCAAGTATTGCAGAGAGGGATCTCAGTCGAGTAAGGACGGCAAGATCATTATCTGAGATGTCACTGACAGGTCCCTGAGGAACATTCTGTTCACTTTTGCTAGACTGGCTGGTAGTGCGGCACTTCACGTGGCCAACAGGTCTTATATGCAGTACGCCTTGGAATGCCTTGAACCAAAGGTGTTCAATTGGTGTGATGCAGTACTCTCTGTGATGAAAGAACAACTGACCAAGGTGAAAAATGGAATATTGAAGAACTTTGGATATGGTTCTATCTTGACAGCTTTCGCCTTGGAAAATATTCCGCTGATGCAGCCGTAGTATGTTTCACTTGGTTTACCTCCACCGACTGAGCCATGGATGCAGAGACGGGTCGACCTTATGGCCAGACATGCTCGTTAGTCCCAGATTTCCTTTTCTGATACCTTTTTCTAGTGGTTCAACCATCAGGAGATGGTTTTTTCCAAGTATCCATATGCCGATATGGATTTCCGGGGTGATCCGGATTTGGTATTGCCTGCTGGCGAGCCGTGGGGTGTCATCGGTAAATTTTCTGACCATATCTCTATTTATCATTTCTCTTTATAATTTTCTTGTGCTTTCTTCTATCAGGACTAATCAAAACTCATGTGCTCATGCAGATGTTGGACCAGTTCGACCAGTAGTACGCTTGAGAGTGCCAGCTACCGCTCCAGCAGGAGAGGTCACGGGAAGGGTTATCCTTCGCGACCTTGATGTGGTCAAGACTCTTTCAACATTGTAGGATCAGGTCAAGGGCCTTACTCTTGGTATTTCAGACATGAGGACCGACGAGCTACCCTTGAGGTTGCAGCGACATACTACTGGTGTGCCGAGTCGGTGGACTAGGCTTTTAGGCATGATTGCACAGGCAGTGACTTGTTATCACCAGCATCATTAGACTAGGGTGCCCCCTAGCATTTTGAGTTTTGGGTCATTTGACCAATTTTTTTCTTGGTTACAGAACATTATGTGTAAACCATAAACAGTTATATATATTTTTTTTATTTTCGGAGTTTTATTTTGGTTAAGTTGCATGATCCTGATGCAAATACAGATGAAATGCTTCTTTTTATAAATGTTGCAAATGTCTATCTAACACATAATTTTCCAATGAGTCTGTTAATGTCTTTAAGTTTCTGGAAATATGCTGATATTGAATAAAATCAAATTGTCTTTCCAAAATCTTGACCCTTAGGAACATACAATAGATAACTGAATTTCGGACGGAGTAGATACCAGTGAGTTGTAGTATGACGAGCTGTGAGTCTAGCTTGACGGCAAGTTGGCTTATGCCATGTGTGATGGAATCAGAGAGAAGTTCTATCAATGCGCTATATTCAGCGATGTTATTTGTTGACCAACTAATACATACCCCTCTGAAACTTACTAACTCGCCGCTTGGATCAAAAATGGCCCAGGCCACATAGGATAGGTTCCGCGAACTACGACTCGCTCCATCGGCATATCCAACGAAAGATTCCAATGGGTCTGACATCTACGACAAATGTAAAAAGTGGATTACTTGACCAAAACAATTACTCTTAGCGAAAACAAAAATGTAACAAAAGCATATAGGTTACCACACTGAATCATGCGTAGTAATGCTTAAGGTACAACCCATTACGGGGTTGCGCCAGTGGAATCCCGTCATAATCCATTAACTCGTAGGCTCCTTTTGCTAACACTCGCTTAACAATATAGGGGCCCATCCATAAAGACTTGAACTTACCTGCTCCCAATTTATCGGATTCCTGGTCATAAAGTAAGACCAAATCACCTTCTGAGAAGACACGAGGTTTGACATTCTTGTCGAACTGTGCCTTGACTCGTTTCTTATGGGCTTCGTTAGCCAAAACGGCATCACAACAGGTTTCATCCAATTGGATTAGTTCCAAGAAACGAGCCTCCTCTTCTGAAGTTCCGGGGAGAAGGTCGATTGTGAGTTTGAGGGACAAGATTTCACATTGAACTGGTAAGATCGCTTCTAGGCCATACACCAGTTGAAAAGGTGTAAACCTGGTTGCATTTCTTACCGATGTTCGGTATGCCCACAAGGCTGAGTATAGGATTAGGTTCCAACTCCTTTTGTGGACTCCAATCATCCTTTGCAACATCCACTTCAGGACTTTGTTGATTGCTTCAACTTTTCCATTGGCCTGCGGGTAATATGGAGTAGAGCTGTCATGGGACAACCCTCATTTGGCAGCCAATTAGACCATCATGTGATTGCGAAAATTCGATCCATGATCTGTGACTATAGCCTATGGAATGCCGAATCTGGCGACTACATGATTGAAAAAGAAAAAGGGCAGTTGTTTCACCAGTTTTATCTAATGTAGGCATCGCCTTGGCCCATTTGGTAAAATAGTATACTGCGACTATGATATACCCATGCCCCCCTGTCGAGGTGGGGTTACATGTCATGAAATCAATGCCCCATTTGGCGAATGGCCCAACAGCAACTATCGGTTACAGAGGTGCGGGTGTTTTTCTGGTTTTGTTATCGAAAATTTGACATGCATGGCAACTTCTGACAACAGTTATGCAATCTTTGAACATTGTTGGCCAGAAGTATCATGCTCGTAAATTATTTTGCGTTGTAGCGTAACCAGATTGATGCCCCCCACATGCGCCTGAATGGCAATCATTCAGGAATTTTTCGGCCTCCTCGTGGGTGAGGCACCTCCTCAGAACTGTATCTACACCACGACGGTAAAGTGTATCACCGACAATCATGTAGTCTTTTGATTGGTATCGAATACGTTTGTGTTCCGAGCGAGAGGTATTAGACCTATATTTTTGGGTTTGGAGATAGATGATTATATCTCCATACCACTGATTTCTTGAAGATATCAGAAACAAAGATTCATCCACGATGGTTTCTTCGGATGTTTCATCGTTGGACGACGATGGGAGATCGCATAGTAATTCCGTGAAAACCATGAATTTCTTTGATTTGGATTTTACGAATTCCAGATCAAACTCTTGGAGAATTGCTATCCATTTTGAATATTTTCCCCCAGCAATTGTCATGACAATGTATAAGTCATGGGGTTGCAATCAGACAAAATGGTAGTTTTTCGAAAGAGGACATAGTGTCGAAATCTCTACATCGCTTAAACAGCTGTGAGAGTCAGCTTTTCAACATAGGAATACTTGATTTCTGTATCATTTAAGTTCCTACTCAAATAATATATAGGATGTTCAATTCCATTGTCTTATTGAACTAAAACCATTGCGATGGTTGTATCCGTTGTAGCCAGATACAAGTTAAAGTCTTTTTGATAATAAGGAAAGTACATTAATGGTGCTTTCATTAGGGATTCTTTTAAAGCATCAAAGGAAGGTTGCATGACCTGATCCCAGACAAAGGGTACTTCCTTTTTCAATAGATGTGTATAACCTTTAGCAAGTTCAGCATAATTTGGAATGAACCTCCTCATAAAGATTTCTTTCCCTTGGAGTTTCTGAATCTGAAGCAAATTTGAAGGTGGAGGAAAATTTATGATTGCCTGAACCTTACATGGGTCGAGACGAATCCCATATTTTGAGACTACAAATCCAAGCAAACGACCAGAACTGACACAGAACACACGTTTGTGTGGATTGAGTGGTATTTTGTAGTGTCGGCAACGTAGAAATATCGCTCTCAAATGCTACGGATGATCGGTCTGCTTTCGTGAATGAGCCGGAAGGTCGTCGAGATATAGTTGAACGATGTTTTTGATGTCATGGAAGGCATAATTCATTGCCTTCTGAAATGTTTCCCCTGCATTCTTTAAACCAAAGGGTAATTTGCGATATGCAAATGTGCCCCACGGACAAATAAATGCAGTTTTTGACTGGTCCTGTGGGTGGATATTTATTTGATTATACCCAGAGAATCCATCCATAAATGAAAAGATTTCACATCCGGCGCATTCATCAATTATCTGGTCAATAAAGGGTGTAGGGTAGTTGTATTTCGGACAAGCTTGATTTACATCCCTATAATTGACACACACTCTAATTGTTCCTTGTTTTTTCATCACAGGAACAATGTTTAATACCCAATCGGTTAGAGGAACTCGGTAAATAAAACCATCATGGATAAGTTTCTCAACTTCTGCCTTGATAGCAGCGGCTTTCTTGGGGTTCACCTGCAGTAGTCGTTGTCGTACTGGTTTGACATCTGGATACATCTTGATTTTGTTTTCAACTATACTCGAGTCAATTCCTGGCATTTCATTGTATGACCAAGAAAAGAGATCTCTGAATTCACAAAAAAGAGCATTATATATTTCCAGTTCTGAAGGAGAACAACATTTGCCAACATAAATATTTTCTACAACATCCGTTTTGGTCAAGATATTTATGGCGATAGTCTCTTCAATATTAAACAAGTTTCGCTCGGAATCCACCGTGTTTACAGTATTTGATAGGAAATCAAAAACTGAAGGATGATGAAGGTCATCAGTAGTATCTTCTTGACAATCTGGAAGATGGGAAAGATGGTGGTAATCTTCCCATGTCGCTCCTTCAATTATCATTGATTGAATAATTCCTTCATCGGTGTAATGCACACTCGACCAAGGATCTGAAGGGGTGCCATATTCCTTAGACCTATCTATCCAAATGCTCGATGAGCGTTGGTTCGGATCTGCCTCCCATGCCGAAAACATTGATTGCTACAATATTTCTATTGGGCTTGGAGGCAATACCTGTGGATGATCCATGTTAATATCGTTTTCTGAGATCTTTTGAGTTGAAGATATCATATTGCAGGTTCCTACCGTCGCCACTTCTACCAGATTGATTGGAGGTGGGAGGGAAAAAGTCCCCATTAGTATAGGGTGTTTTAGTAGGCCTACTCCGATATTTTGAAGCGAATGGGGGCTTCTATCGATCATTGGAATGCTTCCCGTAACTTGGGAACTATTGGGGAGAAATGTTTGTTGGTCGACGATTGTAATTCGACACAACCGCAGCCATAGCATATATCCATGGTCTTCCCAGTAGGATGTTGTAATCGAGGTTTCCGTCGATTACTTCGACATCTATTTCTACTATTTCCCCCCCTAGTTCAACTTGCAAGTTACTTAGAATACCATATGGGGTATATGTTTGTCCATCAAATGCTTTTAATGTCGTCGAAGATCTCGACCTAATACATGTAGATGCCCCCTCATCAATAATTGTTCTATGAGCAGTTTTGTTGAGGGCTTTCACCTGAATGAGGAAAGCTAGTTGAGTTGGTAACTGAGGATCATATCCTTTGTGATTAGAGGACACAAGATTAGAATCCTTTGGGTCTATCCCACCTATAGCTGATAATAAAGCCTTCTTTTGGGATGGGGAATTTTGTAGTACTTCAAGTGTCGACATAGTGGATGGCGATTGGGCCAGATCTTCCACTATGTTATAATGCTGTGCTACTCTAGCATGAGGATTAAATCTCAACTTGTGTACTACTCCCTTTGGCGGTTTTATTGTTAGCTCTGGAATGATGGGCGGCGCAACTTCTGTCGAAGTTGTTGTCGAAATACTAGGTTGATCCTTATACTTGTTGTTCAACTGCTGTGGATTCCCGTAATCTTTATTCCTTGTCGATATCGAAGCATCATTTTGTTGTTTCGAAACCGACAACATCAGTACTTGGGACAGGGAAGCATTTTCACTAGCAACCAGATTTGTTCCTGGATTTGGAAACTGATCAGTCAATACCGCCGAGGTTTTTGAATTCTTGAAGAATCTTTTAAGCTCAACTTTATGTGGACAATCTCTTGTCCAATGATCCTCATCACATATTAAGCATGGACTTTTGTGTTTCCTATCGCCAGGAGGGTTTGCAGAATAATTTTCAAGTGATGATTCCTCCTGTTTCTTCTTCTTCCCTTTGTTTTTCTTCTTGCCTCCTGGTTGCTTGGTTTCTTTGCCTTTGTCAGTCGAGACGACATTTACTTTCGAGGCAAGAAGTTCTTCTTTTGCATTTTGACTAGAAATCTTACGTGCCTTTTTAGATGTAGCCTTTGTTGATTTCATGTCTGTCGTACCAATCACGCCATCTCCGGCATGAGAGTCATTGTTCGATTTAGGAGGAGAAGGGATGGAAAATTCTGGTCTGGGAGCGTCAAGGATTTTATCGTAGAGCGTGATAGACTGGGTATAAATCAGGTCTAAATATTGCGCACGAGCAATGACTTGCTCTTCAGTGACGACTCCTTTTGCCACATCTTTTGTAATGGAAGGTAATAATGACTTAATAAACCATTCAGCTAAAATTTGATCAAGAACATATGTTTTAACCATTCTACGATGACAGCGCCACTCATGAATATGATCGAATATGTGAGTGGCCATTGTTTGCTTGAAATTGGTAAGAAGTCCTGTTCTCGTTTCGTACCTTATCGGTAACTGAAAATGGGTTAAAAAGGTTGTGTATAGGGCACTGAAGTTGTCAAACGAAGCTTTGGGTAACTCGATATACCACTTTGCTGCCAGACCAGTTAACGTCCTCTGAAAAAGGCGAAGCCTAATCAAATCATCGTTTAGGGTGTTTGATGAACACCATAGATGAAATGTCATCACATGATTCGACGGGTCTTCACCCGGATTTCCATTAAATTTAGGAATATCTGACGGAAGTTTATGCAGAATTGCTGGCCACCAAGGGGCGTAAGCAATTGGATCGTTCGTTAGCCGATTTAGATATGGTAACTCTAATGTTTCCACGAAGGGTAACTGTTGATTTAGGTTTGGCGAAGCATACCCAAGATAGGATGGAATGGCCTGAGCAGTTGGTATTTGCATACCAGCATAATGCATCTGATGCTAGTAACTTTGGTAAGGTTGATGGGCATAACCATTGTAGAATGGTTGATTTTGACCGTTTTTAATATACGGCTGCCCACTATTTGCAAAGATTTGTTGCTCAGATCCTTGGTATATTTGTTGGAATTGTGGTTGTTGGTATTGCACGAGCCATGGTTGCGAAGCCATGTGATGTTGTCCAATACTGACCGTTTGACCAAGATGAGGGGTAATTGTACCCGTTTGGGCCTGTGTCATTCCACTAGTTGGCGATTGTGGTTGAGTCGTAGGGACAAGAGGCTGTTGCATTACAACCTAAGAAACCTGAGGTTGGCATACAACAGGCAACTTTTGTACTTGCGACACCGTCACAATAGCCGGCGTGGTTGGTATATTTGACATAGGTAAACATTGTTGCATCGAATATACAACTCTTGGTTGTTGAGGCAGTATTGGAACCCAACCGCTAGATGTAATTCCAGCATAACCTGGATTTTTTTGAGAACTCTCATATGGTTGTCCTCCTGGAGGAGAAAATGAAAGGGTATACTATCCCCCATACGACGGTAATCCGGTACTCAAAGGAATTGTTTGTCCTTGAGAACCAGACTGCCCAAATTGACACCCTGAAGGATCAATTTGCTGAGACTCAACATAAGCATTCCCGGATACTATTCCGGATGAACAAACAGGAACAGACCATACTGTCAAAATAGCTCCTAAGTGGGCCCCTTCTAGCGATTGAGAGCTAGTTGGAACAGATGGTATGCCGACGAGCATTGTTGGAGTGACAGCAGGAAGTTCTGCCGTCGCTGTGTCGGATGACACAGTCCTAGATGTCGACGGTTTTTTAGACATTTCTAGTCTATCCAAAAGATTTCCTAACGATTCTACAGGAGCTTCCGATGACGGTAGACTAATTTCTGATGAAGAAGGATATAGAGTGATCTCGACTCCAAATCGCGATGGAGTACTAGATGGAGGATCCTCCACAATCTCTTCTATAGCAATCAAACTAGGTGGAAGAGGTAGACCGTCAGGTCCGTAAAATATTTCTGGTGCCGAAGAAGGTATAGATTCTGCAGCGACCGATGTTTGGGGAATAACACCTTCTGAATCAGCTATAGATGGAGCTGGTTCAGTAATACAAGTGTTTACCTTCACACTTGGATCAATTCTACTATCCTTTGGTGGCTGTTGAACTTCTTCTGTAAAGGCAGGGATACCAGAAATGTTTGGAGTAACCAGAGTCTCCGATGGTGTTGGAACACTTGTTCTAAGTTTACCAGGGGATTTGGAACCAGTTAAACGAGTTCGCTTTGTCCGTAACAGTTTTGATTCTGGAGACAAAGATGGTTGACTCATAAGCCTTTGCGAACGACAGGGTTTCAATTGACTTTCTTCCACGATTGCAGATTTCTCGATCAACTAAAAATCAAGGGGGAGTATGTTTCCGAATTAGATGAATTTTAGACGCTTTGACACAACTTGTTTTTTCAATTTTTAAGAGTCGATAAAAAACAAAAGACGACTCTAGTCGCCTTCGATTTTTAATGAGCCTGAAGTGACAAGTGCTCAGATGGACCTTTTCCTTTAAGGAGTCTGAAAAGGAACGAAAGAGACTGCTCTGGAAATCTAAACAGAGGGATTACCAAACCAATCACAAAACTGTAGAATACTTTTTACAGTACGGCAATCAATCTTCTTGAATGTTGTGTTTAGTGCATTGTGATCGATAGGGTGGCAGACACAACTTCCTATGGATAAAGGATAAAGCCTATTGTGGTCTCCCAATATATACTCGACGATACGTGGGAGCACAAGTCCGTACTGGCACTTATCATCTCAAAGTGGAGGAATCACCCAACCAACAATGAAAACAACAGTTACCAGGATTTACGACGCCGGAATACGTCTCTAGCCTAGACTTCTAGATGTTGTGCGTTAGGTTCCAAAGCATTTTTAGATTCATTAAATTTATTTTACAGTTGATCTTGCTTAAGAAATTTTCCTTTCAGGTTCACCGTGTGATGTAGATGTACAATTCCTAGAATGCAATATAAGATGATAAACAGTCGTTTAATCTTCTTTATGCAATGAAATTCCTAGATACTAAGGAAAGAGAGATGATATTCTTTCAACATAGAGAATAGAGCACACACTATATACACTGTCCTAAATCAAACCAACAAACAGTCTAAATGAAAATGCACGTGCATGTATTTGTTTTCAGCCTTCTTAATGTGTAAATGATAAAAAGAAAGATAAGCGCAAATCTGAATTATTTTTCAAAGCGACATTACTAGCAAGTTTCTTTTCAAGACAAAATGAGGACAATGACGACACTTTGCGATTTGGAATTGAAAACTTGCTTTCGACACTTGAAAAACTACTAATTTAAATCAAATACAAGAGTAACAGTGTAATCGACTATCAAGAACAATTGGATTCTCTTCTATGACTGAAAACGACACTTGCGACACTTTCAAATCAAGAATCGACAGTACAATTAGGCTACTTCTTTGTAAAAGAGAACTGAAAATGGCTCAAAATACATAAAAACATTTACAGTTCTTTTCACAATGGAGGCGGAATAATGGCAGGGAAGGGTGTTTCAACAGAGGTGTACCAACTACAGGCAGCAAAACTCTTGAATAGAGCTGAAAAGAGTGAACACAGAAACCAAAATCTAGGAGCAGGAAAGCCCTTGTCTAATCAGCGCACCTGTAACACAGTTAAAAAGAGATGCAGCACACCTACTACACTCGGGAAGTGCGATGCATCCAGAATTCACAGAAGAGACAGTGCGTTGGACCAGGGACGAGACTTTAACTGGGTTCCGGGTCACAGTTTGTAGCTCAGTTCAAGGATTTAGGCCGAGCAAGTGGTAATCAGTAAATCAATCACAGGGGTGGATTTAAAGAGGTTACTAGAGCCACCACAAGGGAAATTAGAGAGCTTGTAAATCAATTTTTCAGTTCATCAGAAAAACCCAAAGATAGACTGAAGCAACATTGATCTACTTTGCACTTGCATAGCAAATGCAGTTCGAAGGCTAGCTGGCTTAACTTCAGGCTCCGTCTGTAGGTTTATAAAGAAAACAAATGTAGATAAACAAACAATCTATTCGCTCCCTGGTGGAGTTGCCATTTTGTTATCAGGAAATCTAGTGTCTATGCAGAGCTGCTAGTCCCACTAAGGTTGGTAGCTACCTTAGAAACAAACAAACTAAAACTACTTTCGTTTTCCTTTATGAGAAATAGATAAGAGGGGAATAAAGGAGACCAACCTCTGTCTTGCACTTGGTTCCTTGCTTGATTCCTCTCCCTTCTGATAGATCTTTGCCACTCGCTTCCTCCTCTACCTAGCTTCAAAGAGCACCTATAGAATCAAAGCAGCATAACACTATCCATGAACATAGATCTATTATCACAAACAATACAGGACCAGATATATATTGACCACACAAATGCATATAACATCAATCATACAAGAATGTGGAGGAAAACTTGAATAGATTTATTGATAATCAAGAAATAGCAAAGAGGATTACAACCAATTGTTCTAACCCAGCATCATCCTCTCAGCAAGAAAGCCCTTCTTCACCTCATGAAAAGCTTAGATCACCTAGCACTATGATATTGCACCAAGAAACCAACATCACTTCCTTACAAGATACAAAATTCCAACCTTCGGATCTCTGGGATGAGGGATCCATATATAGATGTTTGGAAGGGGGGTGAGTCAACTTTTGAGATTTGATTAGTGTCCTCTCTCTGATAGTTCTTGATTCCACTTGGAGATTGATGATCTATTACTCATCCCTAGGCGAAAGCAGAGAGGCAAGTGTCATTGGAGAAGTTTCTAGAAGATTCCATGATCCTCCACCTTGCAGATTGACCATGCCATTTGTCCACTCTCACCCATCGCACCCCATAGAAGGGATTTTCAAGATGCATCGCACCTCCTATGTGTATTTAGGTGGGATGCAGCACACTTTGACCATGGAGCAGGTGAGATGGTCCCGTTTTGACCAATTCTAAGCAGTTTTTCATGGAGAACTTCTGGGAGAAGATGTAATCAGTTGACCTTGTTCTTTTAGAGGTTGTGTTGGGTCCCTATAATACTAGTGATTACCCCATTACTATTGTATTTATACCCCTTATTTATATTGTTGTGCCCCTATTACCCCCATATTGTTATTTCTGTGCCCCATAGAATCCCTCTATTGTTATTTTTGTGGCCTTATATTATTATGTTAGGTCGACTGGATTATATTGTGACTCCCTAGACTCCTATATATAGAAAGGAGGTTTTGTCATTTGTATCATCAAAGAATTGTTCATTTATGTAATGTAAAGGAGGTTTCCCCCTCAAAGAGGTTGAATTCTAAGGCGTTGATCTATCTTTTCTATCTTTTCTTGAGCTGGTTTCATAACATTTGGTATCAGAGCTTTGGATTCTAGGGTTTCGCTGCTCCAAACAGGTCATCGTGGCATTTTCGATATAACTTTTTTTCTATGATGTTTCAGAAGTTGCACAAAAAACCCATTTGAGAAGAAATCGTGCTGAACCTTGGGTCCGAATTTTAGAGATTGTCGCGCGATATTTGCGGAGATATAATCTGAGGAAATTGGTCTTTTGGCAGACTCCTGAATTACATTCAAAACAGGTGACCTGGGGAAAATCGTCATAACTTTCTCTCTGGGGATCGGATTGAAATTTAGTAAGCAATTACAGAAAGAGGACGGACTATAGTTTCTTGTATGTGTGTTTTAGATTCAAAGGTTGAAACAGTGACTCGTGGCACGTCGTACAAGTTCGCTCTACTGAACTAGTCTAAAACCAGGTCACTGTGGGAGATTTCACATAACTCTTCCTTGGAGAATCCAATTTGGCTCAGACTTGTGGCATTGGAAAGAAGACACAGAAGGCTACTACAGGTAGCAATTTCAGAATTGGAGGATCCGAAATTACAGAGATACATCAGATTCAATATCAGGCTTCTATAAAGTGAAAAAAGTTGTGTAGTTTTTTTTTTTAATTTTTGTGTAAGCTTGGTTTAACGGAATTCAAAGGGCATAGTAAATCATTATTATCAGTAACTGATGCCCCAAGGAAAGAAAATGAAAACACCTAGTAAGGAACCTAAAAGCTCTAGCATGACCCATGAAGAAGAGGAATAAATGCTACATGATATATCAAAATTACAAGAACAAGTGCAACAAATGTCACGCTCACAAAAGCTAACAGAAGCTAAGATAAGTTTTGTGGAATCTAAGATAAATGGTGTGGAATCTAAGATAAATGGCGTGGAATCTAAGATAAAGGGCATGGAAGCTAAGATGGATGATTCGAAGACAGATTTGAAGAGAGACATGGCAGATTTGAAGATAGATATGAAGACAGACATGGAAGAATTGAAGAAGTTGCTACAAGAAAGGGTCACTAATGGTGAAAAGGTAGTAAAGGAAACTCATGATGAGAACAAAAGAAATGTTAATCATGATTCCATAGACGCTAATGTTGGATCGAAGAATCACCATATTCCAAAAATCGATATGAGGAAGTTTGATGGCAAGGATCCCACCACATGGATATTACAGATGGAGCAATTCTTCGATCTCAATAATGTGCAAAACGCACAAAAGGTACGTATGGCAACTGTATATTTGGAACCAAATCAGTTTGTATGGTATCAATGGCTTTGCTCTCGTAAACAATTTATCACTTGGGCAATTTTTACGGAATAATTGATAGCACATTATGAAGATATAAAAAGAAACACTTTTTTTAGCCAATTGATAAGCTCAAACAAAAGGGTTCAGTAATGGAGCACATTAAGGAGTTCCAAAAATTGAACATAAGGGTAAAAGATATTCCAGAGGAACATAGGATTGATGTGTTCATAGGGTCTTTAAAGGATAATATCCAACATGATGTTCGCCTTTGGGAGCCTGACTCATTAGAGAAGGCATTCAGGTTAGCAAGAAAAATGGAAAGAAAAATTATGGCAACCAGGAAGCATACCACTGACAACTATAAAGATGGAAGTGTTGTTGCCCCTAGTCTTCCACAACCTATAAGGTTGACACCACAAAAATTGGAAGAAAAAAGAGGAAAAGGGCTTTGTTACAGTTGTGATAGCAAATACACTAAAGGTCATAAGTGTGCTGTGAATAAATTATTCTACATAGATTGTCAAGAGGAAGAAGAAAAGGAGCAAGAAAGGTCAAAAGAAGAAGATATACTTCAGGAAATAAGCCTAGATGAAGAAAAAATAAATCCAACCATATCTTGTAATGCATTGGCAGGAATTACAACTCCTCAAACCATCAAGATAGAAGGACAAATCAAGAAGAAAAAGGTAATAGTGTTGATTGATTCAGTAAGCACGCACAATTTTATTCATTGTAGGGTAGCAAAAGAATTGAATTGCTTCATATATCCAGCACTAGAGTGTCAAGTGATGATTGCAAATGGAGGAACAATAAATTGCTCTGGAAAGTGCCATAATATCAAGCTATCCATGGGAGAATATGTATTGACTAGCCCAATGCTTTCCATTCCAATGGGAGGTGCAGATGTTGTACTAGGAGTCCAATGGCTACAATCCTTGGGTAATAGCTTTTAATTTTCAAGAACTTTTCATCAAATTTTCTACGGAAGGAAAGGAAGTTGAATTAAGAGGTATTGCAGGGAAACCAGGAAAGATAATCAGCTCTCATGGTATGACAAAGCTTCTAAAAAAGGAGCAAAGAGGTGTAATTGCACAATTATGCTCGCTAGATGTTTCCACATTGGAATCATATATTTCTCCAGATCTCCAAAAAGTCTTGGACAATCATTCCAAGGTATTTGAGACTCCCAAGGGTCTCCCACCTATGCGTGATCATGATCATGCTATTCATCTGATTCCAGGAAGTGTTCCTCCAAACATCAGGCCGTACAGATATCCCTATGTCCAGAAAAGTGAAATTGAACGTATGGTTGCAGAAATGCTAGAGGGTGGTATAATTCAACCGAGTCAAAGTTCTTTCTCAGCTCCAGTAGTATTGGTGCACAAGAAGGATGGATCATGGCGCATGTGTCCGGATTATAGGGAGCTCAACAAGCTCACTATTAAAGATAAGTTCCCCATTCCTGTTATTGATGAATTACTCGATGAATTGCATGGATCAATTTACTTCACCAAGTTGGATCTTCGTTCGGGATATCATCAAATCAGAATGAAGGTTGAAGACATTCCGAAAATGGCATTTAGAACTCATGAGGGTCATTATGAATTTTTGGTCATGCCTTTTGGCCTTACTAATGCACCTTCAACATTTCAAGGTTTGATGAATTCAATTTTCAAACCATTCCTTAGAAAATTTGTGTTAGTATTTTTTGATGATATACTAATCTAAAGCAAGTCTTGGAAGGATCATGTTGAACATGTTGATAGGGTGCTACAACTATTGGAGGAGAAACAATTATATGCAAAAAGATCCAAATGTTTCTTTGGAGTCCAGGAGGTGGAATATTTGGGTCATATTGTATCTCATGAAGGAGTTAAGGTAGACCCTAGCAAAATTAAAGCCATTAAGGAATGGAAAATACCCACATCCATAAAGCATCTGCGAGGATTTCTTGGGTTGACAGGGTATTATCGCAAGTTTGTTAAGAATTATGGGGGAATAGCAGCACCTCTAACAACATTATTGAAGAAAGATTCATTTTCATGCACTCCGGAAGAAACAAAGGCCTTTGAACATCTTAAAGAGGCAATGTGCCAAGCACCGGTCTTAGCTACACCGGACTTCACAAAAACCTTTATTGTGGAATGTGATGCTTCAGGAAATGGAATTGGTGTTGTTCAAATGCAAGATGAAAGACCCATTGCTGTTGAAAGTCGTCCAATCAAGGGAAAGTTTTTAAGCAAAGTTATTTATGAGAAGGAAATGTTGGCAATACTCCATGCACTTAAGAAATGGTGACCCTACCTAATGGGAAGACACTTCAAGGTAAAAACGGATCATGATAGCCTTAAATAATTTTTAGAACAAAGATTATCCTCTGAAGAGAAACAAAAGTGGGTCACAAAGATGTTGGGTTATGACTTTGAAATCATCTACAAAAAAGGGAAGCAAAATGTGGTGGCAGATGCACTCTCAAGAAAGGATGAGGATGTGGAAGCATTGTTGTGTGCCATTTCTATTATCCAACCAGATTGGATAAACGAAGCAAGGGAGGAATGGAAGAATGACGAAGAAGTGTGGGCACTTATTCGAAAGCTACAACAAGATTCCAGTACTTCTGATACATTTAGCTGGCAAAATGATTCGTTATGGTACAAAGAATGCTTATACCTCTGTAAGAATTCCCAACTAAAACAAAATATTGTTATGGAATTGCACACTTCTCCCTTAGGAGGGCACTCAGGATTTTTAAAAACTTACCACAGGGTTAAGAAGGAATTTTTTTGGGATGGCCTTAAATAAGATATTCAAAAGTTTGTGGTGGAATGTTTGGTTTGCCAGCAAAATAAAGTTGAAACAATTAAGACACCGGGTCTATTACAACCTTTATCCATTCCAAGCCAACGTTGGGAGGAGGTTTCAATGGATTTTATCACAGGTTTACCCAAGTCTGAGGGAAAGAGTGTCATCATGGTGGTAGTTGACAGACTTACCAAGTATGCACACTTTTGTGCATTATCACATCCACTTAAAGCCAATACAGTTTCTACTGCATTTATGGAAACAGTTCAAAAGCTACATGGAAACCCAAAGATTATTGTAAGTGACAGAGATCCCATTTTCACTGGAAATTTTTGGACAGAATTATTTTCTTGTCTTGGTACTCAGTTAGCTCGTAGCTCATCTTATCATCCTCAATCTGATGGGCAAACTGAGATAGTAAACAAATGTTTGGAAGGATATCTTCGTTGCTTTGTATCTGATAAACAGACACAATGGGTCAAATGGTTGCCTCTGGATAAATGGTGGTATAACACTTCCTTCCATACAGCAACAAAAATGACCCCATTTATGGAACTTTATGGGTATCAACCACCATCCATCACATCATATTTAAGAGAAAATTCTAAGGTTCAGGCAGTGGAACATAACATCGAACATCAACAACAAGTCCTCCAACTCTTAAAGGATAACCTCGTGTTGGCACAAAATAGAATGAAACAATAGGCAGATCAACATCGTAGTGAAAGAAGTTTTGATGTAGGTGATTGGGTATTCCTACGACTACAACCATATAAGCAAATGTCCCTAAAGCAAGCTAAGAAGGATAATAAATTATCACCAAAGTATTATGGTCCATACAAGGTGTTGCAAAAGATTGGTACTATGGCATACAAATTGGAGCTTCCTGCAGCTTCTCGATTGCACCCAGTTTTCCATGTTTCATGTTTAAAGAAGGTTATAGGTGAAAAGCTACCAATTCAAACAATAATGCCAGAACTTGACGAGGAAGGAAAAATTATATTGGAACCAGAAGCAGTCACAGAAACAAGAACTCGACAGCTACGAAATCGATCAATTTCAGAGTATCTTATCAAGTGGAAGAACTTATCCGCTGAAGATTCCAAATGGGAGGATGAGAATTTTATGCAGAAGTATCCATAACTACTCAAGCGTTGAGGACAACACTTTTTTGAAGGAGAGGGGCATGTTAGGTCCCTATAATACTAGTGATTACCCCATTAGTATTGTAGTTATACCCCTTATTTATATTGTTGTGCCCCTATTACCCCCATATTGTTATTTATGTGCCCCATAGAATCCCTCTATTGTTATTTTTGTGGCTTTGTATTATTATTGTTAGGTCAGCTGGATTATATTGTGACTCCCTAGACTACTATATATAGAAAGGAGGTTTTTCATTTGTATCATCCAAGAATTGTTCATTTATGTAATGTAAAGGAGGTTGCCCCCTCGAAGAGGCTGAATTCTAAGGCGTTGATCTATCTTTTCTATCTTTTCTTGAGCTGGTTTCATAACAGGTTGGAACAAAAATTTTAGGGACTTAAGAGCCCTTGGTTTATGGACATTTATGATTGGGGTTGCAGTGCCCAAAAATGTCTATAACACACGCGGATGCACTGCTAAGAGGAATGACGACCGTTGATATCATTATTCATGACAAGATGTCTGCATTATAGAAAAAGGGAGCAGACGGTGGGCAATTAAGAAAAAAAGTACGAGCCAGATATGGCACGAGCTGCCAAAGAATTTATACGAGAAGTTTACATGAGCTGGAACAGGCAGAAATCAGTGCATTCAAAATTTACATGGCTTATAAATCACCGAGGGGAATCCACTAGGCGGCCTACACTTCGAAAAAACATATGGAGCTGTTCATTATCTCTGCAAAAGGCATGCACTCGAAGGTAGTGATCTGGCTGATGGAGAAGCAAGACTCTCTAAGGAGTATGGTGTTGACCACTGCGGGCATCCCGCAGGCTACAACATCCCCAGTAGGGGATGTACTGGAAAAGAGGGAACACGAAGCAGAATTGGTCTGGATTCCGTCGCCTCGCCAAGGGGTAGGCCGACGCACTACCACAGAACAATGAGAGGATGGAAAGATGGTGACTATGGGTAGATATGTAGTGAATAAGTCATCTCAGATTCCCCTTGAAGATTGGGATCTTGTGGACAATAGCTAGGGTCTTGCAAAATTGCAACATAAGCTGCAGCAGACAGTGCGAAGAGAAGACACAAAGGTTAGAAGTGGTTGCAGTGGTACAAGGCAGTCCCATATGTGGCTCCCCTGCTCAAGCTAAAATTCTATGAGGGGGTGTTCTGTGTTAACCAAGTAGAGCAGAATGAGCATCATCGGCTGCGAGACGTGGTAGAAACACTGAAGTAGGAGTTGGATGAAGCATTGCAGGAAACAATGAAGGAGTAGCAGGATGACGAGCGTCACTCAAAGGGAGGTGAACTGCGAAGCCAAGGCAGAGTGTCTAGCCATGCCAGTGAGTGAGTCGGGATGAGTCACGATGATTGTGTTGGGGGACTGTTGGGTAGTGGAGGTCCCATGTAACGGTTTTGGGGCAAAAAGCCCACAATGTAGGATTAAATTATTGTACAAACTCCAAAGTATTCGGAGCATGAAATATAAAAAGTCGAGTCAAAGGGTTTTCTACCCAAGAAATAATGTAAAGTAATAGGAAGTAAGTTGGTCTGCAGACCATAGAAAGGTATAAATAGAGTGAGGCTCTATGGGGAGAGATAGCTAAGTTTTGGAGATTGATCTTGAATATGAATTGTAATGGGTTGCTGAGGAGGATAGTAAGAAAGTGTCTATAAGTCTGAGTCAAGGGGATGGGTAGGGGATAGAGGCTCTACAACTGTGTGCATAGAGGCCTGGAAGAGTCTGTAGCTGTGTGCATGGACCCCTGCAGCTAAGTGTGCAGGGTAAATCTGGATGTATTGGTGAGAAATAATAATAAAGATAAGCTGCTTCTGTAATTCTATGTTATCACGCATCTAACTTTATGATTTATCTATATATACCTGTTTAAATGTGAATGTGATGAATGTATGTGAATCTGGGTTCATTTTAAGTGTGTGAATGGTTAAACCTATTAAATGTTTGTTGAAAGACCCTGTTGAACAAATCTGATTTATAACTACATCCTCCAATATAATAGCGCACTAATGGAGAGGTATAATCAATCTGGATCTGGGAAAATACTGAAAAACGTGAAGCTGTAGACTAGTGCGCGAAACCCCTAGACCACATCTACACATCCCTACGGTGCGGAAATCTAGTTCCAACATTCTCCCCTGCTACCTCAGGTGAGACCTCAGTCTGTGCTCCTTGGGTTGTTGCCAAAAGGGCTGGTAGTTGCGCGATTTGTTTGAATAAGTAATTCTTCTGAACCTAGGGTAGGGCCATATAAGCCAATAGAAAGTGTGTCGATGGATTTTGTAGGAGGTCTTCCTTTGTTTAGAAAAAGTCACGACTATTTGTATGTTGTCGTTGACCATTTTAGTAAGATGTGTATTTTAATGCCTTGTAAGAAGCAGATCACCTCAGAACAGACTGCTTATCTTTTCTTTCACCATGTTTGGGTCCATTTTTGGTTGCCCACATTGATTGTGTCAGACCTGGAAACTCGCTTTCTCAGAGGGTTTTGGACCAGCTTGTGGAAGATGATGGACACCAAGTTGAAAAGAAGCATGGAATTTCATCCATAAACTAACGGACAGATAGAAGTTGTCAACCACACCGTGGTACAATTGTTGTGAGGCTATTGTGGGAAACATCCTAAGTTGTGGGATGAGCATCTTCCATATGTGCAACATTCCTACAATCAAGCAGTGCACTCATCTACACATCATTCACCATTTGAAAGATGTTTTGGCTACCTACCAAAAGATCTTTTGGATATGATATTTGGAAGGAAAGATGACTCTAGTGAATGTGATGACAGGGACAAAGCGCAACAGTTCATTTAACAGATCTAGTTGATTCACCAAGAAGTACAGGAGCAGTTGGAGAAGTTCAAGCTTGGTATAAGGCTCGACATGACAAACACCGTGTCGACCATCAATTCCAAGTGGGCGACAAAGTGTGGTTCCATATTAGCAAGGACATGATGAAGGGAGAAGGGAAGAAGTTGTGACCAATCCGATATGGTCCATTCAACATCTTGAAAAATATTAGAAATAATGCCTTTCGTCTTGATTTGCTGACATATATGCAAATGTAGTCCATAGTGAATGTGGAACACTTAAAGTTGTATGAGCCACCATTGATTATGGACATTGAAGAGGTGGGCATAGTTCCTATAGTTGATGACTTTTCACTAGAGTCTCTTGATGAGTTACCTAAATACATCATCCTTGACAGTAGAACCAGGACTTCATGATGGGGAGATGTGGAATACCTTTGCGTTGGTTTTAAGGGGATGCACCCTAGCAAGGCAAAATGGCTAGAAAAAGAAAGAGTGAGGGGAAAATTCCCTCACTTGCCATTTGACAAATAAAGCTTTTGGTGGTCCAAAAGCTCCTCAATGGGGAGGATTGATCTAGGTGGATCTCCAGACACTAGTGGCATGGAAAAGGCTCAAAATTCAAAGTGGGGGAAAGACGATTAACTTGACATCAAATCGAAGTACTCGTTGCCCTGATTACTATGGCATGAATGACACTCCAATCCGAGTTCGGATGAGGAAGATAGAGGCTGTCAAAGTTTGGTTGACTTTTGCTACCTAGGCAAGATTTATGGAGACACAATTTGGACTTTTTACGATGCACGAAATTTTGCCAGATTCTGGGTGAAATTGTTGTCTCATTAAAATTACTCCTTCGGTCAAAATTCCGGATTTTCAAAAATGCCATATTGCTTTAATAACAAAAATTTGTTTCAAAAATGTGGGTGGCAGGCCACCAACCCCGCCATCCCAATCCATATCATAAGTACTATATAGAGGGGTGGGACACTACCCCTGAGCCCTCCCCACATAACCACCATACATCATGCATTTTGTTGGCATTTTGGCACATGAGTGGTGCTATGGTACATGTGTTGTCCTTGATGGCAACTCTCTTTCGTGACAGATCTCAATTCAAGCACTCAGAATGAAGGAAACATTGTATACACAGGTTCACCTTGCCAAACACGCGTATACATGTGGGTTATATGTTCAGAAGTTGCGTATGCATATACACGCACTTTTATGCACAGAAAAGCGTGTACATGGTGGGAAACTTATTTTTGGTCCATGGTTGTTAGTCCTTTGAATTTGAACCTATGGTTTTGGACCATGGTATCTCGTCAGAAGTGTTGACCCCAGGTTTTGGGCCCCTGGTATTGGTTTATTATGGTTTTGGACTGTGGTATTATGGAAGGCATAAAACTATAAAAGAGGAAGGAGATCATGTGACAAGGGATCATTTGAATTATTATTGAATATCTGATAATGTATGAGATCTGGAATACTGGTGATTGGGTTATGGTGCAGATCTAGATTTGAATGAAGGAGGAACTTGAGCGCAAGAAGGATAAGGACTATTGATGGATCAAAATCTCAAGGCTTGAACATTGGTATCTCTGTATGATTTTGATCTGTTATATGTGGCGCACTCTTGTTCTATAAATCTGGGTTAACTGATGCCTGAATGCTTAAAATAATAAATTATCCTTTATAGATCCGTATGCAGGTTCAGTAAATTGCAGGTGCGTATACACGCTTTTTCTATGAATGAAAGAAGCGTATACGCAGGTTGGTTGTGGTACAGAGGCGTATACTCGAAGGTTGCTGAACAGTGATGTAGCGTATATATCTTGATTTATGTTCTAGTTGCTTCTGTTTTGTTACTGCAGTGTTCTGGGTTCAGAATCGTTGTTTGATTACAGTTACTGTGTTTTGGGTACAATGATCAGAGAAGTGTTTATTTGGTTCAATTTTTGATTGGTGGAAAGGAGTTTGGGTTATGCAGAAATTCCTGATGTTTGATTGATGTTACTTATGGATCCAGTCTGAAAATTAATGAAACGAGGTCCCTGAAAGCAAAGATAAGTTTGCAGCCTTCTGCAGGTAGGAGCCTGCGTACTAGTATCTCAAGCTAGTACAAGAACTTAGGGGGTTGGAGCTCCCTTCCAGGAAAGCTGGAGAACGAGAGAAAGTTTTAGCTCTCTGCAGGTTGCAGCCTGCGTACTGGTAAAGAATGCACCAGTAAAAAACATTGTAAAGAGAAGTTTCTAATTAAAAAGAAGATAGAGACGAATTGCAGTAGGGGGTTTTCACCCACATTGGGTTTCCTCCTTATATCTTGTGTTCTTGTGTGTGACTGTCTTCTGCTTTGTTTCTGGTATTGTTTATTTGCTTCTGATACAGAGATTAATAACTGACATCTGAAAGATAAATCAAATTATAAGTCTGCTTTGTATACGCGGGTTTCTTTATCTGTAGTTGCGTATATACGCGGTTTTTATTAACAGAAGTAGTGTATATCATCTGGAATTGAAAAAGGAAATATTTGACTTGATAATACTGATTCACCTCCCCCCCTCTCAGTATTATTTCCAATAATTAGTATCAGAGAAGGGCCTTCTAAAGAAGCTTGATCGCTTGAAGGAAGATCTTTCATCATGAGCAACCACGAGAGGGAAGCATCAATCAGGCCACCGGTTTTTGATGGGACAAACTTCGTATATTGGAAGGTAAGAGTTACTGCCTATCTTCAATCTTTGGGTAGAGAAGTCTGTGATATCATAGATACAGGATATACTTTTCCAGCAGCAACTCCTACAGATCCGGCTGAGAAGAAGAAATATGAAACAAATGCAAAGGCGTTCAATACTCTATTGGGATGTCTATCTCAATCAGAATTCGTGAAAGTTATGCAGTTAAAATCAGCAAAAGAAATATGGGACAAGATTGTCCTAAGCTATGAAGGAGATGATCAGGTAAAACGAGCAAAACTTCAAACCCTCAGGATGCAGTATGAAAATCTCAAGATGTATAATGATGAAAGTGTGGCTAACTATTTTCTTCGTGTAGATGAGATTGTTAATTGTATGAAAAATTTGGGTGAAGAAATAAAAGAGGCTGTTGTGGTTGAAAAAGTTCTAAGATCTTTGTCCCCTAGGTTTGAATCTAAAGTTTCTGCAATAGAAGAAAAAGAGAATCTACAAAGCCTTAAAATGTCACAGCTGCACGAAATTCTAACTGCTTATGAAATGAGGAAAGGAGGACCATCAGACAGGAGAGAAGTTGCCTTCAAGGCTTCATGCAAAGGCGAGTACTATGAGTCAGGACACGTGTCAGAAGAAGAAGAAGAATCAAATTTTGTCAGAAATCTTCAATGGGGTATTGGACGGTTCCGAGGTAAGTTACCTTTCAAATGCTTTGCTTGTGGAAGAGTCGGTCACTATGCTGCCAAATGTCCTCACAAGGATAAGATTGACAAAGGGAAGGAACCTGTTAGATGGAACAAGAAACAGAATGCAAATAAGAAAAGCTATTACACTCATGAAGATAGTGATGGACTTTCAAATAGTGACAAAGATGAACGAGGTAATAAGTGTAAACTTTTAATGGATTTTGAAGATGATGACTACATGGATGCTATAGATGTAGAAGGTTATTATAAAGAGATATCTAATCTCAAAATTTGCTTAGAAGAGAAAAATGTGATTATTGATTCTCTGCAATGTCAACTGGCTGAAAGGGAAAAACATCTTGAAAAATTGGAATGTGAAATTGTTGGTCTTAGAAAGGAGATTGAGAAAACAAAAGCTATTAATCTTAAATTTGTTAAAGGATCTGAGACTCTGGATGAGATTATCAATGTGCAGCATTCTCTACTAATCAAGACAGGTCTAGGATATAATGAAGAAACTTCTCAAGCATCCACCTCCAAAAGTTATCTTGATGCAGCAAGGAGGAGCGAGCAAAGTCCTAATAGAAATCATCAGGTATATCAGGGACAATTTACCTCAAGAACAAACAAAGACTATCAAGAAAATCGAGGGCAAGCTACCTTAAGGACAAATAAAAGCTACAAACAGCCTCAGGTAAAATCTTCCCAATTTTCCTCAAGAATGGATGTCAGTAGAAACTACAATCGGTTGGATGATAGATTTGATAATTGCAGGAGTTTCTTCAATGGCCAATGCTTCTCTTGCCATCATGACTAGAGAAGCTCAAAAACAAAGGAATATGACTGGGATCACGAAAAGGACTTATAACAATTTTTCAGCCCTTGAAAATGAAGTTGAATGTTCTATTTGTAATAACTTTGGTCATGAAGATTCTGAATGCAGGAGCAGGTTTTGGAAGACAACTCAGAAGGAACAAACCTCAAGTGCCAGAACATGGAGAATGAAGGAACCACAACCAGAAAGATGTGGGATAGCCTTTTATGCAGAAGGACAAGAAATTCTATGGTATATCGACAGCGGATGTTCGAAGCATATGACAGGTGTTGGAATTATGATACATATGTTGTACTTGATGGCAACCCACTCATCTCAGATGATAAATTATAGTGCAGCAAAGTTCATGCACTTTCATGAAGATAAAAGGTTCTTTCATGTAGAGAAAAGTTCACGCACTTTTATGCAGAGAAAAGTTTATTGCATGTAGAGAAAAGTTCACGCACTTTTATGCAGAGAAACATTTATTTCATGTAGATAAAAGTTCACACACTTTTATGCAGAGAAAAGTTTATTTCATGTAGAGAAACGTTCACGCACTTTTATGCAGAGAAAAGTTTATTTCATGTAGAGAAAAAGTTCACGCACTTTCATGCAGAGAAAAGTTCCTTTCATGAAGAGAAAATTTCACGCACCTTCATGGTTGGCTCATGGTAGTAGTCCGACAAATTTTGATCCTATGGTTTTGGTCCGTGGTATTGCATCCAAAAGTGTTGATCTCACGCACTTTCATGGTTGGTTCATGGTATTAGTCCTATAGTTTTTGATCCTATGGTTTTGGCTCGTGGTATTGCATCCAAAAGTGTTGATCTCACGCACTTTCATGGTTGGTTCATGGTATTAGTCCAACAGTTTTTTGATCCTATGGTTTTGGATCGTGGTATTGTGGAAGGCCTAAGACTATAAAAGAGGAAGGAGAACATTTGGCAAAGCATCATCGAATGGATTGAATATCTAATAAGTGCTAGATCTGAAATATTTGTGATTGGGTTATGGTGCAGATCTAGATTTGAATGAAGGAGGAACCTTAGCGCATAAAGAAGGATAAGTTCTTTTGATGGGTCATAATCTTTATGCTTGAATAATAGTATCTTTGCATGATTTTGATCTGTTATATGAGGCGCATGCTTGATCTATAAATCTGACAATCTGGGTTAATTAGCGTCTGAATATTTGAAAGAAGGAATTATCCTTTATAGATCTGCACGCAGGTTTCAGGTTGTTGAAGTAGCGCATATCTTTAAATTATGATCTAGCTGCCTCTGTCTATTGCTGCAGTATTCTGGGTTCAGAATTTGGTGTGTGGTTACTGTTACTGTGTTCTGGGTACAACTGTCAGAGAAGTGTTTACTTGATTCAGTGCTAATTGGGAAAAGGAGATTGTTTGATGCAGATATACTTGATGATTGGTTGATGTTCATGGATCCAGTCTGAAAATTTATGAAACGTGGTCCCTGGAAGAAAGAGAAGTTTGTAACCTTCAGTAGGCCAGCACCTACGTACTAGTATCTTGGCTAGTACAAGAGCTAAGGGGGTTGTATCTCCCTTCCAGGAGAAGCTGGAGTACGAGAGAGGGTTGTAACTCTCTGCAGGTTGTAGCCTGCGTACTGGTAAAGGACTGCACCAGTACAAAATCATTGTAAAAGGAGTTTCTAATTGAAAGAAGATAGAGACATATTGCAGCAAGTGGTTTTCACCCACATTGGGTTTCCACCTTATATTTGGTGTTCTTTTGTGTGAATATTTACTTTTCTTGTTCCTGCTCATTATTTTATGGTACTGACATACAAAGTAATGATCAATATTTGTGGAATTATTTAAAGTATAAATAAGGAAGATAGATTGATAAGAATTTGATAATACTGATTCACCCCCCCCCTCTCAGTATTATTTCCAACAATTGGTATCAGAGCAGGTCCTTCTGAAGAAGCTTGATCGCTTGAAGTAAGATCTAACATCATGAGCAACTACGAGAGGGAAGCATCAATCAGGCCACCGATTTTTGATGGAACAAACTTTGTATATTGAAAGGTAAGAGTTACTGCCTATCCTCAATCTTTGGGTACAGAAGTATGGGACATTATAGAAACAGGGTATACTTTTCCATCAGCTACTCCTACAGATTCAGCTGAGAAGAAGAAATATGAAACAAATGCAAAGGCGGTTAATACTCTTCTAGGATGTCTATCTCAATCTGAATTTGTGAAGGTTATGCAATATAAATCCGAAAAAGAAATATGGGACAAGATTGTTTTGAGCTACGAAGGAGATGAACAGGTAAAACGTGCAAAACTTCAAACCCTCAGGATTCAGTATGAGAATTTCAGAATGTATAATGATGAAAGTGTGGCTAACTATTTCCTTCGGGTAGATGAGATTGTTAATTGTATGGAAAACTTGGGTGAAGAAATAAAAGAGGCTGTTGTGGTTGCAAAAGTCCTAAGATCATTGTCCCCCAAGTTTGAATCTAAAGTGTCTGCAATAGAAGAAAAGGAAAATCTATGAACTCTTACTATGTCTCAGCTACACGGAATTCTAACTACTTATGAAATGAGAAAAGGAGGTCCATCAGACAGGAGAGAAGCTGCTTTTAAGGCTTCAGGCAAAGGAGACTACTATGAATCAAGTCACGTGCTAGAAGAAGAAGAAGAATCAAATTTTGTCAGAAATCTTCAACGGGGTACTGGAAGGTTCAGAGGTAAGCTACCTTTTAAATGTTTTGCTTGTGGAAGAGTAGGTCATTATGCTGCCAAATGTCCTCATAAGGATAAGATTGACAAAGGAAAGGAACCTGCCAGATGGAACAAGAAACAGAATGCAAATAAGAAAAGCTACTACACTCATGAAGACAGTGATGGTCTATCAAATAGTGATGAAGATGAACGAGGTAATGACTATAAACTTTTAATGGAATTTGAAGATGATGATTACATGGATGATATAGATGTGGATAGTTTTTATGAAGAGATTTCTAGACTTAAGACATGTATAAAAGAAAAGAATATGATCATTGATACTCTACAATTTCAAATTGATGAAAAAGAAAAATATCTTGAAAAGTTAGAAGGTGAAATTGTTGGCCTTAGAAAAGAAATTGAGAAAACAAAGGCTATTAATCTTAAGTTTGTCAAAGGATCTGAAACTCTGGATGAGATCATCAATGTACAGCGTTCTCCGCCAAACAAGACAGGTCTGGGGTATAATGGAGAAACATCTCAAGCATCCACCTCAAAGAGTTATCTTGATGCAGCAAGAAGGAATGAGCAAAAGCACAATGGAGATCACCAGGTAAAGCAAGGATGAATTACATCAAGAACGAACAAAGACTATCAGGTAAACCAGGGGCAATCTGGCTTAAGGATGAACAAAAGCTACAACTAGCCACAGGTAAAATCTTCTCAATTTGCTTCAAGAATGGATGACAATAGAAATTACAATCATTTGGCCAGTAGATTTGATAATCACAGAAGTTTCTTCAATGGGCAATGTTTCTCTTGCCATAACTTTGGTCACAAAGCAGCTCAATGTGTTGCATATAAAACAATCATGACTAGAGAAGCTCAAAAACAAAGAAGTATGATTGGGATTAAAAAAAGGACCTATAACAACTTTTCGGCTCTTGAAAATGAAGTTGAATGTTCTATTTACAATAACTTTGGTCATGAAGGTTCTGAATGCAGGAGAAGGTTTCAGCAGACAAAGGAATAAGCCTCAAGCACCAGAACATGGAGAATAAAGGAACCACAAACAGAAAGATGTGGGATAGCCTTTTATGCAGAGGGACAGGAAAATCTATGGTACATCGACAGTGGATGTTCGAAGCATATGACAGGTGATAAAGAAAAACTTGAATCATATTCTGCTTTAGAAAAGGGAAAGAAAGTTTCTTTTGGAAATGATACTCCAGCTGCTATAAAAGGAAAAGGCACAACTCAGTTAAAAGAAAAGGTCAAAGCTGGAAATGTTTTGTATGTTGATGGCTTGAAGCATAACCTTCTGAGTGTTAGTCAGATGTGCGATCAAGGAACCGAGGTAATATTTTGATCAAATGGATGTAGCGTTCGTGATCTTGATACAGGGAAAACAGTGATCAAAGGTAGAAGAACTCCAAATAATCTATACATATTTGAAGAAGGACAACAACAATGCTATTTGAGCAAGGATGATGAACATTGGTTATGGCACCGGAGGTTGGGGCATCTAAGCTTTTCACAAATAAGGAAGGCATGCAAATATCAGGCAGTTGGTGGTCTTCCAGATATCAAAATTCCAGACAACACTATATGCAAATCATGTTAGTTTGGTAAGCAAACCAGAACCAACTTCCCGGAGAAGGAAGGATCAGCCAGCAGGCCTCTTGAACTAGTCCATACAGATGTATGTGGTCCTTTCAGGACGAGGTCACCTCGAGGAGAAGAATACTTGATATTATTCATTGACGATTTCTCCAGGTTTGTTTGGTTAGGACTTTTGAAGCACAAAGACGAAGCATTCGAAAAATTCAAATCCTTCAAAGCCTTGGTTGAAAATGAATCAGGTTACAAAATTAAGTGCCTCAGGTCCGACAGAGGTGGGGAGTTTACCTCAAATGAATTTTTCGATTTCTGTGAAGAACATGGGATAAGAAGGGAATTCTCTACAGCTAGAACTCCTCAGCAAAATGGAGTGGTGGAAAGGATGAACAGAATAGTCCAACAAATGGCCCGTGCTATGCTTGATGAGTCTGGAACTCCCGAAACTTTCTGGGGTGAAGCTGCATATGCTGCGGTTGTTATTCTCAATAAAACAAATGTCCGAGTGAACAGCACTCAAACTCCTCATGAACTCTGGTATGGTGAGACTCCTTCAGTAAAACAATTTAAAATCTTTGGGAGCAAATGCTATATTAAGAATACTGATGAGTAACTTGGCAAACTTGAACCTAGAGCAGATGAAGGCATTCTTCTTGGTTATTCTCCACACAGCAAAGCATATAAGTGCTACAATAAAAGACTTGGAAGAATTGTTGACAACATTGATGTAGTGGTTGATGAAAAAGGATACATTCCTAGGCAAGTAAATCATGAAAATATCGAAGAAGATGAAGACTACCCTCAAAGACAGAATGATAAAGAAGAAGAACCTCAAGAAGCACCAGAGGAGCAGATAAGGGTAGAAGAGAAGACTCCATCCAGGTACGTTCAGAAGAATCATCCAGAATCTCAGATTTTGGGGCAAAAAGAAGCAGGTGTACAAACAAGAAGAACAATTGCAGAAGCTTCAAGCTATTTGGCATTACTCTCATCCACTGAACCACAAAATGTAAAAGAGGCATGCAAAGATGAGTGTTGGGTCAAAGCAATGGATGAAGAGCTTGAGCAGATCGAAAAGAACAACACTTGGGAGTTGGTTCCTAGACCATAGGATAAGAATGTTATAGGGACAAAATGGGTCTTCAAAAATAAGTTGAATGAAAATGGGGAAGTAATTAGAAACAAGGCTAGACTTGTTTGTAAAGGGTATGCGCAACAAGAAGGAATAGATTTTGAAGAAACTTTTGCTCCTGTTGCAAGACTTGAGGCCATCCGAATGTTCCTTGCTCTCTCAAGCTTTCAAAAGTTCAAAGTATTTCAAATGGACATGAAATCAGCCTTTCTGAATGGAGACTTAGAAGAAGAAGTATACATTGAGCAGCCAAATGGTTTCATTCTTGGAAATGATCCAAATCTTGTATGCAGATTGAAAAAGGCTCTCTATGGTCTTAAACAAGCTCCAAGGGCTTGGTACTATCGTTTGGACAAATATCTTCATCAACAAGGTTTTTCAAAAGGATCAACAGATAACAATCTTTATATAAAAATTGAAAATGACAAATTGCTGATACTTGTTGTGTATGTAGATGACATTATCTTTGGCAGCAATGAAGAATCTATGAGTCAAAGCTTTGCCTTGGTGATGAAGAAAGAATTCGAAATGTCCTTGCTTGGAGAATTGACATATTTTCTTGGCCTGCAAATCCAACAAAAGGAAGGAGGGATCTTCTTGTCTGAAACCAAGTATCTCAAGCAGATTTTGAAGAAATATGGCATGGAAGATGCAAAACCAGTATGTACACCCATGGTCACAGGATGTAGCCTTAGTGCAAATGATGAATCAACAACAGTACATCAACCAACCTACAGATCTATGATTGGAAGTCTACTTTATTTGACAGGTACTTGACCAGACATCATGCATGCAGTGGGAATAGTTGGAAGATTTCAGGGAAATCCAAAGGAAACTCATCTTCAGGCAGTAAAGAGAATCTTCAAATATCTTCAAGGGACTCAAAATTATGGCTTATGGTATCCTAGAGATACAGATCTCACACTTCATGCTTATACTGATGCAGATTGGGCCGGAAGCGTGGATGACAGGAAGAGCACAAGTGGTGGTGCATTCTTTATGGGTTCCAGATTAGTATCTTGGTTCAGCAAGAAACAGAGTTCGATTGCCTTGTCTACAGTTGAAGTAGAATATGTTGCTACTACATCTTGCTGCACTCAACTCCTTTGGATGATGCAGACCTTGCAGGATTTTCAAATCACTTGTACACCACCCATCTCCATCTTATGTGATAATACAAGTGAAATCAACATTTCAAAGAACCTAGTCATGCATTCAAAAACCAAGCACATACCAATCAAGTATCACTTTCTCCGGGAACAAGTGCCTGAACAAAAGGTCAAGTTGGAGTATGTTCCTTCTAAGGAACAGGTTGCTGATATACTCACCAAACCATTGCCTAGGGAGACCATTGAATACCTCAGGAAAAAGCTGGGGGTTGTTGATGCATCATCTTGTTGTTGAATCTCTTCTGATTGTTGGTTGTACGCAAGGTTCATCTGAAGTATATGCGTACATGTGCGGGTTGCGGATTGGTCAAAGATCGAATGGTACAGGTTCAGGGGGAGCATATCATGCATTGTTGGCATTATGGAGGAAGTACAAAAGGAGATCATGGATGCTGGTCTGAATATTGCTGCAATACGTCTCTATCTCTTTCATGGTCATTTATGGTGTTTGATGGATTATGTTTCTTCTTTGCAGATCTGGTTTATAGTCAGGGGGAGTATGTTCTTAGGGGGAGCATAACCCTTTGCCCTTGATGTCAAAGGGGGAGAGTGATTGGTTGTTGTTGCCATCAAGTCCAAAGGGGGAGATTGTTGGCATTATGATACATATGTTGTACTTGATGGCAACCCACTCATTTCAGATGATAAATTATAGTGCAACAAAGTTCACGCACTTTCATGAAGATAAAAGGTTCTTTCATGTAGAGAAAAGTTCACGCACTTTTATGCAGAGAAAAGTTTATTTCATGTAGAGAAAAGTTCACACACTTTTATGCAGAGAAAATTTTATTTCATGTAGAGAAAAGTTCATGCACTTTTATGCAGAGAAAATTTTATTTCATGTAGAGAAACATTCACGCACTTTTATGCAGAGAAACGTTTATTTCATGTAGAGAAAAAGTTCACGCACTTTCATGCAGAGAAAAGTTCCTTTCATGAAGAGAAAATTTCACGCACTTTCATGGTTGGCTCATGGTATTAGTCCGACAGTTTTTGATCATATGGTTTTGGTCTGTGGTATTGCATCCAAAAGTGTTGATCTCACGCACTTTCATGGTTGGTTCATGGTATTAGTCCTATAGTTTTTGATCCTATGGTTTTGGCTCGTGGTATTGCATCCAAAAGTGTTGATCTCACACACTTTCATGGTTGGTTCATGGTATTAGTCCAACAATTTTTTGATCCTATGGTTTTGGACCGTGGTATTGTGGAAGGCCTAAGACTATAAAAGAGGAAGGAGATCATTTGGCAAAGCATCATCGAATGGATTGAATATCTAATAAGTGCTAGATCTGAAATATTTGTGATTGGGTTATGGTGCAGATCTGGATTTGAATGAAGGAGGAACCTTAGCGCATAAAGAAGGATAAGTTCTTTTGATGGGTCATAATATTTATGCTTGAATAATAGTATCTTTGCATGATTTTGATCTGTTATATGAGGCGCATGCTTGATCTATAAATCTGACAATCTGGGTTAATTAGTGTCTGAATATTTGAAAGAAGGAATTATCCTTTATAGATCTGCACGCAGGTTTCAGGTTGTTGAAGTAGCGTATATCTTTAAATTATGATCTAGCTGCCTCTGTCTATTGCTGCAGTATTTTGGGTTCAAAATTTGGTGTGTGGTTACTGTTACTGTGTTCTGGGTACAGCTATCAGAGAAGTGTTTACTTGATTCAATGCTAATTGGGAAAAGGAGATTGTTTGATGCATATATACTTGATGATTGGTTGATGTTCATGGATCCAGTCTGAAAATTTATGAAACATGGTCCCTAGAAGAAAGAGAAGGTTGTAGCCTTCAGTAGGTCAGCACCTACGTACTAGTATCTTGGCTAGTACAAGAGCTAAGGGGGTTGTAGCTCCCTTCCAGGAGAAGCTGGAGAATGAGAGAGGGTTGTAACTCTCTGCAGGTTGTAGCCTGCATACTGGAACTGCACCAGTACAAAATCATTGTAAAAGGAGTTTCTAATTGAAAGAAGATAGAGACATATTGCAGCAGGTGGTTTTCACCCACATTGGGTTTCCACCTTATATCTGGTGTTCTTTTGTGTGACTATTTTCTTTTCTTGTTCCTGCTCATTATTTTATGGTACTGACATACAAAGTAATGATCAATATTTGAAGAATTATTTAAAGTATAAATAGGGAAGATAGATTGATAAGAATTTGATAATACTGATTCACCTCCCCTCTCTCAGTATTATTTCCAACAACAGGTGATAAAGAAAAACTTGAATCATATACTGCATTAGAAAAGGGAAAGAAGGTTTCTTTTGGAAACGATACCCCAGCAGCCATAAAAGGAAAAGGCACTGCTCAGTTGAAAGAAAAGGTCAAGGTTGGAATTGTTTTGTATGTTGATGGCTTGAAGCATAATCTACTAAGTGTTAGTCAGATGTGCGATCAAGGAACCAAAGTAATATTTCGATCAAATGGATGTAGTGTTCGTGATCTTGATACAGGAGAAACAGTGATCAAAGGCAGAAGAACTCCAAATAATCTATACATATTTGAGGAAGGACAAAAACAATGCTATTTAAGCAAGGATGATGAACATTGGTTATGGCACCAGAGGTTGGGGTATCTAAGCTTTTCACAAATAAGGAAAGCATGCAAATACCAGGTAGTTCGTGGTCTTCCAGATATCAAAATTCCAGACAACACCATATGCAAATCATGTCAGTTTGGTAAGCAAACCAGAACTAACTTTCCTGAGAAGGAAGGATCAGCTAGCAGGCCTCTTGAGCTAGTCCATACAGATGTATGTGGTCCATTTAGGACAAGGTCACCTCGAGGAGAAGAATACGTTATATTATTCATTGACGACTTCTTCGGGTTTGTTTGATTAGGACTTATGAAGCACAAAGACGAAGCATTCGAAAAATTCAAATCCTTCAAAGCCTTGGCTGAAAATGAAACAGATCACAAAATTAAGTGCCTCAGGTCCGACAGAGGTGGGGAATTTACCTCAAATGAATTTTTTAATTTCTGTGAAGAACATGGAATAACAAGGGAATTCTCTACAGCTAGGACTCCTCAGCAAAATGTAGTGGCGGAAAGGATGAACAGAACAGTCCAACAAATGGCTCGTGCTATGCTTGATGAGTCTGGAACTCCCGCAACCTTCTAGGGTGAATCTGCATATGTTGCGGTTGTTATTCTCAACAAAACAAATGTTCGAGTGAACAACACTCAAACTGTTACACTAAAAAATTTCACCATGACTATTTACAGTTAGTATGGCTCTATCAACAGTCATGCTACCCTCTTAAGCAAGTCTTATGCCTCTGCTCTCCATGTCAAACTCCAAAAAAGAGAGAAAGTCTTTCTAAATGTATTTATCTCTGGGGACGCAGGTTCTCTCAACCTTACCTACGGGTACGCACCCAATGTTCACAAAAGCTGCGTCTTTGGACGCTCTGTATGTAAAGGGGCAGGTGCGTCCCCCTGTAAAGGTTAAAATGCGCAAGTTTCATCTTTAAAAAGTCACTTGTGGTCATTTCTAGAGCATTCTAGAAGGTTGTTCGACGTGTATTGAGTGCCTCCAGATGGTTCATGCACTCCTACCAAAGAGGAACTTATCCCATCAATAGAGGAGCTATCCCATCCAAAGAGGGGATTATCCCATTGATGGTGGACCTGATTAACTTCCTCTTGAGCACTATAAATACAGGCATTGGGCCAGAAGGAGAAAAGGTTGAAAGCTATACATTTCTAAGGGTAAATGCTGCAGGAATTAGGACTCCCATTTAGAAGCTTGTGAGGAGAGATTGCCATCTTTGATTGTTCTATTTGGAAGTGGGTGAGCTTTGTCAAAGTAAAGGAGAACTCTTGATGGACCCTGGGAGGGACTTGCACAACACCAAGGCTCAGGTTGTATTTGTTCCTTTTGTTACCTATTAATGCAAATGAGTCCATTCTTCTCAATAACTTGTTATTTATGAGTTATTTCATGTACTCCTTGGTCTATGTGTTAAATATGTTTTATTCTATGAGATTATCAAGTGCTATTTAATCGTTTGATTGTTAGTGTATGCAGGTTTCAAAGTGAAGGAGGAGCTCATCCGGATCAGTGGAGCTGGACTGCTACAACAGCGTTGGATTACAAGTAGGATCTAAACACTTGATTTCCCGTATAGTAAATGCATGTTTAGAGAAGGATTGTTCTTGCTTGTCTTGTTTGTCACTAGAGAGTCTTAGGCTCCTAGGGAGGTTGGTTGTGTCCGCACAATCGACTCTTTCTGCCTAACAAATTGGCGACTCCACTGGGGAATCCATTAATGTGAAAGTCTTTTCCTTTGTATGCAACTTTGCTTTGAGAAAAGTCGTTTATTTTCTGGTTTTTGGCTCTGTGACTTTGTTTTTGGGTGGGTTAGCTTAGGGTTAGATTCAATTTAGTTTTTCTTGAATTTTCCAGTAGGACGCACCCTCTGAGTGTTGCACAGTGTGTCCCTGCATGCACTGTCGCTGTGTGCACAGAGCGGACCCGCACCTGGCTTATATGGTTGCCTGCGTCCCCTGCTAAAATTTAAGAAAATTCCATTTTTTACATTTTTTCTCTTAGATTTTGCTTTTTCTTAGTTTTTACTGCCCAGATCCATTAGTCTCTTGTCAAAGATCTTCACCTAATCTTGTTTCATCGGCATTCCTACTCTAAGCTTTCATCAATTGGGTGTTTTGAGTCTCTTTTTTGAGAAATTCTTAATTTGATTTCCTTTGGTCATTACTTGGAGGTTTGTCTCAGTCTTTTCACAATTTTGCATCTTTTTGCTTTTGTATGAGTGTTAATCGCCTTTGAGTGTTTTTATTTTTTGATCTTTGGAACTCTCACCCAATTTTCTCGACTTGCACTTGATTGGTTCTTAGATCAAATTAAAATCGTCTTGTGTTTGAGAATTCTCTTGCATAGATCACATTTGCATAATTAGAATTCTCATTTTCGGAATATGAATGAAAAATGTGCATAGATTACATTTGCATACTTTTCAAGTGAATTGTGCATAGATTACAATTGCATAGTTTACATTCTGAAAAATCAATTGTAGATTTAGATCATAAATAAAAGGAAAAAGGGTTTGGAATTGATTTGCATTAGTTTTTCTTGATGAAATTAGTGCATTAGAGAATTTGTTATTTTTCTCTTAGTGATCAAGTTTTTCATTGTTGGAAGTGAATGGAAACTCTCTCCTTACTTTAGTTAGGATTCATCGAATTGAAAAGATTACATTATCATATTCGATTGCATTCAGTTGAGTCGGGTCATAACACCATTGGTTTCATCTCCATTTACCCTTTGAGTAATAACAGCCTTAATAACACAACGCTTAATTAAAATTCATCTAGTAATTTTTACATTTCTAGGGCTCTGAAACACCAATATAGATCAGGTTAGTGTCTTGGAGTAGGAGAGTAATTAACTCTCCAAGACAGCAAAACCAAACAAGTAGCTCATCTTGTGGTAGGATAAATCCAATTGTTTCATTTGTACTCTGGGAAAGCTCCTCTTAAAGGAGAAGCACGAGCTCGTGTCCGAACCAGTGAGGGGATCAATCCTCCCTCGTTGGGAACGACGCCAGACACGCACGTATTACAAATGGTAAACCTCGGATTAACCATTGTCGAGGAGCCAGGGGTCACTTTTCGGTAAACCTTGGATTATTGTCAAGGAGTCGGCACGGGGATTGAGCTTGATACTCTGCCCTTGCGTGCTGTCGGAGTGTAGACTGTTCCCCCAGGTGCATTTGTTGCTGTTGGTAAACTTAGTGACCATTATCTTTAGGGTTCTACCCAAGGTGACGGTGGAGGGAAGATCCCACTGTACCTAGAGAAAACGTCGGCTAGACTCACTTGGATTTTCTGGGGGGTTCACTTCACTCGAGACGGTTAAAGTGGAGGAACTTGGTCCAGTCTATTCATTAAGCAGGTTGCCGGGGTAACTATTCCACCCGCCACTTCTGTACTGAATTCTGCGATGTTGGATTTCATCCCCAACTAGTGTTTTTCGGTCCGGAAGGTTACTGTTTGTGTGTGGTTTGACTCCTAGATTTGATAGCGCGTGTTAATTTGTTTGTTTTTACTTTTAGAGACCATAGGTGTGAATTGTGAATTTTAAGTGTTAGGTGTGAATTGTGAATTGTGAATTTTTTAGTTTTAAAAATTGTTAATAAAATTCACTGAAGTTGAATATAATGGAAAATGTTCCGGAATTTACCAATCTAGGAACCCCTCCTAACGAGAATCCTAGTACTTTTCCTTACTTTGGAAATGTTGGTCCACCTTACATGGCTACATTGTCATTACCTGGATTTACAATAGGTTTACCAATATGGTTATTTTCAACTTCGTTGGCCCAAAGTACTCCAATTGTTCTACCTCAACCGGATGCTTCACCTCAACAGAGTTCACCATCTCAACATCACCAACCTTCTGTTGACCCTTTACCTTCTTCGCCTAATTTTTCTTCCTCCATTTCTTCCTCTTCGCCTGGTAAAAGCCTTGATGCTAGTAACCAGGAGGCTAAGAAGAAGAAGAAAGGGAAGAAGAAGAAGAAGAAGAAGAAGCAAGATAAGAAAGAAGTCAACCAACCAACCATGGCTGTAAATGTTAGTGGTGTTGAGGAAACCTCCGACATGCATCGTAAACCCAAATACCCTTGCAGGCTTTGTAAGGGTGGCCACTTCCTTGTCAATTGTCCTGGTATTCCAAAGGTCTTGGAAGTATGGTCAGAAAAATCTCATCAACTTTCTATTGATCCATCAACCAGTGATAGTCAGGTTCCTGGGAAAAAGGGTAAAGTTAGGTTTCCTTGTAAGTTATGCAAAGGGAGTCATCAAACTCACATTTGCCCTCACATGGATGAAGCCTCAACATTGTTGGAAAACCTTACTGTTCCACAACGAGAATTTCCAACTATTTACCGTAAACTTTCTCCCAACCTACCGTCAACTGACGGAGTGATTGATCTAAATTCAAGTACAGTCGATCACACTCTCCCATTGGAGAGTGAAACTCATGTCACTCAGGTTGATGATCCGTTAGTTGATCAAGTGGTCGATTTAATTTCACATTCGGTCGATCCCACTTTCCCTTTAGAGAGTGAACTTCATACCGCTCAGGTTCTTCTAGTTACATCAGATTCTTCTATGCCGGGGGGCATTTCACCTGTTTCTACAGAACCCCCTCCAAGTATTGAGGTCTTTTCCTTTGATTGGAATAGACTAACAGAACCTCGTCTTCCTTCCTCCATCCCTTTCCAAATCATTGTCAAGGCTGGTGGTAGGGACATACATCGTACTCATGTAGATGAAGGTGCTTCTGTTAGTATTTTATCCTCAACTGTTTGGAAAGCTTTGGGTTCCCCTCAGCTTGCGCCTATTACGCAGAATCGGAAAGCTTTTAACAGAACCATTAGTGAACCTTTAGGGATCCTTCCTAAGTTTTCTATTACCTTGGAAGGTAAAACTGTCTGTATTGATCTTATGGTAGTTCGAGGTCCCTTGGATTTCAATTTACTCCTTGGACGAGACTATGTTTATGCAATGAAAGCTGTCGTATCGACACTCTTTCGCGTGATGTCTTTCCCTCACAATGGACATATTGTGACTGTAGACCAGCTTTCGTTCCCTAGTCTTGTTTCGACTACCAATAATATGATAGCCCTAAATGTTCCTGATTCTCAAGTGGTATCTACCCTGCCACGGGTTAATTATGTGGCAACTGGTCCCATGTTTTCAGTTACTGATGTAAGTGAGCCTCTCACTGTTTGCTCATCTTCCTTTGATTTAGATCCGGTAATTGACATGGAAAACTCTATGGGATTACTTGAACACGATGTTCTTATCCCTTTTGAGTCCCTTGATATGTGTTCCTTCCAGAGAAGTATTCTTCCTTCTGATGAAGACCTCTTGGAAGCCATGATCAAGGTGTGTCCATTGACATGTCTTTCCCCAGTATGGAAGCCATGATCAGTGAGCGAGGATAGTTTCTTCTAGTCTCAACCTCGGTAAAAAATGAAACTGGATGTTACGAGGAGAGTTCCTTTTACTGTGTCGAACTCGTTAAAAAATGAAACTGGATGAAACGAGGAGAGTTTTTCCTGTATCAACCTCGTTAAAAAATGAAATAGGCTACGAGGATAGTTTTTTCCTGTATCAACCTCGTTAAAAAATGAAACAGGCTGTTGCGAGGATAGTTTTTCCTGTACCAACCTCATTAAAAAATGAAACTGGATGCAACGAGGAAAGTTCCTTTTACTGTGTCAACCTCGTTAAAAAATGAATCAGTGAGTAGGAGGATAGTTTTGTTCCTGTCTCAACCTCGTTAAAAAATGAAACAGGGTGTTACGAGGATAGTTTTGTTCCTGTCTCAACCTCGTTAAAAATGAAACTGGGAGCATGAGGACAGTTCTTTTACTGAGTCAACCTCATTTAAAAATGAATCAGCTAGATTTTAGGATATGTAGGTAGACTGTAGAAAGTAGGGTTTTTGAGGATAGTTCCTGTTTCTGAGTCAACCTCGTTAAAAAATGAATTAGGTATGAGGATAGTTCTTCTCTTGTGTCAACCTCTTTAAAAAATGAAACAACTCCCTTTTCAAGTTAAATATTGAAAGTAAACCTTCATTCCATTCATCTGGTTGAATGCAATGATGCCTGGGGGGCATGTACCTCACTTTGCATCGTTATGTTGGGGGCATGCGAACTTTTTGAGCATAGTTCCTTGTCTTGTGTCAAGCTCGTTAAAAAATGAAACAAGGGTAGGTTAAGTAGGTAGATTGTAGAGAGTAGTCATGAGCATAGTTCCTTGTCTTGTGTCAAGCTCATTAAAAAATGAAACAAGGATTTTAGAGCACAGTTCCTTGTCTTGTGTCAAGCTCGTTAAAAAATGAATCAAGGTTTTTAGAGTAGAGTTTTTTGTTAGGTAGATTGTAGAGAGTAGTTATGAGCATAGTTCCTTATCTTGTGTCAAGCTCGTTTAAAAAATGAAACAAGGGCTTTGAGGATAGTTCATTTCCTGTGTCAACCTCACTAAAAAATGAAACAACTCCAACGCGTCTTTCCAAGATTTTGAAAGAAAAGCTTCTTTTCATTCACCTGGTTGAATGCAATGAAGCTTGGGGGGCATGTACCTTGATTTGCGTCATTATGCTGGGGGCATGTGAAATTATAACAAGCATAGTTCTTCGTTTCAAGCTTGCGTAAACATGAAACCGAATCCGAGCATAGTTCTTTTCCTATGTCAAGCTCGTTAAAAAATGAAACAAATCCTCCTCTAATTGAGTCGAGAGTTTGACTAGATCTCATAAATGTTAAGTTGTATATTTAGGTTAGTTATTTCCGTGTTTTGCATAATTTTCTTACAGTTTTAGGTTGAGTCTTTCAAATGATCTCGCTCATGAACCTTCATTCCATCCAGCTTGTACTTAGTTGAATGAAATGAAGCTGGGGGCCATGCGCTCTAGCAGTTATTCTTAGGGGGCATCAAGCACAGTTTTATCTCTGTTTCAAGCTTGTGTAAAAATGAAACTACTTTGAAGCATAGTTTTTCTCTGTTTCAAGCTTTTGTAAAAATGAAACATATCTTGAGTCAATTTCAGTTATTTTCAAGACTCGTTAAACTCATGAAAATCTCGAGATTATTTTGCTATCTTTCATTCTCGTAAAACAAATGAAAATGCCGAGTTCTTTCTGTTTTTTCCTTCTCGTAAATTAAATTGAAAGTCGGCCATATGAGTGCATTTTTATCATTTTTTCGAACTCATTAAAACTTACGAAAAAGTGAAAACCATGAGTATATTTTTATCATTTTTTCGAACTCATTAAAACTTACGAAAAAGTGAAACCTCAGAGTCATCTTTTAAGCCCTTTTCTGACTCCTAAAAAATGAAAAGATTGCCGAGCGTTTCTTTTACACTCGTTAAAACGGAATTAAAAGATGGTCCCCTTATAGCTCTTTTCTGACCGTAGAATCAGGAAAAGATTGTCGGATTTTTGTCGTTTCAAACTCGATACGGAAATAAAACGACGTGTCCTTGATCGCTTTTTACTTTTCAGGTCAGTGACACTAATTATGAAAGTACTCCTTGGTCGCAAGATCAAGCAGTTCCCCCAGGTATTATTTTATACTTTTTCGGGCTTGAGGGACACAAATCTACGAAAAAGTTCAACTTGGAGTCTTCTTAAGTTTTTCAGACTCTCTAAAATTGAAAAACGCCGAGTTTCTCCTATACTGGGCTCGTTAAACATTTCACAGTAAAGGACCTGTTCAATTACAAACAGGAACGAACCACTCCTTCCTAGGGTTCGAATCAAAACTAGGTTGGACTCATCCGAAGGATGAGCTTATAATCAAGCATATGTTATCCTCCTCAAGCTTGTTAAAAATAAAGAGGTACTTGCCAGAAATGGTGGGGGAAAAGAGAGAAGAATGAGCCTATTTGTTACCTTTTGTCTCAGAAGAAACTTTATTACCACTCTTGAACACGACACTTTTCATTCACCTGGGTTGGGAAATCCTTTACCTCACAGTTGATCAAACCACTTTGAAAGTCTTCAGCCGGGTTCCGGGGATTAACTTTGAGTCGTTTATCACCAAGCCATCTGTTGTGTCGTTATGTGTTCAAGAGGTCTGCAAACAAAACTTTCATCTGCAAAATAGTTGTCATCCATTTGACCATCCCTGAGTCAGTCCTTACAGCAACATTTCTTCAACTTGAACAATGATTTCGTGTTGCGGGCTTGCCTGCAACGAGTCATTTTCTATCGACATCAGCACATTATCTAGAGAGATGACTTAGAAATAGTCAGTACCTTGAAGTCTGCATGCATCAATGGCAGGTTTCTCGCCTTTGACGTCAGTTTACATCATTGACTTTCGATCGAAGGATTCCGTGAAATGTTCAACATCAACTCATTCATTCACATCTCATGGATTGTACTGGGTACTTTGGGAACCATTGACATTACTGGTGGTCTCTCTCACACTTGTTAACAGTTTACATCATCGACTGGTAATCAAGTGGTTTCTACCATGCTCGACATCGACTCATTTATTCGCATGGCTAGAATCGTACCAATTCGGGAAGTAGAAATGAAGACCCTGGATATAGTTTCCACCATCCAGGCTGTGAGGAGTTTTGTATTCATTATCTAAGTAGACTAATCATAAACAGATGGCTGTGCCCATACTGTGTCTACAAAAGTCTATGATTATGATGTACTGCAAGATCATTCCTGTATCAGAGTAGTTAGTCTGTTAGTTAAAGTTTTAATCTGAGTATGGGAATGCCTACCTCAGTGATGATATAATCTTATACATGTATTTTGTGTTGAAAATTGCAGGTTCTGACCAGGCTCTCCACGAGATAATCCTTGAAATGATAAAGCGCTTCACCCTTCCTAGATAATACAAAACCCTAATCTATTTCAGGCTTCGCACTTTAGGGGGCAATCTGTTACACTAAAAAATGTCACCATGACTATTTACAGTTAGTATGGCTCTATCAACAGTCATGCTACCCTCTTAAGCAAGTCTTATGCCTCTGCTCTCCATGTCAAACTCCAAAAAAGAGAGAAAGTCTTTCTAAATGTATTTATCTCTGGGGACGCAGGTTCTCTCAACCTTACCTGCGGGTACGCACCCAATGTTCACAAAAGCTGCGTCTTTGGACGCTCTGTATGTAAAGGGGCAGGTGCGTCCCCCTGTAAAGGTTAAAATGCGCAAGTTTCATCTTTAAAAAGTCACTTGTGGTCATTTCTAGAGCATTCTAGAAGGTTGTTCGACGTGTATTGAGCGCCTCCAGATGGTTCATGCACTCCTACCAAAGAGGAACTTATCCCATCAATAGAGGAGCTATCCCATCCAAAGAGGGGATTATCCCATTGATGGTGGACCTGATTAACTTCCTCTTGAGCACTATAAATACAGGCATTGGGCCAGAAGGAGAAAAGGTTGAAAGCTATACATTTCTAAGGGTAAATGCTGCAGGAATTAGGACTCCCATTTAGAAGCTTGTGAGGAGAGATTGCCATCTTTGCTTGTTCTATTTGGAAGTGGGTGAGCTTTGTCAAAGTAAAGGAGAACTCTTGATGGACCCTGGGAGGGACTTGCACAACACCAAGGCTCAGGTTGTATTTGTTCCTTTTGTTACCTATTAATGCAAATGAGTACATTCTTCTCAATAACTTGTTATTTATGAGTTATTTCATGTACTCCTTGGTCTATGTGTTAAATATGTTTTATTCTATGAGATTATCAAGTGCTATTTAATCGCTTGATTGTTAGTGTATGCAGGTTTCAAAGTGAAGGAGGAGCTCATCCGGATCAGCGGAGCTGGACTGCTACAACAGCGTTGGATTACAGGTAGGATCTAAACACTTGATTTCCCGTATAGTAAATGCATGTTTAGAGAAGGATTGTTCTTGCTTGTCTTGTTTGTCACTAGAGAGTCTTAGGCTCCTAGGGAGGTTGGTTGTGTGCGCACAATCGACTCTTTCCGCCTGACACAAACTCCTCATGAGCTCTGGTATGGTGAGAATCCTTCGGTAAAGCATTTCAAAATTTTTGGGAGAAAATGCTATATTAAGAATATTGATGAGCAGCTTGGCAAACTTGAACCTAGAGAAGATGAAGGCATTCTCCTTGGTTATTCTCCCTACATCAAAGCATATAAGTGTTACAATAAAAGACTTGGAAGAATTGTTGACAGCATTGATGTAGTGGTTGATGAAAAAGGATACATCCCTAGGGAAGTGAATCATGAAAATATCAATGAGGATGAAGACTACTCTCCAAATCAGACAGATGATGAAGAAGAACCCCAAGATGCACCAGAGGAATAGATAAGGATAGATGAGAAGACTCCATCTAGCTACGTTCAGAAGAATCATCCAGAATCTCAAATTTTGGGGCAGAAAGAAGTAGGTATACAAACAAGAAGAACAATAGCAGAAGCTTCAAGCTATTTGGCATTGCTCTCTTCCACTGAACCGCAAAATGTAAAAGAAGCATGCAAAGATGAGTGTTGGGTTAAGGCAATGGATGAAGAGCTTGAGCAGATCGAAAATAATAACACTTGGGAGTTGGTTCCTAGACCAAAAGACAAAAACGTCATAGGAACAAAATGGATCTTCAAAAATAAGTTGAATGAAAATGGGGAAGTGATTAGAAACAAGGCCAGACTTGTTTGTAAAGGGTATGCTCAACATGAAGGAATAGACTTTGAAGAAACTTTTGCTCCCGTTGCTAGACTTGAGGCCATCAGAATGTTCCTTGCTCTCTCTAGCTTCCAGAAGTTCAAAGTATTTCAAATGGACGTAAAATCAGCCTTTCTAAATGGAGACTTAGAAGAAGAAGTGTACATAGAGCAACCAGATGGCTTTATCCTTGGGAATGATCCAAATCTTGTATGCAGACTTAAAAAGGCTCTCTATGGCCTTAAAAAAGCTCCAAGGGCTTGGTACTACTGCTTGGACAAATACCTTCATCAACAAGGTTTTTCAACAGGATCAGAAGATAGCAATCTTTATATAAAAATTGAAAATGACAAATTGCTAATACTTGTTGTGTATGCAGATGATATTATCTTTGGTAGCAACGAAGAAGGTATGAGTCAAAGCTTTGCCTTGGTGATGCAGAAAGAATTCGAAATGTCTTTGCTCGGAGAACTGACATAGTTTCTTGGATTGCAAATCCAACAAAATGAAGGCGATATCTTCTTGTCTCAAACCAAGTACCTCAAGCAGATTCTGAAGAAGTATGGCATGGAAAATTCAAAACCAGTATTTACCCCCATGGTTACAGGATGCAGCCTCAGTGCAAATGATGAATCGGCAACATTGCATCAACCAACCTATAGATCCATGATTGGAAGTCTACTTTATTTGACAGGTACCCGACCAAACATCATGCATGCAGTGGGAATAGTTGGAAGATTTCAGGCAAATCCAAAGGAAATTCATCTTTAGGCAGTCAAGAGAATCTTCAAGTACCTTCAAGGAACTCAAAATTATGGCTTATGGTACCCTAGAGATACAAATCTCACACTTCATGCTTACACAGATGTAGATTGGGCTGGAAGCGTGGATGACAGGAAGAGCACAAGTGGTGGTGCATTCTTTATGGGTTCCAGATTAGTATCTTGGTTCAGCAAGAAATAGAGTTCGATTGCTTTATCTACAGCTGAAGTGGAATATGTGGTTGCTGCATTTTGTTGCACTCAACTTCTTTGGATGATGCAAACCTTGCAGGATTTTCAAATCACTTGTACTCCACCTATCTCTGTCTTATGTGATAATACAAGTGCAATAAGCATTTCAAAGAATCCTGTCATGCATTCAAAGACCAAGCACATACCTATCAAATATCACTTTCTTCGGGAACAAGTGCTTGCGCAAAAAGTCAAGTTGGAGTATGTTCCTTCCAAGGAACAAATCACTGATATTCTTACCAAACCACTGCCTAGGGAAATTTTTGAATATCTCATACAGAAGCTGGGAGTAGTTGATGCTTCATCCTACTATTGAAGCTTGTCTGTTTCAAAGAAAATTTGGTGTACGCGAGTTGGATGAGGGGAATCCGCGTACATACGCAGATTTATGCAGGTGCAGTCGTGTATATGGAATTCTGAAGAAAATCAGCAAGAACCGACTCTGGTTGAAGAGAGTCTGATATGGGTCTGTCAAAGACCATCAGGCACAGGTTTAGGGGGAGCAGATAATCTTCTAACAATGCATTTTTGGCATTACCTTAGAAGCTCTTGGTTCTAGTACTCAAGCTGTTTTTGTTTCAGGTGGATCAGCTGCAGAAAGGAGAATAGAAGAAGAACATGGTTGCTGATATATACAGTGATTGTCATATGTTGCTGATAGTAGTTATTGGTGATTTGCATAGTCTTGATATTTTGTTTCTATGTCATGTATATCTTTTTTTATCAGGGTCATGTAACGGCCTATTTTGGTTTCCCCACTATGCCTGGGATGATTGATGCAATGAGATTGGTTGTCATATGTAAATTTCTGATGTATCCCCACTTGGTTGGGTGGATGATCCCCACTTGGTTGGGTGATGGATGTATGTATTGAGTCTTTTGGTGATAGGCAGGTCTTTCATAATGTATATGTCTTGGTTCTTCTTGAAGAACATCCTTTGCAGATCTTGCCTACAGTGAGGGGGAGCATGTTTAGCACAACAGAGCAGAGATATCTACATGTACTTAGGGGGAGCACAACCCTTTGCCCTTGATGACAAAGGGGGAGAATGAACATTGGTATCTCTGTATGATTTTGATCTGTTATATGTGGCACACTCTTGATCTATGAATCTGGGTTAACTAACATCTGAATGCTTACAAGAATAAATTATTCTTTATAGATCTGTACGCAGTTTCAGTAAATTGTAGGTGTGTATACACGCTTTTTCTATGAATGAAAGAAGCGTATACGCAGGTTGGTTGTGGTACAGAGGCGTATACTCGCAGATTGTTGAACAGTGAAGTAGCGTATATATCTTGATTTATGTTCTAGCTGCTTCTGTTTTATTACTGCAGTGTTCTGGGTTCAGAATTGGTGTATGATTATAGTTACTGTGTTCTAGGTACAACGATCAGAGAAGTGTTTATTTGGTTCAACTTTTGATTGGTGAAAAGGAGTTTGGGTTATGCAAAAATTCCTAATGTTTGATTGATGTTACTTGTGGATCTAGTCTGAAAATTAATGAAACAAGGTCCCTGAAAGCAAAGAGAAGGTTGCAACCTTTTGCAGGTAGGAGCCTACGTACTAGTATCTCAAGCTAGTACAAGAACTTAGGGGGTTGGAGCTCCCTTCCAGGAAAGCTGGAGAACGAGAGAGAGTTGTAGCTCTCTGCAGGTTGCAGCCTGTGTACTGGTAAAGACTGCACCAATACAAAACATTGTAAAGAGAAGTTTCTAATTAAAAAGAAGATAGAGACGAATTGCAGCAGGGGGTTTTCACCCACATTGGGTTTCCTCCTTATATCTTGTGTTCTTGTGTGTGACTATCTTCTGCTCTGTTTCTAGTACTGTTTATTTGCTTCTGATACACAGATTAATAACTGACATCTGAAAGATAGATCAAATTATAAGTCTGCTTTGTATACGCGGGTTTCTTTATCTGTAGTTGCGTATATATGCGATTTTTATTAACATAAGTAGCGTATATCATATGGAATTGAAAAAGGAAATATTTGACTTGATAATACTGATTCACCCCCCCTCTCAGTATTATTTCCAACACATTTTAGTCGGGACCGTTTGCAATAAAGGTGGGCCAACCCTTAGGGCGCGAACCCAACAACCAACTCCACCCATTTAAGAAGGATACAACCATTGGAGCCAATTGTAGGTGGGGTGGGCAGGTCACCCAAGGTGGGCCCAGCCTGACCCCATTTTAAAAATAATTTTTGGTTATGTAAAAAAGGGTGGGGGAAGGGTTTAACTCCACAACAAACGAATCCATAACCACTCAGCCCACTGGAGCTCTTGAGAAGTATGCCCACCATTTTTTGTTTAAACTCAGTTATCAGTGCACCCAGGAAGAGGAGGAGAACCTACATAGTTCGTGGCAGTTATTTTGCAGGTGGACTAGATTTTACCTTTGTCAGATTTTGACAAATTTTATATGGTTCAAGCATTTCTCGACGCCACGAATGCAATGGTTTTGTCAATTTCTCCAACAGAGTTCTGCATTTTCTGGCCATTTTTCTCAATGGAGGTTTTTTCAGTTTCTCCAATAGAGTCCTTTTTGTAATTGATACTTGTACTCTTTTTTCTCATGCCACTTAATGAATGAATGCCTCGCCATTGATTGAGCAGGGCCCGGAGACGTAGTCCAAGTCGAACAAAATCTGTTATCAAGTCTCTTATCTTCTTTCATGCTTTATGTGTTTCTCCTCTTCTCTGATGTGCACATTAGATTTCTATGTTTAAGCTACAATTTATGCATGTAATTCTTTAATACATCTATAAGCAAAAGATCTTGGATCATGATGGCAGATAGGTAATGTTGGCATTGATTTCAACCCTTGTAGCTTAGCTGATGTTTGGATGTCATTCATCGTATCATGGTTGCAACTTGTTGTGTTGACATAGGGATGATTTTTTGGAATTGATGTCAAAAGTATGATATCACACTCATGATGGTCAGATGATGCCAATAGTTTCATTGATGATGTTGCTATATGTGGTAGATGCATATCTACATGTGATGGAGATGATGATTAGCACCCTAGTTGAGTTGGCAACTAGGTCATCATCTAGGTATTCATGCTTATTCTCATGGAGATGGATTGTTGTAGTGCGATGGACTTATGTTTTATGATGGAGATGTGCTATAGAGTATTGTAGGTCTATACGAGGTGTCTCATCTTATGGAGATGATAACTAGAGAGTGGAGGATTTTTTGGCACTCTTTCCAACCTTGTTTGTTGGCAATTTGAGGTCAACTTGTAAGTGACACTTGGGAGACATGTTTGATCCATTTTTATATGTGTTTGAGGCTATTTCGAAGGTTTGGAGGCATGTACAGGAGCTAAAGAAGGACATCCAATAGGTGGCAGAGGTTCTCTGTTAAAGGCTTGATGCTTTTATTCATCCTTAGCCCCACTCACATGGAGGCAAGCCCATGAGAAAAACTGAAATGCTTCAGTCATTGGCAGATAGGCCTATGGGAGAAACTGATGTTTCTAGTCGATTTTTTCTAGTGTTATGCATGAAAATAAGGATTTTTACAATAATTTCTTTGCATTCCTCGTGCAAACAAAAAGGAAATTAGCATAGAAATTCCTAGAGGCTTCCAAACTTAGTTGTAAATGTTAGGAATCACTTGAAAAGGTCCTCCAATGATGTAAAATAATTTAGTGCATAAGTAGTGGTCTTAGTGGATTGATTTGGTTCAATTTGTGCACCCTTGATCCTATCCCCAAGCTAAATTTCTCCGTACATGTTTTATATTCATCATTTTCGAGTTGGTTGTTGGTTGGTTGAGTGTGTGAGTGACTGATTGAATGTTGCATTGAGGAAATAGGATTCAGACCTAGTTTTGAGAAGAAGTTATTCAGTGCATGAGTGTTAATGGTTAAATAGCGAGGAAAATTGAAGCATGTTGCAAAATAGATTATATTTGAATTTCTTGCAGTGGAGATTTCTTTGGAGAGTTTTGTATGTTTCTGGATAGTTTTTTTTGGTGACTCTCACACTTATTTTGCAAGAGTTTATTCTTTTGGCACATATCCATAGTGTCATTTGTTGCTAGTTCTATTTTGTAGCATTATTTTATGATGTGCGGGTTTGATATAATGATGGTATTTTGGATTTGATGTGGCCACTATTTTTCTAGTTTGGAGAGAATAAGTTTGTGGTGTTTATATTTGATTTGATGAGGATATCTTGCTACTGAGATCATTCTTGTAGAGATTAATTTTTGCTGAGAAGAGCATCTTGGATCTAGTTTGAAAATAGGTGCAATGAATTCCACATAGTGTAAAGGAGCAGTGACATCATGTCAGAGGAGAAGCAATTTCGAAGCTCTAGTGAAAGGAACAATTTCTCCATCCAATTGGAATTTGATGGTCTAATTAGAGTTGGGTGAGAATTGTTGATCGTGGTGGCCTTCAAAAAATGGTAGTCCATATATTCGTGTGAGAATAGATTCTTCTGAGAGTATTAGTAGAATCAAATCTCCTTGCTTATTGGTGCTGGCCTACTGTGTATGAGTTTGAGTCTCTAGGATTATCGGAGTCAATTAACTATGTAAAATACAAATTTCTTGATATAATAGAAATTCACAGTAGAGTAGCAGCAGCAAGGGTGGTTTTTTTCCTGGGAGGGTTTCCAGTAGAAATATTGTGTCTTATGTGTGATGATGTGACTGTGTGCATTGTTTGATGTTTATGTTTCTACTTATGGTTTTAGTTTCTACTCATATGGTGAAGATGTTATAATTTGTTATTAGATGTTGGTTATATGAATTATTTAATAAGTGAAAGATATTAAATTAGTAAAAATCGTATACAAGTCACACTACTGATTCACCCCCCCAGTTGTTCTCAAATGTTTCCAACACTTTCTCCATTCTGATTCACATGTTTGGATATGCGCGAAAATATATTCTCTTATGATAAAACTAGGTATTGTTATAGGCTATTTTTTCATACTTGATCAATTATCCTCCTACTGGGATCAATAAACATCCTATTCCCCCTTTACATCATCATTTCACAAAGCCCCATGCATGAGTCTCTCATTCCCCATAGTTTCTTCCATGAAATACACCATCTGAGCTAGTTTTAGGACTAACGCACCCTAGCCTCTTGTTGGACAGTGTTCACCTACAAGTTGCTCCATTGTGGCCTGCATTGATCACCTACAGGTTGCTCTCATTCCACCTATGTCGGTTCTAGAAATTTGGGAAAAGTAGGGAGACACTTGAAGGCTCCATTTCCAGAAGCTTCTAGGATCCATTGTAACCATTTACCTCAGATAAAACAATTGAATCCTATCCTATCCTACCTTAGAGTTTCCATCACTAATCCTTATATCTCATCCTCCCATCAATGGTGGATCTCAATCTCAATATTATTAAAAGGATAAGTCATAACTTACATCACTCCTCTATATATTTACAACCTTCCATATGCAAGGGGTTGGATTTTGGATGTGAGAGTTATCCTTTCATGCATATAGGGTGATTGGAAGTACACTTTGTGACAAAGGAAGGACAAGTCAACAACTTGGAGGATGTCTTCTACAAATTCGACACCTATTTATGGTTGTAACTCACTCCATTTCTATAAATACAAAGACTTATTTTTGTTTACTATATTTTATGTCGTTATTTCATATAATTTGAATACCATTTTAGTATGTTGAATGAAGTACATAGATGATGCTACATAGATCTCATAGTTTCTTCGCTTGTGTTGTATGGTTGTGTAGGTTATAATTTTGGAAGATGGAGCTAGGATTGGAGAATTCAAACCAAAGAAGGAGAGAAACTCATGACAGATTCCAAGTAGTTTTTTTCCCCTCATCGACTTACTTTAAGGAAAACATTGGGTTCTTTGTCATTCTATTATTCTAGGTTAGCCACCAAACCTAGGGGAGATATTTTTGTCCCCAGTATGGTAGCCAATTTGTTTTGCGGGGTTTTTGTTTGTTTCGCAACCTATGCCATCATCTCAATTTCTTATTCCTCAATCTATACCTCAACAATCTCAAATTCATGTAACTAAACTTGTATAGGTTGCGATCACATCTCACCCCACTACTTTAGTATCTGGTACCTCGTAGGTTCCCCTTAGTCAACCTTTACAAGTTCCTTTACAGTTTCAATTGCTTGCACAAGGTATTCCTCAAATTCAAGTAGTACATACTGTGTATGGAATGGCACAACATCAATCAAAACCTCTTTATCATGGGACTATGAAAATTCCCATTGGAAAACAAAATAGACCTTATCAGGGTATCCCTCAGGTGCCTTTTCAAGGCTAGAAAATTCATGGTTATCCTAGGGCTGGTCAACAAGGTCACTTGTATTATGGATATTAGAATCCTCCTTAGTCTGGTAATCAGGTTCCTTATTAACATAACCGTCCTTATTGTAGAGCCTCCAACCTACACCTAGTTACCTATCATTTCAACAGCTTTTCCTCACTTGTTTCTCTCTTTTACCCCTATTTTCCTCATCAACCTGTCCAGATCATTACATTGCATGTCTTTTAGCATGATTAGTTAACTATGCTAATGTTTGACTGTTTGTCTATATTTTTGGCATATGTACAGTGATTCCACAGCCATTCAGCAATTCCGCAGCCATTCAGCGATTCCGCAGCTGTCTAGCAATTCTGCAGCCTTTTTATTGTTCGACATGTTCCACGTGTCTTCTTGAGAAACGGACCATTTGGGCACGTGGGAATGGAGGTGCTAATGGTTCATATGCTATCGGTTGGATCAGCAACGCCACGTACACCCTCGATCAACGCGGATCCATTCTCGGTCAACCAGTCAGCTCAAACGGTGCTACATGAGCTAAAAGGACACGGCACTCCAGGTGGCACTTCCTCCACGCCACGAAGGTTATGGGAGACAGGATCCAACCTTGGATTCAACCTCCATGACGATCGTACCCTCCAGATAACACACGGACCTGTTTATGTGTTGCTGTACCATTTAATTAGTATGTTGTTACTTAATTTCCAGTTACTTAGTTTGCGCAGTGGGCAGTTGTCCCTATGCCTATAAATCTAGCGTCTGCGTACGCTTGAGGATTAGTTTTTTAGCTACTCAGATCATGTATTTGCTGTAATTTTGTTTGACATATAAACTCTGTTTTAAGACTACTTTTCCAGCACTTTTTCACTGTAATTTCTGCATGATGAATTAATAGAAGACTGCTGTTTTGCCCATCGTCAAGTAGCTGATCTTTCTCTGGTTTAGTGGACGGAGGGCCCCCATTCATGACAACCTCTGTACAGTAATATTTACATTTATTTTCCTGCACTTTCTTTATTTGAATTCAACACTTTTTCATTTTCTTTATGCATGTATAGTTTGCTTTATGTCTTTAAATTCTGTCATTTCATTTCCAGCATTTCTATGACTGATCAGCCTTGTTTTCTGCAGGTGTGTTAACCCGGGATAGTGTGTCTTTATTGTTTTTCTTTACCTCTGATGGTATTTTAAGTTGTCATGTCTATAGCTACTGATTTTACTTTGCTTTTCTAGTTTAATTTCTAACTTAGTTTATCAAGTTTCTAACAAGTTGTGTACTAATCTGTTGATGATCTGTTTATCATAATTGACCAATCTTTAGGAGATCAGAATATCACTGAGTAGCAGCTTGCTTTGAAGTAGCTTTTTGGACTCATATCACTAACTCCTTCTTAACTGTATTTCACATTTACAATGTATGTTAGATACAGAATGTTGAGGAAAGACAAGGTGTTATGATTTGTCATTTTAGGATTTGATTACTTTTTAGACTCATATATCTAACTCCTTCTTAATCGTGTTTCACATAATACTGTATGTTAGAAGCAGAGTGTTAAGAAACGATGAGGCATTATGATTTGTCTTTAAAGTAGTGTTTTTTTTTTACTTTTCATTGCAGCAGCATAGATAGTGACTAGTGCCATTAGTTAGCTGTTTTGCTTTCAGTTTCATTTCGAGTTATCTTTCAAGCTCTTTCTTTACAAGTTCCAAAAGTAGTTAGAAGCCACCATTTACACACACTCACTCATTTAGAAACCACCATACACACACAAATCACTCATTTGTTTATAAAATCATCACTCCATCTTAGGAAGTTAAATTGACCACAACACCCCCAAACGACAAAAATATCTAAGAGGTTACTTAAGTATATACTGTACACCTTCACTTCATCAGCTTACGAGCCCCGGGTTGACAATTTATGATAGCAATTTAGACAACACTAAATTGACTAAACACTTATTTAGGAATTAAAGTGCCTATTTCCCAACCTATTTCTTCATATTCAGGTCATCCTCTACCGAATTTAATTGGTAGTTTCCTTTTGTGGCCACTCTCGAGTTTCCATATTTGACTCGGCTAACCAATGACCCCATCGCTCATTCACCTTAGTGGTCAATTATTCCTATTAAATTTCCTTTTGATATCCCTAAATTCAATGGGAATCTAGGAGACGACTCATTGATGCATGTCATGACGTATCATCTGTGGTTTTCATCAAACTCCCTTAATGTTTACTCTATTTGACTTTGTCTTTTCTAAAGAACCCTTATGGGTACCACTGTTAAATGGTATATTGAGTTACCTGGAGCTTCATTCCATGATTTTAGCACCTTATACATAACCTTCCTCACACAATTCCAGTTTCCCACTAGATACGAAACTAGAATGAAACTTTTAACCAACTTCAAACAATCATATTCCACTCACATTTCGGATCACATTCATGAGTGGAGGCATCATTACCGTTTGGTCAAAAATTATGTTCCTCATTAGTTTCTCATGGAGTGGTTTACCAAATCTCCGTTGGCACCCATAGCAGAAGATGTGGCCAAAGGTTGAGTCATGATTGAAGAGAAAAAAAATTGTCTGTGCTCAATATTTGGATTTTTTTTTAACCCAATCTAGCATTCTCTACGATAAGACACCAAATGCTCTGAGACCTTCGAAGATTGTTCTTCCTCTTGTGCAAGGTAAAGAATCTCATGTTGTTGATGGAATTGTTGGTTTTTACAAGATGCATATGGAGAGTAAACTGTCTGGTATTGCCCCACTTGCATCTGATCAAAACCATGAATCCAACCCTCCTACAACTTCTACTTCTGAGATAAATGTCATTTGATCTTATAAAGGAAAGTCTCAACAACAAATTGGAAGTAAGAAGAAAGGAAAAGGTAAGAAAAAGAAATATCCATCTCTGTGGGATAAAAAAATAAATTACTCTTCTAATGAGAAATAGAAACCTCGATTTCCTTTCCTGATTTTAAATGAGGAACACTTTACACGTAATTGACTTCACCACGCTGAAGATAATCAATTTATTAATTCCTCCACTCCTCTTGCAGTGTTGACCAACCCATTTCCTAATCAAGAGACTCATAGGTTGCTCCAGACACATCTTCCTCTAACACCGTTTTGATGCTTTCCTCTTCAAAGCTGAGATCTGATGTTTTGGTAGCTGCTCGGAACAAGGATTATGGTAATGCAAATCTCTTGAATGGTCAAGTTACTGAAAAAAAATCCAGTTTTGCACCATCCTCGTTAGATCCCACTCCCCCATCGATTCCTACTGAATTGACTATTAAACCTCTAAAGGATGTTATTCATAAGTCAACTTTCAACCCTCGTGTAAGAGTCACTCATAATTGTAACGTAGTTGAAGACTTGGATCAATCTCCATCGACTATGTCAACTCTTGAGGTATTGAAAAGCTTCCCTACCCAAAAGAGGGATTTACCTTTAGACATTGGATGTGTGGATCCATTGGATTCCAACCTTGTTGTTTTCTCTTATGAAAACTATAACCCTCGGCTTCCAGCTCGGTTGGTTGTTATAATCCAGGTCATCGTCCATGGTAAGAACATTCATCGATCTATCATGGATGAGGGAGCCTCAACTTGCATTATGTCGATATCGTGCTAGAAGGTGATTGGTTCTCGTCAACTGTGTCATTCACCTACTACATTAAAATCATTTGATGGGAGAACATATAAACCTTGTAGGATTTTGAACTCCCTGCAAGTTGAACTAGGGGGAAATTGTGCCCATAGAAGTCGAAGTTATTGACGATCCTCTTGATTACAATCTTATATTAGGATGTACATGGGTTTATGCCATGGATATCATTGTCTTGACTTATTGGCATATGATTTCCTTTCCTCATAAAGGCAGGATTGTGGCCATAGACCAAATCACCTTCTTTTCCTCTGATTCACATGTTACTAGAAGTGCCCCTTTTGTAGGGGAATTGTTAGGGTCCAAACCTAACCCCCTTATTTATGTAATAGGGTCGAGTCATAGTTATAGCTGGTTAAAGAGTCAATAAAGCCCATACTAATAATTGTAAGTGGTTGACCCGCATTTAAAGAAAGGGACCATGGTTAGTTGCAAATGGGCCATGGTATTAGATAGATGGTATTAATAGAACCATGGTACTGACCCATGGTATTGCATGTATGAATCCTATATAAAGGATAGAGACACCCCATTTAGGAGCATCATGTCTTATTTTTTAATCAAGCCCTGCTCTACTAGAGGTTGCCCCCTCGAAGAGGCAAGTGAACATTGCTTTCATCTATGAATAATAAAATACATGTTATTTCTCATTTTGTTTTGTGTTTTGGGTTGTGTTTCTTTGTATATTTGGTATTATGGAATCTTCTCGTAGGTCAAGAGCATAAAAAGTGGTATCAAAGCACTTTCCAGGGCCGACGGTATCTCCATTTTTAGCAGAATTGTTTTTGGCTAGATATGTGTTTCAGAGTCTTTAAACCGTGAGATCTATTGTTGAGGGCACAAACCTGCGGATTTGGGGAGGCATGCATGTAGGAAATACAAGAGGTGGTCACACTTGTTGGACTCCCTTGTAACCACTATGGGTACCTCTTCGAGTAGTAGCGCATTAAACATAATCGTGCATAGACTGTCTTCCATGTACCCTTTGGGTATATTAGAAGCCCCCTAGGCTCACCTGAAACCTCACCGTAGATAAACCATCGACCGTCTTGCTGCTATAGTACACCGATAAAAACACTCAGAGAGATTACTCGCGTGTACGATAGGGTAGTCGGGTAGTACGGCTAAGGGTATGGTTAATCTTCCTTAGTTAGTGCCCTGAATGATTGGGTGGAATACTACTATTGGACCCTTATGTATATTGCGATCTGTAGCACCTGACACTCATTGAGACCATATTTCCCTCATCTCTCTAACAATCGCCCATCATCTTCTTTGCCAGATCACAGCTATCAGGTTGGATTTTGTTGGTGCCACAATAATCATACCCACCAGTTCAGTGTCTACTGCCACAATACCATTTAGATCTAGCAGTTGGGGTTTTGTCGTTGCCGCAGTCCTACTCACATTCTATAGTTGAGGGTTTCGCAAACAGATCTGACAATTTGTGCATGGAGGCTTGTGGCTTCTATACCCTGGGGTAATTCTTGCAGGACATTGGGCAGGAATAAAATTTCTAGAAATTGGCTACTATAGTGTTTAGGACGCTTATAAGAGACTTAGCCCATAAGAATCAAGATGACGAGCTGAGCAAGGTGGTACCATTCACTTATCAGCTTCAATTTTCGGGTGGTCCCAAATTTTTTCACAGTGACTCGGATCTGTGTATGGTAGAAGCTAGAGCTCAAGATATGTCCAATGAGAAGATGGAGTCCCTTGAAAAATGGTCGGAGGAATTAATGAGGCAGATCCAGATATTACAAGACACAGTCACAAAGGGAAAGTTGGCATTGAAATCAGAGACATATGGTTTTAATGAAGACCATGAAGGAGAATCTGGCCATCATCTTCATTTCCATGGAACTCACCAACATTCCCACCCTCGACCACCCATGATGGACATGTACAAATTTGATGGCTCTAATCCGAAAATATGGCTATCAAAAATGGACCAATATTTCACTTTGAATCACATCAGAGATGATGAGACTAAGCTACATGTGGGAGGCCTTTACTTGGACCAAGAAAGATGGCAATGGTGGTAGTGGCATAAAAAATTCTATCCAAGGAGAATTACTTGGCAAGAGTTCACAAAATCCATTTGTGACCGCTTTGAACGTGAATCAGTTTTTTTGGGTTTCCTTACTAAGCTCAGATAGACGGGCACAATAAATGACTATATTACATCTTTTGAGGCATTAGCCTTCCGCACAACAAGTCTGGGAGATGAATTCTACTTGGAATGTTTTATAAGTGATCTCAAAGACACCGTCCAAGCCCATGTTCGAATGCACCACCCACCCACATGGATAGAAGCTTTCACAAAGGCTATTGAAGTGGAATGTGGTTAAGCGGCCCAGTCACCTTGTCCAAATTTAATAGCCAAGGGATGCCCCACCCAGGTTCAAGGCACTACCGAAACACTTAAGATTCAAAAGGTGTCTCCAGCAAAAATGGCTGGAAGAGAAAAGCAAGGATTGTGTTACTACTGTGATGACAAATACTCCCCAGGGCATAAATGCAAGGAACCCAAATTCTTTCAAATTGATGCTACTGATCACAGTTCATCTGAGGAAGCCCTACCCTTTGAGGGACTAGAGGAGGAAGATGAGGACAACCAAAAGGACAATGAGCTCCCAGCTACACTAGAAGAACCAATTATCTCACTCCATGCTTTGGCAGGTATTTTTTCTCCCCAAACACTCAAAATTATAGATTTTATTAAACATCACCATGTAGTAGTATTGATTGATAGTGGTAGAACGCATAAATTTACCCATCAGAGAGTCGCAGAAGCTATGCATTGTTTTGTTAGAGCAGTCTCTAATTTCAAGGTCTAGATTGTTGATGGGGGTATAATGAAATGTGAAGGCTGTTGTGAAAATATCAAACTTTAGATGGGAGATTCCCACCTAAAGACCCACATCTTTGCCATCAACATGGGTGGGTGTGACATTGTCTTGGGTGTTGAATGGCTCTGTGCATTCGACCCAATAAGAATGGATTTATAGGAGTTCTATATGAGCGTTAAGCAAAATGACTAGATGCTTAGCCTCTGCGGACTCCAGGCAGGTACTCCTTCTATCATTAGCTCGCATCGGATGGAAAAGTTGTTAAAATAGGGCCACCATGGAGTTATCGCCCAATTTAATGCCATCCAGGCCTTCAAGCCCACTACTCTTCATATGTTAAGCCCCTATGCTACAAGTGTAACCCCTTATTGTTATTAGTACGAGCCCCTTATTATATTTATGTACCCATGTAGTGCCCATATTGTTACTATTGTGCCCCACAGAAGCTCGCTATTGTTATTATTGTGCCCTTACATTATTATTGTTATGTCAGCTCTGATTATATTATGAACCCTTAGACTCCTATATATAGAAAGGAGGTCATTTCATTTGTATCATCCAAGAATTCTTCGTTTGTGTAATGTAAAGGAGGTTTCCCCCTCGAAGAGGCTGAATTCTAAGGCGTTCAACTATCTTTTCTATCTTTTTGTGAGCTGGTTTCATAACATTTGGTATCTGAGCTTTGGATTCTGGGGTTTCACTACTCCAAACAGGTCATCGTAGAATTTTCATTATAACTTTCTTTTTTGTGCCATTTCAGACACTAAAACAAAAACCCATTTGAGAAGCAATTGCGCTAAAGCTCGGGTCCAAATTTCAGAGCTTTTCTCGCTATATTTTCAGAGATATGATTTGAGGAAGTTAGGGTTTTTAAACGCTCCAGAATTTAAGCTAAAATAGATCATCGTGAGATTTTCACTATAACTCTTTTGCTACAAAGTTTCAGAAGCTAAAACAAAAACCCATTCGAGAAGAAATCAGTCTAAACCTCGGCTCCTAATTTCAGATCCTATATCACTATATGTTCAGAGATATAGTCTCAGCAAGTTAGGGTTTCTGTAGACCCTCGAATTACATTCCAAACAGGTCATCGTGGGAAAATAGTCATAACTGTCTCTCTGAGCATCAGATTGAAATTTCATAAGAAGTTTCGAAAAGAGAACAGACTGTAGTTTCCTGTGTATATTTTTCAAATCCGAAGGTCAAACTAGTGACACGTGGCACTTCATACAAGTTCACTCTTCTGAAAAGGTCTATAATTAGGTCACTGTGGGAGATTTGACATAACTCTTTCTTGGATAATCAAATTCTGATTAGACTTGTGGGGTTAGAAAGAAAACTCAGAGAGCTACTGCAGGAAGAAATTTTGAAACTTGGATATCTGAAATTACAGAGTTACAGTCGTTTCAATATTGAGCTCCTAAAATTAAGAAAAATCGAGATGAGGAAGTTTGATGGAATGGATCCAATAAATTGGGTACTACAGATGGAGAAATATTTTGATCTGCATGGTGTACCACTGTTACAAAAGGTATGTATTGCATCTTCATATTTAGAACCAGATCAATTTTTATGGTATAAAGGGCTTTGTTCTCGTAAAAAACTTGTTACGTGGTCAATTTTCATGGAGGGAATGATAGCAAATTATGAGGATACAAAGAGAAACACCTTCTTTAGAGCAACACCACAAAAGTTGGAAAGAGTAAAAGGGCTTTGCTACATAGCGGAAAGTAAAATTATGGCAACAAGGAAGTCTACCCCTCACAACTATAAAGATGGAAGTGTTGTTTCTCCTAACCTTCCACAACCTACAAGGGTTACACCACAACAATTGGAAGAAAAAATAGAAAAAGGTCTTTGTTACAATTGTGATAACAAATGCACTAAAGGTCATAAGTGTGCCGAGAAGAAATTATTTTACATAGAGTATGAAGAGGAGGAAGAAAAGGATCAAGAAACATCAAAAGAAGAGGATATATGCCAAGACCCAACCCTAGAGAAAGAAGAAATGAATCATACCATATCTTGTAAATCATTGGCAAGAATTACCACTCCTCAAACTCTCAAGATAAAAGGACATATCAAGAAGAAGAAGGTGCAAGAAGTGAAAGATCACATTGAGAAAGAAGAAATGAATCCAACCATATATTGTAATTCATTGGTCAGAATTACCACTCCTAAAACTATCAAGATAGAAGGGAATATCAAGAAGAAAAATGTTCAAGAAGTGAAAGATCACATCGAACATCAAGAAATGAATCTGATCATCTCTTTTAAAGCATTGGAAGAAATTACCACTCCTCAAACTCTCAAGATAGAAGGACATGTCAAGAAGAAAAATGTTCAAGAAGTGAAAAATCACATAGATCATCAAGAAATGAATCCAACAATATCTTGTAATGCACTGGAAGAAATTACCACTCCTAAAACTCTAAATATAGGAGATATCAAGAAGAAAAAGATTCATGTAGTGAAAGATCACATCAAGCATCAACAATAACTTCTCCAACTTTTAAAGGATAATGCCACTTTGGTGCAGAATCGAATGAAACAACAGGCAGATCAACATTGCAATGAAAGAAGTTTTGATGTACGTGATTTGGTATTTTTATGGTTAAATACATACAAACAAATGTCTCTAAAGAAAGCAATTTATGAGAAGGAAATGTTGGAAATACTACACGCACTTAAGAAATGGAAACCTTACCTAATGAGAAGACACTTCAAGGTAAAAAAGAATCATGATAGTATTAAATACTTTTTAGAACAAAAATTATCCTCTAAAGAGCAACAAAAATGGGTCACAAAGATGTTGGGTTATGACTTTGAAATCATCTACAAAAAATGGAAGCAAAATGTTGTGGCAGATGCACTCTTAAGAAAGGACGAGGATTTGGAAGCATTGTTGTGCAACATTTCTATTATCCAACCAAATTGGATAAACGAAACAAGGTATGAATGGAAGAAGGACAAAGAAGTGTGGCCACTCATTCAAAATTTGCAAAAGATCCCAGTTCAAACAATATTTCCAGAACTTGACGAGGAAGGAAAAATCATATTGGAACTTGGAGCAGTCATACAAACAAGAACCCGACAGCTACGAAATCAATCAATTTCAGAGTATCTCATCAAGTGGAAGAACTTACCCACTGAATATTCCACATGGGAGGACAATAATTTTATACAGAAGCATCAAGAACTACTCAAGTGTTGAGGAAAACACTTTTTGAAGGAGAGGGGAATGTTAGGCCCCTATGCTACTAGTGTAACCCCTTATTGTTATTAGTACAACCCCCTTATTATATTGATGTACCCATGTAGTGCCCATACTGTTACTATTGTGCCCCATAGAAGCCCACTATTGTTAGTATTGTGCTCTTACATTATTATTGTTATGTCGGCTCTGATTATATTATGACCAATTAGACTCCTATATATAGAAAGGAGGTCATTTCATTTGTATCATCCAAGAATTGTTCATTTGTGTAATGTAAAGGAGGTTTCCCCCTTGAAGAGGCTGAATTATAAGGCATTGAACTATCTTTTCTATATTTTTGTGAGCTGGTTTCATAACATCATATTCATCCTGAGATGCAATAGGTCTTAAACAACCATCTGTAGGTCTTTGATAAACCTCATGAGCTTCCACTCTCTAGAGGGGAACATTATCATAGCATTACTTTGGTCCCATGGGCACAACCACTGAATGTGCACCCATATAGATACCCTTTCACCCAAAAGAATTAAATTGAAAAAATCATCAAGGAACTCCTAGAAGGTGGTGTCATTTGTCCTAGCATCAGTCCTTAGTCATCGCCTGTGGTCATGGTGCTCAAGAAAGATGGGGAATGGCGCATGTGTTCATACTTTAGGGCCCTCAACAAGCTAAAGGTCAAAGACAAATTCCCCATCCCGGTTTTTGATGATTTGTTGGATGAACTAAATGGGGCTCAATTCTTTACTAAGCTAGATCTTCGCTTGGGCTATCAAATATGCATGAAAGTAGTAGACATTCCAAAGACTTCTTTCCAAACTAATGAAGGCCATTATGAATTCCTAGTCATGCCATTTTTTCTTTGTAATGCCCCATCCACTTTTCAGAGCCTCATGAATCATCTGCTCAAACCATATCTTAGAAAATTTGTCCTTGTTTTCTTGGATCACATTCTCATCTGTAGACTCACCTGGGAAAAACATCTTCAGCATGTTCACCTACTCTTGAAACTACTCCAGAAGCATAAATTATTTTTTAAATTGTCCAAGTGCTCTTTTAGCATGAAATAAGTCGAGTATTTGGGCCACATTGTGGGGCATGAAGGTGTCAGGGTTGATCCTAAAAAGATCTAGGCAATGCAGGATTGGCCCCAACCAAATACCTTGAAGAGTTTGAGAGGATTCTTGCGTCTCACTATCTACTATCACAAATTTGTCCGCAATTATGGTCGCATTGCTAGACCCTTGACTCACCTTCACAAGAAAAATTCATTCCTCTGGACTAATGAAGCCCAACAGGAATTTACAGCTCTCAAACAGGCCATGTGTTCCACTCCTGTATTAGAACTACCCAGCTTCACCAAATCTTTTGTGATTGAATGTGATGCTTCAGGTACAGGTATTGGGGTTGTCTTAATGCAAGAAGGTTAACCCTTGGCCTTCACTAGCCAACAACTAAGTGGGAAACATCTGGGAAAATCTACCTATAAGAAGTAGATGATGGCCATCTTACATACAGTGGACACATACAACCATACTTATTGGGGTGGTGTTTCGAAATCTACACAGACCATCAAAGCCGTAAATATTTTTTGGAGAAATGGCTATCCTCGCCACAGAAAAATAAATGGCTATCCAAAATGATGGGATATGATTATGAGATAATTTACAAGAAAGGGCACGAAAATGTCATAGCAGTTGCTTTATCACACCAATTTGAGGAGGACAACACCCTGCTAGCAATCTCTCTACCCATTCTAGATTGGATTGAAGAAGCTCACAAGGAATGGTTTTCACATCCTTCGCTCTTCCAAATCATTAATAACTTGCAAGCAGATCCTAATTCCACAGTGGGCTATGCTTGGAAGGATGAGATTCTTTGCTACAAGGGCCGAGTAGTGATATCACCAACATCCACCCTCAAAATGCACATTTTGGCAGCATTGCAATCATCTCCCACTGCAGGCCATGCAGGCTTTTAGAAGACTTATGCTCACACTCATCATTCCTTCTTTTAGACAGGCATGAAAATGCAAATTCTTACCTTTGTAGCTGAATGTGAGGTGTGTCAGTGCCACAAAGGAGAAATAGTCAAGTCCTCAGGCAATTTACAACCATTACCCATCCCTGCCTCAATCTGGATGGATGTTTCTATGGATTTCATTACTGGTCTTCCGAAGTCAGGCAACAAGTCAGTCATCATGGTGGTTGTGGATAGACTTTGTAAGTATGCTCATTTTTTCGCCCTAGCCCACCCTTTTACACCCACTTTGGTGGCTCAATCTTTCATGGGCCAGATCTTCAACTTGCTTAGCATGCCCACTTCCATTGTGTCTGATCGCGACTCGACCTTCACCAGTAACTTTTGACAGGAAAATTTCAAGATACAAGGCACCCAACTACATCTAAGTACTTCCTATCATCCCCAAACTAATGGTCAAACTGAAGTCGTCAACAAATGTCTCGAGACCTACCTCATGTGCTTCACTTCAAAAAAGCAACATCAATGGGTATAGTGGTTACCTTTAGTTGAATGGTGGTATAGTACTAACTATCATGCCACCACCAAAATGACTCCACATGAAGCAGTTTATGGTCAAATCCCCCCTTCACCTACTTCTTATACCCCTGGATGATCTAAGGTGCAGTTAGTTTATCAAGTCCTCCAGAACCGTGCAACCATGCTAGCCCATATCAAAGATAATCTCCATCAAGTTTAGAATCGCATGAAACAACAGGTAGACCAACATCGTTTGGAGTGCACATTTCAAGAAGGGGATCAGGTATTCTTGAGGCTACAACCATACAAGCAAACATCACTCAAATATAGGGGTCTGTTTTGGGAATCTTTAGTGTCTACGGATAAACGTTTAAACCCGTAGACTAGTAGCTAAGTCTAGAACAATAGTGCAAAGCATTCTTTACCTTTTCTATAACCAATAGATTAAATAACATAGTAAAGAAGCCTACCTGTAGCTTTCTCTTACTCCTCATCTCTCTTGACCAATTCCGTCGCTTCTTTCCGTACTTAATCCGCTTGAAAAGTACCTGCACATAGAGAGAAGACAAAAACCAATCAAAGCATATGATAATGATCTATTGTTAAAATTGGAAACTAGGGCCAAACTCCATGTGGGTCATCTTATTTATGGCAGTTGATAATTTTATTGGATCCCTCTCATCAAGAGGTGTAAGATTGATCTAAAGATCATCTGATTCCGATAAGTATTTATGAAGTTATGAATTTATTTATGGTATAAAATAAATTGTCAAGTCGGCTTAGAAGCCCAATAGACATGTCTATTCATCATCTATGTTTTAGTATAAATAGAAGAGGATTTAAAGCCATTTTATACACAATCTTGAAGTGATCTCCTCCTTTCCACGTCTTTGGGTTTTTGGTGAAGGAGAGAGGGACTAAGAGTATGCTGGCTAAGTAGCTAATGCCCTAGCAGCAGGTGATACCCTAGACGTAGTAATGCCCTAGCCGCAGTAAGCAATAGGCTTATGAAGAAATATAAACGTAGTCAATGGGTCAATAAGACGCACTGAGTCAACAAGACCTGTTCACACATTCCTCTCTGCCATTCTATACATATATACGCTATACGATATATAGGTATCGGTCAATAAGATGTAGTGAGTCAAAGCCACCTATTCACGCATTCCTCTTTGCCATTCTATACATATTTCCTTTATACGCTATACAGGTATGGGTCAATAAGGCACAGTGAGTCAACAAGACCTGTTCACGCATTCCTCTTTGAAATTCTATACATATATACGCTATATATATATATGCTATACAGGTATGGCCATTCTACATGAAGTCTGGAATAGGTATGGCCATTCTACGGTTTGGAATAGGTATGGTCATTCTACGTGATACATATATACGCTATAAATGGAAATTATAACCGAGATAGCCACAATCTAGGAATAACGAAGCTGCAGGAAGTGAAGTAGCCATAGTCAAGTGAAAATGACGAAGCCACTGGAAATGAAGAAGCCGCAGTCATGTATATGAAGTCAAAGTCAAGACATAGATAGCCGCAGTCAAGGAAATGGTAGCAGCAGTGATAAGGAAGAGCTGCAGGGAGTTGCATGTGGCCACAGTAAGGTAATGAGGCCGCTGGAACAAACTGTTGTAGCCGCAATCAATCAATATAAATCTCGGTGCTATCGCTGTCACAGTTTAGATGCAATGAACAACGTAACTCAAATTGCATAATGAAAATTACGTTGGGTATCATCTCAGTCTCACAGATGTATATGTTACTGTCTCAACATAACCACAATGATGAATCAAGTTTCAGTATTGATTAAGAGCTTCTTAGCAACCTGTAAAAGGAGACATACAATGGAAATTGTCATCACAGTATTCAGATCTAGTATTCTTGATATGAACAAGTATCTCAGAGGTGCAATAGGATGATAATCCCAACAAAATGCTGATGAATGAGACAACATGATGATGGGAATATTAGTAAGAGCAGCATGATGATGAGAGCAGATGAGAGTAGCTCAGTCATCTAGGTCCAGCACTGTGATGGTAAGACATGGTGCTAAACGGTAAGGTGCAGCAAATGAATGAAAGGCAAGACTACAATAGGTGAAGCTGTCACCTTGGAGAATTAGTTGAAGTAGAATGTCTTCAATTGATCTCATCGTTATAGGAGATGATCTATGCTTAGATCTAGATAAGTAAAAGTGTTGACTTATGTTGTAAATGTACTATCTCCCTCTGCTGAACTTTGAAGAACATAAAAGAAGAATTGATCAAGGGTTTCCCCACATTGAGGTTTGTCCCTGGCTAGCGCCACATCTTGTGTCCTCTTGTCTTGGCTTGTCTTCTAAAATTTATATTTATGTTCTATCTATAGTTTACTTTATGATGATGTGATTGCTAATCTGGAAAAATTAATTCAAAAAAAGAACTTTACAACCTATGCCTTGATGCTGTACAAGCTCCTCCCAGGGTCCAGCAAGAATTCTCCTCTACTTTGACAAGTTTCACTCACTCCCCAATGAAGCCAAAAAGTTACGTGATCTCTCCCCTTAAGCTCAACGAGGAAGTCTTGATTTCACCAGCATTTACCCTCAAAAATGTTCAGCTTCTAACCTCTCCAGCAACCAGCCCAATGCCTGAATTTATAGTGAAATGGAGGGAGGTTACTAGGTCCTCCTTCAAAGGGATAAATCCCTCCTTCAAAGGGATAGCTCCTCTCATCAAGGGATTAGCTCCTTCTCTTTTGGGATGCATGAACCACCTCAGAGAGAAAAATCCACATCAAAATTCCTTCTAGAATCCTCTAGAATTAACCCAAAGTGAGTTTTTTAAGAGAAAACTTGTGCCTTTTGACTTTCACAGGGGTCCGCACCCACACCGTTAGGGACAGAGCGGGCAGGTCCACAGTTTTTGTAAACAGAAGGTGCGGGACCGCAGGTGACAGTGAGAGAAAGTGCGGAACCAAAGTTACATTGAATTTTAATGTCTTTCTCTCATTTCCAAAGCTTGACTTGAAGAGCTGAGGTCTGAAACTTGCTTAGGAGGACAGTACAAGTGATGATAGACCCATACTGACTACAAATAATCATGGTGACGATGTTTTTGTGTAACAGATTGCCCCCTAAAGTGCGAAGTCTGTAGTAGATGAGGATTTCATTTATCATTTAGGAAGAGTGAAGTACTTTATCATTTCGAGGATCATCTTGTGGAGAGCCCGGTTGGAACCTGTAAAAACATTCAATGCAAGATATATATATGAGATCATATCATCGCTGAGGTAGGCATTCCCATACTCAGATCAAAACTGACTATAAAACTAACTACTGGTTTGATACAGGAATGATCTTGTAAAACATCACAAGTATAGACTCATGTGGACACAGTATGGACGCAGCCATCTGTTTATGAATAGTCCATTATATAATGAATACAAAATTCCTCGCAACCTGAATTGTGGAAACTAGATCCAGGGTCATCATTTCTACTTCCCGAAACAGTATGATTCTATCCATGCGAATGAATGTGTTGATGTCGAACATGGTAAAAACCACTTGATTACCAGTCAATGATGTAAACTGTTAACAAGTGTGAGAGAAACCGCCAGTGATGTCAATGGCTCTCAAAGTACCCAGTACAATCCATGAGATGCGAATAAATGTGTTGATGTCGAACATGTCATGGAATCCTTTAATCGAAGGTTAATGATGCAACCTATCGTCAAAGGTGAGAAACCTGCCACTGAGGCATGCAGATCCCATTAATTATCTTCCGTTTTGGCCGCCAATGCTGAATAAGTTGCCCAGTGACATTCCTAAGTTCGAAGGTAAATCAGGAGAGGACCTATCGAACCATGTGATGACTTACCACCTCTGGTGTGCGTCTAACTCCATTTCAGATGATTCAATCCATCTTAGGCTTTTCCAGCGCACTCTAATTGGTCTTGTGGACAAGTGGTACATTGAGTTACCGCGAGGCACTTTTTATAATTTTAGTCAGTTAGCTACCTCGTTTTTAACTCATTTTCAGTTGCCAGTCCGATATGACAATGGTACAGAATTTTTAACTTCATTAAAGCAATCGACATCCACTTATACTTCAGATCATATTCATGAGTAGAGACGTTGACGGCGTTTAGTGAAGGTATTTATTTTGGATCAGATCTTGGCCGAGTGGTTTGTAAAATCTTTGTTGCCAAAGATCACTGAAGATGTAGCTAAAGCCGGAGTTGTTACTGAGGAGCAAGTAATTGCTCAAGCACAGTACCTTGACTTGGTCTATACTCAGTCAGGTACGTTACACGAGAAAATCCCCGATCTTCCCAAGCAAAATCAAATCGCTGCAGCTCCTTCGGGATCTCATGCCGCCGATGGTATTATTGGTACGGTTAACACTAAAAGTAAGAAGAAATCTTCCAAGAATTCTTCTCCTATCATAACCTTGCCTGATTCCCCAATAGGAGATTCTTCTGCAGATATTTCCGCCGATATTCACGTTGTAGAGTCATCTACAGCCAAATCAAAATCTAGTGGGAAGAAGAAAGGAAAGAAGAAGAATAAAACGGACAAAAATTCAAAGGAGAAACCTGAAAAGGCGGAATCCAATGATGAAAAGTTTAAACCTCGCTATCCTTGTCTCATTTGTGATGATGAACATTTTACAAGAGACTACCCTCATCGTGCAGAGGTTGCAAAGATTGTCAAAGGTTCCCAAACTCCTGCTGTTTTGAAGGATCCTTTTCCAACTCAAGACAGTAAGATGATAGGTTCATCCTCGATGATGTCCAATGTTAGATTGTGACTCCATATTGATGATGTCCCATGTTAGGATTGTGACTCGATCACAAGATTGTGACTCAATCCACATGCGAGAGCGGCTCAGAATTATAACATTGTTGAGGATTTAGTCGTTTCACCCTCAGCAATGTCGGCTCTGGAAGTGCTGAAATCATGTCCAGCACAACGTAAATTACTTTTGTCGGCTATAGGAGCTGTTGACGTTCAAGACTCGAACCTAATAATTTTCGATCTAGAAAATAGTACACCATCTTTACCTCATCAAATGGTTTTCCAGATCCCAGTGATAGTAAAAAACAGACCTATTCATCGGACTGTAATTGATGTGGGAGCCTCAACGTGTATTATGTCGATACAGTGTTGGAGATCACTTGGTTCTCCTTCGTTAAATCAATCCCCGATGATTCTAAAGGCCATTGATGGTCGTGGGTTTCATCCTTTTGGAATTCTACAAGATTTGCCTATAGGGGTTGAAGGAAAAACCATTAGTCTAGATGTGGAAGTGGTTGATGCCCCTCTAGATTACAACCTTCTCTTGGGTCGAAGTTGGTCTTACGCTATAACAGCGGTCGTTTCATCGGTCTTTCGAGTAATAATGTTTCCACATAATGGAAAGATCGTAACAATAGACCAGCTGGCTTACTTTTCATTCGACCCAGCCTCTTCTGAGAGTATTCAGCATGTCGGTAAAACGACTATCCCATATAAGGATGTTGGAGTAGGATTAGTTAAAGATCCCAGTTTACTGGGAACTTTTCCTTTTCCTTCGATCAACGCATCGTCTTCATTTGCAACCATTCATATGATTACATCAGACACCATTGTTTATGATGATCCTTGGATCATTCCTTCTGAATCTGAGATAGACTCTTTTGGTGATGTCATGCCTTTGAGTCCATATGAAATTGCGTATGAGGCTATGCAATCGTTTACCGACCCATCTTCAATCGAAATTTCCTTCATGAATGTGGTCCGTGAATTCTGCGACGTGTTTGCCTGGTCCTATGAGGAAATGCCAAGAATTGATCCCACGATTGTTGTTCATGAGATCAAGACTCACCCGGACGTTAAACCCGTCCGGCAACGTTTGGGTCAGATTCACCCAAGAAAAGTTGTTGCAATTAAAGCAGAAGTTGAAAAACTACTGAAAGCAGGTTTCATTTATCTGATCCTGTTAACGGATTGGGTATCAAATATTGTTTCGGTTAACAAAAAACAAGGAATAATAAGAATATGCATCGACTATAGGGACATTAGTCGAGCCTGTCCAAGGGACAATTACCCAACACCCTATATCGATCAAATCATTGATGATTGTGCTGGCAGCGAAATATTCTCCTTCATGGATGGTTTTTGCGGATACAATCAAATCAATATTCTACTTGCCGATCAACCAAAAACGACTTTCATTTGTCCATGGGGGACATTTTCTTATTGCAAGCTACCTTTTGGACTCAAGAATGCCGGAGCAACTTTTCAAAGGGCGATGTCTTATGCGTTTCATGACATCAAGCACATTGTGCAACCCTATCTCGATGACTTGCCTGCTCATTCATTACATCGAGCTGATCACCTCGTCCATTTACGAGCAATATTTATGAGGTGTAGGCATTATCGGATTCGGTTGAACCCACACAAATGTGTCTTCTATATAGAAACGGGTCGATTGCTGGGGTTTGTAGTTTCGAAAGTCGGCATTCGCGTTGATCCCTCGAAGGTCGAAGCTATCATCAAATTGCCTCCTCCTTCGAGTCTTGGCCAACTCCAAAGTTTGCAAGGGAAAGCAAACTTTTTACGACGATTCATTCCTAACTACGCCGAGGTTACAAAGGCTTTTACCCAGTTGTTGAAACAGAATACTCCATTCTATTGGGATGAGATAGATCAGAAATCTTTTGATGCACTTAAACACGCGTTGACCCATGCACCGTTATTGCATCCTCCCAACTACAACCAGGATTACTTCTTGTATCTCGCTGCCTCTCATTCCACCATTGGAATGGTCTTAGTTCAGGAAGATGAATTCAGAACTGAACATGTGATATATTACCTTAGTCGAACTTTAAATCCAACTGAGCTAAAATACTCACATGTGGAGAAATTAGCATTGGCAGTTGTTCAAGCTGTCGAACGTTTTCGTCACTACATTTTAATACGTAAAACTACATTGATTTTGTATTGCAACCCTATGATCTACATTTTTACCAAGAAATTTCTAGGGGGCAAGTACTCTAAATGGATTGTTATCCTACAGGAGTTCGACTTGGAATTTGAGAAATCTAAGTCTAAGAAATCTTTAGTTTTTGCGGAGTTAATGTGTGACTTCCCGCGTGCTGACACAGAAACTGTGGTGGAAGAGCCCATTGCGGATGAATCCTTGTTTCTCATAAGCACTTTAGATCCGTGGTATGGGGATATCATCATTTATCTCCAGACCCAATCCTTTCGGCCAAAAATTTCAAGGTCAGAACATCGAAAAATTCGATTCCATCCCAACAATTCAGGATTATTGGAGATACTCTTTATCGCCGTGGGGCGGATTTTGTGTTTCGACGTTGCTTAACTCACAAGGAAGCTGAAAGGGTTCTAAATGACTGTCACTCTGGAGCGTGTGGCGGTCATATGTCTGGGTATGCCACAACCCAAAAGATATTGCGCACTGGCTACTTCTGGCTGTCATTATTTAAAGATTGTATTACGGCAGTCCGAAAATGCCACAACTGCCAAATTTTTTATCGAAAGATGCGTGCTCCACCTACTCCTCTCCACCCTATAATTGTCGTTGGTCCTTTTGCCAAATCGGGTATCGATTTTATTACATGTAACCCTCACTCGGTCGGGGGGCATGCGTATATCATCCTTGCGGTAGATTATTTTACCAAGTGGGCCGAGGCGATGCCTACATTTGAGGCAGACGGCAAGACAGCTGTAATTTTCATGTTCAATCATATAATTGCTAGGTTTGGTGTCCCACAAGTGATAATCACTTATCATGGGTGTCATTTTCGAAACGTTATGATGACCAAACTTACAGGCCAGCTTGGTTATGTCACGATAGTTCAACCCCTTATTATCCACAAGCTAATGGTCTGGTTGAATCCATCAACAAAGTTTTAGTTATCATGATCCGACAAATCATTGGGATTCATCGGTCGAATTGGCACAACATGCTATTTTCAGCACTTTGGGCGTACCAAACTTAAGTAAAAACATCAACAGGGTTCACTCCTTTCCAACTAGTCTATGGTTTGGAAGCTATGTTACCCATTGAATGCGAAATCCCGTCACTGCGAATGGCCATCGAGTTACTTCCAGCCACTTTCGAAGAGGAGAATCGTTTGTTATACTTGGCTCAATTAGATGAGAATCGACGTGATGCTGCATTGGTGATCGAGACTCACGCAAAACGCATGAAAGCTCAGTATGATTGAAATGTGGCCCCTCGAAATTTTTCGGAAGGAGATCTAGTCTTAGTTTACGATCAAGCTAATGATAAATTAGGCACTGGAAAATTCGTTCCTATGTGGCATGGTCCCTATGTTGTCAAGCGAAAGCTAGCAAAATGGGCCTATGAACTGGTAGACTTTGACGGGGACTCTTTGGGTAAACCCAGAAATGGTCTCTACTTGAAGAGGTATTATGCTTAAAGAATGGGTATGGACATTTTTAGTTAGGATAGTTTTTCTTTCTAGCTGGTGTGTTTTAGATTAAACAATGTGCTTAGCTTAGAGAGTGTTTTTTCGTCATTATTCCTCCTTATCTTGGTTTTACTCTTGATATTGCAGATGTCGATGCCTCTCCAAACATACATTGGTTTCGCTGATGGTGCTTGTCGAAATACACGGAACATTTCTTCCGCAGCTTGGGTTATCTATCCGCCCTCCGACGAGTTAGTATCTATGCATGGGGTAAGCCTCGGTCAAACAACAAACAACATTGCCGAGTATAGTGCAGTGATTGAGTTATTATCTGAATCTATTTTATTTGGGATTCGGAGTTTGATAGTGAGGTTAGATTCTGAACTCGTTGTATTACAACTTAATAGAGTGTATGCCATTAGAAATCCAATGTTATTAAGATTATTTTTGAGAGTGCGTCTCTTGGAACATGAATTTGATTATATTGAATATCAGCATATTCCAAGATCTTAAATACATTAGCAGATGCAATTGCTTCTCGGATGTTAAATAGACATTTGCAATAATCATACAACTAAATTTAAAATCATCCCATAACATAGTTTACAAGATAAGCTGGTAATAGTGATATATATATAGGAGTGTGTCAAAAAATACTCGCCCTTGATCATAGGTTGAAAAACACCTTATGATCGGCAAAAATGATAAGTACAAAAAACAAAAATCTCATATGTGCCCACAATAGGTGATCATCCTATCATTGGTGATGATCTCTATAAGAAACCACTGCACGGGCCACCTTGCAAAGGAACCTCCTAAAAGGTCCCGGGACCCCAATCACATAGGGCTGAAGTCGACGAGGAATGTCATCTATAGTGGTCTCTGGAATATCTCCTGTCAAGCGCTCGAGATGACCCTCCAACTCGGCCAAAACCTCTGCTGATTCGTCCTGTGGGGCTGGTGCGGGTGCAACTGGTTGTTTCCTCTCGTAAGGCCGGAGAGCGGCTAGTCACTGTGGACCCACATCTGCATTTGAAACTTTTGCTATCAGTCTTGAGATGATGGAAAAATAAAAAAAATTAAAATAGGAAAAATGTTGAAAAGGTTTTTACCTGAGTCATCCCACTGCTCTCCTGGTGGAAGAGCCATGTCTGGGTCACCACGAAAATCTATCCCAGCATAAGGGAAGTCCTAAATAGAAAAGACCTAGTTTTCCAACCATTGGAAATACTCAAGTTTGAATCGAGCAACCTCTGTCCTCTCGTCTAGGTGACGGGCCATGACTGCGACCCATCGCATCAGTTTGGGCTCTCGAGGAAGCCCAGCTCCAACAGTAAGGTGTTGCGGGATCAACATAGGAACCCTCTCCAAGCCAAAACTCACAACCAAAGTTCTTTAGTTGTCCGTTTTTGGCCCTGGTCAGTTGGCCTTTCAGATTGGCCAACACGGCATCGCACCAGTTGAAGATAGTGCCTCGGAAGCAATCAACTACCATACGCATCTGGGATCCAGTGGAAATATGTAATGCAGTAGCCCCGAAAAGTCTGGTGACAGTAAACGCAATCACCATGAGTTCAGGATGGGATATGGTCTTTATGTCTATCCCTTTGTCTCTAGCCTGGCTGTTGCAGAACTCTAGCCAGAGGCTATCAACAGACTGGCCACCTAGCCTAGCCCCAAACAGAGTCAAGTCTTCACCTCTCAAACCAGTCAAGAAATATATGTCTGACGGCTCGATTTCGAACTGGTGGCCACCAATGGAGAAGCACTGGTCCTGTATGCTCCATCTGTCAGCTAACCACTGTAAGAAATCCACCTGAGCCCTCATGCTAGGAATGGCCTAGAATTTGTACAAGCCGCACGCCCTCAAAGCATCAAGTGAAGGCTAATGATTCCATGCGGCAGGATCCACGTCCTCATGCTCTCGTTCACGCCAATCTAGCATGATGTACTCTCTGCATCAAGTATAAGGATAAATTAAATTGCTAGAAATTATTTTGATTAGCCCATTTTTGAGAATTTTTGGGTTAAAAACCCTTGCAACGGGGACCGCACCCTCCGGGTTAGACACAGTGCGTGGGACCGCACCTTGTCTACATGGAAGGTGCGGACCCCGAGCTTTTTCCCAATGGAGAAAAAGTCGGGGTCCGCAGGCCAGCAGCGGTAAACCTACGGGCCCCCGCGCACATGTTTTAAGCCTAAAAACCCTCCCAAAAATGAAATAAATGACTAAAACAAAAATTGAAATGGTTAAAAAGGAAGACTAGGATGATGTGGATTACCTGGAGAAGATGGCGTTCGATTCCGACGGTTGGATTTTCCGCAATCTTCACTGGACGTTTTCTGAGAAAAAGCACTATTTTCTCACCCAAAACTCAAACGGTAGAAATGAATTGACGAAGGCCCTTTTTATAATTTTTTTGAGTAAATAAATTGAAAATTTGTTTATGTTTCACTTTGAAAAGGTATTTTTGCGACATTTTTATCCATTTCAAACAGGTATGAGTAATGTTTGTGTTTTTGTGCAGGATAACGGATTATTCAGGAAAAATCTATCGTTTTCGACGAAAAAACATTTAGAGTCATCTTTAAGCCCTTTTCTGACTCCTGAAACATGAAAAGATTGCCGAGTTCTTCTTTTAAACTCATTAAAATGGAATTAAAAGACGGTCCATTTACAACTCTTTTCCGACCGTAAAAACGTGGAAAGATTGCCGGATTTTTGTCGTTTCAAATTCGATATTGGTTATAAAATGACGTGTCATTGATCGCTTTTTTACTTTTTCGGGTCAAGGGCACTAATAACGAAAAGTACTCCTTGGTCGTAAAAGATCAAGCGGTTCTCTCAAGTATTATTTTATACTTTTTCGGGCTTGGGAGACACAAATTTACGAAAAAGGTCAACCCTGGAGTCTTCTTAAGTTTTTTTAGACTCTCTAAAATTGAAAAATGCTGAGTTTCTCCTATACTGGACTCGTTAAAATTTCACAGTAAAGGACCTGTTCAATTACAAACAGGAACGAACCACTCCTTCTTAGGGTTCAGATTTAAACTAAGTTGGACTCATCCGAAGGATAATCTTATAATCAAGCAAATGTTATCCTCCTCAAGCTTGTCAAAAATAAAGAGGTACTTGCCAGAAATGGTGGGGGAAAAGAGAGAAAAATGAGCCTGTTTGTCATACGTTGTAACCACTCTTGAACACGACACTTTTATTCACCCGGGTTGGGAAATCCTTTGCCTAACCATTGATCAAACCACATTAAAAGTCTTCAGCCAGTTTCTGGGTATTAACTTTGGGTCAATTGTCACCAAGCCATCTATCGTGTCGTTATGTGTTCAAGAGGTCACTGCCAATAAGCCATTCATCTGCAAAATATTTGTCATCCATCTTGACCATCCCTAAGTCAGTCCTTGCAACTAAATTTATTCAAATTGATCTATGATTTCGTGTTGTGGGCTTGCCTACGATAGATCACTTTCTATTGACTTCAGCTCATCATCTAGGAAGATGATCTAGAAATCGTCAGTACCTTGGGATCTGCATGCCTCAATGGCAGGTTTCTTGCCTTTGATGACGGGTTGCATCATTGACCTTTGATCAAAGGATTCCGTGACATGTTCGACATCAACACATTTATTCGCATCTCATGGATTGTACTGGGTACTTTGAGATCCATTGACATCACTGGTGGTTTCTCTCACACTTGTTAACAGTTTACATCATTGACTGGTAATCAAGTGGTTTCTACCATGTTCGACATCAACACATTCATTCGCATGGATAGAATCGTACTGTTTCGGGAAGTAGAAATGAAGACCCTGGATCTACAAACTCTACCCAATTTTACACACAACAAGCCAAAAACAGAAACAAAAACACAGTTTCTCAGGTCAAAGTAAAAACAAGGAAAACAATCAAGTCCCCAGTATGGTCGCCATTTTGTCACATGGAATAAGTCAATATTGCGGACAAGATAAACCTTCCTAGAATCTAAAGAAGACCTAATGACAAGCAAACCAACCAGACACTATCTCTCTCTAAATATGCTTTTATAAACAATGGAAAACAAGTGTTTTTAGGGCCTACCTTAGGTCCAACGCAAGTTTTTGGATACCCTCGCTCCTTTGATCCAAATGCGCTCCTTCGTTGCGAATCTGCAAACACAAACAAGGAAAACAAATTAAATAGCACCTAAAAAACCAATATCATAAAACATATTTAACATGAAAGTCAAGGAGTCCATGAAACAAATAATATGAGATGCTTGTTGAGAAAAATGAGTTTGATTGTATTAATTCAAAAGAAGAAGAACTTTACAACCTGTGCCTTGATGCTATACAAGCTCCTCCAGGGTCTAGCAGGAAGTCTCCTCTACTCTGACAAGTTTCACTCACTCCCCAATGAATCCAAAAAGGTATGTGATCTCTCCCCTTAAGCTCAACTAGGAAGTCTTGATTTCACCAGCATTTACCCTAAAAAATGTTCAGCTTCTAACCTCTCCAGCAACCAGCCCAATGCCTGAATTTATAGTGCAATGGAGGGAGGTTACTAGGTCCTCCTTCAAAGGGATAAAGCCCTCCTTCAAAGGGATAGCTCCTCTCATCAAGGGATTAGCTCCTTCTCTTTTGGGATGCATGAACCACCTCAGAGCGAACAATCCACGTCAAAATTCCTTCTAGAATCCTATAGAATTAACCCAAAGTAAGTTTTTTAAGATAAAACTTGCGCCTTTTGACTTTCACAGGGGTCCGCACCCACACTGTTAGGGACAGAGCAGGCAGGTTCGCAGTTTTTGTAAACAAAAGGTGCGGGACCGCAGGTGACAGTGAGAGAAAGTGCAGAACCAGAGTTACATTGATTTTTAATGTCTTTCTCTCATTTCCAAAGCTTGACTTGAAGAGCTAAGGTCTGAGACTTGCTTAGGAGGATAGTACAAGTGATGATAGACCCATACTGACTGCAAATAATCATGGTGACGATATTTTTGTGTAACACATGCCTAAAATTAACATGGAATCGGAGCTGAGGTGAAGACAATGCCCAATCAAGAGTGAAAGAGCAATCACCAAAGACAATAGGGACAGGAGAAAAGGATCAATGGGTTCCACATCTCTCTTCTAAGTTCACAAGGTGAAGTCGAAGTAGAGCATATTATCATAATGGTGCAACAGAAGTTTCTAATGGCCTACTTAAAGATCATTTCATTGGGAAGTTTGGATCTAAGGGTGGAAGGAAAGGCACATGCCATGATTGCGATAAGTTTGACCATCATGCAAAGGAGTGTTCAAAGGATAGGGACACATCTCTTAATGAAGAAAACAATCATTCCAGGGACATCATGATCAAAGGAATTACTGGTAATGTAGGTCATCAAGGAAATGCTCGACTCTTCAAAGAAAGCAAGGAACCCCAGGATCTCTTTTATGTACCTGATCGCAAGAAGAACCTGGTGTCCATTTATACAATGGAAGTTGAAGGTTTCAAGGTGGTACTCATCGATGGAAAGGTACATGTTTGAAAATACAATTTTCAAGATGTTTTTGAGTTTAGGGTTGCATCAAGTCCACTGGGGACCATGTCCATTAACTCAGAATCTGAGGTCTGTGATTCATATGGTGATCGGGATGCTTGAATTCAAAAATAGCATGAAGAAGGTACATGTTTGAGATGTACCGAAGTAAAATCTTATAAGGGGACCATTCCCCTCATACAGCAAGTCCACAGGCTTGGAACAACCCAAGGAGTTTGAGATTGATGATCAGGAATCTCATGGATGCAAGTGGAAGAAAGCCCTCTATGGATTGAAGAAAATCAGCCCAGGCATAGTATGAGAGGATTGATAGTTGTCAGATGTAGCTAAGATTCACTAGGAGTGAAACTAATCCAAACCATTTCCTGAAGGTTGTGGATGATAGACCTCTCATACCGACACCTTATGCGGATGAACTACTTCCAACAGGGACAAACCCTCTCATTTTCAGAAGTAAGAGGGAGCTAGATTCCGGACATATGTTTTGCAGTTAGCATGGTGAGATCATATTTGGTTGAGCCTCACTGGATTGGTGCCAAGAATTTTCTGAGATATCTTCGGGGCACAATCTCTCATGGATTGAGATACACTGCCGGAAATATGAAAACTGCATGATTATTCGAATGCTGACTGGGCAGGCGGTGTGGAGGATCACTAGAGCACTTCTCAGTGCTGGTTCTCTTTGGATTCTGCTTCAATATCACAGATGAGTAGGAAGTAGAAGTTGGTTGTTATAATTATCGCCGAGACAGGATACATAACTATGAGTATGACCTCATATGAAGTTTCCTGGTTGTGGAAACTCTTTAGTGAGTACACATGATGAATACCACTGTGATTCTCTGTGACAAATAGAGGTGGGATTCGATTATTGAGGAATCATGTATTTCTCCAGTAGATAGACATTAGATATTGCCTTATCTGGGATATGGTAAATCGATGAGCAAGGAGGCTCTATCGCATTGAGATGATGTACAAGTTGCTACACTTTGTCAGAGCCCCAAGGAAAGATCAAATTTTTGATTTTTTCGAACGACTTGGAGTCATCGAGAGACCCTTGTAAAAGGGTCCTGCATGTTGCATACATTGAGCTCTCGGAGCTCTAAGGGCTTGTAGTTCTCACTAGAGCAACATACGACCATAGGGTGACTCACCCTCCCCTAGTGGTGCGCACTGGGATAAGATGATTCGCTCTCTTATGGGATAAGATGATTCGCTCTCCTATGGACAAGATGATTTGCTCTCTTGTGGGACAAGATGATTCACTTTGTTGTGGGATAGGATGATTTTCTCTCCTATGGATAGGATGATTCACTCTCCTGTGGACAAGATGATTCGCTCTCCTATAGACAAGATGATTTGCTCACTTGTGGGACAAGATGGCTCACTCTCTTGTGAGACAAGATGATTCGATCTCGTATGTAGCAGGATGATCAGTTCTCCTATGAGGTCTGGATGATGTGTTCTCCATAATGATTGTGTAGCAGAATGATTAGTTCTCCTGTGCGGTCTGGATGATGTGTTCTCCATGACAACTGTGTAGCAAGATGATTAGTTCTCTTGTGAGGACAAGATTGATTAGTTCTCCTATCGAGGCATCCTACCCATGTAGTCTCAGACTCATGGGAAGTACCTCTCATCTGATCAATGAGTAGGGAAATGAGGATAGGGACCATAGTAGTATCAATGGGTGCATCACTGTATCTACCGTACTCCCTATGCTAGGATGACCTTCATTGATCTAGGATCAATGATACTAGTTTGGGATCAATTGTAGGAGTTGTACCCACTATGATGTTGACTTCGGGTCGGTTGAGACTGGTCTGGAACCAGTGGTACATACTCTGAGACTGACTTCAAGTCAGTGGAGGACTGGTCTCGGACCAGTGAGAGTGGTACATACTATGGCACTGACTTTAGATCGGTTGAGACTAGTCTGTGACCAATGGTACACTCTCTAAGATTGATGATACTAGCCCGGGACCAGCAGTAGGAGTGGTACCCAATATGATGCTGACTTTGGGTCAGTTGAGACTGCTCTTGGACCAGTGGTATGCACTCTAAGACTGACTTCGGATCAGTGGAGAATGGTATGAGACATTCTTGATCAATTCTTCTTCTTCATGGTTTAGCATAGTAGAGCTGAGAAGAGCAGAGTTGAGTAGAGCAAAGCTGAGCTGAGCTGAGAAGAGTAGAGCTGAGCAGAGCTGAGCTGAGCAGAGTAGAGATGAGTAGAGCTAAGCAGATCTGAGCTGAGTAGAGCAGAGCAGTGCAGGGCACTGATGGCAAAGATAGTACAGTCAGATATATGGATCAGCGGATGGAGTTCTCCCAAGTTGAGAGGGAGTGTTAAAATTGGAAACTAGGGCCAAACTCCATGTGGGTCATCTTATTTATGGCAGCTGATAATTTTATTGGATCCCTCTCATCGATAGGTGTAGGATTGATCTAAAGATCATCTGATTCCGATAATTATTTATGAAGCTATGAATTTATTTATGTTATAAAATAAATTGTCAAGTCGGCCAGCAACTTGAGTAGGCTCAGAAGCCCAATAGACATGTCTATTCATCATATATGTTTTAGTATAAATAGAGGAAAATTTAAAGTTATTTTATACACACTCTTGAAGTGATCTCCTCCTCTCCACGTCTTTGGGTTTTTGGTGAAGGAGAGAGACAGTAAGAGTATGCTCGGCTAAGTAGCTGATGCACTAGCCACAGGTGATACCCTAGACGCAGTAAGCAATAGGATTATGAAGAAATATAAATGTAGTCAATGGGTCAATAAGACACAGTGACTCAACAAGGCATGTTCACACATTCCTCTCTACCATTCTATACATATATATTCTATACGCTATACAGGTATGGGTCAACAAGACACAGTGAGTCAACAAGACCTGTTCACACAGTCCTCTCTGCTATTCTATACATATTTCCTTTATACGCTATATAGGTATGGGTCAATAAGATGTAGTGAGTCAACAAGACCTGTTCACGCATTCCTCTCTGCCATTCTATACATATATACATTTTATATATACGCTATACAGGTATGGCCATTCTACGTGAAGATTGGATACATATATACGCTCTATATATATGCTATACAGGTATGGCCATTCTATGGTTCAGAACATGTATGGTCATTCTATGGGATACATATATACGCTATATATGGAAATTATAACCGAGATAGCTGCAATTAAGGAATAACGAAGCCACAGGAAGTGAACTAGCTGCAATCAAGTGAAAATGATGAAGCCGCTGGAAATGAAGAAGTCACAGTCATGTATATGAAGTTATAGTCAAGACATAGACAGCCACAGTCAGGGAAAGGGTAGCCGCAATGATAAGGAAGAGATGCAGGTAGCTGCAGTAAGGTAATGAGATCACTGGAATGAATTGTTGTAGCCGCAATCAATCAATATAAATCTCGGTGGTATCCCTGTGATAGTTTAGATGCAATGAACAACATAACTCAGATTTCACAATGAAAATTACATTGGGTATCATCTCAGTCTCACAAATTTATATGTTACTATCTCGACATAACCACAATGATGAAGTGGGTTTCAGTATTGATCAAGAGCTTCTCAGCATACCTATAAAAGGAGACATACAGTGGCAATTGTCATCACAGTACTCAGATCTAGTATTCTTGATATGAAAAAGTATCTCAGAGGTGCGGCAAGGATGATAATCCCAACAACATGATGATGGATGAGACAGCATGATGATGGGCATATTAGTAAGGAGCAGCATGATGATGAGAGTAGATGAGAGTAACTCATTCATCTAGGTCCAGGTCTGTGATGGTACAACATGGTGCTAAATGGTAAGGTGTAGCAAATGGATGAAAGGTAGCACTACGATAGGTGAAGTCATCACCTTGGAGAATTAGTTGAAGTAGAATGTCTTCAGCTGATCTCATCATTATAGGATATGATCTATGCTCAGATCTATATAAGTCAAAGTGTTGAATTTTGTTGTAAATGTACTATCTCTCTTTGCTGAACTTTTAAGAACATAAAAGAAGAATTGATCAAGGGTTTCCCCACATTGGGGTTTGTCCCTGGCTACCGCCACATCTTTTGTCCTCTTGTCTTGGCTTGTCTTCTGTGATATATATTTATGTTCTATCTGCAGTTTACTTTATGCTGATGTGATTGCTAATCTGGAAAAGAAATTTAAATAAATTTCTCTAGCATAGAACATGCCTAAAATTAACATCTATTGATTAAACATAGAATGGAATAAAGTTCATAATACAAATATGAAAGCATCAATGGAAAATACAAACATATGGAAAAATCTTTGAACACTTTATTAGTAAAATGAAGAGTTACAGCCCAATTTGCTTGATTCAACATCACTCCTCTAGTTCAATCCCATCCTCTCCTCATAACAAGCAAGACATTTTCACATCATTACAATACTTGAAATCAACTCAAGTATCATACTAACATCATCTCCCTATAATTCAATGATTTCCATCCCCCTCATCACTTAAATGAGTGGTCTTTTTAGAGGTGAATAAAGGAATTTATGCCATAAATGGTGATAATGAATGCCCTCCCAAATATAGAATTTAGTTCCATGGAGGAAGGGATAAATGGATTGATGTTCCTTAACTCCCTACCTCATCCAATTTAGAGCTCAAAGGAGAGGATAGCCCTGGGAAACTTCCAAAAGCATCCTATGGATAAGACTATTCCAAACCCCAATGCATATTCACTCAAATTCACCTAGCACAAGACAAATAGGGCTCAAGTGTGCTGCATACCACCCTAGAAGTGTACTGGACTACACTGCAGTACACCCTAATGAAGACCTGCCTGTGCTAATCTTCTTAGAGACAATTTTTGGATGATTTCAGTCATAGAAATTCTTGGGAAGTTAGGCATTCTAATGTTTGACTTCTTTAGGGCATGTGACAACTAAATTAGGGTTTCATGGGCCCTAAAACACTGATCTATAAGATGGGAGTGATTTTCCCAAAAGGATATGTAACAGTTGCCCCCTAAAGCATGAAGTCGAAATTATATATGTCGAGTGAAATTCTTTACCATGTGGGGAGAAGGTTTCAAAGTGGAAGGTGACCTGCATCAATTACAATACATATATCATGTTAATTTGATTTTTTCTCATGAACTGTTGAGGGAAGGCATACCCATGCTTAGCATATAAACTTTCATTACATGTACATAAATCAGATAGTCGTCTATAGATATAGACTCATGTTTCTATAGATATAGACCCATGATTAGGATGACCATATGTGTAAGGCCATTGTACATTTGATTTAGTAGTCCTGAAAATATCGCAGCCCAAATGGATGAAACTAGATCCAGGGTCTTCAATCTCGTTCAATATTTTGCTCAAGTACAAGTCTAACCATGTGAATAGATGATCTGAAGTCGAACATGGGAAGACATCATCTGATTACCAACCAATGATGTAAGTCGTTAACAGAAACAAGAGGAATCACCAATAATGATAAGGACCCTCAAGGTACTACGGTACATTTCACCTGGTGTGAATAAATGATTTGATGTCGAACACCATACAAACTCTTTCAGTCGAAGGCCAGTGATGTCAACCTATCGCCAGAAGCGAGAAACCTGCCATTGATGTATGCAAACCTCAAGGTACTGAAGGGGTGTTTCTAAGTCAACTTCTTGGATAATGTGCTGATGTCGACAAGAAGTGACTCATCACAGGAGTGCCTTGACGTATCCCACATCAATGACATGAAATGAGGTAAATTATTTTGGAGATAAAAAATCGACTGACAGTAGAAGGTTCAAGAATGCCGTTCATGAAAATGAAGGTTTACAGTATTGCAAAGGATGAATTTTAAATTGAACGACTTATCTTAAACATGTCGATTACACTAAGATGAATCGGTAGCATTAACCCAAAACAAAGTAATGGATGGTATGATAGAACAACGGTGTGATGACCATCAAGCTGAATGACCCAACCCACATAGTCACGATGATGTGGTGAAAGTGTCATGTTCAAGAGCGACTTGCTACCATAAAGTGTTTTCCCCTTTTCCCAATTTTTCCCCAGTCATTTCTAACCAGTACCTCTTTATTTTTTGTCAAGCTTGAGGAGGATAACATATGATTGTTTTATAATTCCACCCTTCAAGTGAATCCATCACTATTTGATGCTTTAACGATTCTATGAAAGGTGAAACTCGGTCTTGTCTATATGGACAAGTTTGTTGTTATTTGATGTTTTTAACGAGTTTAACGACAAAGATAACTTAGTCCTTTTCATGCTTAGAGAGTTTGAAAAGAGACAAAAAGAAAAATCCACAAGTTATTTTTCGTAAATTAATCTCCCAAGTCTGAAAAAGCGTAAAATAATGCAAGAGAGATATCGTTTCCAATCCGTTAAGACGCTAGAAAGGAAAAGCGCTCGACAATCTTTTCATGTTTAGAGAGTCTGAAAAGAGCTTAAAGAGGACTCCGTTTTGAGGAATGAGTGGTGTTTAGGGTAGCAACTGGTTCCGGTGATGTTGGAACTTCTCAAAACATGTTGATTTATGTGAAGAGACTGGCTAATAAGACCACTCATTGCAACCATTCCTCAAAAAAGGTAAAACAACCAAGTGAAAGTGTATGATTGGCCAAAGAAATGGTGGTGATGGAATGAAAACAACCAAGGCTCAACTGACTAAAGAGGCTTATAGAATGGAAATCATGAGGGTTACAAATGGAAAATGGGTTCATTTTTACACAAGCTTGAACCATAGGAAACCATGCTAGGGTTCAGTTTCATGTTTACACAAGCTTGAAATGAAAAACTATGCTTGGATTCAATTTCATTTTTACACAAGATTGAAATGAAGAGCTATGCTTGAGATTGGTTTACATGCCCCTAGAATGATGAAAAGGAGAGTCTCCTATAACCAGATGGAAGTCGCTGCAGTGAAGCAGGACATTTATCCAACACTTTTTGGCTTTGCCGAGATAGGAACAAAAGTGAATGGGGTGATTCCCTTCACATAACCTACAGGGAAACTTAACTTTACCACTAGGTGCATGCCCCCCAAGCTTCATTACATTCACCTAAGTAGACTACTTGTGGCTAATAAGTGGATGGAATGAAGGTTCTTTTACAAGATCAAGTGAAAGAATCAACTGGGATTTTATGAGATCTAATCAGAGACTCGAATTGGAACTTTGCTGTAGGGGTCCTTATTTCATTTTTTAATTAGATTGACACAAGACAAGGAGCTCTGCTCATACCCTTAGTTTCATTTTTTAATGAGGTTGAAACAAGACCAGGAACTGTCCTCATAGGCATGTTTCATATTTTAACGAGGTTGACACAGTAAAAGAACCATCCTCATGTTCCTTGTTTCATTTTTTAACGATCTTGACACAAGACAAGGAACTATCCTCATGGGAGTTGTTTCATTTTTTAATGAGGTTGACATAGTAAAAGAACTATCCTCATGGGCCTGGTTCACAACTCATAAGAAGTCATGAAGGAGAGATATGATTCCAATGCCCCCAGTACATGATGTACAACATCACTGAATTTATCGTCAGTTGATGTAGGTATGGAATAGGTTGCCACATAATTAACCCGTGGCGGGGATGATACCATTGGTACAAAAGGATCATTTAAGGAAGATGGTTGACTAGGAGCTATATTTGGACCGGGAAATGAAACTAGTCAATGGTGACAATTATACCTTCATGCGGGAAACAAATCACTCGAAAGAGTGTTGAAACAATAGCTCCCATGTCATAAACATAGTCGTGCCCAAGTAGTAATTTATAATATAAAGCGCCTGGGACTACCATCACATTTAGATAAATGAGTTTTCCTCCCAAAGTAATAGGTAACTGAGGGAGGATCCCTAATGGTTGACTGGTTCCTCTGTTAAAACACAACAGATTCTATGTAACAGGCACAAGCAATGGTGAACCAAGTGCTTGCCAAGTAGTTGAGGAAATGATACTCACTGATGCACCTTCATCTATAATAGTGCTAGATATAATCATATTACAAACATGTACTATGATCTAGAAGGGCACATAAGAAGGAAGACGAAATCCTACCAGTCGATTCCAATCAAAGGAATTGACCAGACTACTTGGAGGGGTTACCGTAGAAATGGGAGAATTAACCCCTTGAGTTATGAGAGCGGGAGGATTTCCCTCCTCTATTGATGGAACATGAGAACTGCCCCCAAGCTCATTGGAATCTGAAGAAACAAAAAGAACTTGAGTGGTATAACATTCACTCTGTTTGGCAAACGTACGATTAGCTGAAGGTGAAATCGGGTCAACTATTACCTTGACCTATTGATTTGGGTCAGGTATAGACTCATAAGATTCACTTTCAGAGAGAGTGGGTTTGACTAACGGTTGATTTTGGACAGTCAATTCATATACTAGTGAAGGATTTAGGGATAGTTTCCTATGACCAGATGGAAGTCACTGCGGTAAAGCAGGAAAATTATCCAACGCTTTTTTGGCTTCATCCAGATAGGGACAAAGGTGAATGGGGTGATTTCCTTCACATAACCTACATGGACACCTAACTTTACCCTTCTTTCAATGAAATTTACTACCACTAGTTGATGGTGTGTCACCAACATGATATCCAGAAGTTGATGACACAGGATGATGTGAACGAGAAGAACATTCTTCTAAGATCTGAGGAATATCAGGACAATTTTGAAGAAGATGGTCTCCCACACAAAGTTTTCATGGATATCGAACTTTGTGAGGCGTGACGAATGCTTTCTCATTAGATATTGCATTCAAAGTAATGGTTGCTTGGTTGCTCCTCTGCTGAATTTGCTTCTTCTTCTTCTTCTTCTTCTTCTTCTTCTTCCCTTCCTTCTTCTTAGCCACCTGGTTACTAGTACTAGTACTTTCCCCAGGAGAAGAGGAAGAAGGGGAGGAAGAAACAACCAAAGAAGAAGGCAAAGGATCAACTTTAGGATCAACTTAAGGTTGATTTTGTCCAGTTGGAGGTGTACTCGATTGCAGAGAAATCACAACATTTTGAACCAAGGAGGTTGAAAAAACCCATACTCGAAAGACAATGGTACATCCTAGTAGGGATAATGTGGCCATGTAAGGAGCACCAATATTTCCAAAAGAAGAAAAAGGACTAGGATTTCCGTCAAAAGGAATTCCTTGATCGGTAGACTCCGGATTTTCACCATATGTTTCAAGCTAAGATCAACTAAGGAGCGAGCGTGGAGGATGTTATCCGCGGTCAATTAATTTTAATTTTAATCAAAGTACCATAAAAAAAAAGAAGGTTAATCTAGGAAAAATGTTTACCAAGCAACTTTGAACTGCAGAATACCTCCTGGCGAACCAAAAAGTAAAGGTAGACAATCTCCCCGAATGTTGTGTTCGGTGTATCACATTGTACAAGGCGGCTGACTCAGCTACCTAAGGATGGATATCAATCTAGTGTTGTCCTCCCATATATACCCGAAGGTACATGGAGGCCCAGTCCGTATAAGCATTTTCTAATGCAAAAATGCAGAGTGAGAGCATTCCCATTTACTTTACGTACTGTAACACCACCCTATATACCCGAAGGTATGTGGACGAGCTACGATATACTCATGTATGTGGAATGAGGTATCACACTCAAGACGTGTTGTAGACAAGTTAGCAACAACTGCTTTGTTTTACGATGCCAGAACACATCTCTAGCCTAGACCTCTAAACGTTTTTCGGTAGGTGACAATGCTCGACTAGGTAAATTCAGATAAATTTTAAGTTGATCTTCTTTATAATTTTCCTTTCAAGGTTAACCACGTGATGTATGTTTGCAATTCCTAAAATGCAACTAATATGATAAACAAAATTTTGATTTGGTTTGAACAATGAAAATGCTTAGCTAGTAGGGATAGAGCAATCAAAATTTTGACAAAGAGTAAAGAGCACATCTAATGCAATTTCCCTAGCTATTCCTTTCAAGCATTCACAAAATTTTTCAATGCAACATGCATGTATTTCTTTTTGATTTCCCTTAATGTGAATGAACAAAAAGGAAAACTAATGCACAATCGATCAATAAACTCTTTTCATAAAAATGATGATTTTGCGACAATTTCTTTTCAAGGAAAGGAAGACTTTACGACACTTTCATTTTCAAAGAAATGAGGAATTACAATACTTTCAATGAAAAGACTAATCATATGCACACATCAATCAATCGATCTTTCATGAATGAAAACTTTACGACAATTCAATTTTCGAAGGAAAAGACGATTTTATGACACTTTCTTTCGACAAAGATCAATCAACCAAAATGTTATCTTTTGACTATAGATTGAAAATGACAAAGTAAATACATAAGAAACATTTATCAATTCTACTCTAAGTAGGGCTAGCTAAGGAGATAAAAACCTATTTTCTAAGACATGACATCCATTTACAATCAGCAAACAAGCAATCTGAAGAATTTTGCAAAAAAATTAATTACAAGGTGTTGATGCCTCGAAAATCGCTGCAACAACATTGGGGATAACCACCTGGTCCGGACCTTAGTACAGCTCCTTTTCCATTTGGAATAGTGGCTCCGACTGGGGATAATGGGACCAGTTTCCCAAAAGTGGATAAACGGGATGAATGGATGATTTATAAACTAAACTAGCGGTGAGAGAATAACTAAAACTATTAACAAGAATACATAAACCATGATCTATCCCGGGAACTTATTGAGCTTTAAAGTGCAGCGCTTGATGACCTGTGTCTATAAACAGGCATATAGATGACTCCATTTAACAGACATGGACATTATTTCATTCATGATTACTATGCTTAAATAGTTAAGCAAAGTGATTAAAGCGATGTTACCACACTTATCATTTATATCATTGACATATACATGATTAAAAAGAAAGGAACATCATAAAACATCCAATAGTGGAATGAATATAGATCTGCTGTCACAGCGCATGCATATAATCAATAATAGCAAGAATAATCACATAACAATTCATATGAAAGGAATGAATTCAGACATAGATAGAAATACCATATGAGTTGCTTGACACTCCCAATATCAATCACTACTTGTAATTCTTCCTTCAACGCAGAAACATTCTCAACAAAGAAAATAGTGCACAATTGCATAAAAACTTCCTTGTTGAATTAAGAACAACTGGTCCAGTTTCATAAAAGAATATTGACTGAAGCACAATAGTGCAAACTTCAGTCTTTAACTCTGGTACAAAACTTTACGACCTTTTCCAAAACAATGAAAGGGTCTATAAATACTTAGCTAATCTACCTATCTATGAAATAGAAATCCTATTTAATTGGTATCAATCAATCTTGATATGATTTTCTTGAGCGATCTGGCAGTCGGCGGCATGATTCATCATGTAGGTTGCTTGCCTTTATATCTGAGCTGAATTATCACAAGCATTGGCTCTACTTCAGGAGGTTTTTTGAGGCGTGAACTGAGCTGGGTGGCATAGGTGGCATCCTGAATATCAGGAATCATATACCCGATCGCATCTGTTAGGCACTTAAGGGCGGCTCTTTGTGTATGCGGCTTTACCAGGAAGAACCAATATGTGTCCCAGGTTAAATTGTTAATCCCAGCGATTAATCTCCCCTTTTCCTCTAAATCAGGATAACATGATTGCTCCAATGTGTTCGTTGTTGTCAACTTTCCTGGTGTGCATTGGGAGATCATGTTTGATAAATAGAGAGTGTTATTAACCAGTTCAACTAGATTGCTGGAAGTGGATTTACATCTTGAAGCTGCCCTCTCTGCTCTCATTAACTAGGACTGCCATTCCGTAAAGAGTATATCTTTATTTGTTTCTAGGATCCTGGGCAAATTCGCCGCATGTCCTTGATCAGAATCTTGCCAGTCAAGAAATGCTGCTATGGTTTCTTCGACTTGATCCAATTCAGTTCTGGCCTTCTCTACCTGCTTATTTATGGATGCCGTTAATTCACACAGTGGCTCTGCCTAGGCGATTTGTTGACATAGAAGCTTAATTTGGGATATTAATGCAGTGTTTATTTGTAATGCTTCTGCTCTAAATTCAGCCACTTGTGGAACACCCTTTATTTTTTCGAGCTGTGATGACAATTGAGCAATTTGCTCATCTTTTGTTTTCATCATTTGCTCATTTGCTGCCTTTAATTGTGCCAATGCCTCTGATAATTCCTTCTGTTTCTGGATCGCGCTTTGGTCGATCCTTTGCTTTTCTGCCTGCAATTGTTGAGTTAGTTGACTGTTCACTTGCTGTTGTGTCAACAGAAGCTGCTTTGCCTGCTCTGCCTTCTGCTTTGTCTCAGCTAACTCTGCCTGTAATGAGAAAATCTCTTGATCCTTGGTTTTCAGTAGAAGACTTACCTCCGATGCCTTATCAATTTTCGCTGCCGAATAGGCTCCCGCATACTGCGACAGTTTTTTTAGGTCGTTGGAGGGGTCAAATTCCTCCTTCCAAACCACATTGTCTGTAACAGTTTGCTCTGGGAAAAGGGAAGGTTGATCAGTCCTTCTTATTTTCCTTTGTCGTTTCACCACTGCTTTATGCCTCAGGCTGTAGAAAACATCCAGGGGAGGAATATCTTCTACCTGGAGAATGATTTGGTCGGAGGGGTCCTTTGGTATTATATCAACGTCTTTAGAAATGTGTGGGCCGCTGGTTCCACTCAGAACCTGTGATGAAGTGATTTCTGGTGTGTCCGTTGACTTGGAAGTGTCCGTATCTTTTGAACATTCCAACCCACTAATGATGGAATCAAATTGCTTCCATTCCTGGAGCAATTTAGGGTCAATACGAGTATCTATATTGACATCAATGGTGGTTTGTTTTTGCTTTTCGGCTTGGGACTCCTTCCGCACTTTTTCCTGTTCTCTCTTCTGCTGTTCCTCTTGTTCTTTCTTTTTCCTTTCCTCATGCTCTTTCTTTTGCTTTTCCTCTTTCTCTCTTCTCTGTTTTTCCTCCTGCGCTCTCTTCTGCTTTTCTTCTTTTTCTTTTCTCTACTTTTCTTCTTGTTCTCTCCTCTGCTTTTCCTCCTGTTCCCTCTTATGATCCTTTGTTATAACCGGAGGTTCCTTTGACTGTTGCCGATCAGGCTCGCTTGATGATGTCGCTGGGGTTGTTGCTAGTAAATCTAGAGGCAGAGTTTGCAACCTCTGTTCTCTAAGTTTATTAAATTCAGTCAACCCTTCATCATTATATTTCACTTTAGCGAATGCTTTAACCTGATTTATTGTCTCAGCTGAAGAGAACAGGTCATCAAACATATCTTCTTTATGGTCAAATCTTGTCAATTTGGCCTGTTCTAGTGCAGTATAGGCAACTTTGTTTGGATCAAACTGCCTATTTGGGAGAGTCGCCAGAGTTAAGGATTGAATCTTTGTAGCTTCCTTTTCTGCATGTTTGAGATCATGCAAGGTATATACACTGCATCTCAAAGGAAAAGAGGGCAAGCCTTGCTTCTTATTTTTCTTGAGCGTTTGTGTAACACTCTCAGCAATGATTTGGTAAGAAATTTCCCTCGCCAGTAGTTTATCCGGTATGTATAAAGGGAGGACCTGAGGTCTGGCTTGGCTACTGAAAACTCTTATGTAGGTAAATCTCTCCTATCCAAACCATCTACCTATTGCGGTTAAATCAATTCCGGCTTGATAGGAAATCTTGGGAGCAGGTTTATCGAAAATGGAATAATAAATAGGCAACATAAAGCCATTACAGACTTGGTATAGATGATGTTTATAAGAAGATTTCCACAATTTCTGATGATATATATGAATACGCGTGGGGTCTTGAGTAGTCCACCTCCAGCCAAGTACGGGGAATTCAGAGTTAAAACACAGGGTATCTAGAATATAGGCACTGTAGTAGAATGGGGGAATTACCCTTTCAGAAATACGGGTCTTGCTTCTAAACTCAAGCACAACTATTGCTAATTTGTCTGAGAGGATAGTGGCCCAATCCATAATTACACTATTGCATGCCGCTTCCATTAGGGGAACCATTTCTATGGTAAAATTAGCAAAGTCATGCAATCCCCACAATCTACACATCATTATTCCAACATAGCAATAAGGAGAGGCCAGGGAATCAACTGAGTACTTACCAGACGACTCATGTTTGTGCTTGGCTGGATTTTTTCTCCAATCCCGGATGGGTTTGGATTCAACTTCATTTTCGTTTGCGAATTTCTCCAGGAACGCCTTATTATATATCTTCTCTGGCTCGGGCAAATGATACATTTGCCTTAGATCATCCGCCCTGAATGACCCGAAAATTCTCCCGTCTCTGGTGCTGAAGGTTCTATCCAGGATTGGGATTTCTTCAATCGCCCACCGCACTACGTCTGTGTATGGGAGAATTTGCTCCCTGGCTGCTATCCTGTGAAGGAAAGGGTCGGCTAAGTCCTTGAGAGTACCCTCAAATTTCAAAGTTAAATCAACAGTAGCTTCTATTGTTGTCACTGCTAGTTCTTCGGCTTCAATCAGGTTGTAGGTACCTTGCCAAGTAACTCTGATGAGACCCATACATGTAGTATCAGATATCAATCCCTTCTTTTTGTCCACGACAGCTTGTCCTGCAGCTGGTGTAGCAGAAGCGCCTGTGGTCTTCTTGGATTTCTTCCCCATTTTGCTTGAGCTTTCTCCTTTGGATGAATTCTGCACAGAGGCGAAAATAAAAAGAGATATGCCAATGAAAATCCAATACGGGAAAGATATATTGATCAAAGCGTGCTGATAGATTAACTCTAAAAATGGTCGCGGATACAATCCATGGGAAGATCTTACAATTATATTAAATAGCCGTTTAAAACCTGCCACCCCTTAAATGCTCATTATACCATTATTCGGCTGAATGACCCGTTTAAGCGTGCTATGGATGTTTTGGCGGTTCGGCGCAGGTGCATCATTGCTTAGCAGATTAAGCTTTAAATATGATTTGATCATAATATCCCTCCATTTAACGGCTTTTTTGAAATCCGCACTATATCATAATGAGGCGTCGGGAACACTTAAATCCTTATGTTGACAATTTTGAAACCCCGATCACCGATAGCGATATCGCATCGCATCGGGAGAATTGGTATTATATAAACATATGGATAGCATACCACCGATCGCCGATAGCGATATCGCATCGCATCGGGAGAATTGGTATTATATAAACATATGGATAGCATACCACCGATCGCCGATAGCGAAATCGCATCGCATCGAGGTGAATGGGCATAACAATGTGCATAGATAGTGTATCGCCGATTGCCGATTGCGATATCGCATCGCATCGGGGGTATGACCTGGGCGCCTTATTATTGTGCATAGGATATTGTCGATTGCCGATTGCGATATCGCATCGCATCGGGGTGAAGGCTTGGGGTGCTTTAAGATTGCGTATAGAGTATTGCCGATAGCCGATAGCGATATCGCATTGGCGGGAACCCATATGTCACTTATTTGTGTTTTCTATGTCATTGCGATATGCGATCTTGCGATCGCTTTATCGCAATGATAAAAGATTGTTTTATTTGATCAAAAATGGGTTTTTCAAATATGCGATCTTGCGATCGCTTTATCGCAATGATAAAAGATTGTTTTATTTGATCAAAAATGGGTTTTTCAAAAGGTTTTATATAATGTCTTCATTTGGTTTGCGGACCTTTTTCAAATAATGCAATATTGATACCAATTAACTTCTAAAGGGACCCATTTCATATGATAATTTAGTAAATATAAATGATATGAAATGGGGGGTTGTTGTAGGGCACAACAATTAGCGATTCGCTGGAAGAACCAGTTATCTCTGAAAAGCATAGAAATACTTAAACTTTTGCAAAATAGAGTTCTAATCAAAGGGGAAAATTCTAATATAACTAGGTATATATGCATTCCAAGTAAAATGAATCTATTTTTGCTAATTTCCTCTCTTTTTTTAAGAAAATAGATACATTCTAAGTTTTAAATAGGCCTCTATTGGTTTATAATGATAAAACAGAAAACCTTTCCAAATCAGCTTTTATAGTGAACTCTTCTGTCATAGGTAGAGCCTCTGCTGCCAGCAAACGCTTATAGTTTCGACATGGATACCTTTTAACCATGCTATTGTCCCTTGTTCCATCCAATTAAGAGCGTGATTAACAAAATGAATTCAAAACATGTTTTCATATTTTGTATTTCATTTCCTTTTTTTGTTATTGATAAGATAAAAAGCCATTGTCCTGGTTTGGTGGCCAGCTATTGACAATGCCATTCACTGGTAGTAATCTAACCGAACAAGCTGGCTCGTGATGAGACCCCTTGTCTTATAATTTTAAGCCATTACCCTATTTTGGTATGCAGTATTGGTAATTTCGGTTAAACTATTTCCCTATGAACATGGTAAGCAGGCTTGTAATAAGACCTCTTATCTTTAATATCATATATTTTAGAATTACACTCTGAGTAATCATAAACTTTAGTGAATGGGATGAACAATCTTCTCCTTAAGAGTAAATGGATGACAGGGTAAGAGTTGAAGATGCTGAAATTGGATTAGCTTCTATCTTGATATTGATAACTTTTTGAGACCAATTTGAAAACAGAAAATGATTTACAATACTTTTAAACTTTGAGAGGAGTTCACAAAACTTGAAATGTGGTTTCAGAATACAATGATACCTAATTTCCTAGAAATTATCCCTTTTGGTTAAGAGTTCTATTATTTTAAAAGCCAAATATCACACTACTTCTGTAGATCAAATTTTCAAACACAGAAAAGGTCAACAGTATATACCTTACAACATTATTTTCTACAAATCCTACAAACTACAAAACTCTATCAAACTGAAAGGAGAAGGGGTTACCTCCTCAATTAAAGAATTTCTTCAAGATAAGGCCATTAACACGGAGAGAATCTCTCAACCCTGATAAGTCTTGCAATATAAAGGTCGAATGGCTTATCTTTTCACAGATCTGAAATGGTCCAAGCCACATCTTCTGGAACTTGGTGTGTTTTCCCTTGTCCTCATGGGCTTTGTCCCATTTCAGAACTAAATCACCGACTTGAAATTGTTTTGAACTGGATGAGACTGAATCAAAAGCTGCCTTGATGGTTTGATGATGTTTGGCATGAATAACCTTGGCTTTTTCTCTTTCCTCTTCTAATTTTAGAATTTGATCATGTCTAAGCTGAATAGAAGAATAAGGAGTTTCTTTAGTGAACTGTACTAGGGCTAAAGAAGGAAGAACAAGATTTGTGGGCAGTACTGCTTCTTTTCCATACACGAGATTGAATGGGGAAGATCCTATAGAAGCTTTCTGTGTTATCCTATCAGCCCATAATGCAAACATTAAGGATTTGTGCCAGTTTTTATGATTTTGTTCTATAGTTCGCTTAATGATTTTGATCAGATTCTTATTAGTAGACTCTGCTAAACCATTACCCTGGGGATAGTAATTAGCAGAATACTTTAATTTAAATCCTCTTTTAATAGCGAAATCAAACATAGCATTGCCTGAGAAATAAGATGCATTATCAAAAATAAGAGCATTTGGGACACCAAACCTGGTAATGATGAATTGATCTATGAACTCAATGATTGCTTCAGAATTTGCTGTCTTCAAAGGAATGGCCTCCACCCACTTAGTGAAATAATCGGTAGCAGTAAGGATATACTTATGTTGTTTGCAAGATGGTGGAGTAATTTCCCCTATGAGGTCCAATCCCCATTGCTCAAATGGTTGTTCAATGTTGACTGGTTGCAGAGGGAAAGCTGATTTAAGTTGTCTTCCACTAGAAGTTTGACAATTGAGGCATTTCCTTACATATTCGTGGGCATCTCTAAACAGAGTAGGCCAATAGTATCCAACATGAATAATTTTGTGAGCTATTGTGTCAGCTCCAAAATGTCCTCCTGCTGGTCCATCATGTCACTCCTGCAAAACCTTTTGTGCTTCAAGTTTCTCAAGGCATCTTAATAAGATTGAATCATAATTCTGCCTAAAAAGCACATCATCAATAATTGTAAAATTCTTTGCTTTTAACCTAATAACCCTTTTGTTTTTGTAAGACAGGTTTGGAGGTGCATAACCATTCTTTAAATAAAATATTAAATCTGCATATTGAGATTCAGAATCAGTGACACTTATCTGGTTGATTTCTTCAGTTTGATCTGTATCACTTGATTCTATAATGTTGGATGCTCCTGCCAATATCCTGCAAAAACCTTGGCCCCTAACAATCTTTGCTGGCCTAATTTCTAAGTCATACTCTTGAAGCGTTGTGACCCAATTTGCCCTTTTTTCACCCAGTTCTTTTTGGATTAATAGTTTCCTAACTGCAGGGAAAGGAACTATAACTTTTGTATGGGTTTTCAAAAGGAAGGGTCTATAATGCTTGACTGCTTTAAATACAACAAAGGCTTGTTTTTCTACATCGGAGTAATTCAATTCAACACCCTGAAGATTTGAGCTAAAAAATGAAATGGGTGCTTCCAGATTGTGATCATTTAGTTGCGTAAGTACTGTGACATAAGAGAAATTGGATGCGATGGTATACAATGTAAAATGATTAGAAAAATTTGGAGTATTTAAGGCTGGGGAATTGATTATTGATTGCTTGATTAGATCAAAAGCTTCTTTTTTTGCTGATCCCCACTTAAAGACTGAATTTTTCTTAATCATTGTTTGAAGTGGCAAAATAATTTGAGAAAAATCTGGAACAAATCTTTTAACAAAATTGATCTGGCCTAAAAATGACTGCATCGATTTTTTATTGTGTGGGAAAGGGATTTCAGAGATTTATTTGATCCGATCAGGATCAATATAAATGCCATCTTTGGACACAATAAAACCCAAGAGCTTCCCTTGATCAAGAGCAAAGAAAGGCTTTTTAGGGTTAAGGGAAATACCATATCTTTTGCAACGTTGAAAAAATTGATTTAGATCATGCAAATGATTATACCTCTCCTTAGAGAATACAGTAATATTGTCTAGATAGACGACTACTGTTCTATTAATCAACCCTCTAAAAGCTATATCCATAGCTCTTTGGAATGTCACTCCTGCATTTATAAGTCCGAAAGGCATTTTCTGATATGCATATGTTCCCCATTTTGTTCTGAATGTAGTTTTAAGCTGGTCATCAGGATGAACCAGGACTTGGTTATATCCTGAGAAACCATCTAGAAAGGACATCAATTCAGAGCCTGCTACTGATTGAAGTATTTGCTCCATAGTAGGTAATGGGAAATTGTCTTTCAAGCTCGCTTTGTTCAAATTTATGAAATCAATACAGATCCGAATGTCGCCATTTTTCTTTCTGACTGGCACCATATTAGAGACCCAGTTTGAGTGTTGGACAGGAAAAATAATCTTGGCTTTCAAGAGTTTGTTAAGTTCCGATTTTATCTGGCTCTCTAAGTTTGGATGTATTTTTCTTAACTTCTGCTGAATCGGTTTCTGATCGGGAAGTACCGGAATGGTATGCTGGATAATAGATGTATTATATGTCTTCAAATCATCATATTTCCAAGCAAAAACCTGTTTATTTTTTCTTAACAGTTTAATGAATGCCTCTTTCTCTTCAAAGGAAAGTCCTAATCCTAAATTAATATTTTGAGGAGCTTGCTCAGTACCTAGATTTATCAATTCAAACCTTAGGGTAGAGCTTTGGAGCTTTGCATTAGTCACAGGTTTAAACCTGTCTTTAATATCATAAAGATCCTCCAGCTTTACCACAGGCTTAGGAATTGCATTTTCCTGAGGTGTTTCTCTCATTTGGGAGTCATGCTCATCTTCCTCAATGATTTGATTATCATAGGACTTTTCAGAAGTTAAGAATTGTAAAATATCCTCATCATGGTTGAATACTCTCCAATTAGTGACATTGTCAGGAACTGAAGGCCTAAAAAGCAATTCTACGGAAAATCTATCTGGGCTGTAGTCTTTAGAAGGTAGGAGCTTGGAAGCTACATTAGCTAGGAGATTGGCTACTGAGTTTTGAGACCTGGGAATGGAGGAAATGTTGAATGCGGAAAAGTGCGAGGTAAGTTCTTGTACTAGCGATTGATAATGCTTGAGGTGATTTGAAAGACAATGAATTGCATTCCTCACCTGTTTAACAATAATTTCAGAATCGCCAAATACTTTTTGATATTGCACTTTAAGGCCGATTGTTTTATATAATCCCTGGACTAAGGCTTCATATTCGGCTGTATTATTAGTGCATTCAAATTCTAGCCTACAGGACAGCATTGTCTTTTCTCCTTGTGGGCTAACCAAAATACATCCTGCTCCTGAGCCCTCGCTAGACTTGGACCCATCGAAATATAATAACCAAAATAAAGAAGTATTAACAATTGTATTTACAGTTTTCTCAGTATCGTTGAAACATCTAGACCTATCTGTTTGTGAAAAATTCTCAATCTGAGATGTAAAATGATTGACTGAGAAAGGGGATGGTTGGGCAACAAAGTTGCCAAAGAATGACTCTGATGAATAATTCCCCAAAATGTTGTTGTTGAATGCTACGGGTTGGTTTTCTTGCTCAAATTCAGTAACTGTATTGGTCATATGTTTCTCTTGATCGATCCTTATTTGATTTGGCTTTCCCTCATAGGGAAGCCACATATGTGACCAATCAGTGGAAATATACCCATGCAATTTTTCGGACCAATCCCTACTCAAAATTAAACCGTAAAATTCAGGTATATCGGCTATTAGGATGTCAATCCTTTGTACTACTCTGGGATCTGCAGACAACCTGATAGTTACGGAATTAATCTCTCCCACTACCTGTACTTTGGTCCTGTCCAACTGTACAATATGAATAGAAGACTTCTGGGGTTCAATGTTCAGTTTAGAACAAACTGAAGCTGGCATTATGTTAGATGATGCCCCTGAGTCAATTAAACAGTTGTGCAGGTTTCTGTTATAGATCTCATAGGTTAGAAGGAAGGGTGGAGTATGAGAATTTGATCTATCTCCAATCAAAACTGAATCGGTAGCTTCAACCATGCCTGGAGGAGGTTGGCCTGAATCATTAGCAGCTTTTGCACTGGGAAGAGGTGTAGAAGGAACAACATTCAATTCTTTAAGAAGTAATTTCTGCTGATGCTTTAATTTACTAAGTTCAAACATAGTAATGTTTGCTTTAGTTTTCTTCATGTCATCAACAATGTTATACTCCATTGAATCAGATACCACTAATGTTTTAGATGTTGAAGGACTTTTAGAAGTTGAAGGCTGGTTTTGGGGAACTGCTGCAGGTGATTTCTTTGCAGGTGTTTTTTCTTTGGTTGTAGCACCACCAACAATCCTTTACTTTGATGTTACCTGAACAGGTTCGGAAGTACTTTTGCTTCTAGTAGTGACCGGGAATGCTTCTTCTTCGTTATCGGTATCGGAGTTGGGGAGTATAAAATCCCACATTCCATGATATTCCACTACTTCTTCTTCATCATCAGTTGGTGAGATTGTTTCCTCTTCCTCTTCTTCTCCGTGCTCTGAATCTGCATTAGATATTACATTTGGTGGCTTTGATTCATTTCTCTTGTAAGTCCTAAAGGGTCTCTTGGTTGAGGTTTCAGCTACCTATTTCTTTATCTCAACCATTTCATTTGATAAAGTTTTTAGGACTTTTTGCAAACCTTCCATGTCATATGGGTCTTTTGGGGTCTTCTTTCTTGAGTCATCTTTAAAAGAGACTTTTTTGGCTTTTCTGTCTTCCAGAGCAGCTTTCTTCTCTAGAGCATTGATGCGTTTTTCCACAGCAAGTGCTTCTCTCATGTTTTCAGCTAAGGTAGGTTTCCCAGCCCTGTCTACAAAAATGGCTATATTGGCAGGTAGGGCGGTGATATACCATTCGCTTCGAATTTGTTCACTTGGTTTGGAATCTGTAGGGATTTTATTCAGGAGTTTATTGAAGCGAGCATTAAATTCCTTAATTGGTTCCCTATGCCCTATTCTCAGATTGGAGAGATCGTTTATTAGGGTAACCAAAGACCTATCATCTCCATATTTGGTAAGAAACTGCTCTTGGCAAGTGTTCCAACTGGTAATGGAACCAGAGGGTAAAGAGAAATACCAGGATCCTGCTGATCCTTGCAAGGTGTAAGGGAAAAGTCTAACAACAACATCTTGTTCAGTTACTCCTTTCAAGTTGACTGCTAACATGAAATTATTAATGTGTTCCTCAGCCTGGGTCCCATCATTTGGATTAAAATTGGGTAGCCATTTTTCAAGAGCATCTGGTAATGGATGCAATGGTGCAGGCATATTGACTGCACCAGGTCTGGTCCATGGATCTGCCATTATAATAGCAGTAGTGTTTGATACTACCACTGGAACTCCAGATGTCTGGGAAGGAAATAATGTTGAGGAATGAGCAGGTTGGGATGCTGAAGCTTCTAATCCCTGGTGAACAACAATATGTAATGGGGGAGTGGATGGTTGACTTTGCAGATGAGAAGTTGAAATGGATGATGTGGATGAAAGCTCTTCACTGTCAGATCCTTCAGTATTTTTCTTCACCTTTTTCCTTTTGGGTAAAGGGAACTCAATGGGTTCAATACCGAGCTTTTCGCTCTGAAGTCTGGTGAGAGGGTGAGGTAAATTGAACTGCGAAGTCGCACTGCTTGTGATACCTCAGATTTTTGTGGTGAAATCGAGAAGCTCTGAAGTTTGTGGATAAGAGAGTGGACTTCAGGTGATTCAAGACTTAATTGTTCTGGAGCATGATGGGTTTGAGCAGTGGTAGTTGATTCTTCTTCTTCTTGTTTGGATACTGGAGAACCAACATGCGAATGAGAAGTTCGAGGGGATTCGGAGGGAGAATTACTCTTAGAATGGCTTGCAGATTTGGGTTTGTTTTCCATTCACAGTCAGGCCCTCCTTCTAGCGCCAAAAATGTTGATGCCTCGAAAATCGCTACAACAACATTGGGGATAACCACCCGGTCCGGACCTTAGTACAACTCCTTTTCCGTTTGGAATAGTGGATCCGACTGGGGATAATGGGACCAGTTTCCCAAAAGTGGATAAACGGGATGAATGGATGATTTATAAACTAAACTAGCGGTGAGCGAATAACTAAAACTATTAACAAGAATACGTAAACTATGATCTATCCCGGGAACTTATTGAGCTTTAAAGTGCAACGCTTGATGATCCGTGTCTATAAACAGGCATATAGATGACTCCATTTAATAGACATGGACATTATTTCATTCATGATTACTATGCTTAAATAGTTAAGAAAAGCGATTAAAGTGATATTACCATACTTATCATTTATATCATTGACATATACATGATTAAAAAGAAAGGCACATCATAAAACATCCAATAGTGGAATGAATATAGATCTGCTGTCACAGCGCATGCATATAATCAATAATAGCAAGAATAATCACATAACAATTCATATGAAAGGAATGAATTCAGACATAGATAGAAATACCATATGAGCTGCTTGACACTCCCAATATCAATCGCTACTTGTAATTCTTCCTTCAACGCAGAAACATTCTCAACAAAGACAATAGTGCACAATTGCATAAAAACTTCCTTGTTGAATTAAGAACAACTGGTCCAGTTTCATAAAAGAATATTGACTGAAGCACAATAGTGCAAACTTCAGTCTTTAAGTCTGGTACAAAACTTTACGACCCTTTCCAAAACAATGAAAGGGTCTATAAATACTTAGCTAATCTACCTATCTATGAAACAAAAATCCTATTTAATTGGTATCAATCAATCTTGATATGATTTTCTTGAGCGATCTGGCAGTCGGCGGCATGATTCATCAGGTAGGTTGCTTGCCTTTATATCTGAGCTGACTTATCGCAAGCATTGGCTCTACTTCAGGAGGTTTGTTGAGGCGTGAACTGAGCTGGGCGGCATAGGTGGCATCCTGAATATCGGGAATCATATACCCGATCGCATCTGTTAGGCACTTAAGGGCGGCTCTTTGTGTATGCGGCTTTACTAGTAAGAACCAATATGTGTCCTAGGTTAAACTGTTAATCCCAGCAATTAATCTCCCCTTTTCCTCTAAATCAGGATAACATGATTGCTCCAATGTGTTCGTTGTTCTCAACTTTCCTGGTGTGCATTGGGAGATCATGTTTGATAAATAGAGAGTGTTATTAACCAGTTCAACTAGATTGTTGGAAGTGGATTTACATCTTGAAGCTGCCCTCTCTGCTCTCATTAACTGGGACTGCCATTCCGTAAAGAGTATATGTTTATGTGTTTCTAGGATCCTGGGCAAATTCGCCGCTTGTCCTTGATCAGAATCTTGCAAGTCAAGAAATGCAGCTATGGTTTCTTTGGCTTGATCCAATTCAGTTTTGGCCTTCTATACCTGCTTATTTATGGATGTCGTTAATTCACACAGTGGCTCTGCCTGGGCGATTTGTTAACACAGAAGCTTAATTTGGGATATTAATGCAATGTTTATTTGTAATGCTTCTGCTCTAAATTCAACCACTTGTGGAACGCCCTTTATTTTTTCGAGTTGTGATGACAATTGAGAAATTTGCTCATCTTTTGTTTTCATCATTTGCTCATTTTCTGCCTTTAATTGTGCCAATGCCTCTGATAATTCCTTCTGTTTCTGGATCGCGCTTTGGTCGATCCTTTGCTTTTCTGCCTGCAATTGTTGAGTTAGTTGACTGTTCACTTGCTGTTGTGTCAACAATTGCTGCTCTGCCTTCTGCTTTGTCTCAGCTAACTCTGCCTGTAATGAGAAAATCTCTTGATCCTTGGTTTTCAGTAGAAGACTTACCTCCGATGCCTTATCAATTGTCGCTGCCGAATAGGCTCCCACATACTGCGACAGTTTTGTTAGGTCGTCGGAGGGGTCAAATTCCTCCTTCCAAACCACATTTCCTGTAACAGTTTGCTCTGGGAAAAGGGAAGGTTGATCAGTCCTTCTTCTTTTCCTTTGTTGTTTCACCACTGCTTTATGCCTCGGGCTGTAGAAAACATCCAGGGGAGGAATATCTTCTACCTGGAGAATGATTTGGTCGGAGGGGTCCTTTGGTATTATCTCAACGTCTTTAGAAATGGGTGGGCCGCTGGTTCCACTCAGAACCTGTGATGAAGTGATTTCCGGTGTGTCCGTTGTCTTGGAAGTGTCTGTATCTTTTGAACATTCCAACCCACTGATGATGGAATCAAATTGCTTCCATTCCTGGAGCAATTTAGGGTCAATACGAGTATCTATATTGACATCAATGGTGGTTTGTTTTTTCTTTTCAGCTTGGGACTCCTTCCGCACTTTTTCTTGTTCTCTCTTCTGCTGTTCCTCTTGTTCTTTCTTTTGCCTTTCCTCATGCTCTTTCTTTTGCTTTTCCTCTTTCTCTCTTCTCTGTTTTTCCTCCTGCGCTCTCTTCTGCTTTTCTTCTTTTTCTTTTCTCTGCTTTTCTTCTTGTTCTCTCCTCTGCTTTTCCTCCTGTTCCTTCTTATGATCCTTTGTTATAACCGGAGGTTCCTTTGACTGTTGCCGATCAGGCTCGCTTGATGATGTCGCTGGGGTTGTTGCTAGTAAATATAGAGGCAGAGTTTGCAACCTCTATTCTCTAAGTTTATTAAATTCAGTCAACCCTTCATCATTATATTTCACTTTAGCGAATTCTTTAACATGATTTATTGTCTCAGCTGAACAGAACAGGTTGTCAAACATATCTTCTTTATGGTCAAATCTTGTCAATTTGGCCTGTTCTAGTGCAGTATAGGCAACTTTTTTTGGATCAAACTGCCTATTTGGGAGAGTCGCCAGAGTTAAGGATTGAATCTTTGTAGCTTCCTTTTCTGCATGTTTGAGATCATGCAAGGTATATACACCTCATCTCAAAGGAAAAGAGGGCCAGCCTTGCTTCTTATTTTTCTTGAGCGTTTGTGTAACACTCTTAGCAATGATTTGGTAAGAAATTTCCCTCGCCAGTAGTTTATCCGGTATGTATAAAGGGAGGACATGAGGTCTGGCTTGGCTACCGAAAACTCTTATGTAGGTAAATCTCTCCTCTCCAAACCATCTACCTATTGTAGTTAAATCAAATCTGGCTTGATAGGAAATCTTGGGAGCAGGTTTATCGAAAATGGAATAATAAATAGGCAACATAAAGCCATTACAGACTTGGTATAGATGATGTTTATAAGAAGATTTCCACAATTTCTGATGATATATATGAATAGGCATGGGGTATTGTGTAGTCCACCTCTAGCCGAGTATGGGGAATTCAGAGTTAAAACACAGGGTATCTAGAATATAGGCACTGTAGTAGAATGGGGGAATTACCCTTTCAGAAATACGGGTCTTGCTTCTAAACTCAAGCACAGCTGTTGCTAATTTGTCTGAGAGGATAGTGGCCCAATCCATAATTACACTGTTGCATGCCGCTTCCATTAGGGGAACCATTTCTATGGTAAAATTAGCAGAGTCATGCAATCCCCACAATCTACACATCATTATTCCAGCATAGCAATAAGGAGAGGCCAGGGAGTCAACTGAGTACTTGCCAGACGACTCATGTTTGTGCTTGGCCAGATTTTGTCTCCAATCCCGGATGGGTTCGGATTCAACTTCATTTTCATTTGCGAATTTCTCCAGGAATGCCTTATTATATATCTTCTCTGGCTCGGGAAAATGATACATTTGCCTTAGATCATCTGCCCTGAATGACCCGAAAATTCTCCCGTCTCTGGTGCTGAAGGTTCTATCCAGGATTGGGATTTCTTCAATCGCCCACCGCACTACGTCTGTGTATGGGAGAATTCGCTCTTTTGCTGCTATCCTGTGAAGGAAAGAATTGGCTAAGTCCTTGAGAGTACCCTCAGATTTCCGAGTTAAATCCATAGTAGCTTCTACTGTTGTCACTGCTGGTTCTTCGGCTTCAATCAGGTTGTAGGTACCTTGCCAAGTAACTCTGACGAGACCCGTACATGTAGTATCAGATATCAATCCGTTCTTTTTGTCCACGACAGCTTGTCCTGTAGCTGGTGTAGCGGAAGCGCCTGTGGTCTTCTTGGATTTCTTCCCCATTTTTCTTGAGCTTTCTCCTTTGGATGAATTCGGCACAGAGGCGAAAATAAACGTAACACAGAGATATGCCAATGAAAATCCAATATGGGAAAGATATATTGATCAAAGCGTGCTGAGAGATTAACTCTAAAAATGGCCACGGATACAATCCATGGGAAGATCTTACAATTACATTAAATGGCCGTTTAAAACCTGCCACCCCTTAAATGCTCATTATACCATTATTCGGCCGAATGACCCGTTTAAGCGTGCTATGGATGTTTTGGCGGTTTGGCGCAGGTGCATCATTGCTTAGCAGATTAAGCTTTAAATATGATTTGATCATAATATCCCTCCATTTAACGAATTTTTTGCAATTCGCGCTATATCATAATCGGGCGTCGGGAACACTTAAATCCTTATGTTGACAATTTTGAAACCCCGATCGCCGATAGCAATATCGCATCGCATCGGGAGAATTGGTATTATATAAACATATGGATAGCATACCACCGATCGTCGATAGCGAAATCGCATCACATCGGGGTGAATGGGCATAACAATGTGCATAGATAGTGTATCGCCGATTGCCGATTGCGATATCGCATCGCATCGGGAGTATGATCTAGGTGCCTTATTATTGTGCATAGGATATTGCCGATTGTCGATTGCGATATCCCATCGCATCGGGATGAAAGGTTTGGGGTGCTTTAAGACTGCGTATAGAGTATCTCCGATAGCCGATAGCGATATCGCATCGGCGGGAACCCATATGTCACTTATTTGTGTTTTCTATGTCATTGCGATATGCGATCTTGCGATCACTTTATCGCAATGATAAAAGATTGTTTTATTTGATCAAAAATGGGTTTTTCAAAAGGTTTTATATAATGTCTTCATTTGGTTTGTGGACCTTTTTCAAATAATTCAATATTGATACCAATTAACTTCTAAAGGGACCCATTTCATATGATAATTTAGTAAATATAAATGATATGAAATGGGGGGTTGTTGTAGGGCACAACACAAGGGTGGGAATCTGGCTCTAGGAAGATCAACGCAGACCAAAGAGGGAGTAACTACACTGTAGTGCATTGTCTCTAACTGGAAGGTGCATTGGAGTGCGCTGTCTCTATGGCTAGTCTGTGTTGATTCCTGTGAGGCCACTCAAGAGTCATCTAACCTCAAATTTTGTTCAAAATTAAATGCAAAAGGCTAAATTACAACAAGTAAAGTATGTCAAGGTATCTAAAGAGGCTAATAACCTACTAAGATGGATAATCTCTCCTCAGTATGGTCACCAATTTGTTTTTGGAAGTTTTAGTGTCTACGAATAAACATTTAAACCCCTAGACTAGTAGCTAAGCCTAGAACAATAGTGCAAAGCATTCTCTACCTTTTATATAACCAATAGATTAAATAAGATAGTAAAGAAGCCTACCTATAGCATTCACTTACTCCTTATCTCCCTTGACCAATTATGTCACTCCTTTCCGTACTTAATCCGCTTGAAAAGTACCTGCACATAGACGGATCTATTGATTAAACATAGAATGGAATCAAGTTCATAATAAACATATGAAAGAATCAATGGACAATACAAACATATGCAAAAATATTTGAACACTTTATTAGTAAAAGGAAGAGTTACAACCCAATTTTCTTGATTCAGCATCACTCCTCCAATTCAATCCCATCCTCTCCTCATAACAAGCAAGACATTTTGACATCATTAACTTGAAATCAACTCAAGTCTCATACTGACAACATCTCCCTATAATTCAATGATTTCTAGCCCCCTGGTCACTTAAATGAGTGGTCTTTTTATAGGTGAATAAAGGAAGTTATGATAATGAATGCACTCCCAAACTTAGAATTTAGTTCCATGGAGGAAGGGATAAAGGGATTGATGTTCTTTAACTCCCTACCTTATCCGATTTTGAGCTCAAAGGAGTGGATAGCCTTAGGAAACTTCTAGAAGCATCCTATGGATAATATTCCAAACCCCAATGCATATTCGCTCAAATTCGCCTAGTGCAGGCCAAAGAGGGCTCAAGTGCGCTGCATAGCACCCTAGTAGTGTACTGGACTGTGCTGCAGCACACCCTAATGAAGGCCTGCATGCTGATCTTCTTAGAGACAATTTTTGGATGATTTCAGTCATAGAACTTCTTGGGAAGCTAGGCATTTTGATGGTTGACTTCTTTAGGGCATGTAACAAATGAATTAGGGTTTGATGGGCCCTAAAGCACTGATCTATAAGATGGGAGTGATGTGCCCAAATGGATCTGTAACAGGGTCTTCAGAAATTATCTCCAAAATTCTACGGACCTTATCAAATACTTCGGCACATTGGTGAAGTAGCCTACAAACTAGCCTTTCCACCCACTGCAAAAATCCATCGCATATTTCATGTATCATGCCTCAGGAAAGTGGTGGGGAAAATTGTAGAATTCAAACCAGTCTACCTGAATTGGATGAAGAAGGTTCAATTTAGATCCAATCGGAACAGGTCCTTGACAAGTGAGAATGACATATGTGTGGTCGTACAATCAAGGAAGTCCTTGTGAAGTGGGAACACACCTCTCGAGAAGATGCGACCTAGGAACCAACCACTATTCTTCAGCCATTTCTATAGGTTCAGCCTTGAGGACAAGGCTGTTTTTATGGGGGAGGGAATGTTAGGGTCCAAACCTAACCCCCTTATTTATGTAATAGGGTGGAGCCATAGTTATATTTACTTCAAGAGTCAATAAAGCCCATATTAATAATTGTAAGCGGTTGACCCGTATTTAAATAAAGTGACCACAATTAGTTGCAAATGGGCCATGGTATTAGATAGATGGTATTAAGAGAACCATGGTACTGACCCATGGTATTGCATGTATGAATCCTATTTAAAGGATAGAGACTCCCCATTGAGGAGCATCGTGTCTTATTTTGTAATTGATCCCTTCTCTAACGGAGGTTGACACCTCGAAGAGGCAAGTGAGCATTGCTTTCATCTCTGAATAATAAAAAACATGTTATTTCTCATTTTGTTCTATGTTCTGGGTTGTGTCTCTTCATGGTATTAGATAGATGGTATTAAGAGAACCATGGCACTGACCCATGGTATTGCATGTATGAATCCTATTTAAAGGATAGAGACTCCCCATTGAGGAGCATCGTGTCTTATTTTGTAATTGATCCCTTCTCTAACGGAGGTTGACACCTCGAAGAGGCAAGTGAGCATTGCTTTCATCTCTGAATAATAAAAAACATGTTATTTCTCATTTTGTTCTATGTTCTGGGTTGTGTCTCTTCATATATTTAGTATTATGGAATCTTCTCACAGGTCAAGAGCATAAAAGGAAGCCCTACAATCATATTATCATGTCAGAGTTGGATTGTTGAAGGATTATTCACTTATGGGGACCTTTTCACTCCCTCATCCTCTCCTTCCTGGCAACTCATCTTCAGTGGCCTATATCAACATGATATCATCTTCTACTATCTTGGTTGATCCATGGATTGTACAAGACAAAACTGACATCCAAATTTTTGGTCACTAAATTCCGCTAAGCCCCATTGAGCTAGATTACGAAGCCATTTATTCGGCTTGTGCGGTTTCCTATTTTGATTCACTTAATTGGGTAGACATATCACTAGCCTATTGTACATCTTCTATGTGTGTATTCCCTACTGAAAAAAGCATCATAGAAGTCATGATGTTGGATGATGCATCATGGGACCAACATCACCATTGTTCCTCCTTACCTGATTCCATTGAGGATAGTCTTAGTGATGTATAATCACCCAATTTTGTCGATCTTTTTTATGAATTTTGTGTCTATTCATGAGGTCGATTCTGAAAATAACATTTTTAATATCTAAGAGATGATACTTCTTGGCATTTCCATCAAACCATATGTTGTTGAAAATCTACATATTGGAGCATCTTGTTCTCCATCTGAGATCGAGACTTATCAAGCCCTTCTTCGTGAGTTTCAAGATGTGTTTTCCTGCGCCTATGAGTAGATGTTAGGCATCAACCCAACTTTAGTTGTACATGAAAGTAAGACATATCTTGATGCCAAAATAGTCCCACAGTGCCTTCATCTACTCCATACCAAGAATCCTGCATGTATTAAGGTTGAATTTGAAAGCTTCTTCGATTTGGCTTCATATACCTCATTCCTTTAATTGATTGGGTGTATAATGTAGTTTCTGTATGAAGAAACATGGCAACATTTGAGTGTATGTCAATTATCAGGATGTGAATCATTCATATTTGAAGGACAATTATACCACCCCACTTACTTGTTGGGTGTGGAACCTAATTATCTTCTTTATCCAAAGGTATCACCGCATTTGACCCCATTTCGTAATGCGGTGGCAACTCCGCCCATTTACGCATGCTGCCAGGGAGGTCCAATGTGGCGCCCCTGAAGCTAAAAATAGATGTAAAATTGCCTTGTAAAATGTTGTAATTTCGTAGTCAATTTGGGTCGTTCATTAGGTGAAAATCTAACGGTAGAAGTTATGTTAATTTTTGTTTTTTTGCCCTAGAAGGAAACCCCTCTCCATATGTGAGGGAATTGTATTGCAGCTATGCAGATGTGTATTTTGAGCAAGAATGAGAGACGAGACTGAGAGCGAAGAGGTAATTACAGCATATTTGTTGTAGGCTTCATCTCTTCATTTTGCTAGATAATATAAAAGGAAAGACTTTTCCAACATGTACAATAACATCATATGTACTCAACACCGCATATGAAATATCCACAAAAAACTACATGCACATAGCATTACATATGCAACATGTGCATGAGAATAGTACCACACATCAAAAAACACATTGTCTTTACCAAGCAACCTTACCTCCATTGTCTTATCCATGCTTGTCCTAGCATGTCGCAAACCACACTACTTTTATTTTTCTATTGTATCCATCGATATAACCTGTCCATAACAAATACATAATATAATCACATAATATCATCTCATAAGCATATGAGACTGATCTTGTATATTTGTCATGACTACTCTTCCCACTTGATTCCTCATAACCAAGAACCTCTTCCTTCTATTCGCCTATGTAAGCAATTATTCCTCCACAAGGACAATTCCTCATTACCCTGTCAAATAGAGACATAGATACATACATACATATAAAATGATTAGAATAAAACAAGCATCATCTTGTCAAACAACGACATACATACATACATGTATTCATATATAAACATCAACATAATCATGATCATAAAACAATTATCAGGTAACATAAGATCCCGGTTAAGAGAACTCCCTTATTTATGCACAACATTGAGAACAATCGTTCCCAACATATCCAAGGCAAATGACACCTCGGATCCATTTACGTTACCTTTTCTGGTTACCTTTCTCATGTTTGTCCTATCATCATCCACTTACCACAATGGACCCAACCAGACCAACAAATTGTCATAGTCTTACCTTCTGTTGCACTTAATCATGCATCGAGCTTCATTTGAATCTTACATCACCTATCGGATACCACACTACTTTCCCTAAGCTCCATCAAATATTCCTCTTCCCCAAACCAATTCCCAAGACTCAAAATATAAAAGGCAAGCCAAGAAACAAATAAGAAACAAAGCCATGAAAACCAATAGTGATACGACAGCAGAACAAATTGTCATAGCTATGCACCAGACACACTCAAAATCACAAATCAAGAGCAACAATCATAAAAGGCCAAAAGCGCAAGAATAACAACACATACCATGACTCAATCCCCATGGTTCCTAAGGGAAAATCAACCTAAGCATTCTTCAAGATTCACAACAATTTCTCTTTCCATGCAACTCACTACATTATACTACCATAACACATAATATCAATGCATAAATAAACATAACAATACATCAGTTACCTTGCCTTCTTGTGCCAAGCATGCTTCCTTGCAACTGAAAACATTCATTCCATCTCTCAAGGGACTGCAATTATCTTTACAGATCCACTTGTAACTATAGACTAGCTAATATACCTATCAAGTACATTTTCATGAATCTTTCACATATCCACATAATGTCAAACAAAATCAAGTCTAAGAAGACTCCATGTATGCAAAGCACTCATTTTTTTGGAATTATGGTTTCCCAAACATAGGAAAATAAATTCTTCCACAATTCCTTTCTTTTACCCTTTCACCTTGCTACAATTGAGGCTCACTATACACTATCACATCACACAACTGTTAGTTATATAAACACATCAACTATTACCTTGTCACACTAATACCAAGCATGTTTCCTGCAACTGCTCACACATGTCAGTCTCACATTCTAAAGATCAAAACAATAATATCTAACAATTTGAAATCAATTTCCCCAATGTTGAAAATGGCAACAAGAAATGCTAAAAATAGAATTGTTTAGAAAATCTTCGGCAAAATCACATAATCAATCATTTGTCGATGCGTTTCGAACCAACCAGTGTGGTTCATCGTCATCGTCAGTGATAACTTGTCCTGACGATGAACCACACTGGTTGGTTCGAAATGCGTCAACAAATGATTGATTATGTGATTTTGCCGAAGATTTTCTAAACAATGTTATGGATCACAGAAGTCTAAATTCCTTAAAAATAGAATTGCTAAAAGTAGCACTATTATAAATAGCAGTTTGGGTACCAGTGCTAGATTGGGAAACAGGGAATGAAAAATGGAAGTGCTAAAAATAACATTCTATTTTTAGCAATTCAAGATGGATTCCAATTTTAGTCAGTCCTTGGACTAAAATAGGAAGTAAAATTCGAATTTGAACTTAACAACTGTTTGAAAATAAATTAATTAATTCACCATGAGTTAATTAGTTGTGAAAAATCAAACATGAAGTCTATGTGAGGACATGCAACAGTTTCTGAATTAATTGAGGAATTTATCCACCAGTTAAGAGATAAGGATGAGTTCTAATTTGAGTTGTAATTAGTTGGCTCATTTAACTGAGTTAAGTCCATTTAGATTGATTTAAACAATTTGTTTAAATTAATGTGAGTTTAGTTAGTTAATCCATGCTTGCATATAACTACTGCACTTTAGATAACTGAATATTCTCTCATGAATAACTCATGCATGTCAGTTCATTCAGAGACCCAGTTGAGACGAGAGGAGGGACAATGTACTATCAGTTGGATGGATTTTTTCCTATAAAGGAAAATCATCCAAGCAGAAGGATTAAGGTTCCTTGAGGATTGTACAGATTTATAGGGTGTGAGATCAGTGTGAGAGATCAGTGTTACACTTGGTAATAGGAGGATCACCCAGGAGAAACTTGCAAGGAAATAGGAGGCTTGGAGGGCTTGAGGAAGACATATTCTATGTCTATTGAGTCTGTGAGTAGTATTTTTTGAGTGAAGAGAGATTAGGATGGCTTGAGAGCTAATTCTTTTTGCAACTTGAACAAGATTTCCACTTGTATGATAATACAGAGTTGGGATTTTAGGCTGGTGATTTCCCCAGTGATATATCTTTTGTTTTATGGTTGATTACTTCTGATTCTCATTTATATTTTTTCATGCTTGATGTTTCTCATGTTCAATTAAGCTTCTGTTCAATTTTTGTAGAAGTAGATCAAGTTTTTTTTTTAGTACATTGCATTACCATGTGATCTACAGTGGGAATTTCTACATGGTATCAGAGCAAAGGTGATCAAAGGAGAGAACAATATACTGAGAGGAGATTTCAAAGTTTTGAGTTTTGGGCCAAGAGTTTGCAGAGAAGATCGGAAACTTTCTGTACAAAATTTTCAAAAACAAATAGCAGATTTGGATTCCTTGTGGAAAAAGGCCCAAATTCAAAAAAAAAAATCAGCTAAATCGGAGTTCGGATGAGGGAGATATCGTTGATTTAAAATCAACTCTTTTTCCAGAAACTTTTGTGACGTCAGGAAAGTGGAAACAGATTGGTGTGCTAGCCAAGAACTAGTGTACACTTGAGGTACAAGATGCATGCAAAGCTTTGAGGAGCAAGGCAAAGGCTAGATACTTGGTGGTTGAGAGGGAGAGTAAATTAACTCTCAACATGTAGTGCCAGAAGAAGTCTCAGATAATTGTGGAGGAGCCAAAATTGGTGAAGCAACTTTAGGAGGTTGTGGAGTAGCCACAAGTGGATAAGTCGATAGGAGACTGAGCGGAGGCATCCACTCATGCAAAGACCTCTAGTAGGGGGAAATTTTGAGCCAAGTGGAAAGAGGGATCACATGTAGCCATACCTCCAGGTGGGAGGTGGGAGGTGGGGCGATGTGATGTGATAGTCCGAAGAAGGCTGGAATAGGGGCAGGATCCTTGAGGTACCCAACCTCTTTGATTCGAATTTACTACAAGAGCCTCAATGAGGAGTAGCAGGACTAGCTGAGTGGGTAGAGACAGATGCAAATGGAGCGACAGAGAGAGCTACAGTGCAGGAATCCCAAGACAGCGCAGAGCTAGCAGGTTGTAGCAATGCGGGAGGAAGAAGTGTGTTGCACCAATGCAGGATGGCACAAGGAGGTGTGCAATGGTGTGAATACATGGAGATTTTGCAGTAGCACAGAGGTCAGAGAGGGAGCACTTGTCAGCAGCAGGTAGAGCTTCAACATCAAAGTATGTTTCTAGCCCAACAGAGAGGTCAGTTGGGAGTTTTTTTGTTCCGAGAGTTGCTGGAGCAACCACACTTGGTAGAAGTGTTGCATGTAGGACATTATGAAGTTACAGGATTGGGTTTGAGAGTAAAACTTTCTTGTTGAGAGGGAGTGTTGAAAATGGAAACAAGAAATGCTAAAAATATCACTGCTATAAATAGCAGTTTGGGTACTAGTGCTGGATTAGGCAACAGGGAATGATAAATGGAAGTGCTAAAAATAGCATTCTACTTTTAGTAGTTCAGGATGGATTCCAATTTTAGTCAATCCCTGTACTAAAGTAGGAAGTAAAATTCGAATTTGAACTTAACAGATGTTTGAAAATAAATTAATTAATTCACTATGAGTTAATTAGTTGTGAAAAATCAAACATGAAGTTTATGTGAGGACATGCAACAGTTTCTCCATTAATTGAGGAATTTATCCATCAGTTAAAGAGATAAGGATGATTTCTAATTTGAGTTGCAATTAGTTGGCTTATTTAATTGGAAGTCCAGTTAGATTGATTTAAATAGTTTTTTTAAATTAATGCGAGTTCAGTTAGTTAATGCATGCTTGCATATAACTGTTGCACTTCAAATAATTGAATATTCTCTCATGAATAATGCATGCATGTCAGTTTAGTTAGAGACCTAGTTGAGATCAGAGGAGGGACAGTGTACTATCAGTTGGATGGATTTTTTCGTATAAAGGAAAATCATCCAAGCAGAAGGATTAAGGTTCCTTAAGGATTGTGTAGCTTTACAAGGTGTGAGATCAGTGTGAGAGATTAGTGTTACACTTGGTACCAAGAAGATCACCCAGGAGAAACCACGCAAGGAAATAGGGTGCTTGGAGGGCTTGAGGAAGATATATTCTATGTCTATTGAGTCTGCGAGCAGTATTGTTTTAGTGCAGAGAGATCAGGATGGCTTGAGAGCTAATTCTTTTTGTAACTTGAACAAGATTTCCACTTGTATGATAATACAGAGTTTTGGTTTTAGGCTGGTGCTTCCCCAGTGATATATCTTCTGTTTTATGGTTGATTACTTCTGATTCTTAGTTATATATGTTCGTGCTTGATGTTTCTCATGTTTGATTAAGCTTCTGCTCAATTGTTGTAGAAGTAGATCAAGTGTTTTTATTTAGTACATTGCATTACCAGGTGATCTACAGTGGGAATTTCTACAACCAAAACTAACAATCATGTCATAATCCATAGTCAACTCATAGTCCTTAGACAAAATGCTACAACTATCACCTACTATACTTAAGTAAATATGAATTGTATCAACATATATGTGTTAGTACAACCATCTCAAAATAAAATCATTTGGTCACATACTCATATTATGCAATTCATCAAACATTCAACCAACTTTCAACATACAATGTTAAATAAATCAAGTAGACAACATAAAAAAACTATCAAGCACCAAATATATGACATAAGCGAGCTCATACCTTACTGTATCTCAAGAGAGGCTATCTTGTCTGCACAATCAACCTAGTTAGAACGATATAAATTCTCAACACATCAACTCAATTATAAACCATGATATCCATAACAGTGACTAACTAACATGTTCACATCGTAAGTTCATAATCATTTGTCATTCATGCATAACAATCACATATGTACGACCAGTCTAGATTAGTATGACACCATATCACCAATATGTCAGCTCATATATGAGTACTGCAACCATAACCATCTACATAGGCCATGCCAGGTTAACACAATATATATATATATATATATATATATATATATATATATATATATATATATATATATATATATATATATATATATATATATATATATATATATATATATAGATATATATAAGATCAATATCTTCAATGCAATTAACATAACCATCACGCATATGACCAATCCAAATTACAACATCAAGAACCCAATGAAATAACCCTAATCATCAAGTTAATAACATAATAACAACAGTAATATATATATCATGCTCGTTAACAAAATATAACCTAATCATCAGGTTATCTAACATGAAACAACAATAACAATGCATACAACCATAGGATACTAGCATTCTTGACTATCTGAATCATGTGCATATAGCTACACTAATCAACTAACATCCATCGTGAATGTAGCCATAACATCAAAAGAAATGCACATAAACCTAATGTATATAAACCTAATGCATATAACAATCCTTTAATTACATACCTGCATGCCAAACATACAATACCTGTATGATGATCTTCTCTTATCCCAAAGTCTAATGTTGCAACCACATTATGGTGATATGCATCTCTTGTTTTATCTTAGCCAATACATTAGAATTATAACAACCAATAGTACCATGATGACCTAAATTGCATACCATGACTTCACAAGGCATGTTTGACCTATTACTGATGCATAATTATAACCAAGACAATACATGCATAACAACTACATATAGACATATAACACATGTGTACCATACCATATTCACATAATTCTAGCTAGAGTCTAGTCATTAATGCATGACCATATCAACCACACAAACCATGACATCATGCATGAAGACAACCACTACCCCATTGTACACATTGCCACATGAAACTATCGACATGCATAAGCAATGCCTAATCAACTACAAATACAGATAAACACATGTACTCGAGCATAAGCGGTCCATTCTTATAACCAACCTGCAAGACTAATACATGTAATCAAACATAAAAGAATTCAACCTAACATACAAGGATGTAATCAAGCGACATACGAAAACATGTAAGTGACATATAACAATATGTAACCAGTCATATACTCATGATGGTGCATTCCAAAAAATCAACATCAATTTCCTCATGACATCCTTACTACAACCATGATCAACATTATGCAATGGAACAAGCACATGGAATGCAAGTGTAAGAGACACACATGAAACTAACATGCATGCATGACCAACGCACACCACCCATCAAGTCTTAGGGGTGAACCATGCTCTGATACCACTCTGTAACACCCCATCCTCCTAGGTCCACCCAAGCAGCCAACTAGTTGGAAAAATATATGATGAGAGAGGTTATTATAAGGGATTAAATCTCCTTGGTGACCTTAAGGAAATGGAATCAATTGAACATCACATAGAGTCATCCAACATCATCAACAAAACCCTCAGGAGATAAGTCAGCCATTCAAACAGCCTATCACTAGGTCCCACTGTTGTTCTGGATCTCTTAGGCCATAGTCGCTCTAATGTTATGGGAAAGTGAGTGACAAACAACCTAAATTTGCTCTCATAGGCCTTTGTGCCAGTGATTGTGGACTTTTATGAGTAGACTTGTGTCAACAACCCTGATATTTGAATCACTTTTCTAGCCCAGAATCCCAACTTCTGCCCAAAACTTTCTATAACCTTTAGAATCCATTAAAGACATGATAGCAATGTTGATAAATAAAAAATCAACCTTAGGATTAGGCCTAAGCATCCCCAACCGAGACTAACATTCTGTCAAACACTTGGCATCAATGAAACCTACAGGTCTAGGATACAAGACAAAGAATATATGACTAAAATAACTTATGAATGATAACCAAAAGGATCACCTCCTTCTCTACTGAACTAATATATCATCAATTAGGTCTTGCATCCATCCATTTAACAATTCAAAGTAAATACATGAAATAACGATGACATGAACCAATCATTTAACCCTGCCTATAACCATCATAAAACCATATAAATATCAGAGATATGACAACCATTAAATCCACATACAAACTAGTGAAAAAGTAAGATAACTTAGCTTTTATTATTCATAGGAACATCTGACTAGGATCAAGACCTGACCATAGACATGGCTAAACCCACTTTCCATATTCCAAGCATGAATGTGGGATCTCATAGAACAACCAATTCAAGAAAAATCAATGGAATCCATAGGTTAAACCACGTCAAACCTCACCAATCCATGATCGCACCAAATTGGTGCTCTAATCACAACCGAACTAAACTTGGAATGCCATTCGGAATCCATCACTATCCTTGAGGAAATTCCCATCTCCTTGTCTCTCACACTTTACCGCAATCCAACCCTAGATCACTAGGCCTTAAACTGAGACCATTCTCTGAGGATTTACGCAATCAAAACCCGGATCACTAGTCCCTAAACCGAGACTTCTCCCTCAAGCTTTACCATGTATCATGCCAAAACTAGTTAAGGGATTCCTAAGCCTTTGGGAATGAAAATTGAGACCACCTCCACCCCGGATTCTAAAATCCATTCAGAAAACTAAAGCTCAAAACTGAGATAAACATCCCAACATACTATGGCATTTGGAAAAAGGCAAGGCTAGGCTAAAAAACATTGTCATAGCCTGCAAAAACCATGTCACAAACAACAAGAGAACCATACACCAATATGCAAATCCATGCATGTCGAAACTAGCTAGGAAATCACACATGCAAAAGGTAATATGCAAGTATTCCTACTTAATCTACTTGATCCTCCTCTTCTTCCTTTATATTTACTTTCCTTTCATTTCCTTGCTTTGACTTCCTTGATCCAAGGCTAGAGTGCTCCAAGAAAATTCTAAGTGACCAAGAGTAAGAGAGAGAATAATGATAGAGCTCCAAAATTGAAATGATGAAGAGCTTGCCAGCTAATCCTCTGAAGCCTTTTTATTAATAAGGCCTCTTAGTTCTTCATTTTCCATTATTTTGCTTCATTTTCATCTTCACATGAAACCTTTGACATTTTACCTTCCTTGTCTCCTATTTTCCTTTATTTTCATAAATAAATGTGCCAAAAATGCCTTTTACTTTTTAATCAACCATAGAGTTGACTAGCTTCTTTTTAGCATCAGGTTCAGATTACTCTCTAGATAGGTAGAGTGAGCTCATTTAGCATCATGCCCTAAATGGGGCCTTTTGATTTGGGACCAGAGTGTTGAAAATAGCAACAAGGAATGCTAAAAATAGAAATGCTAAAAATAACATTGCTATAAATAGAATTTCAGGATATATTCCAATTTTGATTTGTCCTTGAATCAAAATTGAGAATTAAAATTTGAATTTAGTCTCACTGGCTATTTGAAAAAAAATTAATTAATTCATCTTGAGTTAATTATTTAAAGAAAATCAAACATGAAGTCTTTGTGAAGACATGCAATAGTTATCCCTTTGATTGAGAAAGTTATTCGTTAATTAAGGAGATAACGATGAGTTGTATTTGAGTTGTAATTAGTTTACTCAGTTAACTGAGTTAAGTCCAGTTAAATTAGTTCCAAGCAGTTTGTGTAACTAATTGTGAGTTCAGTCAATTAATGCATGCATGCATGCAACTAGTCTTCTCCAGATAACTGAATATTCTCTCATAAATAACTCATGCATGTCATTTTAGACAAAGACCGAGTTGAGATTAAAGGTAGCGGAATTGTACTATCAGTTTCTAGAATATTTCTATGAGAATATCTCTTACATGCATAAGGAATTAATTCCTTCATGATTACGCAGTCCATATAGAGGTCAGAGCAGTATGTGAGGTGAGAATCACACAGGATATAGCTGGAGGACCCAAGAGAAACTATGAAAGGAAATAGGAGGCTTGGAGGGCAGAGGAGGAGGCATATGTGTTGTCTATTATGTCTATGAGCAGTAGTGAGGGATTGTACTGAGCGTTGGATAGCTTGAGAGCCAAAGGTTTATGTAATCCTGAGATATTTTCGCTTGTATGATAATACAGATAGTGGGGTTTTTTCGTTGAGGCTTTCCCAGAGTATTCTTCTGTGTTTCATGTGTGATTGTTTCTTCTTCTCTATTATAAGTGTTCTGGTTGATCTTTCTCAAATCAATTAAGCTTTCGCAAGTTTGATTGTAGAAGTAGATTAAGTATTTTGCTTTAGTACATTGCATATTAGTTTAATCTATAGTGAGAATTTATACATGGTATTAGAGAAAAGGTGATCAAATTGAAGAACAATATACAAGGAAGGGAGAAGTTTGAAGTTTGAAGTTCTTGATTGTAGGTACAAAATCAATTTCTTATCACAACTCAAAGTTCACCAATGGCGTTCAATGTCTTGAGACTTGAGTATGCCCTGGATGGCAGCTCGAATTACATAGCATGGAAGTGGTATTAGAAGACAATGGTTTGAAGGACTTCATTGATCAAGAAGTCCCCAAGCCAGCAACAGCTAATGCCCAAGAATTGCCGGAATGGAAGAAATGTGTGGTGAGAGCGAGGATTCTTATGGAGGGAGTTCGAGACCATATTGTCTTGAGTCTCCATGGGAAGGAGACTTTGTTTTCAATGTGGAAGATATTTAAGGACCTATATCAAAATAGCAGCGACCAGAGGAAGCTGGCACTAAAGGACAAGCTTCGGAAAATCAAGTGTGATAAGGGCAACACGATCTCTACATATCTAAGCAAGATCACCACTCGCAGAGATGAGCTTGGAAGTGTAGGAATCATGACAGGTGATGATGATATGGTGAGTCTTGCTCTCCTCGGTCTTCTTAAGAGCTGGCATAGCTACTAGGACTTAGTGAATGGAAGAGAGAAACTTCCAGATTGGGAACGAGTGTGGTCGGATCTGATGTAGGAGGAGATCAGGAGAAGCACCAGAGATGGTTCTTCATCTAAGCATGATGATGAAGAAAATCTAGCCTTAGCAAGTAAGGCATGGAAACGGAAAAGGAAGGCTTCCCATTCCAAATTGAGTTCTTCCCATGGTGGGAAGAAGATTTAAAAATCTAAAGTGAGATGCTTTAATTGTCATGAGGTGGGACATTATGCAACTAATTTTCCATCTAAGAAATCCATGAAGGGATCCTCGAAAGGTTCAAATGGCGAGGCACTAGCCTCACAGTTCAAATTGGATTTTACCCTCATCGCATGCATGGTTTCATCGATGGTGGGTTTTTCTTGGTACCTGGAGAGTGGAGCCTCATTCCACATGACCGAAGATAAGAGTTTATTTAATACCTTGGAGGAGAAAGACCTCCAGATGCGCATAGAGATGGGCGATGATGGAAAGTACTGTGTTTTAGGTGAAGGTACGGTTGTGTTTCAAAGGGAGCATGGAGCTCCTCTCACCCTTACTGATGTAAAGTATGTGCTTGGGCTAAAGAAAAACTTGGTATCAGTCACAATGTTGGAAGACAAAGGCTATGATGTAGTCTTTAGTAAAGGAAAGGCATTCCTAAGACACATAGCCATGGGTCAGACCAAGAGGATTGGGATTCGAGTGAAGAATCTCTACAAGCTAGAGGTAGATGACTGTGCTGCATTGAGTTCCAAAGAAGAATTGGTGCAAAGCCAATATATTGGCGAGTTATGGCATAGAAGGTTAGGCCACTTGCACCATGGGGCCTTGAAGATAATGTAGCAGATTTCTACCAGACTTCCCAAATGTAAACTTGAGAAAGTGGACACATGCAAAGGTTGTACCTTGGGTAAGTATGAAAAATCTTCCTTTCATGATCGAGACAGTTGAGCTAATGCAATCTTTGAGTGAGTTCATACAGATGTGTGTGGACCATTCTCAACAACCTCCCCACTAAACAAAGGCATTATGTGATTTTTACTGATGATTTTTCTTGTATATGCTGGATCTATTTCATGGAGAAGAAGGATAAAACCTTCTCAAGGTTTTGTGAGTTCAAAGCCTTAGTTGAGAAAGAATTTAGAAAGAATATCAGGGCCTTGCGAAGCGAAAATGGTGGAGAGTATGTCTCTCAAGAGTTTAAGGAATTCTATGTAGTAGAAGGAATTAAACGGGATTTGACTACACCTCATAACCCACAACAGAATGGGGTGGCTGAGAGGAATAACAAAACGATTGTGGGAGCAGCTTGGGCGATGTTGCATGACCAAGGCCTACCACCTCATTTGTGGGTTGAGGCATGCAACACAGTGATTTACTTGCAAAATAGAAGGCCGCATCGCATACTTGGGATGAAGACACTAGAGGAATCTTTCTCCGGGAAGAGACCAAATGTGGGTCACCTCAGGATATTTGGCTCATCCATTTATTGCCATGTGACCAAGGATGCCTGGAAGAAGTTAGAGCCGATAGAAGAGTTGGGGATACTTGTCGGTTAAATGTTGGCATTATGATACAAGTGTTGTCCTTGATGGCAACTCACACAGATGACATATCATATTGCAGCAGATCAGTAGCAAAGATTTGATGATCAGACCACAAAGAATGATGAAAGAAGAGTATATATGCAGGTTCAGAGTACATACGCAGGTTCACTATATACCAAGTAGGGTATACAAGCAGGTTATACGTAGGTTCACTATGTACCAAGTTGTGTATATATGCAGGTTCGCTATATACCAAGTAGGGTATACACATAGGTTATACACACAGCTTCACTAATACAAAGGCATGTATACACGCGGGATTGCCGATCAAAAGTTGTGTATGCATATGCATGCACTTCATGCATGGAAAAGAACGTACATGTGGGAAAGCTTATTTTTGGGTCCGTGGTATTTAGACCTATGGTTTTGGTCCTTAGTATTGCATCCGAAGTGTTGAACCCAGGTATTGCATCCCTAGTATTGATTTGTTATGGTTTTGGATGTGGTATTGTGAAAGGCCTAAGACTATAAAAGGAGAAGAAGATCATTAGGCAAGTGGATGGAAAAAGTCTTGAATATATGATGAAGCATGAGATTCAGTATGCAGGTTATAGGAATATGATGCATTGCTTGATCTTAGCTAAGGAGGATTCTCAACGGTTGATGGAGAACAAGATCCAAGGATAGATCGAGATCTAATGGCTTGAAATGAATCATATCTAGAGGGTTTGATCTTGTTTATTCTAGATCTGTATACTGACGCATGTAATGTTCTATAAATGTTATGGGTATGACTGATGTCTGGTATAGCTGCAAAGCTATGAGAAAATATTTGTAGATCTGTACGCGGGTTTGATTCATCATAATAGCGTATACATTATAATGTATGATGTTTGAAGATGCAGTTGGGTCTAATTGTTATTGTAGAGTTCTGTTGTCTTCTCTGTGTTCTGGTGACTGTGTTGTTGACAGGGTTTCAGTGTTTTAGTGATTCAGAAATTGATGATGCTAGTATTGATTGTTTTGTGCTTCAATGATATTGATGGGTTTAGTATGAAAATTAGATGAAATGTGGCCTTCAGATTGTAGTGTTGTGCTTCAGGAGTATCCAGTCTGAAAATGTATGAAATGTGGTCCCTGGAGGATGAAAGGAGATTGTAGGCCAGTGCCTATGTACTTGTACATCAGCTAGTACAAGAGCAAAGGGGGTGGTATCTCCCTTCCAGTAGCAGCTGTAGAATGACTGAAGATTGGAGAATTTAGTAGGTAGGCACCTACGTACTAGTAAATGGATCGGCTAGTACAAGAGCTAAGGGGAATGTAGCTCCTATCCAGGAGAGTCTGGAAAACGATAGAGGGTTGTAGCCCTCTGCAGGTAGAAGCCTACGTACTGGTATAAGACTGCACCAATATAGAACTATTGTAAAATGAAGTTTCTTATTAAAAGAAGATAGAGACGACTTGCAGCAGGTGGTTTTCACCCACATTGGGTTTCCACCTTATATCATGGTGTTCATGTGTGCTTCTTGTGTGTGATTATCTATTCTGTTTTACTGCACCTGCTTACTGTACATATGGTTAATGAAGTTCTGATGCACTAACTAAAGATCAAAATTTAATGGATTAACTGAATCATAAGTATTTTGGATATACGCTAGTTGCATTAGACACAGTTATGTATACACGTGGGTTCCCTTAATTGAAGTAGCGTATATGTATCTAAGTATGGAGATGAAAAAGTTTTATTGATTTGATAATATTAATTCACCCCCCCCCCCCTCTCAGTATTATTTCCAATAATTGGTATCAGAGCAGGTCCTTTGGTAGAAGCTTGATCGCTTGAAGGAGATCCGTGGAACAATGGGAAAGAAGCTTAAGAAGAAAGCACCTAAGAAGAAGAAGACATCTCAGAAAGACTATGACAGTGGGAGCATTGATTGGGGATTATGTGGAATAAGCACTTCAGATTCAGAATCACTTCAGAATGAAGATGAATAAGATCTACCAGTTATGAATTTGTTATCCTCTGGTGATACATCAACTTATCCATTTGAAGACGATGAAAGCGATAGCAAAACAACTGAATTTTCTCTTATGGGTGAGCAAGAAATATATCGAATAGAGGCAGAATTTAAAAGGCTAATAGACAAAATTAGAGGTCAACAAGATCTATTGAACAAACGGGAATGTGCCTTCAAAGAAGTAGCTACCAGACTAAAAGCTCAACTAGAGGATAGTAACAAGGTAAGGAAGGTATTCAAGGAAATATATCAAAAGTTGCAGGTTGAAGTGACATCATTAAGAAATGAAGTAAATGAAAGAAGCACAACAATCAAGAAACTCAGAGATAGATCTAGTTACTATGAATGGCTTGAAGCTACAATCCTCTTGCTAAAGGAAGATCTTGAAGAATCAAAGAAGCAGAATAAAGAACTACTCCAAGCTCATGAAAAACATGAAAATGAAGTTCTTGATCTAAGACATCAGTTGGAAGAAGGAAGAAATGTTGAAGAAAACATGAAGAAGGAGTATCTTGAAAAGGAAGAGCAACATCAGGTTGAGGTAAATATTCTAAAAGATAAATTAGAAGAAAAAGATAAGCTCTTATGATTTCAAGATAGTACTAAGATCTTGGATGATATTCTTAGTAGTCAAAGATCTCCTGCTATCAAAAATGGTCTTGGTTTTCATGAATCTGTTTGAAGAAGAATCTAGTTCACAAAGTAAGACAAGGGAATCTAATGCAAAATCTGAAATGCTCAACAAGGAGATGAGAGGACAACACCATCAACAGCCAAGGAAAGAAATTCTTCAAAGAAATTATTTTACTCCTCCAATGAATAAGGTTGAATATTATGTATGTCATAATCTTGGACATGTTGCAGCCAGATGCAGAAGAAGAGTGGTTCAAGACCATCATGCAGAAAGATCATCACATTCCAGGTACTTTAATGGATATTTCTTTTCTTGCAATATGTTTGGTCACAATGCTGCTGATTGCTACAGGATGAATATGAAACGGGTAAGATGTTATGCATGTAACAAGCTTGGACATATAGCAAAGGAATGAAGGAAAAAAGTACATGCACCATACCAAAAGGAGAAAGCATCATCACGCTTAAAGATATGGAAGCAGAATGAAGTACAGTTAGAAAGATGTGGCACAACACAATGTACTCAGACACAGCACAGCACAGACATAACAGACTCAGGGGGAGCTGAAAGTGTAGAACTTCAGTGTCCTAAATCTCATACGCAAGTTTCATAAATGGAAGTCGTGTATATACGCGAGTTAGACACTGCACAGTCACGTATATGTCAGTCTGAGGAAAAGCAGAAGGGACAGGCTCAGAAAAAGGGTTTGATATGATTCAGTCCATTATTTGCTCTATTTGATAATGGTTAAAATATTCTAATGATGTGTGGAAATGTCTTGATACTCATAAGATGTTTAGAAGTGTTTTTGATCCTAACTTGATGATGATGATGTCGTGATACTTCTTGCTGATATATGCATGATCAGATCTGACAGTAAACAGATGGCACATGTTCAGGGGGAGTTTATGTTCTGATTAATGCATTGTTGGCATTATGGTTAGTAGTCCTTGGTGATGATGCTTATATGGCTAATCGTGCTATGATTATGAGTTATCCATGAAAAAAATCATATGATTCTTGGGGTTACATAGTTGATGTTCAGATCAGATTTGTGGTTGATTCTCTGCTGATGCATATATATGGTGTTTACATGGTGATATTCATAAGGATAAGGAGAAGTACAAAGCTTGAATACACATCTTCTTTACTTGATGATGAGTTACTCATATGTTGCTGTCATCATATGCATAAAGATCATATGATACAGTGATTACGCAGGTTTCCTATAATTCTTGGCACTCATGTGGATGAAGTCTTGTCTTGATCTCTAGATACTTAGTGTTATATACATGGAGGTGCATTGTTGGAGATATGATGATGATGATTTCTTACCTATATGATGATAGGTTGCTACTCACATATGTTGATTGATGATTTTCAGATAAGGGATATTCTCGTGTAATGTTACATGGATGATATCATGCAGATCTTGATGATGATGAGATGACTATGGTGTTTTTCACATATGATATATTGTGAATAATTTTATGATGATGATCAAAAGGTTTAGTTGATACCTATATGCAGACATACCTTGTTACAGGACATTTACAGGTTTTTGATCTCGAAGTGGTTGTACGTGAGTTTTATGAAGAACATCCGCGTATATACGCTCGTTTCTGTGGATACAGTCGCGTATATGATTTGATTTCAGGTGGAACAGGTGCAGAAGGAGAACATGGTTGTTGATCTGAATAATGATTGGCAGATGCTGCTGATGACTTTCATAGAATTGTTTTAAATATTTCATCTCTATGTCATGTATATCTCGTCTTATCAAGGTCATGTAACGACCTATGTTGTGTTCCCCACTATGCCTGGGATGAATAATGTAATGTACTTATTTGTCATATGTAAATTTCTAGTGTATCCCCACTTGGTTGGGTAGATGAGTCAATTTTGGTATATCCCCACTTGGTTGGGAGATGGATGTATGTATGAGTCTTTGGTACTAGGAAGGTCACTTATGATGTATAGAGTCTTGTTCTTGTAGAACAACTTTTTGTAGACCTTTCTTACAATCAAGGGCAGCATGAATGGCACACTTCAGCAGAGCAGAGACTTCAGCATGTACTCAGAGGGAGCATGGTCATATTGGTACACCTTGGCATATACAAAGGGGGAGCTCATTCAGAGATTTCAGCAGGTACTCAGGGGGAGTATGGATAGCAGAATGTTTATCAAAGAAAGAGAATATCTTGGTCCGCCCTTTGCCTTTGATGTCAAAGGGGGAGAGTGATTTGGTGTTGTTGCCATCAAGTCCAAAGGGGGAGATTGTTGGAATTATGATGCATGTGTTGTACTTGATGGCAACCCACTCATAGAAGAACAACTCACTTATATATATAACCAGATGAATCTACAAAAGAGATATCAAATGTGATAGAATACATGGGAAGCAGGACAGCTGAAAGGAATCAGATGACAGTTCTCAGAATGACAAATTAGCTTTTCCATCAAGTCCAAAGGGGGAGATTGTTGGCATTATGATACAAGTGTTTTCCTTGATGGCAACTCACACAGATGATAGATCATATTGCATCAAATTAGTAGCAAATATTTGATGATCAGACCCCAAAGAATGATAAAAGAAGAGTATATATGCAGGTTCAGAGTACATACGCAGGTTCACTATGTACCAAGTAGGGTATACAAGCAAGTTATACGTAGGTTCACTATGTACCAAGTCACGTATATACGCAGGTTCGCTATATACCAAGTAGGGTATACACGCAAGTTATACACGTAGCTTCACTAATACAAAGGCACGTATACACGCGAGATTGCCGATCAAAAGTCGCGTATGTGTATGCACGCACTTTCATGCATGAAAAAGTGCATACATGTGGGAAAGATTACTTTTGGGTCCATGGTCTTTATACCTATGGTTTTGGTCCTTAGTATTGCATCCGAAGGGTTGAACCCAGGTATTGGGTCCCTAGTATTGATTTGTTATGGTTTTGGACCATGGTATTGTGAAAGGCCTAAGACTATAAAAGGAGAAGAAGATCATTAGGCAAGTGGATGGAAAAAGTCTTGAATATCTGATGAAGCATGAGATTCAGTATGCAGGTTATGGGTTTATGATGCATTTCTTGATCTAAGCTAAGGAGGATTCTCAACGGTTGATGGAGAACAAGATCCAAGGATAGATTGGGATCTAATGGCTTGAAATGAATCATCTCTATATGGTTTGATCTTGTTTATTCTAGATATGTATACTAATGCATGTAATGTTCTATAAATGTTATAGGTATGACTGATGTCTAGTACAGCTGCAAAGCTATGAGAAAATATTTGTAGATCTGTACACGGGTTTTCTTTGGAAAAAGCGCGTATATACGCGGGTTTGATTCATCATAGTAGCATATAAATTATAAAGTATGATGTTTGAAGTTGCAGTTGGGTCTGATTGTTATTGTAGAGTTCTGTTGTCTGCTCTGTATTCTGGTGACTGTGTTTTTGACAAGGTTTCAGTGTTTCAGTGATTCAGAAATTGATGATGCTAGTATTGATTGTTTTGTGCTTCAATTATATTGATGGGTCCAGTATGAAAATTATATGAAACGTGGCCTTCAGATTATAGTGTTGTGCTTCAGGAGTATCCAGTCTGAAAATGTATGAAATGTGGTCCCTGGAGGATGAAAGGAGATTGTAGGCCAGAGCCTACGTACTAGTACATCAGCTAGTACAAGAGCAAAGGGGGTGGTAGCTCCCTTCCAATAGTAGCTGGAGAACGATTGAATATTGGAGCATTCAGTAGGCAAGCACCTACGTACTAGTAAATGGATCGACTAGTACAAGAGCTAAGGGGGTTGTAGCTCCCATCTAGGAGAGTCTGGAAAACGAGAGAGGGTTGTAGTCCTCTGCAGGTAGAAGCCTGTGTACTGGTATAAGACTGCACCAATACAGAACTATTGTAAAATGAAGTTTCTTATTAAAAGAAGATAGAGATGACTTGCAGTAGGTGGTTTTCACCCACATTGGGTTTCCACCATATATCATGGTGTTCATGTGTGCTTCTTGTGTGTGATGATCTGTTCTGTTTTACTGCACCTGCTTACTGTGCATATGGTTAATGAAGTTCTGATGCACTAACTAAAGATCAACATTTAATGGATTAACTGAATCATAAGTATTTTGGATATACGCTAGTTGCATTAGACACAGTTGCATATACACGTGGGTTCCTTTAATTGAAGTAGTGTATATGTATCTAAGTATGGAGATGAAAAAGTTTTATTGATTTGATAATACTAATTCACCCCTCCCTCTCAGTATTATTTCCAACAGTACACTGATACTGCCCACAACTATCGAGTGTACTTGCCTTCCAATTAGAGTACAGTGGTTCGCAGAGATCTTAAGTTCGATGAGATGAAGGCCATGTGAGTTTCCCTTGAGAGGGAGCTCAAGTTGTAGGCAGAGGAGGAACTTTTGGTTCCTAAGGAGGAGGAGCCTCAAACTGATGCGGAGCAGCCGCATGCAGAGGTTCCACGCATGGAGACATCCACTCATGTAGAGTCCTCCAGAGATGGGTGGAAGCACTCAAGGGAAGCTGATAGATTGTTGATGGATGCGAGAGAGAATGTGGGAGATTAACTTGTCAGCATAGACAGAGGAGGTCACCTGAGTGGTACACTAGTTACATGGCCCTTGTTAGGGAATGTGTAGAGACCAAACCATCTTCCTTTGAGGAAGTAGTGCAGCAGCCAGTTTGGGTTGATGCTATGGTGGAGGAGTATGACTCCATAGTTCGGAACAGAGTTTGGGATGTTGTTCTAAGACTGGAGAACAAGTCAGTTGTGAGTTCCCGTTAGCCTTACAAGGTAAACCAAGCTGCTGATGGTAGTGTGGAGAAACATAAGGTAAGGTTGGTTTCTCGTGGTTTATCACAGGTCGAGGGGATCAACTATGATGATAATTTCGCTCTTGTAGTAAGGTACTCATATATCATATCGATGTTGGCACTATCAGTACAGATGGGTTGGAAGATCCATCAGATGGATGTGAAGACTGCATTCCTCAATAGCAAGATTGAGGAAGAGGTGTACATAGAGCAGCCGGAAGGATTTGAGACCTTTGATCTTGAGTCACATGTGTGTTGACTCAAGAGAGCTTTGTATGAGCTGAAGCAAGCACCTTGTGCTTGGTACACCAAGATCGACAACTACTTCACCAGGTTGTACTTCACAAAGAGTGAAGTCGATGCGAACTTGTACCACATCATGGTGGAAGGTAAGAAGTTGATCTTTGTTATTTATGTTGATGATCTGATATTGACAGGTGATGATCAGTTGATCATGTCTTGCAAGGAGTGCCTTGCAAGAGAGTTCGAGATGAAAGACATGGGTCTCATGCACTACTTTCTAGTCATGGAAGTGTGGCAGAAGGATGGGGAAGTGTTTGTGTCTCAAGGAAAGCATGCCAATGAGATACTCAGGAGATTCCACATGGAGAAGTGCAAGCCCATGTAGACTCCCCTAGTAGGTAACTAGAGGAAGGAGGATACTACTTCAGGAAAAGTAGTAGAAGCTACTATGTATCGGCAGATTGTGGGTTCACTCATGTACTTAGTGAACACATGACCAAATTTGTGCTTTACGGTGAACCAGCTAAGTCATGCTATGGTTCAGCCTACCAAGCTATTTTGGAAGGCAACAAAGCATGTTTTGAGATACCTCAAAGGCACATCTTAGTATGGATTATGGTACACATAGTCAGAGGGAGTGAAGCTACAGGGCTTCACAGATGCAGATTGGGTAGGGAGTCCATCAGATCGGAAGAGCACATCATGAGGAATTTTCAACCTTGGTTCAGTTGCAGTTTCTTGGTACAGTAGGAAACAAAGGTCAGTTGCACTTAGCTTAGCAGAGGTTGAATATTGTTGGGTGCCAATAGGTGTCTTTTAAAACTCCTAATTACCTCACATTAATTATCAACCTGGGTAAGTCCTTTTATTCCAAGAATGTACACAATATGTGCAAGCTATAAATCCAGAGAGTAATGATTTAAAATAAGTTATTAAATTCAATACAAGCATAAACGGATGCAATCATAAATCTCAATCTTGTAACTTTAAGGGAAGTAATTCATCTAAGCATCACGACTCAATCTAAAACAAAACCATAATTCTAACTTAATCAACAAATTCAAATGATAATCGACCAAGAGCACCATAGCATTAACTGAGCTCTTTCAACTAGACTCAAACTACTAGATAGAAGGAAAGCATTTGATCTAATCAACAACACTCTATCCTTTAACTAACCAGAAATGATTCTTTAACTGATGACTAATTCAATCCATGACATGAATAAATAAAACAAATTAGAATTGCGCATTAATGAAATGAATACCAGAAATCTGAATTAATGAAAGTAAATCAACTAAAGAGTTGTAAATCAGAATAAACTTGCATGAAAAGAAAAAGTATAAAACAAAGAATAGCAATAAGATCCACTAGAGACTAGGCCCTAGCCACTAGGGAATACTGCTTAGCTACTTCAAAATATTCAAATGAACAACAACGCAGGTTATATATTAATCATCAAAGTCACTTGTCATTACAATATGATCTTCCTCTTCAAATCACGCTTCTGTAAATGAAAATTACAATTGAAGTAAAAGGCGAGAGAGATCCCTCTTCAGTTTTCCCCTTTATAGTCAAAGTGAAAAAGAGAAAGAGAAATGTGATCCCTCAAGATTAGGATATCTTGAGGGATTCACAACTAAATGATATCTTTAGACACTTCTTTCATCTTATGATGATCTTCTTGATCCGTTCCTTGGTTCAACCGCACACGACATGCCTCATTTCCCTTTATTAGCTTTTGCTATTCTGAATTTGGAACAACATTTGTTCCATCTGTTGTTTTTCTGCATAAAAAGTAATGAGAGTTAGTTTGGATGGTCAAATCAAATCAAGAGCAGTTTCATTCATCCCTCAAAATCCTATCAATATATTATTATATCATGGCACAAAATGGATAAGAAAAGAGGAAAAAGAAAGTGTAATGAAGAGTAAATACATACCTATTGCACAACTCAACATACTCCCCTACTTACCTTGTTTCATGTCCTCATGAAAAATGAATAGTTACTTTGTAATGCATTTAAGGAGTAAGCTGGAAACAAGGTTTCATTATCAGTCCTAAAGGCGATGTGTTGTGCCAGAATTGCAAAGGCTGCCTTTTCGTTTCCTTCAGGCAACTCATATTCAGACCGATACCCTTCAGGAGGATACCAAATAATGTGTCTCCTAAATCGACATCCCAACCAATAAGGCCCTTCCCTCAAGATAAGATTGTTGTATGCGATCAACCAGCATGCAGCAACTTTGAAATTCCCATAATTAAATGGTTCTCTTTCTTTAACACTATTAGTTGAGATCGTCCATCTCATTTTGGACGCAATCAGGGATCTTTCTTGAATGGAGAGGAAATATGTTGTTCCTTTCTGCACAATTTCCTTATGTATGGGCCCTAAAATTTTAATCATGCCCTCTTGTGTCATCAACCTTTTATGTTTAGAAAATAGTTGCAAAGGGTGAGTAGGCTCACTCCTTACCCAGAGATCCAACCCATGTTATTGTCCTCGAAATGAATTATAAGCCTTAAACCACTTAAGTTGATTAACTGCAAATTTAGAGATAAAAGACTGGAACTGCATGTCTCCAACAAAAGGGTTAGGATTCTTATCCACTTCTTCTTCTAATATTAAATTATGCAGATAAAATTCACAAAGAAGCCGTTGGACGTTTGCCCCATGTTCCTTACAACAAATTATAAAATCTTCAGTTGTATTTAATTCGATTGGCTTTCCAACTCTTACGTCTTTAATCTTTAACAATAAGTATAGTTCTAATAAGAACATGGCATAATTTGTGGTAGGAGACCTACATGTCAATACATTCGAATATAGCAAGAAAATGGTGTCTATTTGACTCATGACTCTGTCTAGCTTGGTCTTCACCTTCTTCAACTTTTCTTCCTCCTGTCTAAATCTATCAAAAGTCCCATTCTCAGTTATGATTAATTCCCTAAACGACTTCTGCAACTCCTGATATTTTTGCAGGGGAACTGTCTCATATTCACATCGTTCTAAAGCAAGTTGGGCTCGTGTCAGCTCTTCCTATAGCTTTAGAAGAATAGGGTCATTGCTTGGTAGGATATCCTTGGCTTTCTCTTCTGTCTGAGTGCCTGTGCTATGAGAGGATATATCCTTAGTTTGCACTTTCTTATTGTGGGAAGACCAACCCTCTGTCTGAATGGCTGCATCCACTAAGTCTGCATGAAAATTTTCCCGGGTGGCTATTGTTTGAATAGGCATGAGTTCGATTTGGGTTTTTGTTGCCCTACCCTTACATATTTCCGTTTGTGTAGCCACAGTGACTACCTCAGGAGTAGTGCTCTGGACTTTTCCGTTTACAATTTCTTTTAACTTCCGGTGTAGCCTTTTAAATTTCTTTTGAAGCTTTTGGTATGTTTTTCTTAGCTTCTTTAATTTTTCTCCAGCTACTCGCCTCTTTTGAGGAGCATCTTTTACACTAACGAGCTTGTCAATAGCTTTTGTACCTAAATATTCTTGTTGTTTATCACGGATGTGCTCCAATAGAACCATGTCACCAGACTAGTTGTCGGATTCATGAATAACTTCTATGTCTACTTCCCCTTCCTGGTCAGTAGCCTCTAGAGAAGGCAGAATTTTTGTATGCCCAAAATCCCCTGGGGATTAGGCTTCCATTAGGTTAGGATCAAGTGATCCTCCAGGCTGCATGTATGCATTTAGATTTTCCAGGACTTGGGCCATCCCTATCTCAAACTCCTGCAAAATATCATTTTGGGGGCTCATGTTTGGTGTTTGAGGAGGCCCTACTTCATTTTCCAGTTCATCATCAAAATGTTGTGCTTGTTCTTGCTCTGAGTCTGGTCTATCCTCTTCCTCGAGTTCTTGTTCTGAATTGGCCTCTTCCCTGAGTTCTGATTATGAATGACATCCTTCCCCTTGTTTAGTTTCTTCCTCTGACTCGGGCTCTGAATTATCCTTTTCTTCTGGTTCTGGCTCAGAATTGCATTGTTCCTCTGGTTCTGACTCAGAGTCCTATACACTAACTGGTTTGGATGGTTCTACAGGTTTTTCGACACTATCTTGAGGATTTACAAGCATCCTCTGGGCTAGTTTTAACCTTGTAGACTGCCTGTGCTTATGGGGTTCAATTTTTGAGTGAGCAATCCTTTTCTTCTTCAGAACAGGGCTATGCTAGCTCATCTCCTAGATTGCAGAATTTTTTATTACAGGGTCTTGACTAATCTCTAGGGGCACTATGAGACCATCCCAGGTTAAGTTTGTTGAACAAGGTTATGGCTAACAATTAATCTAATCAAACCATGGTGGCTAACTATGGTTTCAGGGTGCCTAGCCCATTTTTTTCTATCAACGGTATCATGCAACAATGAATTCAAGAAAGATGGTAGATTAACAGTGAGCTTTTGTTTTAAAACAACTAAGAGTTTGAGTTGTCGTGGTCTTACCACATCTCCTCATCCATCATAGGTAATGTACCTCTAGAAAACACTTGCCAACTCATGCCATGGTTCTGCCAGAGAAGATGGTTGGATGCCCTTTCCCTTTCTGGTTAATTCCTTGCCTACATCTCTGAAAATCTCTACTGCATCTTGCAACATTACGTGTTTTTTTGGCCATACATTTCCTTCTTCCAATAGCCCAGTTACTTCAGCTATCACAACATCTGATACTGTGGTTCTTCTACCTCTCACCAGGGATTTCCCATTCTGTAGATGCTATAGAAACCCAATAGAGATTTCCTCACTAGGGTGCTGGGATCTTGTGAAATATAATATCCACCCTGCATGGACTAGAATTTCTCTGGCTTTGTCGGAGACTTCTAGCACTAAAGGTTCTCGACACACTATCTTTCCACCCATAATTCTTGAGTTCTTCCTACTATTGCAAAGGATTAGAGCAGTGGAGAAAACACAACAACAAACAACAACAGAGAGATAGAACAACAAGTAGTTGTAATAGCTAAGTTTTATAATGTTAGGCGATATTTCTATGAGAAATAATATTATTAATTTGAGGACTATTATTTTGCCACATGCCACGTGATCATGGGATACCATATCAACCTATGAAGTCCAATAAAAAAACTACAATGCATGCATGAGTGTAAGGGAGGTCCCCTCCCTCCTTCAAAATGAGAGGTCGCCTATGACCGAATGGATGGGGAATTGCTCTTGTAATGGAAAAGTACAAGGGTGAAAGATACAAAGTATGTATATTAATGAGACAGAGTATGTATATTAATGGAAGCATTGTAAAAGGTATGGGTATAATGAAAGTGAGGTGTGTAATGATAGTTATTGATAAGAGACAAGATGCTTTGGTTGATGATAGGTTATGCGGTAAGGAAAAAGGACAACAATATGCAAGAAAAAGTTGCTTTGCTAACGATATTCCAGCTGAAAATGATATGATTGATTAAAAAAATTAACTCTTGCATAAAGGTTCAAAGTAGGGAGAAATTGGGGAAATAATCTCTCTGATAAAAAGAAAAGTAAGAAGAGGGTATTATAATAATTATTGATGTTGAAAATAGAACTTCAATACCATAAGTGGAGCTTCCGCTGCTAGCAGGCGTTCATAGCCTCGACCCATATGAGCCAGGATCCTCAATTTATAGCTGAAGAATTCCATTGTTTCTACAGAAGAGATCAGTGTGCTGGCATGGTAACTAGATGACCAGACTGCCATTCACTGGGAAGTAGCAAAAGTGATCAGGCTGGCTCATCATGAGACCTCCTGTTCTAAGGATATTTTAGCCATCCAATGGATCATAACCCTGGTTTGGTGGCCATAGTGGGAATGTCACGCCGCTACATCCTTATGAACATGGTAGTTTGGCTCTTAATGAGACCCCCTATCCTCTATCTGTAGGCAAAATTTTGTCGTTATTACACATTTTTATGATAAATAGAGGGAGTCCCAGTACTCCTTAAGAGCAGGGATGGTGGAAGAAGTTGAACATGTCAATAGAAAAAAAATATACCCATAATCTCACTTATAATAGATAGAGAGATTGTAACCCGGAGGAGTGGAACCAACATGGTAAAGATGATCAATTAGTATCATATACAGCAGAAATAAATACAGTAAAGTAATATATAAATAATTGTGTCCCTTTCATTTTTTTTTTTAATCTATCATCAAGAAGTTGTCTTGTTAAAGATCATAACATTAAGGGTATTCACCTGCTTCAATAGAATCCATAATTCTTGTCCTCATAAAAGTATTGTACTTCATGCCATGAAAGGGAATCAGAAAAGTGGAGCTGAGATGAGCTAGGAATAATTTTGCAAGAGGAAGGAGGTGTTGTTCAACATCAAAATAATGCAAGGAAAAGGGTGTTGTTCAAAAAACACACAACTTCACAAGAAGCAAAAATGTTGTTCCAAAGATGGAACAATAGCTGTTCAAAAGTGGGAACAACAAAACATGCTAAGAGAAAAAGGTGATGTTCAAAAGTTTGAACAACAAATAAAAAAAAGTGCTATTCCAAAGTTGGAACAACAAACACGCAAAAATGTCTTGTTTCAAAGTTGGAACAACAAAAACGCAAAAAGTGTTGTTCCAAAGAGTGTTGCCATTTTACAAAAAGTGATGTATGTTTGATGTTTGTCTACTGAGAGAGAATTGGGTATTAAAAATGGAAGGTAAGAACCTGCGTAATGAGCGACTAAAATGCTCGCTCCTCTGCCCGCTTTCCAACAGAATTGCATAGTAATTTAAGGTAGAAATGAACATTTGTATTTTTGTATGAATGAATAAGAAGAAAAGACCAGAAAAAGATATAATTCCTCCTCCCAAACTTGAAAAATCTAAGGGACCAGTGACCCTTGGACGATCAACCTTTATTGATGAAATCATAAGAAAAGTTGAGTTTCGGTCATCAATAGGACCCCGAACTATTGCTACCAGACATCCTACTATCTCCCTTCAGGCTACAGGATCACCATCTGTAGCTAACAATGAGATTCATAGTAAGACTGAAGGGTTTGAACATAGTTTTCAAGATAATTAAAATTCACAACCATGCCCTTCATAAGAAGGGAATTCTTTCAACCTCCGTGAAGGAGAAGGAGAAACAGGTAATCCTGAAATTAAATCATCAAAACCTAGATCTTTAACTAATGACTAATTCAATCAACACCATGAATAAATAAAACCAATTAGAATTGTGCATTAATGAAATGAATACCAGAAATCTGAATTAACGAAAGTAAATCAGCTACAAAGCTGTAAAGAAAAATAAACTTGCAGGAAATGGAAAAGTATATCACAAGAAATAGTAGTAAGATCCACGAAAGGCCGGGCCCTAGCCACCAGCGAATACTAGCTAGCTACTTCAGAATATCCAAATGAACAACAACACAAGTTATATATTAATCATCAAAGTCAATTGTCATTACAATACGATCTCGTTCTTCAGAATCACGCTTCTATAAATTAAAATTACAATTGAAGTAAAAGGTTTCCTCTTCAGTTTTCCCCTTTATAGTCAAAAGGAAAATGATAAATGTGATCCCTTAGGATAAGGAGATCCTGAGGGATTCACAACTAAATTCTATCTTCAGACACTTCTTTCATCTTGTGCTAATCTTCTTGATCCATTCCTTGGTTCAACCACACACAACTTGCCTCATTTCCCTTGATTAGATTTTGTTGTTCTGACTTTGGAACAATAGTTGTTCTGACTTTGGAACAACAGTTGTTCCAACTTAACAACAATTGTTCCATCTGTTTTTTTTCTGCATAAAATGCAATGGGAGTTAGTTTGGATAGTCAAATCAAATCAAGAGCAGTTTCATTCATCACTTATCAAAATCCTATCAATATTTTATTATATCATGGCACAAAATGGATAAGGAAAGAGGAAAAATACAGTGTAATCAAGAGTAAATACATACCTATTGCACGGCTCAACAAATACATGGCTGCTAGTCAGGAAGCATGTGAGGCCATTTGGATGCGGAAAGTTCTAGTTGGTTTGTTTGATCAGAGGATGGATCCAAATATGATCTATTGAGATAATCAAAGTTGTATCAAACTCTTTGAGAATCCAGTATTTCATGACAAGTCCAAGCACATAGACATTCAGTATCATCATCTCAGAGACTGTGCGGCGAGGAGGATCATGTTGTTGTAGTATATTTTGACCGAGGAGCAAGATGATGACATTTTGACTAAAGAATTGTCAAAGTGTAAATTCAAATTCCATAGAGACAGGATCGGGGTGACAGATAATCCCTTTCTTGTTGAGAGGGAGTGTTGAAAATAGCAACAAGAAATGCTAAAAATAGAATTGCTATAGATAGCATTTCAGGATATATTCCACATTTGATTTGTCCTTGAATAAAAATTGAGAATTAAAATTCGAATTTAGTCTCACCAGTTGTTTGAAAAATAATTAATTAATTCATCTTGAGTTAATTAGTTGAAGAAAATAAAACATGAAGTCTTTGTGAAGACATGCAACAATTATCCCTTTGATTGAGGAAGTCATCCCTTAATTAAGGCGATAAGGATGAGTTGTATTTGAATTGTAATTAGTTAACTCAGTTAACTGAGTTAAGTCCAGTTAAATTAGTTCCAAACAGTTTGTGGAACTAATTGTGAGTTCAGTCACTTAATGCATGCATGCATGCAACTAGTGTTCTCCAGATAACTGAATATTCTCTCATAAATAACTCATGCATGTCAATTCAGACAAAGACCCAGTTGAGATTAAAGGCGGCGAAAATGTACTGTCAGTTGCTAGAATATTCCCATGAGAATATCTCTTGCATGCAGAAGGAATTCATTCCTTCAATATTGCTCAGTTCATACAGAGGTCAGAGCAATGTGTGAGGTAAGAATCACACAGGATACAGTTGGAGGACCCAGGAGAAACTGTGCAAGTAAATAGGAGGCTTGGAGGACAGAGGAGGAGGCATATGTGTTTTCTATTCTGTCTATGAGCAGTAGTGATTGATTGTACTGAGAGATGGATAGCTTGAGAGCTAAAGCTTTTTATAATCCTGAGATATTTCCATTTGTATGATAATACATATAGAGAGGTTTTTTAGCTGAGGTTTTCCCCAGAGTATTCTTCTGTGTTTCATGTGTGATTGTTTCTTCTTCTCTATTATTGTGGTCTGGTTGATATTGCTTAAATCGATTAAGCTTCCACAAGTTTGATTATAGAAGTGGATTAAGTATTTTTCTTTAGTACATTGCATAATCAGTTTAATCTACAGTGAGAAATTTCTACACAGAGTACTCAAATGGATTGAGCATGTACCTAGGGTTTCACAAGGATTCAAAGAGATTCACCAGGATGATGGTGAACTAGTACTAGTCAGTATACCATGGGTCACGTGCACCAACTAGAATCATGATGACTAGTTGATGCTAATAATGCACCATAGGTGAGAGATTCTAACCAAAATTATGGTTCCTATTTGATGTTGTAGATCTTTACCATAGGTCAAAGATGTTGACTAGGATTATGGTAATCGAATAATGTTGATGCTCATCATAAATGATGAACCTTTTCTTAGAGGAATTTGCCAACAAGAGAACATCTAATTAGTCATTTTGAATACCTCTCTAGCTAAGAGGGAGCATTGAATTTTTTAGCTATGGTCATTCTTCATAATGACTATTTTAGCCCTTGAAATATATAATTAAAAAAGTAAAACATTTTCGTCATTTCATTTTATTCTAGCCTTTAAAAAGATTAATATAAGACATGTTCTTCATGTCATTTTCAAAATAGAATTTTTTAAGTTTTTCGTTCCAAAGGTGTCAAGTCTTCCCCAGTTAGAGAGACACCTATTCAACTAGATAGATCACTGTATATACTCTACTTGTCCTCCTCCATAAGAAACAATTCAATTTCATACAATATGAGATATCTTCTGGGCATCCAAGCGAATGAGTAGAATTATAAGAAGGATAATATCATCTAAAACATCTCTTTCTATATCCTTCATTTCACACATGTGCCTTCTCTCTCATATTACATCTTCACATATGGGATGTTATGGGTAGATTTTGGGTAGTAGTTTAAACTTCTAGGTAGCATATTCTCTGTAGGAGGTAGGAGTTTCTAGGCATGAAGGTCGAGTTTCTAGGCATTTTCTAGGAGGAACATTTTTGGCGTTGACAAATTAGGGTAGGCTAAGTTTGTTAAGAAGAATATTGACATGAAAAAAGGGTAGTTTGATCAGGTTTGACCATTGTATTGTTGGTCAATTTGACCATCATATTTGAATAGTAGAATTAGGTGTATCTCTTGTTGAAAAAAATAATTTATGTAAGTAAAAGGTTGCTAGGTTTTTCCCCAAAGTGGGTTTTCCTAGGGTAAATCTTGTGTTATCTTTTTCCATTGTGATCTCTGCTATCCTTGGGTATTTATGAATGAATTTTTGAAGTGTAATTGCTTAATGATAAACTAGAAGTGCTAAATGAATATCTACATCATTAGAAGTAATTATTAGCTTTTTTAGAAATTAGTGCTTGTATTTATTGCACTTGAAAATGTAATAGTTACTCTAGCAACAACTTCCTCTGTAATGGAAATTCACATTCCCCTTACTACAAAACCGTTTTCATTAAGGTTTTGTGCAAATTCAAGAGAAAATTAATAATCAAACACCTGCAATCTATTAAAATATGCCATCCATCTTATGACCTGGAATATTGTGTAAGTTCTTGGATGATCCCTCAGGGCTTCAATAGAGTCTAGTCCATCTATGACTACTACTCCGCCCATGGCTCTATCTATTTAAGGATATTATCATAGGTGAAACTCTAGCTCATGCATATGCTCATCGAAAGAAATTTTGCATTCCTTGGATTTGGCAGGTTTTAATTATGGTAAGTTTTAATTATGAAAGGATGTAAGTCAGTTTCATGCCATAATTAGAAAGTAGTATGAGTGATGCGGGGGGATTTCAAAATGTTCATGTCAAATTTAATTGGGGCAATGGTGGCAAGATGAATGAATGCAAGGTTTATTTGACAATATGTCAAATCATAATGGTGATAATGCATTGTACAATGATATAGTATGATCCAACTGGTGGGCCCTAGTATTGCAGAAATAATGCTGCAACTCCTGGGACTCCCTTCTTTACTTTTATCAACCTGGTAGTTTGTAACAAAAAAGGAAGCGACAGTGCTATATGCACAAGTACTAGCTCTTGCCACAACTGTCACTTGATCAGCTGGCACAAGTTTGCTAGGAGCTTTAAGCCAAATTCTATGAGCTCTTAGATGAAGATTTTAATTGATGGATGAAAGCTAACTCAAAGGAGGCTAATCTACTTGCAAGAAGAAACTAAAAGCTGAAAGGAAATGCAAACCCTAGTTTTACCAACTAACCCTACTAATGTAAGAAAAAGAGATGAAAGCAGTGGAAATGGATGACATTGACTTTTAGAAAGGTAAAATGCATGTGACTAAGCTACTTCTAAAGTGAAATCTGAAAAGGAACATCTTTTTTTACTTTTGAGTAATCTTGTAGAATTATTATGCATGTGTTTTAACTGTTTTTTACTGTGCAGAGGTTGTTGATGAAAGGAAATGGCGAGGGTGCTTGCAGGAGGTTTGGAAGGTGAGAAGAGGGCCTAAGGGGTCCCTAGCACCCTTCCAGATAGTTTCACAGTGTTCGGATCTCAAGAAACCACTTTCGTGAGCTTCTACAGGAAGTCTGCAGGGGTTCTACAAGATGTTCTATAGCTTCTACAGGATGTTCTACAGGAAGATCCGAAAGAGGATTTTGGAGGGTTGATGGTGGAAAAACATTGGGAAACTAGAAATGAAGGATAGATAAGGATGTTAAGGGGTCTAGGACCTGGTGAATGAGGCTAAGGAGTGATTAAGGTGATTGGATTTTTTCAAGGATGGAGGGAGCAATGATGCACAAAAATGAAGAAATTAGGTCAAATTGGCAAAGTGTGGTGAATGAAGGGAAGGAATCTGAAATCTGGGGCTGGAGAAAGTGCTGTGAAGAAGGAAGGATAGGCAGGGGTGGATTACAGGTGATCTGCACACAATCTCTCAAAACTAATCAAAGAAAGACTAAAAAATCATAGATCTATCTACTGTGAACTAATCTGACCTAGAAACTAGAATCATGATGAACAACAAGTTGTGAATAGTAAATCATGCAAGACAATAATGGAAACCTAAGCAAGAATAGGTCTAAATATGCAAGCACAAATGGTATCAACGTTTCCGTCTAAAAATCCAACACTTGCAATTGCATTGAAAAGCAAAACAGTGTTTTTGTGGCAGCAAGTATGCCTTGGTCTCAGCTCATGGTCCCAAGGAGGGAGAGGTGAGATCAAGGGTTGCTTGATGGCTTTTTCTAAATATCGTTTCTGTACTCAAACTGTCAAATCAACCTGGAGCATGAAAAGCTATTTTAATCATCAAAAACAACCTAAGTAAAAAAACAAGATTTTAACCTAAATAACATATTTTATTCTAAGAATGCAGTAAAGACACATAAAAGTACACAAATGAGGTATTGGGAACTTGGGTTGGACCCAACCCCAAGAGCTAATGCCTCCTAAGAGGGATTAGAGCTGGTGCAAAGATGGATTCATCTTTACTGATCAAAAAATAATAGTTACATCCTAGAAACTATCTACAAGAAAAAGCTTGAAAATGTGCTGAAATGCAGAGCTAACCTACTGGCTAAAATCTAACTAACATCTGACTAATTCCTGCCTAAAAACTGACTAGCTAGACTGAGGCCCTAAGCCTTCTTATTTATACAAATTGAGGACCCCAACAGTCCTCCTAAACTTTAGGAACTCAGCTGCCAAAACTTGCAGTTAACAACAACTTTACTAGCCCTTGCTCGGCTGCCCTTTTGATAATCGATGTGGTGGCCCTTGAACTTCGAGCTGCTGATGGAGAATTCAAGGAAAGGGCTCATAAATGAATGGGACACCTTCGTACAAATCCTCTCCCTTGTTCTTCCAAAAGTTTGGCTGCCAAGTGCTCATTAAAACCTTTGGATTTGTCTCAAAATTGACCAAAAACCTGCATAAAGCACACATTAGACTTTTTGTCATAATGACTAACCAAATTCACTCTATTAGCATAACTATAATAAAAACCATGCAATAAACTAATGAGGATGGTGGATTAAGCCAAATTAGGAGGCTAAATGAGCCCATATAATTACCCATTTCTGGGGCTCATCATCACCCCCCTACTGAAGGTGTTGCTCATCCTCTGAGCAACTAATCTATCTCTTCATTCTTACTGGCTCTAGTGGCCTCCTTATCATCCCAAGCTTTTGATGTAGTATACTCACGTGTGCCATAAAATTTTGCCTTCTTGTCCATGTCCTTCCACTGCTCCTCCTGTTCTGCTTGATTGAATTCTTGTGCTTTTCCTGGCCTTAAAATACATGGAGGTTTGCCTTTTTCCTTTTCCTTTTTGTTTTGTAGGTGTGCTTAATGCAACAAGAACAATTGTTGCCTCCCTTGCAAATATCTCAGTTGATTTCTCCTCTTGTTGTTCTTTTTCCTTGCTTCCTGTAGAAATCCCTATGTCAGCTCTTTCTTTGTGTGTTGCTGAGATCTCAGGGTGTGTCTTTTCTTCCTTTTTTTCCTCTTCTTTTGTCTTCTCTGCCTCTATTAGCTTTGCTTCCTCACACTCTGTTTTGGTTTTCTTCTTATCTTGTTTAGTTTCTGCCTTCTCTTCTTTAGTCTTTTTCTTTTCTGTTCTGGGTCTTCCTTCTCATCTTTTGTTTTGATTTCCTCCTATGTTTCAAGTTCTTCTTTCTCCATTTTGGTATTTTCCTCTTTTTCTATTTCCTCCTCATCTTCCCCTGCCATATTTCTAAAAATATCCCTATCATGATGTGTAGTGACTGTTGGAAATGTTCAGGTGAGGAGGGAGGAAACGAACTTTCAAAACCGGAAATAGAGAAATGGTTGAGCTTTGTCTTTTTGAAATCAGGAATTTCTCATGTTCTTCTTTTTCACAACATCAATTTGCAATTTTTTCTTCAAACTGTTTCCAACTTGAATTTGCTTCTTGGTTTTTGAGAAAAATCAATACTTTTGATAAAATAGAGAATATTTATAACACAATGTTTTTTCTTTGGAGAGTGGACAGTCTTGCAAATTTGATTTTTCACAGGTTGGCTTCTCTGGTTGCATCCCTTTTTTCAGAAGAATGTGAGAAAGAAAAAGGCAAGATTTTGGATGCAGAGTATAAAAATGGAGAGACGGTGTAGAACTCAGAGAAGGAAAAAAAAAACAGGTAGACTTTTAAGCTTCACTTTCCTTTCTTTCAACCCAATACTATGTTTTTAATCCTCCACCTTATATAAATATATCATATGTAGAGCAGTTTCCTGAGCCTACCTCTTTTCAAGCTCAAATTTTGGCAAAAATCTCAAATTTTCTAGTTGCAGAACTGCTCTATGCCCTTCCTATATAAATCTTCTTGTAGACAGTGTTCCCATAGAATGAAACTGTACATAGGTTCTTTTTCAGCACATTGATAGATATGTAAATTTGGGTTTCTTCACACACACAGGTTGGCCTCTACTACTGCATGTATCTTCTTTACAGGAAAATTAAAAATGATGAGGAGATTTCAGATGCAGAGAAAAAACTGGGTAAACTCAGTGAAGTATGCAGACATACTTTCACTTTTTTCTCAATGCACAGGCAGACTTTTACTCTCGTTTTTCAATCTCATGCCATGTTCAATTCACCACTGTGCAAAAACAAATCATGCACAGATAGGTTTTCCTGATCCTACCTCGTTTTTAGCTTGAAATTCACTGAAAATCCCAGGTTTTCTTTTTGCAGGGCTACTTTTTGTCTTTCCTGTAGAAGGCTCCCCTTTCCTGTAGAGCCCGATAGGCGGTAGATTTAAAAAAATAGGCAGAAATCTCAAAAAATTAGGCAGAAATATTGCAGAGGACCATTGGTTAGCTGCTCTAGAAGTGGTGGACGTGTACTCCAGTTGTGGACGTCGTGAAGGCACAGTGAACAAAGAGTGGTGAATGTGCAACTGAGTTGTCTTTTAACTGCTGGCGTGATTCGTGGTGAGGAGATGAGGTGGTGGAAATGTGCGTTGGCCCCATGCAGACTGCAGTGCTGTCACGAAACTTCATGTTTTCTACCTGTTAATCACTTGACATCATGTGTGTTGGAGTTCAGAACATCTGCCACTACCTGTTTTTTTTTTAATTTCTCGTGAGTTGACTAGACACGTGCACTGGGTGATCTCCGGATGAGTTCAATCGAACTAGCTGAGGGTGTCGGGTTAAATGGCTAGATTTCTGGCTTAATCCAACCATTTCATTCGATCATGCACTTTTGAATCATACAGATGCAAATAGAGGAATTGGTTTAGACACTTACCTATAAGTCAACGTGCTACTTTGTTCTTTTTTCTACTACATTCTCATATTCCATTGCTGCATGCCTGGATCCCTTATGCTATATGATTTTTGTTGTCTAATGTGTGGCTATTTTTCTTGTGCAGGTATTCTCTGGCTAGATCTAAGCTGCAGAAGTCTGTTTCATCCTTCAGATTTACACCCTCATGCTGCTAATGCTGGATTTTTGCAGGACAACGACTTGTTTTCTCCATAGCTCCCAAACGATAGATCAGATTGACTTGAAACTTTCTGAGCATGTTTCTATCATCATTATGCACCTTCCATAGCCAAATTGTGATCAATGGATGCACGTATTTCAAGAAAAACTGAAAATGGTTGAAGGTGACAGAGGTCAATTTCTCGTAAACCGTGCACTGGACTTGGTTGAAACTACTTGGGCAGGTTACTATCAACTATATGCATCTCCCCATGAAACAGGTTTTGAAATGGATGCACGGATATGGAGAAAATGCAAAAATGGATGAAGGTTATGGAGGCTGATTTCTTGGAAACCGTGCACCAGAATTGGCTGAAATTGCTTGGGCATGTTGCCCTCATACCTATACAACTCCCTATAAAACAATTTTTTAAATGGATGCATGGTTTTCAAGTTAGGGAAAAACAAATTTCTGCTCTATGTATTTTTGTTTCAAAGCATTCTGCAGTTTTTGCACAGTAAGGAAAAAATGAGCTTGGGCTGTAATGCAGACTTGGAATTGATGGGAGAGAGATTTGAAGATTGCAGGAGTATTTATGAACCCTTTATGAAGCTTCCATTTTCACCAAACTGTTTTTAAAATCCATTTCTAGCTTTCTGTAATTTCTATAGGAACTTCCTGTAGAAAACACAGTTTTTAGAAAAGAAGCAAAATGAGGTGGAAAACGGATAGAGAAGGGTGAGGTATGGAAACAAGGATGTTTACAGGCCTCATGGACCAATTCCCAACCTTCAGATCCTCTTCGGAGATAAATTTTGGCTTGGTTGCAGGTTCTACATGAACTACCTGTAGAAGACACAGAACTTCATGTAGAAGGTGAGATCCTAGTCCGAATGGGACCAAATCTTGGGAAAGGGTAGTGGTCATGGAGGAATGGATGGTGAGGGATGTTGGAAGCCTGGTGTTGACCTCTGTCCTTGTTTTGTGCAATCCTCCTAACCTGCAATTTCCTTCCTGCACCTTGCAATTATTCAATAGAAATTAGGTTTATTTTTCTTTTTTTCTTTTTTTTTCTCTTTTTTTTTTGAAAACAACTAGGGTGCCTCATGGAGGTTTTCACCCTAATTGCCTGCCTTGGGAACCTCCAAGGGAGGTTTTCACCCAGGGATCTTATTCTTTTTTCTTTTCTCTTCTTTCCAACCCATTGACCGCCTCATGGAGGTTTTAAATCAATGAGCCAATCTGAGGCGCCTTCGAGGAGGTTTTCACCTTAGATTTTTATTTTCCTATTATTTTCATTTTTTCTTTTTTCCTTTTTTTTTTTTTTTTTCCTACCCTACCCTACTTGAAAAACAAAATCATTTTCAAGTATAAGAATACTTCCAATGGAGACGTGCACATTGAGATTAGATACAAAATGATGTGGAGGTTTGAAATGCTTTGACAGCTATTCGGATTTCAGAGACCAAATGATTTGACTTTGAAGGGATCAAGCATAGCTAAGGAAGAGAGTACTGCTGCAACTTAGTGACCGTCTGGAACCATATCTCAATATAGCTATGATATCCTTGGTCCTTTTGCTGATCTGGATCATTCTTCATGTCACCACCTACCATGACCTTCTCATCTTCCTCTTTTTGCTGATATTTCTCTTGAATACATGGAGGATTTGATGGTAACCATGAGGGAGGTCTCTCGATCTCTGATTCTGATATCTTCTCTTCATCAAGTGCAGCCCATGGTCCTTTTATCTCCTCTTTTGAATCTTCTTTTGCTAGATGTGGTCCTTCAATGCTTTCAATCCAATATCCTTTTTGCAATACTCTTCGTGATCTATGGTGAATATCATTGAGCTCAAGAGGAGTTGTTTGGACATGTTGTGCCTCAACATTGTAATTGGGTTGAGCTACTCCAATGTGCAGATTTGGAAATGGTGGTACAGGTAGTTGAGTGGGGGTGTATATTTGAGATGGATGTGGATGGAGTTGTGGTTGGGCAGGTGGTGGAGGAAAAGGAGTGGGAGGAGTGTTGTACTGGGGCCTCCACTCCTTATGAGGTGCATTCCACTGAGGCTGTGGCTGAACGTAGGGGTGAAATGGATGAGCAGCTGGTTGGGCATAATGTGGAGATGTGAAGGACCAAGGAGGAGGTGTGGACCAGGAAGGATGAGCAGGGGGACCCTAAGAAGGCATGCAAGTGGCTTGATAGGGGTTGTAATAAGTCTGGGATGTCCCTTGCATTCCCTACTGGTAGGTATGGGTCCATGTGGCCTCTTCTGGTTCATATAATAGAGTGGCTTAGTGGCTCCTTTTGCCCTCTGATATGCAGCTTTGATTCCGTGTAAGGAAGGGCACTGATTCATAGGATGGTCTTTTTCACAGACAAAACACACTTCTATGGAGTGCAATGGACATTCGTTCCTAGGATGCTTTCCAGTGCACCTGGGACAAAAGATGGCCAAAACCCTCTTGGCTTGCTCTTGCTTCCTTTGGATCCTCAAGGTATCCAGTTGCATGGCAAGAAATTGCCTCACCTCACTCTTGAAATCTTCCATCTGATTTGCAAATTCGTTTTTGGATAAGGTACTGCTCCCAACATTTTTGTTTGTAGCCATTTGCTCCAGAGGAATGCTTTCTTCTTCTTCTCGCCTAGAGGTTTCTTCAAATATGTCTTGCTGTCCACCTAGGGGTTCTTCTTAATCAAAGCCATCGAAGAAGAGAGAAGGTTGGTTATGTGAAGCAGTGGGGGCGTTGTGCAAACATTTTTCTGACTTATCTCTACTCCTACAAGGCATGAAAAGGAATCTTTTTGTTTGATTATTGTTTTTGTTTCTTTTTTTTTTTTCTGCTTGTACCTGCAAAACTAGAATAGATTGAACTGCAACTAACTAAAATCTATCTTGTTGAAATGAAAATTCAGAATTGAAATGAAAGCATGGAAGGACTAATCTATGTTACTGAAATGAAATTGTAGAAATGAAATGCTAGGCTAAGCTTGTAGAATTGAAATTGTAGAATTGAAATTGTAGAATTGAAATGCTAATCTATGTTTGCAGAATTGAAATTGTGGAATTGAAATGCTAATCTATGCTTGCAAAATTGAAATTATGGAATTGAAATGCTAATCTATGAAAGCGGGAAATATTTAATCTATGCTTGTTGAAATGAAATGAAAGTAGGAAATGTCTAATCTACTTTTGTGGAAATGAAATTGCAGAATGGAAATGAAACAACTACTCTACTCTTGCTGAAATAAACTACTTAGCAGAAGGTTGTAGTAGAAAATAGAAGAAAAGCAACAATCACCAATACTCTGACGCTTCCCTGACAACGGCGGCCAGAAAGATGGTGGGCCCAAGTATTGCAGAAATAATGCTGCAACTCCTGGGACTCCCTTCTTTACGTTTATCAACCCGGTAGTTTGTAACAAACTTGGAAGCGACGGTGCTATATGAAAATCTACTAGCTCTTGTCGCGGTTGTCACTTGATCAGCTGGCACAAGTCCGCTAGGAGCTTTAAGCCAACTTCTATGAGATCTTAGAAGAAGATTTTAACTGATGGATGAAAGCTAACTCAAATGAGTCTAATATACTTGCAAGAAGAAACTAAAAGTTGAAAGGAAATGCAAACCCTAGCAAAGCCTAGTTTTACCAACTAACCCTACTGATGCAAGAAAAAGAGATGAAAGCAATGGGAATGGATGCCATTGACTTTTAGAAAGGTAAAATGCATGTGACTAAGCTACTTTTGAAGTGAAATCTGAAAAGGAACATCTTTTTGTACTTTTGAGTAATCTTGTAGAATTATTATGCATGTGTTTTAACTGTTTTTGACTGTGTAGAGGTTGTTGATGAAAGGAAATGGCAAGGGCGCTTGCAGGAGCTTGGGAAGGTGAGAAGAGGGCCTAAGGGGTCCCTAGCACCCTTCCAGAGAGTTTCACAGTGTTCGGATCTCAAGAAACCACTTTCATGAGCTTCTACAGGAAGTCTATAGGGGTTCTACAGGATGTTCTGTAGCTTCTACAGGATGTTCTACAGGAAGATCCGAAAGAGGATTTTGGAGGGTTGATAGTGGAAAAACGTTTGGAAAGTGGAAATGAAGGATAGATAAGGATGTTAAGGGGTCTAGGACCTGGTGAATGAGGCTAAGGAGTGATTAAGGTGATAGGATTTGTTCAAGGACGGAGGGAGCAATGATGCACAAAAATGAAGAAATTAGGTCAAACTGGCAAAGTGTGGTGAATGAAGGGAAGGAATCCGAAATCTAGGGTTGGAGCAGGTGGTGTGAAGAATTAAGGTGTTGTGGCCACCAACACCCCCCCTGCTTCTTTAGTATTAGCAATAACACTAAACAAGTGGGGACCCTTAGTAAAAAACTACAAAAAAATTTGTATTATACTCCTTAAAAATACATCGCACGTAGAAGAGTAAAACATTTCTTTATGAGCACAATAAAAAACTGCGAAGAAGCAACGCGAAATTAATCGCATCGCATACATTAAGAAGCGCCCATAAATGAAGATCTTAAGAAATCTTCGATGGCCGATATGCGACATCGCATATTGCAACCTCGCATAAACAACACAGAATAACTTAACAAATTGCAATGATCTGTGATCTGCGATCTTGCGATAAACGCGATGCTGCAATCTTGCGATAAACGCGATGCTGCAATCTTGCGATAAACGCGATGCTGCGATCTTGCGATAAACGTGATGCTGCGATCTTGCAATAAACGCGATGCTGCGATCTTGCGACAACGCAATAACACGATTCTATGATAAACTGATCAGGAAACTTTGCGATGACACATCTTGATAATGCGATCCACGATGTTGCGATGCGAGTCACAGAAATCACTCATTGCAAATTTTCCTCGGCTCAACATTCAAGAAAAGTTGTCCCTAAACCAAAAATTGGGCGCGCGCCTTAAAGGAAATTAATGAATGTACGCCAAAGTATTCATGAAGGATAGTTTTGTGTTTTTCGAAGAGTCAATTCACTATGGGTGTCATGATTTTATACATTCGTAGAGCTTAGAGCTTTCGTGTCAAAATTTATTATCATTACTCTTTTCCTTTGCGTGAACTAGAGGAACAAAAAATAGGAAACAACATGAAGCAATGTGCAGGAAATATCTAAGGAAAAAGGGAAAGCGTCAATGCTCAGAGAACAAAGAAGAGATGTCCTCATAAACGGATACCGCATGCAACAAAAACGCAGATTCATAGTATTACTGAATAGATGCTTATATCAATAGGCGATTCGACACTCAAGGTCAAAAGCTCACAAAATCAGCATGTTTACAAAATTCTGAAGCTTATGCCCAGTAAAGGAAAAAGCGCTAAAGGCAGAAAACGCACCAGAAAGGCCCGGATCAAAGAACGGAGGCAGTTTTCAATGCGCAATTAGCGCCTAGCGCTAATCGTGCATCGCTAAGAAAATTGTTCAGAAAGAAAAGTCCCTAACTTGGTTAGTCATCCACGAGTCTGGAAACCGAGATAGCAAAAGAAGAAGCAATTTGAGAGAAATTTGGGTTGTTACCAAGTATATACGCAGTAAATTCACCAAGCCAGAGGATGATTCCCAAAAACATCTTCTAGTTTACTAAAAAGTGGTGCCAGTGCTTGCCATTTCTATTTGCGTAGCTCAAGCAAAAGCAGAAAACAACCAGCCGACTCTTCCCAGGCAAATTTTTCATGCTCGAAACATTAAGGAGCAAATGCAGAAATAGTTAGGAATTAGATTCAATTTTTAGAAATAAGTTTGCTTAGATAAAGGGCGGTCATTTAAACCGTATCCTAAATTTATGTAATTAAGTTATTTAGTTAGTAGTATTTAAACCCTTCTCATGCATTTAGAGAAGGGTCCAGAAATTTGTCAAAAACTTGTCCTCAGAACATGCACTTTTGCACCCTCATAGGAGGTTTTAATGAATGAATGGATCAAGGTTTATTGATGTTTGCATTTGATATCTACTACTGATGTTGCACTTCTGTACTCTTGGTAGATATCAGAACAAGGAGAGATAAATCATTGTTGCTTGAAGCTTATGAGTAGGACCAGTCATAAATGGTAGTTTTATCTCTTGACCATTTATGCTTATATTCTTAAAGTGATATACAATTTTTAGTTGTTTATATGTTATTGCATGAATGTTTGAGTTACCATTTGGCACTTTTGTACGGTGGAGCCATTTATTTATGTTTGATATATGAATAACTTATTATGAAATATGTTGTTCACAATTGTTTTGCCTAAATTTTTATGCAAAGTGGTTCATCTTAATTGATTTCCATTCTTATGATAGCTAAATGATCTTTATTACCAGTTATTATTTGAAATCTCTTTAGATCGCATAATAGAAGAAATACATCTCGGGTTAGCATAGATTAGATGTGTTGTTTCCATTAGATGACAATAGCATAGAATTAGATTAAAGTAGCTTAGATTAGAACTCTTATATCAGCATCATCCAACTATGCACACACACACACCCTTAGATTGGGAAACTAGTCCCATTATCCCCAGTTGGACCCACTATACCAAATGGATAAGGAGCTGCCAACCAAGGTCCGGACCGGGCAGGTATCCCCCTTGTTGTCGACCCGATTTTCGGGGCTTCAACATATTTGGCGCTAGAAGGAGGGCCTGAACTATGAATGGCACCTAAATCAAAATCTAAATACCATTCTGAGAGTAAATCGCCCTCATCATCTCCCCCGACTTCTCCAGTATATTTAAATCCAGAGTCAGAAGTCGCTCGAGTATCAATCGCTGCTACACACCCTGATATTTCAGACCAATCTACCATTAAACCTCCTGGAGTTGAATCTCTGATTCACAAACTTCAGGGATTTTCCATTTCTCCTCAGATGTCTGATAAATCTCAAAGCAGTGTGACTTTGCAGTACAATCCTGCTCATCCCCTAACCAGGTTAAAGAGTGAAAAATTTGGCATCCAGCCAACTGAGTTGCCTCTTCCCACCAAGAAAAGAGCGAGGAAATCACCACAAGAGTCTGACAGTGAGACTCTTTCATCTACATCGCCCATTTCAACTACCTCACCACGAAGTCGACCACCCACACCTCCATTCCAAACCATCATCCATCCGTCTACTGGACTCCCACAACCCCTCTTCAATCATCTACAATCATAGTATCCTCATCTTCCCAGCCAAAGATATCATCTTCTACACTTTTCTCCGCTAGCAGCTCAACGATGGCCCAGTCTCCATGCAACAACCCTGGGGAAGTTTTAATGCCCGCACCCTTGAGTCAAATATCGGCCCATCCTGAGAAATGGCTGCCCAAATTCAATCCAGAAGCAGGCATGCTAGCAGAAGAACACATAAACAATTTCATGCTTTCTATCAATCTGAACAGAGTTACTAACGAAGATGCTGTTGTTCGGCTTTTTCCCTATACACTGCAAGGGATAGCCAGGTCATGGTATTTTTCATTACCCTCCGGGTCTATCACAAGTTGGGATATCTTCCAGAATCAATTCCTTATCAAGTTTGGTGATGACAGATCAACGACAACATTAATCAATGACCTATCCAATCTTAAGGCCCAAGCTAAAGAACCTATCAAAGATTTCGATTTACTGTTCAATAAAATTCTCAACAAAATTCTCATTGCTTCCAAACCTAGCGAAGAAGTACGATGTGAATGGTATAATATTGCTTTACCATCAAACATAGCAATATTCATGGATAGAGCAAATAAAACAACCTTAGTTGAAAACATGACAGAGGCGATAGCAGTAGAGAAATGCGTAATAGCCCTGGAAAAGAGATCTGTGATAGAGGAACGCAAGTCTAAAAAAGTCACCTTCAAGGAAGACTCCAAGAAGAAACAAACAAAAGACCCTTTCGATTTGTAAGGATTGCAGAAAGTATTAAAGACCATGTCTAATGAGATGGTTGACATAAAAAAACAAGTAGCAGAAACTTCTTTAAAAAATCCCTATAAAGCTTTTAAAAGAGGTCCATCAACGGACGCAAAAACACCCAATGCTATCTCCAATGCTGAAACTGAGGAAGAGGAAGAAGAAGAAAGTGCCACTAAAAGGCAGACCGATGATGAAGAAGTTGTGGAATTACAAGGAATGTGGGATTTCATCCTCCCACAAGAGGAAGATCAAGAAGTATTTCTGGTTAGCACACGAAGCAAAAATGAGCTTGATCCTCCCCAAACTACCCCTAAGCAGAAGAGCGCAAGCCCTACAACAAAAGATAAAGTCACAACAAAGAAAACAACCACTAAATCAACTCAATCTAGCCCAGTCCGAGTAGATCAAAAAACTCCATCAAAAACAGTGATAGTGTCGGATGAAATGGAGTACAATATTATTGATGACATGAAAAAGACTAGGGCTAATATTACCCTTTATGAATTGAGCAAATTGAAGCATCAACAGAAGATAATGATGAAAGAATTACATGTCGTGCCTATTGTACCTTTGCATATCGTTGTACTCTCTCAAGCTTCCCACAACATGGGAAGACCTCCAACTAATGCGATCAATAAGATTGATCCAAATGATATTTCCTTGATTGGAGGAAGATCAAGATCTCACACTCCCCCGTTTCTTCTCACTTATGAAATTTTCAATAAAAATGTGCGCAACTGTTTGGTAGATTCCGGTGCTTCAACGAATATTTTACCCAGATCAATATGTGCTAAGTTAAATGTTCAACCACAAAAATCCGCAGTACGCATAGTTCAGCTTGATCGATCTCAAGTCGAAGTGATTGGTGAAATTAATCAAGTAACCATAAGATTGTCATCTAACCCAAAGGTATGTCAGGTTATTGACATTCTAGTGGCTAATATCCCAGAATTCTATGGCTTAATTCTTAGCAGGGATTGGTCCGAGAAACTCCATGGATACTTTGCAACCGACCGGTCGCACATGTGGTTACCCTACAATGACAAACCGAATCAAATAAAGGTTGAACAAGAGTTACACCAGAAGTACATAGTAACGAAATTAGAGGGAGAAAATGAAGCAGTATCTATAACAGCAGTATCATAGGCAATTACTCGGTAGATTCTTTTCTCGGTAATTTCAATGCTCACACATCACCTTACTTAGAAAATTCAGTTTTGTCCCGAGTCAAATTTTTTTCCCAAACTGATAGTTCAAAGTGTGTTAATTTTGTAGATAAACCTGTAAATACATCTTTGTTTTGGAAATTATATTTCGATGGCTCTAAATCTAATGAAGGAGCAGGAGTAGGATGCGTTCTGATTAGTCCAGAAGGAAACAAGACCATGCTTACGTGCAGACTCGAATTCAATTGCACAAACAATACAGCAGAATATGAGGCCTCGGTTCAAGGCCTATACAAAGCAATCGGGTTAAACGTCAAGTATCTTCAAGTCTTCGGAGACTCTGAGATTATCGCCAAATAGGTACGTAACACTATACATTGCCTATCAGGTCATTTAAAACACTATCAATCTTTAGTACAAGATCTGACTGAGCATTTCATAGCATTTAATATTTCTTCAATCCCGAGACTCCAAAACACAAGCGTAGACCTTTTGGCTAACGTAGCCTCTAGGCTTATTCCCTCCGAAGATTTTAGTCCAGATAGATTCTCAATAGAATTAATCTTTAGACCGTCCATCCCTGACAACATTACAAATTGGAGAGTATTCAATGACGATCCTGATATTGTAAATTTCCTCACTTCGGAAGGATACTACTCCAATCAGATAATTGACAAAGACCATCACGATTGACAAATACAAGAAAATAGCACTAATAATTCTATACTGAAATCAGTCGTTAAGTTAGAAGACTTATACGATTTGAAAAATTGGTTTAAAAGGTCTACCAATTCAAAGCTCTATAGTCCAACTTTTAACTACGAATTAGTAAACCTAGGAACCGATGATAAACCACAAAACGTTAATCTAGGCATCAACCTAGTCCCCGAAGAAAAACTAGCATATATTTCTCTTTTGAGACAATATAAAAATGTTTTTGCCTAGAATTACAATGAGCTGAAGATGTACGACACTTCTATCATTCAACATACTATTCCTATGATTGACAACGAAAAACCTGTCCAACAGAAACTGAGAAAGATTCACCCCAATTTAGAAAATCAGATAAAAACTGAGCTAAATAAGTTATTAAAAGCCAGAATAATTTTCCCCATCAGACATTCCAAATGGGTCTCCAATATGGTACCCGTTAGAAAGAAAAACGGAGATATTAGAATCTGTATCGATTTTCGGAATCTTAACAAAGCTTGTCAAAAAGACAATTTTCCTCTTCCACCTATGGAACAGATATTATAGGTAGTAGTAGGCTCAGAAGTGATGTCTTTCTTGGATGGATTTTCAGGATATAATCAAGTGCTGGTGCATCCCCATGATCAATTGAAAACCACATTCAGAACTAAATGGGGCACATATGCATATCGGAAGATGCCATTTGGTTTGATTAATGCCGGCGCTACATTTCAAAGAGCCATGGACATCGCATTTAAGGGTTTAGTCAATAAATCTGTAGTAATTTATTTGGATGATATAACATTGTACTCCAAGAAGTGAAGCGACCATCTTAAAGATTTAAAACAAATCTTTCAACGATGTTTAAGGTATGGGATTTCACTTAACCCAAAGAAATCTTTTTTCGCATTAAGTGAAGGAAAACTTCTAGGATTCATAGTGTCAATATCCGATATTCACATTGAGCCTGACAGAATCAAAGAAATCTCTGAAATATCTCTACCTCATAATAAAAAAGTCATGCAATCCTTCCTTGGTCAAATCAATTTTGTAAAGAGATTTGTCCCAGATTTTTCACGAATTGTGTCTCCTTTGCAAACCATGATTAAAAAGAATTCAAATTTCAAATGGGGTCAAGATGAACATGAAGCATTCAACCTGATCAAACAAGCTATTATTAATGCTCCATCTTTAGCAACCCCGAATTTTTCAAAATCTTTTGTTTTATACACATTTGCCTCAGAGAAATCGTATGTTGCGATTCTAACTCAAGAAAATCAAGAAAAAGCGGAAGCTCCAATTGCATTTTTTAGCTCAAATTTACAAGGTGTTGAACTCAATTATTCAGACGTGGAAAAACAGGCCTATGCTGTTTTCAAAGCGGTCAAATATTTCAAACCTTTCTTACTTAAAACCTATAATAAGATCATAGTACTGTTTCCATCGGTAAGAAATCTTCTAGTACAGAAGGATATGGGTGAGAAAAGTGCAAATTGGATCACTGCTTTACACGAATACGACCTTGAGATCAAACCAACAAACATTGTAAGAGGTCAAGGCTTCTACAAAATGTTGGCTGGAGCATCGCAAATCTCTGAAATTTCATCCGGAGAGATACAAATGTATGAGGTAAGCCTAAACGATGCAGAATCATTGTATGCTGATACCATTTATTATCTTAAGAATGGGTATGCTCCATCACACCTGGATCACACTAAGAAAAGAGCTCTGAGATTGAAAGCTAAACAATATCAGCTCATAAATGATATTCTTTTTAGAAAGAATTATGATTCTATTTTTCTTAGATGTCTTGAAAAAACTGAAGCTAAAAAAGTTTTGTAGGAACTCCACGATGGACCAGCAGGCGGACACTATGCTGGAGATGCTACTGCACATAAAATTTTACGTGCAGGATATTACTGGCCTACGTTGTTCAAAGATTCACACAGTTACGTGAGGAAATGTCAATTCTGCCAAACTACTGCTGGAAGACAAAATAAGTCGTCCCTGCCACTACAACCGGTAAACATCGAGCAACCATTCAGTCAGTGGGGCTTGGACATAATAGGTGAGATCGTTCCTCACTCTTCTAAGCATCATAGATACATCCTCACGGCAACAGATTATTTTACTAAATGAGTAGAAGCAATTCCTCTCAAGACAGCTAATTCTGAAAAATATTATCGAATTCATAGATCAATTTATAATCACTAGGTTTGGATTGCCAACGGCTTTAATGTTTGATAATGCATCATACTTTTCTAGAAATGCAATGACTGAGTTTTCACTTAAAAGAGGGTTCAAACTAAAATATTCGGCCAATCACTATCCGCAAGGTAATGGGTTAGCTGAGTCAACAAATAAAACCTAATCAGAATTATTAAAAGAACAGCTGACTAGAACCAAAAGAATTGGCATAAAGCTTTGGTAAATGCTTTATGGGCAAATAGAATAATAAAAAGAGCTTCGATCGGCACTTCCCCCATTAATTTAGTTTATGGGAAAGAAGTGGTTCTTCCAACTTACTTAGTCATTCCCTCTTTGTCTTTAATACAATACATTGATGAAGTACCTACTTCCTCCATACAACTAAGACAAATGGAAATAATTAAATTAGAAGAGAAACGATAACAACCTAAGAAAACCCACGCTCATCATCAAGCGCTAATAAAATACTCTTTTGATTCAAACATAATGAACTAGAAAAAAATTTCAGATGGGAGATTTAGTTTTAAAATGGGATAAGGCTCATAAAGAAAAGGGCAAACATACAAAATTTCAAAAGATGTGGCTTGGTCCTTTTCAGATTGTTGAAGTCATAGGTCCATCAACGTTTGTCTTACAGGATTTAGCAGGTAGAAGGGATTCTTTGCCTGTTAATGGACAAATCCTTAAAATATATTTTCCATAGAAGATTATTCTTCTATTTGGTAGAATAGTTTTACTTTTCTTTTCTTTTTCATAATAAAACCAGTTGTAAATGGTTACTACCGGTATTCACGAAAAGACACCAATTCTCTTTCAGATTTTGAGCTTTTCGCTTGTATAAATAGAAAATTTTTGAAAATCTGATCTTTATTATTGACAGATATAGTTAAAAACTTTAGCCTAGATATGATACTAGTTTCAACTTCAAAAAATTTGATGAAAGTTTACCTTTAGCGAAGAAATTGTTTTATATCAGCACAATGAAAGGTATCAATAACAAAATAAAGATTCTCTGTCAAACTGCTGTTTTCGAACTCTATTATTTTCGTCCAGAGCTTTCTTAAGGAAAACAATGATTTCCTCCATGTTAAAGAAAATCGCAGCATTCAGAGGGACAATCCAAGAAACAATATATCTCAAAGTATAAGAGGTATCATCACGAGCTGGCTTATCATGATCACAGATATTATAACTTTGCTGACTTTGCCAAACACTGTCCATCAAAACAGGGCAATGACTCAAGATTGTTGAAATCAAAAGACAAGGGGTCTCATCACGAGCCAGCTTGTTCAGCAAAAGTGTAAATCAAGTGAATGACTGTGTCATAATTTGGCTACCAAATCAAGACATTGTTCTTTAAGAATAAAAAAGGAAAAAATGTTAATGTGGATTTTTTTTTGAAGGTTGTAGATAACCTTAAGCAAGATAAAGGATCATTGTTGGGTAACAGGTAACCCTGTTGAGGCTATGGATGCCTGCTGGCAGCAGAGGCTCTACCTATGACAAACGAGCATATTTTAAAGCTAGCACACAGAGAAGACTTTATTTTATCTTTACAAGACCAAGTAATGGCTGATATAAATACAAGGACAAACCTGAGGAAGAAAACAATTAGAATAGAAAGAAGTTGAAACAAAATATCATTGATAGAATAAGGCATAATGTACTCTATCTGCCCATAACAAAGTTTAGATTTATGAAAATTTTTCCGTTTGATTCAATAGAAAAGCAGAGATAACTGGTTCTTCCAAGTGAATCGCCATTGTTGTGGCCACCAACACCCCCCCTCCTTCTTTAGTATTAGCAATAACACTAAACAAGTGGGGACCCTTAGTAAAAAATTCAAAAAAATTTTGTATTATACTCCTTAAAAATACATCACACAGAGAAGAGTAAAACATTTCTTTATGAGCACAATAAAAAACTGCGAAGAAGCAACGCGAAATTCATCGCATCGCATACATTAAGAAGCGCCCATAAATGAAGATCTTAAGAAATCTCCGATGACCGATATGCGACATCGCATATCGCAACATCACATAAACAACACACAATAACTTAACAAATTGCAACGATCTGCGATCTGCGATCTTGCGATAAACGCGATGATACGATCTTGTGATAAACACGATGTTGCGATCTTGCGATAAACACGATGCTGCGATCTTGCGATAAACGCGATGTTGCGATAAACGCGATGCTGCGATCTTGCGACAACGCGATAACGCGATTCTGTGATAAACTGATTAGGAAACTCTGCGATGACACATCTTGATAATGCGATCCGCGATGCTGTGATGCGAGTCACAGAAATCACCCATCGCAAATTTTCCTCGGCTCAGCATTCAAGAAAAGTTGTCCCTAAACCAAAAATTGGGTGCGCGCCTTAAAGGAAATTACTGAACGTACATCAAAGTATTCATGAAGGACAGTTTTGTGTTTTTCGAAGAGTCAGTTCACTATGGGTGTCATGATTTTATACATTCGTAGAGCTTAGAGCTTTCGTGTCAAAATTTATTATCATTACTCTTTTCCTTTGCGTGAACTACAGGAATAAAAAACAGGAAACAACATGAAGCAATGTGCAGAAAACATCTAAGGGAAAAGGGAAAGCGTCAATGCTTGGAGAACAGAGAAGAGATGTCCTCATAAACGGATATCGCATGCAACAGAAACACAGATTTTAGAGTATTACTGAACAGATGCTGATATCAATAGGCGATTCGACACTCAAGGTCAAAAGCTCACTGAAGCAGCATGTTTACAAAATTTTGAAGCTTATGCCCAGTAAAGGAAAAAGTGTTAAAGGCGGAAAACGCACCAGAAAGGCCCGGATCAAAGAACTGAGGCAGTTTTCGATACGCGATTAGTGCTAATCGCGCATCGCTAAGAAAATTGTTCAGAAAGCAAAGTCCCTAACTTGCTTAGTCATCCACGAGTCTGGAAACCGAGATAGCAAAAGCAGAAGAAATTTGAGAGAAATTTGGGTTGTTATCAAGTATATACGTAGTAAATTCACCAAGCGAGAGGATGATTCCCAAAAACATCTTCTAGTTTACTAAAACGTGGTGCCAGCGCTTGCCATTTCTATTTGCGTAGCTCAAGCAAAAGCAGAGAAAAACCAGCCGACTCTTCCCAGGCGAATGTTGCATGCTCACAACATTAAGGAGAAAATGCAAAAATAGTTAGGAATTAGATTAAATTTTTAGAAATAAGTTTGCTTAGATAAAGGGCGGTCATTTAAACCGTATCCTAAATTTATGTAATTAAGTTATTTAGTTAGTAGTATTTAAACCCTTCTCATGCATTTAGAGAAGGGTCCAGAAATTTGTCAAAAATGTGTCCTAAGAACATGCACTTTTGCACCCTCAGAGGAGGTTTTGATGAATGAATGGATCAAGGTTTATTGATGTTTCCATTTGACATCTGCTACTGATGTTGCACTTCTGTACTCTTGGTAGATATTAGAACACGGAGAGATAAACCGTTGTTGCTTGAAGCTTATGAGTAGGACCAGTCATAAATGGTACTTTTATCTCTTGACCATTTCTGCTTATATTCTTAAAGTGATATACAGTTTTTAGTTGTTTATATGTTATTGCATGAATGTTTGAGTTACCATTTGGCACTTTTGTACGGTGGAGCCATTTTTTTATGTTTGATATATGAATAACTTATTATGTAATATGTTGTTCACAACTGTTTTGCCTAACGTTTATGCAAAGTGGTTCATCTTAATTGATTTCCATTCTTATGATAGTTGAATGATATTTATTACCATTTATTATTTGAAATCTCTTTAGATCGCATAATAGAAGAAATACATCCCGGGTTAGCATAGATTAGATGTGTTGTTTTCATTAGATTACAATAGCATAGAATTAGATTAAAGTAGCTTAGATTAGAACTCTTAGATCAGCATCATCCAACTCTGCACACACACACACACCCTTAGATTGGGAAACGGGTCCCATTATCCCCAGTCGGACCCGCTATACCAAACGGATAAGGAGCTGCCAACCAAGGTCCGGACCGAGCGGTATCCCCCTTGTTGTCGACCCGATTTTTGCGGCTTCAACAGAAGGATAGGTAGGGGTGGATTACAGGTGATCTGCACACAGTCTCTCAAAGCTAATGAAAGAAAGACTAAAAAATCAGAGATCTATCTACTATGACCTAATCTGACCTAGAAACTAGAATCATGATGAACAACAAGTTGTGAATAGTAAATCATGCAAGAAAATTATGGAAGCCTAAGCAGGAATAGATCTAAATATGCAAGCACAACTGGTATCAACTTTTCCATCTAAAAATCCAACACTTGCAATTGCATTGAAAAGCAAAATAGTGTTTTTGTGGCAGCAAGTATGCCTTGGTCTCAGCTCATGGTCCCAAGGAGGGAGAGGTGAGATCAAGGGTTTCTTGATGACCTTTTCTGAAGATCTTTTCTGTACTCAAATTTTCAAATCAACCTAGAGCATGGAAAGCTATTTTAATCATCAAAAACAACCTAAGTAACAAAACAAGATTTTATTCTAAGAATGCAGCAAAGACACATAAAAGTACACAAAGGAGGTATTGGGCGCTTGGGATGGGCCCAACCCCAAGAGCTACAGCCTCCTAAGAGGGATTAGATCTGGTGCAAAGCTAGATTCATCTTTATTGATCAAAAAATAATAGTGACATCCCAGAAACTGTCTACAAGAAAAAGATTGAAAATGCGCTAAAATGCAGAGCTAACCTACTAGCTAAAATCTAACTAACATCTAACTAATTCCTACCTAAAAACTAACTAACTGAACTGAGGCACTAAGCCTTCTTATTTATACAAATTGAGGACCTCAACAGTCCTCCTAAACTTTAGGAACTCGGCTGCCAAAAGTTGCAGTTAACAACAAATTTACTAGCTCTTGCTCGGCTGCCCTTGTGATAATCGATGTGGTGGCCCTTGAACTCTGAGCTACTGGTGGACAATTTGAGGTAAGGGCTCATAAATGAAGGAGAGACCTCCCTACAAATCTTCTCCCTTGTTCTTCCACCAATTTGGCTACCAAGTGCTCATTAAAACCTTTGTTTTTATCTCAAAATTGACCAAAAAACTACATAAAGCACACATTAGACTTTTTGGCATAATGACTAACCCAATTCACTCTATTAGCATAAATATAATAAAAAACATGCAATAAACTAATGAGGATGGTGGATTAAGTCAAATTAGGAGGCTAAATGAGCCCATATAATTACCCATTTTTGGGGCTCATCACCAACCCCCAAAATTTAAGATAATGGTTGTTCTCGGACTCTGTAACCAAAAATTCAAGTCGTCATTATTATCTACAATGTAAGTTAATTATAGAATTTGTACCTATCATAGACTTACTGGTGATGTTGACGTGGTAGTAGTGAGGGTAGTTCTAACTCATCTAAGGATGGGTCGAAAGAGATTCGTGAAAACTATCTTTTGGTGCAGAGTATCAATGTGGTAATAATGGTACAAATAAATTTTGTCATCAAAATTTAAATGTATTAGTACAAAACTATATATGACAAACATGATTTTTGCTAAGAATCACAGCTACATGTGGTATATTTTTAGTAATATCTTGTGATAATTATTAGGTGTCAACAAATGTGATGTCTAGATTTTTATATTTTGTAGTGATCAACATGTAAAGGTACATTTGGTCTATAACATCAACATATTGTAGTGATAAGTAGGTACAGGTACATCTAGTTTGTAGCAGAAAAAAGCTTATAATGGTTGGTAGGTGCATTGGTATATATCAACAGTGGTATTCATTGCTTTGTATCAACAATAAATAACCTTCAACAATAGCAAACCATACTATAACTATAGAAATAGAGAGGTGTTGAGAGCGAAAAATACGTTTTTTAGTCACCACTTTTGTCTAACCACACCCCAAAAGGGGTTTTCACCGTTAAACACTTATTTGATTTTGTTCTTTATTTATATTTATATTTATTATTATTATTATTATTATTATTATTATTATTATTTTCCAAACTAAGCTAAAATAAATTAAATAACTGGTGGCAATAGGAAAATTTTCCTTTGCTCCCTAACAACTTCAAGGTTTGAATCTGAGACAATTTTATGAATGAATCCTTAGAAGTTGGATTATGGTACAACTAAGGATGATGTCCTTTGGCACGTAAAGACATTTGCAACCCATCAATGGTTATCAATCTTACAGCTCGATTATCAAAGAATACATCCACTTCATAAGGACCTAGCCACCTAATACAAAGCTTCCGTTTGAAATCCTTAAATCTTGGATCATATAACATATCCCATTCATCCCTTCGAAACGCCTTCTTCTTAATAAATCTATCATGCCATTGGCACACTACTATTGGATAATATTGGTACATTTCATAACAACCAAACACATTTTTCCTAACTCGTTATGCTTTTATAATCGACGCTTTTGTGTTATTGTCAAAACCAAATTAACCTCCAAGGTTGTTATGAGTGTCTTTATTCAAATTCAATAGGAAATATATGATTCTTTCCATACTCAAGTTCATAGGGAGAAAACTTGTGGTATTCTGCCAAGTAGTTTTATAAGCCCATAACAGCTACATAAGCATTTCAACCCAATCTTGATGGTGGCCTCCCACAATTCTTGTGGGAATTGCTTCAAGCACTTTATTGGTACTCTCCACTTTCCCATTAGTTTATGGATGGTAGGGTGAAGTAACTAGGTGACGAGTCTTGTATTTCTTGACAAGGTTATATATAAGATGTGAAGTAAATTGTGTTCCTCCATCTATAACTATCTCCTTTTACACTCCATATTGGCTAAATGTATCCTCAAATAGAAAGTCTGAAACAACTTGTTTGGTGGCTCTCGTAAATAATTTAGCCTCAACCCACTTGGTGACATAGTATGTACATACCAAAGTGTAGAACTTCTGTTGAGATGGAGGGTTGATTGGTCCCACAAATTATTAAGTCCATCTTTTAAAAGACTCCATCACCAACAAGTGGTGTAATGACATCTCATCTGATCGGATGGGTTAGCCCATCTTATGGAAACTGTCACACTCATATACCTACTTCCTTGCATCTTGGAATACAATTGGTGAAATGTAGCATATCTGAAGCACTTTATGGCATGCTATCTTGTCTACAAAGTGGCATCCATAAGGCTCATCATTGAAATCCTTTTGAATGTCATGGATATCATCTTCTCTCACACACCTTATCATTTGATGGTCTAGAAGAATGTGGAAAAGGTATCCATCTAACCAAAAGTATGAGGAACTTAGTTGAATTACATTTCACTTTTCCCCTAGAGAAAGATGATATGGAAGTTTTCCTTAAGAAAATTAATTAGTGATATCTACAAACCAAGGTGAATAATTCGAAACTGCAAAAATATATTCATCTAGAAAAGTATCCTCAATAGCTAGATTATCATCACTATTAGGAAATCTAGAGAGAAAATCAATAAAAGCATTATCCCTTCATGTCCTATCTACAATGGTGCCATCAAATTCTTGCAGCAATAACAACTTAGTAACCCTAGAATCAGTGAATGGATTGTTAATTAAAAACCTAATATTAGAATGATCAATACGCACAAAAGTTTGATAGATGGTGATATAATTCCTAAACTTGTTGATAACATATATAACAACAGTGAATTCATTTTTTTTTACTATATAATTTAATTCTATAGGGGTTAAATGCTTGTTGATATATTAGATAGTGTTGGCCAATTAAATTTGTTTGATTATGGCATTTGGTATGTTGGCATTGATGTCAACTGGTATAGCATTGAGGAAAAGAGCTTTGCAACCATGTTTTAGGTAACATATGGTCTAAATTACTACATCGGACTTGCTCCATTGGAAATTTCTCTGAAAGAGATTTCTAAGGGTATGTGGAAGTCCAACAATGTCTTCTTGGATCAAAATTTATTGAATACCGAATTTAGGGTCTTAAACTCCAAGGCATGTTAAATTTCAGACCCAAAATTTTGGAAGGCCGAATATCGAAAGTAGGTCCAGGAACTCGGAGGGAATTTGGAACCTTGGAACTTCAAATATTGTAGGAAGGTGTCATATCGAAACTCGATATCAGAAGGATCAAAGTATCGCAATATCAAAATTTCGAAACTTCTTTATATTTCCTTTTGAGAAAAGCTCTGATCTGATATCTTAGCAGGAGAACATCTGGACCCGATATCAAAAACTTAGAGAAGATGGAATATCATAATATCAGAAATAGGAAGGCATTTTAGAACCTTGGGTTTTCGTAAGTCCTTATAAATTGAATTTTTCTGAAAGCACTGAAATAATGGGAAACAGAGTTTAAAAAGGAATTCATTGAAAACCAAAGGACCAATGGACACTTTCTCCCTCCTCCGGTACAAAACATGGCAGAAGATGATTGGCCCTGGGGAGTTGACATGGTAGATGATGTGAGCATGACATTGTTGTATGATGGAAACGTGGTACTTTGATTCAACATTTCAGTGGCCTAATGGGGAAAATCTGGGTGACACATGCCACCACTAAGGAGGTCTAACATGGAGTGATGATGACATCATGGTTTCATCTCAGAGGTCAACATTTCAAAGGAAGGAGACATCGTACCTTTGTTATGAAATATTTTTGGAAATGTTACAATGGAAGGGGATTTGAAGGTGTTGGAACATGATTATAGGGACCCATAGAACCATGGGCATAGAAATAATACTTAGCACCAAAGTTCTATGAGTTTTCATAGTGTTAGTTCCAGTCTTCGCAGCCTGTCACCAGGGATCAACATGAGCTCTTACTATGTTTGGTTTTGTTAGATGTTTTTCACATGATGTTTAGCACAAACATGTCACAAGTGTTTCCATCAAAAGAATCTCAGAAAATTCTTTCCAACGGTATATCACATTCCCATAACCGGTTCCTGGATTACAAGAAATGAATGAGTGATTCTTGGTTATGCATGTTTTGAAGCCAGTTGCTGCACACAATGACAAGTTTAGTACAAAATCAGTTTCTGAAATAATGGTGAGGAATTTTTCAAAAGTGAAAGAGGATTTTGGTCATCACATACTAAATAACAAAAACCTCCATTCGTTTATGCACATGTGCTACTATGTGGGAGATATATAGAGATATTTGGAGCCTACATTAAAACAAAGCAATTTTTTCATATTTTTCACTGTTTTAGTCATTTTAGTACGAGGCCATTTTACAATAGATGGAAAGTAATTTTCAAAAATGTAAGGATTTTTGTATTAAGCACGAGCCATATAAAAAAAACCTTTCTCCATTTTTTAGCAGGTGTCATGGATTGGGATATGTGACTAGATCTTTACAGTTCATTTTCACAGATTTAAATTTTTAATGATTTTCTGTTTTAGAGATGATTTTGTGGAACCAATTACGAGCTACTGGAAATGAATTTCCAAAATTTGAGAGAGGTGGTTCTCCAACATGACCCTATATACAAAAACCTCTTTCATTTTTGTAACAGGTGCTATTTTTTAGGAGATACGAGTTCATCTTCAACACCTATTTTCAGAAATTCGGCCCAAGTTTAATGTAACTAATTCTATTTTGAAGAAAATGGTTGAACTCAATCCCTTAGTAAAAGGATGAGAAAATGTATATATTTCATGAATTTCATAGTGTAGGAGTTTGAGTTTGGTAGAGGGTTGGATACTTGGGATTTCTTGGCACTCTATTATACATTTCATTTCTGCAATTTTGGCAAAGGAAAGACCAGGGTTTTGCAACACTTGTTGGGATCCATGTGGCTCTATGTTTTGATGGTGTTTTTCTCTATGTAATTGTAAGTTCACTGATGTTTATGTGTATCATTTTCCCTTCTCTTTTCTTCTGCAACTAAACAAATGAGTGATTAACGTAGAATTCATTGGACTGCTATGCTCTGCTTTGAAATTTTGTTTAATTCTACATGTTTTCATCTGTTTGAGGACGACTCTTGAGACCCTCTTGCCCTCCTTATCTCCTAACTAGTTTGATCCATCCATTCATTCAATCGAAAGCATCAAAAAAATTTCCTTCCTTGCCCTAATCAGAACTCTGCAAAAACTAGGCCTCATCCCCGGACCCAAAATTTGCATGTGCCTTTTTTCCAACAAAACCCTTAAAAACTCAAATCTCATCCTTGCACTTCATATCTAGCCTAAGATCAGTTGTTAAATCAGTCATCTCAAGCCTCATCGATTATCTTTCGTTGAGACTGACCCGGAGAGAGCCCTCTCCTGTCCTCGTAGGGCTATCTACGAGGCTGAGCGTGGTTTGATGTGGACCTAGAACCTTGCCTTTTCAACCTGAGGAAAATCTAGGCTCTAACATAGTGGCGACCATACTGGGGAAGAAAATTTTATTTGTTTGTAAGTGTTAATTTTTTTATAGACTACAGACGGAGCTTGAAGTTAGTTAGGTAGCCTTCGAAATGCTCTTGCTTTGCATTAGCACAAGTAGATAAAAACTACTTCAGTCAATCTCCGGTATAGTCTTATAAACAGAATATCTAACTTGCAACTTGCTCTAGTAACATGCATCAAGCTCAGATCTGATTGTTGATGGTGGACAACAGTCAGACACATATGAAGGCTGAAAAATTCACCTTGCGACTCCAACTCAATCCAGAGATTCCAGCGCTCACTGATCCATTCATGCACTAAAATAAAATGGTAGGGTATGTGGCAGAACCTATGTTTTGTGAATCTTTAAAAGAAGTTAGAGATCAGTTAGTGGATATTGAAATTGATGAAGCATTTTTCATTGCCATGCTTAAATGTTTGAGATCTCCGAAGTTTCCTCCTAAAGCTAAAACTGGTTTCGTTGAGTTAGTTGTTGAAAATTTTGAGAAGGAGATTCAGTATTTAAATGATCAGATCCAATCATATGAATTCCGAGATCCCAAAAATTTCTTGGAAACTCTCTCTCCTTTAAAACAAGAAACAATGGAGCTGCCCATGGATATTTGCATTGACAGTTTGCAGTTGGAGTTCAATATTGAGGAGTTGGGGCAGCAAACAGAGTCTGGTTTTTTTGATCCTATTGCAACATACAGGGAAATTTTTTTCAATTTGAATGATAGATCAAATTGTCTTTTACATAACCAGACTCGTTATGTGCATGTATGGCTGTCAGCATTTACATTTGTGTCTTGGTTGAAGCACTTCCAAGCAGCATCCTTTTCATAGTTACCTGATTGGTTGATATGGGATTATAGCGTTACTTGATCTATCAATTTTGTAGCAAATTGGGTTATATTTGTACATAAATAAGCTGTCTGAGGTATCATTTCAGTTTTCAGTATTTGTTTATGTACATGTTGCAGTATGTTTATGTTTTTGGATTGGTATGAGTTGTTTTGGGCTTGCAATTGTTTGACCATCCATGCCCAATGGAAGAGGCACTGTCTTCTTTCCAGAGATCTGTAGTTCTTGGAATCTCCAAGGATCTACCTCCCCATTGGAGCCGATGTTAGTTCCAGTCTTCGCAGCCTGTCACCAGGGATCAACATGAGCTCTTACTATGTCTAGTTTTGTTAGATGTTTTGCACATGATGTTTAGCACAAAACATGTCACAAGTGTGTCCATCAGAAGAATCTCGGAAAATTATTTCCAAAGTTATATCACACTCCTGTAACCAGTTCCTAGATTAGAAGAAATGAATGAGTGATTCTTGGTTATGCATGTTTTGAAGTCAGTTGCTGCACACAATGACAAGTTTAGTACAAAATCAGTTTATGAAATAATGGTGAGGAATTTTTTAAAAGTGAAAGAGGTTTTTGTTCATCACATAATAAATAACAAAAACCTCCTTCAATTTATGCACAGGTTCTACTATGTGAGATATATATAGAGATATTTGGAGCCTACATTAAAACAAAACAAATTTTTCATATTTTTTACAATTTTAGTGCAGGGCTATTTTACAACAAATGGAAAGTAATTTTGCAAAAAAAAAAAGGAATTTTTTGTTAAGAACGAGCCATATAACAAAAACATCTTTCAGTTTTTTCACAGGTGTCATGGATTGGGACATGTGACTAGATCTTTACGGCTCATTTTCACAGATTTAAATGTTTAATGATTTTCTGTTTTAGAGATGATTTTGTGGAACCGATTGCGAGCTACTGGAAATGAATTTCCCAAAGTTGAGAGATTTTTTTCTCCAAAATGACCTTATCTACAAAAACCTCTTTCAGTTTTGTAACAGGTGCTATGGTTTAGGAGATACGAGTTCATCTTCAACACCTATTTTCAGAAATTCGGCCCAAGTTTAATGTAACTAATTCTATTTTGAAGAAAATGGTTGAACTCAATCCCTTAGTAAAAGGATGAGAAAATGTATATATTTCATGAATTTCATATTTTAGGGGTTGTATTTTGGTAGAGGGTTGGATACTTGGGATTGCTTGGCACTCTATTGTACATTTCATTTCTGCAATTTTGGCAAAGGAAAGACCAGGGTTTTGCAGCACTTGTTGGGATCCATGTGGCTCTATGTTTTGATGGTGTTTTTCTCTATGTATTTATAAGTTCACTGATGTTTATGTGTATCATTTTTCCTTCTCTTTTCTTCTGCAATTAAACAAATGAGTGATTAAGGTAGAATACATTGGATTGCTATGCTCTGCCTTGAAATTTTGTTTAATTCTACATGTTTTCGTCTGTTTGAGGAGGACCCTTGAGACCCTCTTGCCCTCCTTAGCTCCTCACTGGTCTGATCCATCCATTCATTCAATCCAAAGCATCAAAATGATTGCCTTCCTTGCCCCAATCAGAACTCTGCAAAAACTAGGCCTCATCCCCAGACCCAAAATTTGCCTGTCCCTTTTTTCCAACAAAACCCTTAAAAACTCAAATCTCATCCTTGCACTTCATACCTAGCCTAAGATCAGTTTTTAAATCAGTCATCTCAAGCCCCATCGATTATCTTTCACTGAGATTGACCCAGAGAGAGCCCTCTCCTGTCCTCGTAGGGCTAGCTACGAGGCTGAGCGTGGTTTGATGTGGACCTAGAACCTTACCTTTTCAGCCTAAGGAAAATCTAGGCTCTAACACATAGGTTGGATTTTCATAACTCCTTCAAAATTGAATTATGAAATCAGTCCCGATGAAGGAGATCTGATGTATTGGATCATGGAAAATAAGCTAAAGTAGTGAAGGGTAGAAGATAAAAATAAACAAAGAGAAAGTCCCTAGGCAAGAACCTTAAGGCCTTATCACCTAAGTGCTATGCCGCAAGTGACGACACCCATTCCTATGAGGGAAATGTGATAAAGGGATAAGCATAGGGAGCTAAGGGAAATCAAGGGTTTGCAATTTCATAAGGTCTATTCAATAAAAGTTACGATATGTAGGGACTTCGATATAACACTATAGTGGTATGTGAAGTCATTTCTCATAGTTCCCAATCCCATGGTGAAAGAAAAAGTGATAAGGGATAAGTGCCAAGGGGTTGAACACATCGAAATTATGTGATTTTGTAACATTCCTTTTATATGGGTTATGATACATTATGGATCCAATAATGCAGTACAAAGTGAAAGGATGAACGGGTTGGCAATGAGAGATTAAATGCAAGCTAGAGGATTTGGTTAATGGAGTTAATGGCATCTGCAGAGATCACTTAGTCAAGATGTTAGAGTTAGTATTTTCATACTACCAGCAGTGATCAAAACTCCTCTTTTATATCATTTTAGGGCCCCATTCCAAAATTTTTCCATTCCATTTAGGTCCTCATTCAAAAATTTACTCACTAATGGTAGCCCTGGTAAAAAAGCTTCACTCTCCCTCAAAAGTCAATACTTGTTGGCCCACCTTCATGTCTTATTAAGCATACATCAATCGGAAGTTCATTCCAACATATCTTTATGTTAGTCAAGTCACCATGAAGTCTGTTCACTCAAGGTTTTCATTAGGTCTCTGGGATTTATTTTTCCAAGGTTCAATAATACACCATTTCACTGCATAAGGCCAGCAAAGAAGTATGAGAGCAAAATAATATCCCTTTTTTCATTTAAAGAGGATTTTCAAACATGTAACTATGGTTTCCCAAGCTCTAATTTTTATTCCAAAGTATGAGTTTTATTTTAGATTGTAATTTTATTCCAAAAAACAGAGATGTAATTTTTTTTTTTTTTTAATTTATGTAATTTTATGTTCATTATATGTAATAAGTTACTATTGCTAATCTATTTAATCAAACTCTATGTGAAAACTTTATTCAAGCAAATTCAAATGTAGAGAGTGCCAAACACTAGCATCAACAATCTGGAAAGAAGAAAAACAGAGTAAAGGGTAATTAGCAAATTTTTCAAAAAGGTGAATTGAAACATTAGAAAGTGGATTTTAAAGTTGAAAATTCAAATTCACTCAACTATAAACTCCTTCTTAGCATCAAACTCAACTTCATTTGTCTCCTACCATCGATTAGGAAAACCCCAAGAGAGAATTTCTCACGATTCTGGCTGAATTTGAAAAAATAGACCAGGCATTGCACACTTCCTTAAGGCGCTATGCACACCCTTTAGGCACTGCACACTTGCCAGGCGCTACGCACTCCCTTCAGGCACTGCACATTTGTCCAGGAAAGCTAGAATCTCCTCCATAGGTCCACCAAACTTGTATTCAGCTCCCACACGTAAGTAACAACTAAAGATAGTCTGCTTCTTCCTCCTAAAGTCACTCTTATGGAGTTTTAAAATTTTATTGAAGATTTGGTGTTTTTCTCACATTAAAACCCTAGTATATCCCTTAAAACTATCATTGCACTCTTAATTCCCAAATTTCAACTTCCCTACCCTTTCATACACTGCCCCACACTTTCATACACTCCCCTACACTTTCATTCCCTTTCCCTAAGCCCTTTATCCCAATGCTCTTTAAGCTTTATCCCAAAACTCTAAGCCCTAGGTGCTACAACTACCTAGGCTCCCAAACCTAACATTTAAAACAATTTCCCCATCCTAAAATTCCATCATATTAATACTCCCTATCCCCTCCTCCATTACATAAATCCCTAAACCTATCTCCTTCAATTTTCCTTCCCCATTCCTTACTCCTAAAAAACCACATTCCAACAACCTAATACATCCCTAGGGTTTGATATTAAAACAACATGGAAGAAGACGAAGATAAACCATACATTGAGGGAGAAGAAACAAAGGTGAAGGAACTACACAAAGGGGGCAGAATACTTAGATTTGAGCCAATAGATCTCAGGGAACTCTTGGCATCTCCTATGTCTATGACATCTTTCAAAAATCTTGGCTATTATGATTTAGTTGACAAAATTCAAGCAGTCCAACACCATTTTATGTTGATTATACTCTTCATATCCAAACTCCATGAAAACCAAATTACTCTAGCTGGTGTAACTTTTACTTTATCTACTTCCATTATATTAGCTACCACTGGGATCCTAGATGTTGGGGAGAAACGGTTTAAACAAGGTGAGTTGGAGAAGCATTACTGTGAGCCTTTCATAAAACCAAGGTACTGAAATGAGAGAAAGGGCTATTTTCCTTTTTCTCACCTCCTAGACAGATATGCCCCAATGATGAAGATTATCATGAAATATTTTTCATGTCAAGGTAGATTTTCTAGCTTTATTCCTATCACATCTGGCTTTTAATGCATTTCACTATGGTAAAACTACTCAACATACCCTACTACCTTTTCTGGAGCATTGATAAAATGGCCTATATTGTACAAAAAAGGGAGTATGAACATCAAATGAAGAGTCTCTTTCATCATTCCCTCATCGAAATCATAGTCGTCTATCATCTCAAAGAGTTGAACATTGCATGAAGCACCTTCATAGCCAATCCCATATTCATTGATCCACTATTCAGAATGTTCAAAATTTCCCTTCATCATCTCATCCTTCCACCTCCATTCCTCCATCTTAGCCTATAGATCATTCACAATCATCAGATCAGTCACCCTCACCATCACCGCCATCATCACCATTTCATGAGCATATTGAGTCACCTAGCAGAGATGAGATTAGTGAGCCGGAGCAGATTGAGTAGGATGAGGTCATCAAGCGTAAAGGGGAATATTTGGCCACATTGGCACACACTTATCAGAGAGGCCATAGGAAGGTTTTTCCCCACATATTGTGGGAGGGGACTTGTCTTCTTCATCAGCAAAGCAAGTATAGAAGGGCAAAGAAAATATGACAGAGATAGAGATTTAGCATGAGGAGGAAGACCTCCATGAGACAAAGCAATATTTTGACTTGGTTGACCTAGGTGAGCATGATGACAATAAGGACACCAACATTGTCATCAAGGAAAAATATGCCCTCATTAGGGAGCTCCATATCAACATAGAGAGGTCAAAATATATCATTTCATATTATGAGCAGGAGAATGAGCAACTTCAAGCCAAACATGATGTCATGGAGATTCAGCTCATCAAGGCAAAAAGTTAAGCAATGAAAGCCAAGGCATTACTTGATGAGGCCTATGATAGGTATGGTGAACCGAAAGAAGAGTAATAACCTAGAGGGAGACCTAGGACTAGAGGGTTGAAAAGAGCTCTACAACTAGAGAAACAAAAGGAGGATGAGCTTGCAAATGAGCTCACATGGAATGAGCAGTTTTCCCTTTTGATCAATGAGAATTGGGAGCATTGGCTTGATAAGTTCAATAAGAATTTAGATAAGCTCCTCAACAAGGCTAATCAACAAAATGACATTCAAAGGAAGATGGAAAAACATTATGCCAATAGAGAAAGAAATGCAAGGGCCAAGTTCAGGGTTGTAAAGGCAAAAATTGAAGCCCTAACTCACCAAGAAGAGAAGAAGAAGCTTGATATACTTTTAGAGGCTTCACTCCAGGCCTAGCCATACCAAACATTAGGTCCTTAACCATTCTTGAAGCCTCTTGGCACATTTTTGTGAATATTGTATTTTTTGTATTTTTTAGGTAGTTTTATATCAGTTTCATAATCAAACACACAGTGCCCTACGTGCTGCACACTTTTTTGGGGGACTTTTTGAAGAAATGGAGACCACCACTAGATGTAGAATGACAAATACATCTAATAAAACCATGTTTCCATCATTATTTTGTAAAACTGGCAAGTGAAAAGGGTAAAAAACTAGTAAAAAATTCATGTTCTTGCATCATTTTTGGCCCAAGCGCTGCACGTTTGACTAGTCTTGGGAGAATCAATTTTTGGAGGGTCAAATCAGGTCCATTTTGAAAACTAAAGGCAGATTTAGAAACTATATAGGATAATATTTTCAATGCACTATCCTAGGCTCAATTTGGACACCGGGCATGCAATCAAAAGTAGCTTCCAAGATGGAGAGCACACATGACACTTTGAGGGTGCACTTGACAGAAAGATGGCACGCTTGAGAATTTGCTTGATTTTTCATTGTTTTTCTCTGGTTTTTATTTTCACCAATGGAAATAAAATTTTTACTGATGAAATTGATACTGTAAATGTAATTATGGTCTTTTAGTATTACCTAGGGGTAAATACATTAGGCAAGTAGACTCCACTAGGTGTAATGAATTAGTTTCAATGTAATTAGGGATGAGTCACTTTGGCCACCCTACACTCTAGTTATTAGTTCAGATTTTGGTGGAACTGCTCATCCTCTCATGGATTTGACCCCTGAGGTTGCGATGAGTTTGTTTTGATGTTTATATCTTCCCTTTCTTCACTCTTTTCAAAGGTTGGACTCAGTTGGATGTCGTACTAGAGATCAAAGACACTATTGTATTATATTTTGGCCAGTATTAATAGATGAGTTGCAACTATTTCTTTGGGATACATGTGGTATGGATGTTTAGAAATGTTACTTATTTGTGATCATTTGCATGAATGTTTTGTATGCTCACAAACCATTTCATGTCTATTATATGGTAATTTTCAAGTTAATAGGAAGAATACATGTTTGCTCATGCTCTGTTTTGGGAAAGTTATCATAATTTGTCCATTTTTCTTCAGTTTAGGAAGAATTAATTTCCTATGCTATTCCTAACTCCTCATTAGTCTTAAACCATATCATCAAATCACCTTTTAAGTGCTAAAAATTTTGCCTACCTTGCCCCTTTGAATATCTGAAATCATATCTCATTTTCCCTGACCTAGCCTCTTTGACCTAATACCCTCATCTGACAATAACCCCACCAAATCAAATGGAAACAAACCTCTGCACTTTATACCTAGCCTAAAACCATAATCCATCCAATCTTCTTAGTTGTGATTCTTTGGAGAGAGCCCTCTTTGGCCTGGTAGGGCTAGCTGCCAAGTCAAAAGATTGGTTTGTGGTTACCTCAACTGGTCTCTTCCTCAACCTTGGAGATTCGAACGAGTGATAACACAAGGCACGATGACAACGATTCTCAAAGGAGAACTATTGGGCTTGTTTCGATGGTAAAATAAAACCATCTTTGATCTCTCTTTCATGCATTATGAACTTAACTAAGGAAGAAAAAAGCCATGATGTGGTACAGTCAAGCTTTGCAAACCATTAATAAGCATGGGGACTCTCATTGGAGTGTGCAAATGGACTAAGAGTACATTACGAGCATGAGTAATCACATATGGAGTTGGTGAAGTACTTAGGAGCCCATCCTCATACTTAATGCAATGGAAAAACTCAGGAAGCTAATGCAACATCAATATGGAGGTGTCATACAAAGGTACACTCGGGTAGTGTGGAAACAAGAACTAGAGAGAGCATTGAACAAAGTGCAATAGAGGAACAAAATCAATAATTTCCATTTAGAAATGGGGAAAGATAACAATGTTATATGTGATGAAGATACAAGAGTAGAGTGTGTGAGAGTTGTGCAACTGGAACAAGTTGTTGAACTAAAGTAAAGTTGTTTAGAGATACTGTGGAACAGGAGGCCGAGAGTAGAGTATATGCAGTTGTGAGAAGAGGATAGGGTGTTGCTATGTGAGGCCAAGAGATCATGTGGAAAACTAGAGAACTAAGAGAAGAAGTATGTTTCTACAGTGAACCCAATTGGTGTTTCTATCTATATGTATTTCCCATTTTTTCAATTTGAAAATTGTATGAAAGGTAGAACAATAGCTAGAGCAGGTGGTGGCCTGGATTTATAAGAGGTTGGTGCCTCTTGGAAAGTAGGAGCTTGCTATCCTAAGGGGTTTGGTGCCTCTTGTGAGTGGGTTCACACAAACAAATGGATGTAAATAAGTAGGTGCTAAATTTACATCATAACAACAAATAGATTGGTGGTTTTTTCCCTTTGGATTTCCACGTGAAAATACCAGTGTCAATATGTGTAAGCTTCTCATGTGATGGATTGTATGTACATATGAATGTCTCATATTGTTTCTCATTTATATTATGTATTAATGTTCTCATAAGTAACATAAAGTAGAGGAAATAACTAAATTCATATTCATAAAACATTTTAAGAACCTCACTTACTGATTCACCCCCCTTCTTAGTAATTCCTTATTCCAACAATTGGTATCAAATCCAAGTTCCTTTAGGAATAGTCTATCCACTAGAAGTTAGATCCATAAGGAATTATGTCTAAGAAAGAGAGTCAAGAGGCTTACTCAAGAACAATACCAGTCTTTTGTGGGACAAACTATGCCTTCTCGTTAGTTAGGATGGAAGCCTATCTTATGTCCCTAGGAGTAGAAGTTTGGATCTATGTATTAATATATTATGATGTCCTTGATGTCCCTCCCACTGATACAAATGGTAAAAAAATGTATGGAAATAATTCTAAATCCAATAATGCCATTGTCTTTGGCCTTAGTCAATCTGAACTCGTAAAGGTTATGCACTATAATTCTTCCAAGGATGTGTGGGTGAATCTCAATTATAATCATGAAGGAGATGAGAAAGTCAAGTAGGCCAAACTTCAAACCTTTAGAATGAGGTTTGAAAGTTTAAAAATGAGTGAAGAAGAAAGCATAACATAATACTTCCTTAGAGTTTATGAAGTAACCAATATGATTAGAGGACTTGGTGAAGAATTAAAGGAAGATATGATTGTTAAAAATGTCTTAATATCCCTACCCATGAAATTTAATGCCAAATTCACAATTATTGAAGAAATGGATAATTTGAAGGATCTCAATATGAACTAGTTGCTTGATACTCTCACAAATTATGAGATGAGAGTAGGAAGATAGAAGTCTAAACCCAAGGAGGTAATGTTCAAAGTGTCCAAGAAGGCCAGGGAGCAAAAAGACCATCAATATTTCTCCATCTATGAATCTCATCAAGAGTTGCCTCAATTTTCCAGGAAGCTAAAGTGTGGATCAGGAAAGTATAAAGGAAGATGCCCTTTAAATTCTTTGACTGTAGAAGAGTTATGAATTTTTCATCTAAATTCCATTACAAGGAAAGGATAGAAAATGAAGATGATAAAAAATTTAGAAACAAATATCAAAGAAAACATAAGAATTTCTTCAAAAAAAGGGACTCTATTTCAAAGAGGATAGCTCAACACCAAAATAAGAGAACGATGACTCTTCAAAAAACAATTCAAATGAGTATTTACTCATGGCATTTGATGCATACTCCAAGAAACAAAATATTACTCAATATGAAGAGGAAGAAGAAGAAGTAGGTGTAGTGGACTTTGAAGGGGAAATCATCAGTGTTCTTGATGAGTTAAATAAGGTCAAGGAAAAGAGAAGGAAACTAAAAGAACAACTAAAGCATGCTGAAGAAGTTATATACAAATCAGATAATGAAGAGTTTGTTTATCAACAAGAAAAACTTGAAGAATCCATTAAAATAAAATATAGTTTAACCCTTATACTAGAAGAAAAATACGGAACATGTGAGAGACTAGAAGAAGAGAACAAGCATTTAAAACAAGAGTTGTTCAAGGTGCAAAATGAAACCATCACAAAAACATGCAAAGATGAAATTTTGTCCTTAAAAGTAAAATTAGAATAAGCTAAGAGAAAGGAAGATGTTATTCATGATTTGATCCATGAATGGGAATAAAATTGTCAGAGTCTTGAGGCAGAGGTTGTCTCCCTATGAATGGATCTTGAGCGAGTGGAGACTGAGAAAGGTTTAAATGAAAAAATTGTAGAATACACAAGAAAGCTAGATCAAATTCTACATAATCAAAGGTACAAGAACAAAGGAATCTTGTATAGATTTTTCTATAGATTCAATAGGTCATGTGATATACTAAAACATAAGACAAGAATCTACTCTACTCTTCTTAGAGGAAACCAAAAATTATTGATGAAAACAATAAGAAGAAAGTGGAAGATATCAATCGCACGCAACACAATATTTCTCTAGGGAAAGAAACTACTCAAAACCCTGTCTATCTATATTACATTAATCATAAGATTTGAGAAGAAAATACAATGATTGTTCAGACTAGAACAATCCATGCACAAGTATAATCTAACTCTTTTCCTCACAAGCCTGTTCTCGCCAAAACTTACCCAATTCTGCTTCCTGCCAAGCCCCTAATTCCATGCACAATTATTGAGAGACTCCACCCATATTTAATTGGGAAATCCTTCCTCCATAACTTCTCAATCCAAACTTAGGTCATCAACTGATTGCATGCACCATCTGTACAACTCAGAAAATTATACAATTAATAGTACATCGTCCTAGAAATCTAGTCTCAACTGGGTCTTCCTATGAGCTAACATGCATGATTTATTTATGAGTGAATCTTCAGTGAACTCGTCTATTATTAGTGATGCACTGGTGAACTACTCCACTACTAGACCTCTACTAGTTCCTCCAATAGTTAGAACTAGTTTAACTCACTATAACTCAGTTAGATTGAGTTATCTAATTACAACTCCAAAGAACTCGGGTTGGGCCCCTAACATTTAGGGGTCACTCTACATGACTCTAGATAGACTTCCAACTCGAATTTCCTGAGCAAACTAAGTCAAATTAACTTAGTTAATTGTTGTAAGCTTCTATGAGAATATAATTACAATTTAATTTTAAATTTAATTCAAGGACAAATTAAATTAGAATTTCTAGGTGCTACTTTTGTTAGTGTAGGTTTTCATTGACGTCAATATGGTAGTAGTCAGGATGGAAAATATTCTTGAGATGATAAGATATCATTTATGAAGATGACAAGTCACTAATGAATAAGTTCCAAGTATACCTTCATGATCTAGGAGCTCTTGATGACATATGTAATGAATGTCCTTACCTTTGATGGGCTTGATAATGGAAGACTATACGATGATGATGAAAGATTACATGATCCATATGTTTGATAACATATCACTATCTTAGGGACATGATGAGATTTATGAGCCTAGGAGCCTTGATGAAGAAACCAAACAAAAGTAACCTCATCCATGAGAAGCCCATCCATGCAAAATGTTATTGTCTTATATTTCGGCACTAAATAATGACTAGTCACATTAAAAATTAATTTTCACCTCCTTAGAGGAAGAATATTTCCGTGAAACCTACAATATATTTTAGAGAATATTTTTTTTTTCCAATGAGCTATTACACAATGTGAAACCCCAAGCGGTTTGAAAGTGATGAATTTTTAAAATGAATTTATTAAATCTAGACATTAGCCGACCTGAGCAACCTATACAAGTCAGCCTCCAAACATAGGATGTGAATATTCATTTCAAGGATGGAAAGGGTATATAAAGAGAGGCTGGAACCTCTGTAATCTTTGTTTGGGCTTAAATATAATACAAAACCACACTGCAATTCCCGGGAAAGAATTAGAAAATAATGACATATTTACACTCGGTTCTCTAGCTCACTATTATAGTACCTTGGATTTGTGGTGAGTTAAACTTGTAGGCAGTCATAATAGCTCAGTCAGTCTCATGTGTGCTATTTAAGAAACCCATGTCTGATGTTACAAGGCTCAAAATGGTGGAAGGATATATTTTAAGCTCAAAAACTCAGCCTATGTAGTAGTATAGACTTGTGTGAAGGCACAACCTTGTGTGAAGGCTAATGGAGCACGGACCTATGATGGATTGTCACCTTTAGAAGCTTGGACAACAAAAATTCACCTAGAAGATCCTACATCTGTGCATCTATAGTTTCACTTTCTCAGACTTGTGATAAAAGGCTCAATTTGCAGATCCCGAACTAGTGAACAGATAATTTTTTGAGCCTTGGATTGAAGCCCTTGTTGAATATTAGAATATCGGTCTTGTTGAAGAAGTGTTGGCTTCAAAATTGGTTATGAAGAAGTATTTGAAATAATCAAATTGTAGAACGACATTTTTGTGGAGAAAATAAGAGGCCCAGGTTTAGGATTCATACCTATTGGATATTCTTTGTTACCTTACCTAACCATAGATATTTTGGACTTAGCACCTATAGATCAGATACCCACCTATGGAGAAGCTGCAACCTTAAGGACAGTCACTTTAATGAGCTCAAACTTGTAGCAATGCAGTGGCTCAATTATCTGCGATATGGGTTAGTGAATACCACTTTCACGAGGCTACTAAGTGTGTCCTAGAACAGTCATTTTGAAGAATTCTAAGGGACTATGTCAAGACTTGGTGGAAAAGAATCGTTGTGTAAAGGCAATATTATTGAAGTGTTCCTAGAATATTTCTGGAACAATATTGAAGTCCCTTTTTAAGCAGACATTAGACTATAACTAGAAGTTTTTTTAAAGAGATTTTGGACCATCTTCAAAAGTTTTCTCTTGAGGCGCTGTTGAAGACACTTTATGAAGATATACTTGAGCATACCTTGGAGAATACGTTGGAGCAGACATTAGAAGGCAATTTGAGGTTTTCTTGACACATCACCAAAGAATTATTGAAGGATATTTGAGTCTTGGTAAAATAGCATATTGAAGATTCATAGAGATTCTTCGAGGCCATGATGCATTAGCCATCATGAGGTGACCTTGAATATTTTGTTTGGTGACATGAAGAGAAGTGGTGGCACCTTTTATAAGGCAAGGTTTTCATTGATGATATGTCGTGGAGACTATGGTGAAGCTGAATATTCATAGGGCTCAGTGAAGAAGACCTTGGGAGTCATGAAGAACAACCAAACATACCTTGACAAAGTGAAGCTATAGGGCTGGTGCCTCAGAATTGACAAGGTTGGTACCTTGGAAACTCATATTTGGTGCTTCGAAAATATAAAATTATTTTCCTTGGAGTTGGTGCTCCTAAACTCAAGGCTAGTGCCTTGGATAAGATAGGGTTGGATCCCTAGAGGATCAAATTCCTCAACAAACCAGATCGAATTCTGTACCACAAAAGGGTTGGTTCCCTAGGTGTTGGAGCCTCTAAACGCAAGTTCACTGCCTCGAGAAGGTAGTGTCGGTGCCCTAGAGGTTAGAGCCTCATAAAAGTCCAAGTAGGTACTTGGCACATCCCAAGTTGGAGCGTGGGTGTCTTCATCGAGGGTTGGATCCTTACCCATATTGTACTTAATTCATTATAAAGATTATATTAATAAAAGAATTTACTTCTATTGTTCACTTTGTGTTCTAAATAAAAGTGATCTAACTAGTAAAAGTAACGATTGAAAAGAAATATTGATTCACCCCCCCTCTCAGTATTTCCAACAATTGGTATGTGAGCTAGTACCTTCACTCAAAACCTAATAGCTTGAAGGTTGAACATTAGAACACAAATGGTGAAGCCAAGGAAGAAAGTCTTGGCTTGTTGGGGCCTGACCCAGGTTCAGAAGTATTTTAGCGAAACAAATCCCAAAACTACCGGCCCTTTCGGCAACAGTCTGCGAATTGCAGTCTGAGGTCTCACCTGAGGTAGTATGGGACGGTGTTGGAACTAGGTTTGCGCACCGTAGGGATGTCTAGATGAAGTCTGGAAGGTCCGGGAACTAGTCCTACGCGCTGCACGCAACTGCCTATTTAGTGCAACTACCTTTGCGCAGCTTGGATGACGAGCGTGACTGTACTTTACCCCTTTACAGTTCTTATTAGTATTATAGATCTTGAATTAAATTAAGTGGGCCCAATGCTTTCCTTTATTATTCAGCATAAATACACATACGCACAATTATAAACTGTAAACAGATGCATAACAGAAACAGAGCAACAACTATGCGATATTCCAAAACCAACTTATCTTTATTAATGCTTTTTCTAGTTACAATACACCTCCTACCCTACGCACAAAGCTGCAGGGGTCTGTACACACAGCTCCAGACTCAACTAGGCCTCTGCGCACACAGCTATAGAGCCTATTCTACTACTACGGCTTGCGACTCAGACATAGAGACTTAGATTGAATATTACTTTCAGAAACCCATACACTTCAGATATAAAACAAAAGCTACCTTCTACACTTAGAGCCTTGCTCTATTTATACATTCCCATGGTCCATGGACCATGGGCAGGCCGACTCACTTTTTATTATCTTACATTATTTTAGGGCGGACTACCCTTTGACTTGACTTATTACAACTCACACTTCGTGCACTTCGTGGACCCTTTACAATACCATTACCCAAAATCATGGGCTTTAAGCCCCAAAACTGTTACACAGGGGATCCATTGCCTAACAAGCCCCCAACACAAACATCGTGACTTGTCCCGAGTCACTTGTCCGGTGCGGTGATCTTTGCGTGAAGTTCATCCAACAATCTCTGTGCTTCTCTTACGTCCGCAACACATTCTTCCACTGTCTATTGTACCTGTTGTGTGCGTGTCTTCGATGTTTCATTGTCAGGTGCAATTCCTTACTTGAGTGCAAATACGCCCTGCATGCGTGCCCATTTTCCCTCAATCTTTCCGATGATCGTGAATGCTTCCTTGAGCCAAGGTTGAATGCATTCTTTAAGCACTGCTTATTTTTTACGTGTGACGTCCACCTAGGCCTTTAGATCCTAGGCCTCCCTCATCTTGGCCAGCCACTGAGTAAGGGTGACCTTCTACACAATCCACTGTACATTGTCATAAGCTTATTGCAATTCTTGTGCTTCTGTGTCTAACCGTTGGAGCATTGGGTCTTCCTGCAGTGAAGTGAGGGTGATGAGTGACTGATGTAGCAAGCCAGTGCAATCCTGTATGGTGCGTTCTATGGCTTCCAACCCTGCTTGAATGGCATGGTGTTGTTGCTCTCTAACCTTTGGCGGCGTAGTGGGCTGCGCCTTCATCCTCAGCTTTGTGATCTGCAAGTTGAGGTCCAACTGGATCCTCGTTACTTCCTCCTTCACCTCACGAAATCCACTGGCCAATTTGTGGATCTATATTCCTACTGGTAAGTTTGCTTCAATCTCGAGCTCGGCGACACGGCGACATGCTTTGTCGACGATTTGCTCCAACTGTCGAGTCTGTGCTACTGCCACATCAAGTTGGAGGCTCAACTGCTCGATCTTGATTCACTATTCACTGAGCATCTGTACTACGCGTCCTTCCCTAGTGCGGAGCTCTGTCATCACTCTATCCTATAGCTGGTATAAGATGTCTCATGGGAGAGCAGCCAAGTTTAATCCAAGTCCCTTGAGTCGGCCTACCGCGACTTTGTCCTCCATGTTGTCTGTTTCTAGTGCTCCTTCCGGCAGCACGACAGTATTAGCCATTTTGGCTCGTAGCAACTGCTCAGTTGCTGACATACTCGTAGCCCCATAGGCAGCTACCATTCCCTGCTGTGGGCATCGTACCTGAAGTTCCTACAGCTGCGTCCTGAGTGCCCCCAACACAATCTGCTGCTCTGTCATTGCCTCTTGGAGCACCTCCCTGGTGACTTCACAAACTGTATCACCGATGTCACATAGGTCACCCTCAGTCAGTGTGATAGGCTCCCCATCCAACTTGGATGCCTTGTTCTTCTTTTGTGGCCCTATTTGTTCTATCGTGCGCGACCATTTTAGGGGTGTAGAGGTGGTGCTTGGGTCTGCACCTTCTGTTGTATCATCTATTCCTATCCATGCGGTCATGTTCAGGCCTATTTCTTCTTCTATCATAGTGGCCCCTCCTGCTACTACCTTTTCTGCGATAGCCTTCGATTCCTACCGGGATGCCCATACTTCCTCAACTAGTTGTTCATTCTGTTTCTGTTGTGCTAGAAACTTGGCAGCAGCCTTCTGTCTTTGAATCTCCATCTCATCACACACCACCACATCTGGTGTGCGCCATTCTGGTGGCCAGGTGTCGAGCACCAAAAAAACAACGTCATCTATTGTGATGAAAGGGAGCATGGTCCACTTCTGCTCTGGATCCTCCCATGCTCTGATATATACATGGTGCATATCCGCTTTAAAGTCTGTAAAACTCTTCACACTGTCATATAACGAGGTGGATAGGCATGGTTGATTGTTGATCCACAGTCGTATGCTCGCTTCCATCAGTATCCAAAATATCTTGGCTTCTTGGATTCTCATAGCATCCTTCATCACCCATAGAGACACGACTTTTGTTGCCTCTGGCTAATCCTGGTCAAGGGTAGGAAACTGACTATCCTTAGGTAATTCACCTGTAACCAACAGAATGGATAGGATCAACCACGCGTAGTGAAAGGTCTTACCTTGCTCTTGGGCATCCCTACAGTTCGTCAGGAATTCGTCGCGGAGGAACTGCACCCAATTGAACTGTACCCCTTCTGTACATTGCTCAGCCATCACGATGATTGTTGTTGGTACCTCATTGCCCCGGAATTTTCTCATCACCATTTCTGCCAACAACTAGGTAGCAATGCGGACCCATTTTTCCTAAATACTAGTAATAACATACCCTCTCTGCTTTTTCTCCAACTTATATTTCCTTTTCATCGCCTCCGCAATCATCAAGTCTCCACTTGTGTCAACTATTTCTGCGGGGTCCCTTCCTGCACAGGGAAGCTAAGAGATCCTATGAATGAGCTCCGTCGTGATGGGGATGGTATTTTCCAGCCATAAGTACCCATCGTGCACTAGGTAGAGCAGTTGCCTAATGAAAAATATTGTGATTGGGGCCTGATGAAAATGTGGAATTAATAGGAGGTGGAGTAACCCGACCTCCTCCACCCCACACAACCAGGTCTGCGGCTGTAGTGTTGTAATGACCCCCTCCATGTTTTGTTCCATTAGCTCACTAGTTTCCAAATGGGGAAGCTTCTCGCTATCTGAAAGGTCCCAATCTTCAAACTTTATCGTGGGAATGTGGCCCACAGTCGCTCCTTTGAATAGAACCCCTTCGGGGAGGGACAGGATGTTAAGTGTGCTTTTAACGGAATCCAAATCTTTAGGTACCTTTACCCTCCCTTTCCACAGAGGGACATACTTGGGAAATTTTGTTGTAGCATGTACTGGCTAGATGTCTTCTTCCATATTTTCCTCTCGTTCCATCTCTTCGACAAAGGTTGAATGATCCTCTTCCTCATCGTCGCTCTCAATATCAACCATTTTTCCTTTTTCTTCCATCGATAGTTTTTCGAACCACAGATTTTGCAGCGACATATAGACCGGTCCTGCTACCTGTGGGTCCTTCTTAGGCCTTGGCATCTAGGGCGATTTAGGGATTTCAAGTGCATCGCCTACTGGTAGTGTAGGGCTCTACGCAACTCCCTTGGTTGTTGACATGATTTCAATCTAGGATTCCTATGTATCCTTTAGCAACGCTTCAAACCACAGACTTACACTTATGACCTCATCATTCATCACGTTCATGCCCAATTGCTAACACAACAACTTTATTCACAAAATGCCAAGGGGTTTTCAGCGGAGGGCCATCTACGATTTATAGCCCCGTTGAAATTCAAAGTCAACCATCCCTCCATGTTCTGGCTCATTAATGCTAGAAGGTTTGCATATCATTTCAAATCTAGTTTTGACTTCCTATCTTAAATTCCCACCACCCACTCCTTATCACCTTAACTTGGATGTCTTTTCATGAACAGTGACGCAAACGGTCACTTCCTTGTTTATCCACGTGATAGCGTAGCCCCTTCTGCGCGACCATGACCCTTGTAACATGTCGATGCTTCGCACACCCCTGTTGTCACGCAGCTCCTTAACGGACTGTTTTATAGTCCAACACTCTCTTTCAACTTTCTGGAGCACTAAGAATATCTCCTCTTCGGCTACTCAGGTGGTTTCACCCCCTTGGTGCACCACTATCGCGTCTTGGTGAGCAACCCGTGACATGGTCTCTATTGTCACTACTACACATGCTGCTAGATGCAATGTGCTCTCCTGATTTCCCCCGAGAGTGAGGCACTGCCTTAACCACCACATTTGACCAATTACCTTGCGTTAATGCTCCTCCAATTCATCCTTAGGTTTGCGTGTATCCGACTGCGACTTTCCAGGTTGTTCATTTAGAGAGTCCTCCTTTAGTTCCTTTTCCAACTATTTAATCCGCATGTCCAACATCATATTCTTCATTCGAATTAGTATCATGCTCCTTTCCAGTTCACGAAGTTGCACATTCCCTTGCTGAATAGCTTCATGAATCCCTTCATACTCCTTTTCGCATGGTCTTATGAGTTCTTCAGTGCAGACTTTGTGCGCTGTTTTCTTCACCGAAATTGCTACATCCATAGCCCTTTGCGGAGGTTCTTCAAGGACCTCAGTTCTTATATCATTCTGCAACCTCAGACTCGACTTCATGGCGAGGTTCTTGCATAGCACCATATATGCCCATCTAATCACTGGGGTGCATAGGTTCCCTTTCTACATTGTATCCACAGATCCTTATTCATGACTTCACGTACCTTGGCGAATGCTCCCCACCTCGCACTTGGTAGTTTGATCCTGTTCATCCTCCAACGCATCTTGTTTGGGCCTGCTATTGTAATATTGTTGTGTGTTGGAACAGTTCATTCTGTATACGTCTGGTGTGCTGGCAAGTTGTTCTTCCTTTTTCCACCAATCTACCTTAGTTGGGATCTACCAAATTATAAGCGAATTCATCTTCTACATTCATGCCAATTTTTTATATTCTTCTGATGTATATGTCCCCATCGTGCAGGTGTCGCGCACAACACCCATTCAATAGAACCGCACTACTGTTGTTTGGATATGGTACTTTCAAATTTGACTAAGGGTCCATCCATTCTTGGTACCCCATCATCTATTGGCATTTTCGTTGCTTCGGCCATTACCCACCATAGTGATCGAATCATCATGTTACAATTCAGCGTTGTGACTTCATGCAACTGGTTCTGCTAGCATTCTATTTCTTCATCTGAATCCAAAGTACAGGAACTGTTGTGCTCCCATGAAATTCTCCCATCATCAGTCGGGTTCACCTGATCCTATTCTTGCATCATTATCTGGTAGATGCAATCCAGCTCATCATCGTTGTCATAATCCCGCACAGGTTCAATGTAGCGTACTCTTTTAGTTGGATCTAGCAGAACTACTACACATAGGCACTTTTTCTCGAAAATCATCTTTTGCTTCTTCAGGTTGATGATCCCATTCATATCTGTGGCCTAGTCTATTCCTAGCAATGCAGGGTAGGGAATACTATCATCCACAATCTCTATTACCTTAAAGTCCATCTGCGTGCTCACACCTTTGATATCCATTATTACCCCTTGCATTCTTCCCATGGGCAAGATCTTTTGCTAGTTCGCCATCCACAATTGAATAGGACACCACTGTAATGTGGGCCTACTCATGCATTCCCATGTCTGTTTTGGTAACAAATTCGCATCCGAACCCATGTCTAAGATCACCTAATCCATTTCATACACGCCAATCTGCGTCGTCAATCTCATTTCCCTCCCGATGCGCAGTGCATGCCTTCCTAGTTTATGGACTACGCGTGGTTCACCCGGCCCTGCACACCTAGCGATCAACTCTTGTAGTCCTTTAACTACCTTATTGTGACGTAGCAGCTTCATGCATGTCTTTAAAAAGGTAGTTAGCATAGAAGTATCCATTCCCATATCTGGGTGATCTTTACTACCTGAGGTAGAGGCCTCCATGAAGCACTTCTTAGCTTCCATAAATGTTTCCCTTGCACACTCCAAGTCAAACTCAGGTTCTTTTGTAGGAGCCCTACGAACCCATGTATCTTCCTCAGGCTTCTTCACCTTATCTTCTCCTTGTGGTCGTGCCACTTTTGAGCATCATGTTCACATTGGGGTCTTATTCGCATGGTTCGAACCTCATCATTTGGATATTTTGACTCATAGTAGGCTGTAGCACCCCTTTCTCGTGCATTTGTGTGATCAACATTAGACAATCTATCATTTCATGATCAAACTGGTCACAGTACGGACAAGATATTCACATTGGGTTGGTACAATCGCGAGCGTAGTGCCCTGGTCCTCCGCAATTGTAACAGATTAGCTGTCCACGCCCTCGTTCTGGTCCCATTCCTCGTCATCCTCATCCATGCCCTTGGAATCCACCGCACGCTATTGCTGTGGTTGGATTGAGGCCTCGCGTTTTTTCTACATTCGATAAGCTAGAGTCCTATCCATCATTAGCTCATAGCTCTGACATGCTCTCTCATCGTGGCCCACTAATCTACAGAAATTACAAAAGAGCTGCTACGGAGTCTGTGTATACTTTTGCAATCGGTGACAGTTGTCCGTTGTGTGCTTTCCTCCCACCTGACAGATCATGCACCAGAGCGCGGGTGCCGCACTTGGCCCTACATGATCCTTTGGTCTCAATGGCATTGGTCCCCCCTGCCAAGTAGTTCCCTAATACCGGACAGTGATCCTTATCGTGACCTTGGCCCTTACATTTTATGCACCACACTCCTTCACATGCTTCTGGCCGGGGTGACCTACCCGGCTTCAAACTCTGCATGTCCAAGCATAGGTTCTGTAGCTGTGCATGGATTTGTTAGACTCCCAACCCCAGATCTTGTATCGGTGCTTCATGCAACCTCATCATCATTTCCAATGCTTTTGCATGGGTTAAGAGATTCTTTTGTGATAGCGTCGTCCTCTGGTGTGGTGTCAAAGATGCCACAAACCATGTGCGGCGCTGCGCATCTGTTAGTGTCATATTAGCTTCACAGATCATACATTTCAACCTCTAATACAAATCCCAGGGGGTTTCACCTGGAAGAATTGAAATCTCCTTAAATCTGATGATCGACTGCATTTCTGATTTTGGTTGACTAAATTATCTGTTCAACACGATCTGGATCTCTACTATTCCTGCATTTGGTTGATTGTTCGAGTGCTTGATATATCAAGTCAACACATAATCCTACAGCATGCTTACCAATGTGGCCTTCTTAATGTTGTCATCCGTAACCCTGTGTGCTTCCCATAATTCCCTTACTACAAACCAAAACTAATTTGGATCTTCATTCCATACCCCTCTGAATATAGGTAGCTTGATCGCACTCGCCATGTTGAACTACTGGCTTGGTGGAGGTGGTGTGGGAGTAGGTGATGTTTGTGGCGGCATAAGTGGGGATAGTAACCATGGAATGTGTTGCCTTATCAAATTGACCACACTCCTCGAAGAAACCCAAGTGCGCTCTTCCTCGCTCGTTTGCGAAGGTGAAATTAAAGGACTATTTCCTAACCCTTCGATACCTTTGTAGACCTTTCTGCTCTGCGTCGTTCCACTCATTAATGTATTCACATCACCCGTTTTTCTCATAACAACATCTTAATCTAGCTATTCAAATATTTGATGTACTTACCTCGCGTTCCTTTGAGAAAACGTCTTTCTGCTTCACTGTAGCTTACAGTCGTGTCTATCACAAATTCAGTGATAAACCCTCCTATTATCTAATCGAGCCAATGGTCTACGACCCACGTGATCTTATCTTTTGAGGCCTATAGCCTACACACCAACTCCGGAGTCCACACTATTGGTTTATCGAGCTTATACCTTCCCTGGCTATCAGCTAACCTCGCGATCCAATCATACAGTTCTGAAGAGAAGGACGCAAAGAAGATCTCGTGGATTTCTGTATATATGTAGTGATCTAGCCACCTATTTTTCGATATCTGTGGGTTCTTGTTTTCCTGTATCACGAACTCGTGAAGCTTCTATTCCATCTAATCTTCAATTTCCTTCTTTGTAGGGTTCCAGTGTTCTGACATCAGACATCCCTTAGGTAGATCCCGATCCCGGCAATGGAACCATTTGTTGGCTTGTTGGGGCCTGAACTAGGTTCAGAAGTATTTTAGCCAAACAAATCCTAAAACTACTAGCCCTTTCGGCAACAGTCCACAAATCGCTATTTGAGGTCTCACTCGAGGTAGTATGGGAGGGTGCTGGAACCAGGTTTCCACACCCTAGAGATGTCTAGAAGAAGTCTGGAAGGTTCACGAACCAATCCTATGTGTTGCACGCAGCTGCCTATTTAGTGCAACTACCTTTGCGTGGCTTGGATGACGAGCATGACTGTTCTTTACCCATTTACAATGCTTATTAGTATTATAGATCTTGAATTAAATTAAGCGTACCTACTTTCCTTTATCATTCAGGATAAATAAACATGCATGCAATTATAAATTGTAAACAGATGCATAATAGAAATAGAGCAACAGCTATACGATATTCCAAAACCAACTTATCTTTATTAATGCTTTTTCCAGTTACAATCCACCTCCTACCTTGCACACACAGCTGTAGGGGTTTGCACACATAGTTGCGACTCAACTAGGCTTTTGCGCACACTGTTGCAAAACATCTTCTACTACTACGACCTGCGATTCAGACTTATAGACTCATATTGAATATTACTTTCAAAAACCCATACACTTTAGATCTAAAACAAAAGCTACCTTCTACACTTATTGTCTTGCTCTATTTATACATTCCCATGGTCCGTGGACCATGGGCAGGCTGACTCACTTTCTATTATCTTAAATTATTTTAGGTTGGACTACCCTTTGACTTGACTTATTACAACTCACACTTTGTGAAGCCTTTACAATACCATTACCCAAAATCGTTAGCTTTAAGCCCCAAAACCATTACGTGAGGGATCCATTGCTGAATAGAAAGACTCCAATCCTCCAAAATATTCATCTCCCTCAACCACCGAAATTGAAGTAAATAAATTTTTGAAGGCTCCATTGTTCAATGGAAACTTTGATATATATGGGAGGCAAGAATGAGGAATTTCTTAAAGACTCAAGGCATTGAAGTCTGGAAATAGGTGATTGTTGATAACATGATGGATGTAGAACCCAAGGAACATAATACAAGAACAATGAAATCAATCTTGAAAGCACTACTGGATTCTATGAAGGCCAATTTTGAAAAAGGTTCATCGGGAAAAGGCATATGGGATGAAATTCATGATCTTCACTCAAAAGGAGCATTGACAATGATCTATAGTCAAGAAAATGATGGAAAACAAGAAGGAAATCGAGATCCCATCAAGGAAGGTGAATATAAGAGTGATAACATCAAGACTAAAGAAGACCTAGAAGATGAAGAGAATGAAAAACATTTTGAAGGAGATCTCTTCACTAAACTTATGGATACCATGGAAGAGATTAACAATTTGAAAAAGGAAAAGGAGGAACTTAAGAAGAAAGTGCAAGTTGGTGACCATGAAAAGACAAGGAACTCGACCTTGTCAAGCTTCAAGTACAAGAGAGAGATGAGGAGCTCGCCAAGATTAAGGAAGAATTTTATCAAAACAAGAGAAAGCATCATGAAGAAGTCATATCCATGAAAAATCAATTGTATAAGGTAAAGAAACGGGAAGATACCTTGTCAAGCCACCTTGAACAAAGGCATAAGCGCTTGAATAAACTTGAATAAGGGATTGGTCAGTACAAGTTAGAGGTCTTCTCCCTTAAATCTCAACTATAAGAAGCAAGGAAACATGCATAAGGAGCTTAGAAGGAAATGGAAGCTTTGGCATTCATAGAAGGGCCAATTGATAAAGCATAAAAATAAAGAAATGCTATGACATGTCAACTAAAAGAAAAATATGAAGAGATTTTCCTACTAAAATCAAATGTCATCTCTCTAAAAATATAAACACGTGAAGTAAAAAGGATGATGGAAGAAATGAAGAAGCGAAAACTAATTATGAAATATGAATATTGTGAAAAGTTGAAAGGAGAAATTGTCTTTCCTAAAAAGGAAGTTGACATGCTGAATAAGAACTTGAAAAGCTCTCCAAGTCTAGATGACATCCTATGTCATCGAAGATCTCCCCTTGATAAATCAGGTCTTGTCTATGTAGGCGAGTCCTCAAGCAAGAAGGAAAATTCTTCAAACAACAAGGATGTCAGGAAGCAAGGAAGAAATGTTGATGCTCCCAACAAAGGCAAGAGTCCGGTTGACAATGGAAGAAATCCTACTCCAAGAAGAAATGTAGATGGCTTCAAGGATGCAAGAAGAAATGGTTATCATCAAAGGATCTGAAGGAAAAAATAGTTCAAAAGTACATCAAGGAAACCTTCTTCTCCCATGTAAAAAATGTATTTCTTGGTTTTTTCTATTCTTGTACAAACTTTGGGCACATGGAAAAATAGTGTAGGTCATATCACAAAGACCATTATAATAGTCCTTGTCAATCTCCAAGAAGAAATTTTGCAAGAAGAAGTCATGAATTCTTATTCATGAACAACATAGAGTGCTTTGAGTGTCATGTATTGGCCATATGGCACATAATTGTAACTTGACTTGGGCTCCTGCACAAGCTAGAACCATGCAAGAGAAGAAAGCTACACAAATATGGAGAAGGAAGCAAATATAATCTAAAAATATCTTGAACGCTCCAGCCAAATACACATGTTGTTGATCTGATGAAGTCATCCTTGATATTCCAAGTGTTTTATGATGAGATCCTGCCAAAATGAGACTCTTCCAAAGTTAGGGGGAGATTGTGATTCTTGATCATTATTGTAGAGGTTATTCATGAAAGGGCCCTATGAAATCCTTGATGAGTAACACATATTTTGGTAGAAACTCCATTGAAGACATAATCATTTACACATCTAATGGAACATTGTTGAAGATGCCTTCCACTTGATCACAAGGTAAGAAATATATCTTGAGATAGAGGAGTTTATGCAGGGAAGGGGAGTTGGTTCATCACATGAATAAATACAAACACATCTATCATGGACCACATTGCTAGAAAGAAAAGCACAATGAAAAGGGGAGTAATGTACCTATGAAGATCTACTATTCATGAAGAAGAGAAGTAGCTTGATAGGGGGAGTACTTAGGCACCTCATTTTCCATTGATGTCAAAGGGGGAGAGAAAGTTGGAAGAACAAGAAACCAGATCGGAGTCTGTACCAGAGAAGAGTTGGTGCCCTAGGGGTTGGAGCCTCTAAATGCAAGGTCGGTGCCTTGAGAAGATAGGGTTGATGCCCTAAAGGTTGGAGGCTTACAAAATTCTAAGTAGGTAGTTGGCACATCCCAGGTTGCAGCCTGGGTGTCTTCGTCAATGGTTGGATCCCTACCCATATTTTACTTGATTCATTATAAAGATTATATTAATAAAAACATTTACTTCTATTGTTCATTTTGTGTTCCAAATATAAGTGATATAATGGGTAAAAGTAACAATTGAAAAGAAACATTGATTCACCCCCACCAAGTATTTTCAACGATTTTTAACATTTCTTGTTGCCATCTTCAATAAACCCTAACAACAAGAAAGGAATTCAACTCTATCTCGATCCGGTACCTTTGGAATGTTCGACATGAAACACTTCTCTCTAATGTTGTTGTTGCTACAACTTCTGAAGCCAAAAGGCATTGAAACTGAATCAGTATGATGCATTTGTCACCAAAGTATCTAACTGCTACTAGCTCTGCCTCTGTTGACTAAAAAATCTTCACTTCTACTGACCTTACCACTATTCCATCTGCATTGCTGTCAACTTTGCTTTGCCTCTGTTGACTAAAAAATATTCACTTTTGTTGACTCTACCACTATGCCATATGCACTGTTGTCAACTCTGCTCTGCACTCTTGAGTATCTGACTACTACTAGCCTCTGATTCTATCACATTGATATCTAAATGCATCAACCACCACTGATCCATCCTGCTACTGTGTAATGTGGGCTCCCATTGAGAAAGGTAATGAATGATCCATGGGACTAAACCTCTCAATGGTCCCTACCCCAATTTCTGCCCTCTTGGGACTATCGCTTCACATCGCCGCACCTCTCACTTAGAGGCATGGATGCATGTGTTCTCTCTATACACTTGACTCAAACATTCCCCCTACTGGAGGTATTTGCTTGAGTCGATGTCTCCACTGAGTCTCTGTTGGGTGTGGAGCATGATTATTTAGAGGTCTTCATTTCAGCCGGATATGTACCCTAGGAAGTTTGTACACCCCTCCACATGGGGGTGGGGGGGGGTGTGGGGGGGGGGGGGGACTTGTCCCTCCCGTGGGGCTCTAGGGGGGCTAACCCCCCTGGCTGGGAGGTCCGAGGGCCATTGGTCCCCCAGCGGAGGTTCAGGGGTAGCACCGCTGAAGCTAAAAACAAATGTAAAATTACCTTGTAAAAGTATAGTAATTTTTAGTCAATTTGGGTCGTTCATTAGGTGGATGATCCGATGGTAGAACTTATGTTTAGTTTAGGGTTTTTTTCCCTAGAATTAAACCCCTCTCTTTGTATGAGGGCATTATATTGAGGCTATGATATAGATGTGTATTCTTTTGGGTGAGAAACAGAGAGGTGAGACTGTGAGAGAAAACAGAGGATATTACAGTGGATCTCCTATAGGTTGCGTCTCTTCATTTTGCTGGATAACAGAAAGGAAGGACTGGCTGTTCAGGGTGGACGTAGCCCAAACTAGGTGAACCACATATATCTATGTCTCTCCGGTTTTATGCATTTTCTGTGTTTATATTTATGCAATATTCTATGTGTTCCATTTCTCTGTAATACATAATTTTCTAACAACTGTTATCAGAGCCAAAGGCCTATTTGGCTGATAAACTCACAGGAAAGAAGGGTTCCTGGTTCGAGTGGGAGCAATGGCGGAAGATGGTAAGTTTAGGGTCAAGAAATTTAACGGCAAAAACTCCTTGCTATGGAAGATGCATATGGAAGATTATCTGTATCAGAGAGATCTGTACTTACCATTGGGCAGAAAAACAAAGATGCCGACAGGTATGACAGATGAAGAATGGAACCTTCTCGATAGAAAGGCACTTGAAACAGTACAGTTGTGCCTCGCAGTGTTGGTCGCCTTCAAAATTTTGAAGGAAACAATGACAGAGGGTTTGATTAAGGCATTGGCGAAGCTATACGAAAAACCCTCGGCCTTAAACAAGGTATTTCTTATGAAACGATTATTTAATATGAAGATGTCAAAAGAAGGATATGTTGGAGACCATTTAAATGATTTTAATACTGTTACAAGTCAGTTAAGTTCTGTAGAGGTGAAATTTGATGATGAAGTTAGAGCTCTGTTATTCTTGTGCTCATTGCCAGAAAGTTGACATGGTTTACTAATGGCCATTAGTAACTCTGTTTCTGGATCTAGTACTTTAAGGTTTGATGATGTTGTTGGTGTTATCCTTAGCGATGAAATGTGACAGAAAAGCTCCGGTGAGACATTAGGTAATGCTTTGAGTGCAGAGTCTAGGGGAAGAAAAATGGAAAGAGGAAAGAGCTCAGGATATCATAGTAAATCAAGGAAAGGTAGATCCAAGTCTAGATCGGGGATAGTCTACTGGAAATGTAGAAAGAAAGGACACCTAAAGAAATATTGTAGATCTCGGAAGGGAAAAGAAGGAGATGCACAGCAAGAAAACAATCATGAAGCAAATGTGACAGGTGAGGTGTTACAAGATGCTTTGATTCTTTGTTTCGAAAATATTACTGATTCCTGGGTGGTAGATTCAGGGGCCTCATTCCATGCCACACCTGATAAGAAATATTTTCATGACTATGTTCAAGGAGATTTTGGACAAGTCCGTTTGGGTGATGATAAACCATGTAAAATTGTTGGAATGGGTAAGGTTCATGTAAAACAGCAGAATGGAAACCAATGGCTACTAAAGGAGGTAAGGTATGTTCCAGATCTAAAGAAAAATCTGGTTTTAACAGGGCAGTTAGGGGGTGAAGGTTGTGTAACAACTTTCACAGATAAAGCTTGGAAGGTCACAAAAGGAGCCCCAGTAATAGAAAAAGGCAAAAGGGTTGGTACATTGTATTTATGCAATGGTAGTTCTAACTCTGTTAATGCTTTAACTTCCAAAGGATCAGATGCAGCATTATGGCATCATAGGCTCAAACACATGAGTGAGAAGGGGATGAAGATTCTTCACTAAAGGAATTTGTTGCTAGGTTTGAAGAATGTTGATTTGGACTTCCATGAGAATTGCATTAATGGAAAACAGAAGAGATTCAGATTTCTCAGAGTTGGGAAAGAAAAGAAGAGCGAAAAATTAGAGCTTGTGCATACAGATGTATGGGGACCTGCTCAGGTATCATCACTCAGTGGCTTTCATTATTATGTTACTTTTATTGATGACGCAACTAGAAAAACTTGGATTTATTGTATTAAGAATAAATCTGATGTATTTGATACTTTCAAGAAATGGAAAGCCTTGGTTGAGATTGAGACAGGAAGGAAATTGAAGTGTCTCAGATCAGACAATGGAGGTAAATATTGCAGCAAAGAGTTTGATGGGTACTATTCACAGAATGGAATTTGCAGAGAGAAGACAGTTCCAAGAACACCACAAGAAAATGGTGTTTCAGAAAGGATGAACAGAACAATCTAGAGTGTGCAAGGTGCATGAGATTGCATGCAGGATTGCCTTTACAATTTTGGGCAGATGATGTAGATACTATTGTTTATCTAATAAATAGAGGGCCTTCAAGTTCCTTGGATGGTGGTGTTCCAGAGGAAGCATGGACAGGTAAAAAGGTAAACTACTCTTTTTTAAAGCTTTTTGGTTGTGAGGTCTTTGTCCATACTAATAAAGAAAATAGAACAAAGCTTGAGGAAAAGTCAAAGAAATGTACCTTTATTGGATATGGTGTTAATGATTTTGGTTATCGCTTATATGATTACACAAAACACAAAATCATTAGGAGCAGAGATGTAATATTCAATGAAAAGGTCTTGTATAAGAAACAGTTGTAGGAAAAGAATCAGGAAAAGGAAAACAAGGAATATGCGGTTCTTGATGAGATCACTGAAAAAGTAAAGGTGCCTGAAAATAATAATAATCAACAACCACAACAATGCCAACCACAAAAACAGCAACAGGCACCCTAAACACCTAAAAGTGGTGTTAGAAGATCTACCAGGATAAGTATACCCCCTGAACGATACTCTCCTTCATTATATTATTTATTGTTGACTGATTTTGGTAAACCTGAATGTTATGAAGAAGCAATGCAAGTTGAACATAGGAAGATGTGGGAGCTGGCCATGGAAGAAGGGATGGAATCCTTAATGCATAAACAGACTTGGGACTTAGTCAGGTTGCCTGCAGGAAAAACTACATTGAAGAATAAATGGGTTTACAGGCTGAAGGAAGGAGATGGAGGAAAATAAAGGTACAAAACTAGACTTGTGGTGAAGGGGTTTGCACAGAAGAAAGGTATTGATTTTGATGAAATATTTTCTCCTATTGTTAAAATGACTTCAATCAGAACTATTTTAAGTCTAGTAGTAGTTGAAGATTTGCATCTTGAGCAGTTAGATGTAAAGACAACCTTTCTCCATGGGAATTTAGAAGAAGAGATATATATGCAGTAGCCACAAGGATATGAGGTGAAAGGGAAGGAGAAACTAGTGTGCAGGTTGAAGAAGAGCTTGTATGGCTTAAAACAGGCTCTAAGGCAGTGGTATCTAAAATTTGACAAGTTTATGTCTGAACAAGGTTATCATTGTGTTTATCTAAAAAAGCAAAATTATGGCAGCTATATTATATTGTTATTGTATGTGGATGACACACTTGTTGCAGAGTCTAACATGCAGGAAATAAATGTGCTCAAAAGAAAATTGGAAAATTCATTTGCAATGAAGGATTTGGGAGCTACAAAACAAATCCTTGGTATGTGAATAACTAGAGACAGGAAAAATCACAAATTAACATTGTCTCAGAATGAGTACATACAAAAGGTGTTGAAAAGATTTAATATGCATAATGCAAAACTAGTTAGTACACCTTTTGCTAGCCATTTCAAACTTAGTAAGGAAATGTGCCCAAAGACCCAAGAAGACACGGATTATATGTGTAAAGTTCCATATGCATCAATAGTTGGAAGATTAATGTATGCAATGGTTTGCACAAGACCTGATATTGCACATGCAATGGGAGTTGTAAGCAAGTACATGAACAATCTAGGAAAGGAACATTGGATGGCAATGAAATGGATTCTCACATATTTGAAAGGTACCACAAATCAAGCATTATGCTTTGGTGGTTCAAACATTTATCTACAGGGATATGTTGATGCAGATATGGCAGGTGACAGAGATAACAGGAGGAACACTACAGGATATGTATTTACTGTAGGTGGAATAGCTATCAGTTGGGTTTCAAAAATCCAAAGTGTTGTTTCACTTTCAACAACAGAAGCAAAGTATGTTGCTGCTACATAGGCTAGTAAACAAATGATTTTGTTACAAAGGTTTATGGGTGAATTGGGTAAGAAGCATGATATGGGCACGTTATACAGTGATAGCCAAAGTGCCATTCATCTTTTAAAGAACTCAAAATTTCACTCGAGGACTAAACACATATAGCTGAAGTACCATTTCATATGATCAGTGTTGGAAGATGGAGAGTTGAAGCTGCAAAAGATACACACTAGCCAAAATCCTGCAGATATGCTAACAAAAGTTGTAACCAAGGAGAAATTGAGAATATTCTTAGTTTCAATTGGTCTTCAAGGATGACGATGAAGATGAGAAACATCCAAGTCCAAAGAGGAGTCATTGTCCAGCAAATGAAGCAGTGATGGAGTTGCTACAATCATTCTCCAAGTGGGAGATTGTTGGGCGTGGAGCATGATTATTTAGAGGTTTTCGTTTCAGCCGGATGTATACCCCAGGAAGTTTGTACACCCCTCCACGTGGGGGGGTACGGGGGGGCTAATCCCCCTCCGCTGGGGTTTCCGGGGGCCAACGGTCCCCCGGCTGGGGTTCAGGGACAATGCCCTCAAAGCTGAAAAAAGATGTAAAATTGCCTTGTAAAAGTATAGTAATTTCTAGTCAATCTGGGTTGTTCATTGGCAGATGATCTGACGGTAGAACTTATGTTTAGTTTAGGGTTTTTTGCCCTAGAAGGAAACCCCTCTCTTTGTATGAGGGCATTTTATTGAGGATGTGATATAGATGTGTATTCTTTTGAGCGAGAAACATAGAGGTGAGACTATGAGAGAAAACAGAGGATATTACAGCGGATCTGCTGTAGGTTGTGTCTCTTCATTTTGCTGGATAATAGAAAGGAAGGACTGGCTATTCGGGGTGGATGTAGCCCAAACTGGGTGAACCACGTATATCTGTGTCTCTCTGGTTTTATGCGTTTTTTTGTTTTTATTTATGCTATATTCTATGTGTTCCATTACTCTATAATATATAATTTTCTAACAGTGTCCTCTCCGCTTCTTCAATTGTGGATGCTCCTCAACTTTCTGAGGTTTCCTCTGTGGATTCTTCTGAGGCTGCATGTTGAGAGGTAATTCATGATCCATCTTAACCACCAATTTTCTAACCTTTTCCTTTCTTCTCAAGGCTTTGCATGCATCATGTACCTCAGGAGCATATAGGTTCTCGACTCACAGACCGATTTGTTTCACATGTCCCGAGGTGATGTGTTTAAGGAAAACCTTTCCTTTTCTATTAATCACATCGTAGCCACATATTTGAATACCACAACGTAAACAAGATTATTCTTTAGTCCTAAAACATACATCACATATGTGATTCTAACAGGGGAGCTAGACTCCCTCTGCAAGGTAACTGTACCAATGTTGGGTGTGTTATACCTGCCATGATCTCCAAACTGTATGTTCTGCTTAAGGTATTTCTCCTCAAATTCACTAAAGAGATCTCTATTCCCGTCATATAGGAGGCATAACTATTGAGATACCACACAATTCCCATTAAAGTGTTATCCATGCATGCAATGAGAGTGAAATCAAGTTCGAATTTTGAAGCTACAGCTTCACCTAGTGCAACTAATGCATGCTCCTTCTTGCTTGCTTTCTTCTGTGGGAAATTTGTGGCATAGTGCCCATGCTTGTGACAATGAAAACACTTGACTTTTGACATGTCCTTCTTCTTGCCTCAATGACAAGAATCCAATTTGGAATGGGATGCCTTCCCCTTCCCATTCTTTGCCTTACCTGCTAAGGCACAATTTTCAACATCATCAGTCTTTTATGAGGATTTGTCTCTAGTGTTCCTTCAAAACTCTTCCTATACCAAATTTGACCATAGACATTCCCAATATGGCATCTATTCCCTCCCATTGATAGAGTCATGATAACTGTGCCAACTCTTGGGGAGTCTTAAAAGAGCTAGGCTCACCATATCATCCTCGGAAATAGTAACACCAATACTTCCAACCTCATCGCGACAATGAGTGAACTTGGTCAAGTAATTCAAAATTGAGTCGCCCATCTCCATATTTATTTTTCTGAGTTTCTCCTTCAATGCCAACTTCCTATGGTAACTGTTATTCTGAAACAAGTTCGCCAATGCTTTCCACATTGAGTATGGAGTATCCTTGCCATGGAGACTCGAGTCACTGTGGTATTGAACTAACTCCAAGATAATATTCCTCGCCTTTTCCACACACTTCCTCCATTTAGCCAAATATTTAACATATAATGTTGGAGGCTTAGTAATGTCTTGATCAATGAATTCCTTGATTCCATTGTCTTCCAGCACTACCTCCATCATGTCCTTCCAGGTTATGTCATTTGATTTTCCATCCAAATCATACTCAAGTCTCAAACCATAGAAAACCATATTGCCGACTCTGAAGTATGAAATACAAATTCAATTTTCACCTATAAAACAAACTCGAAATCTCCTCTTCTATTTTGTCTTCATCTCTAATACCATGTAGATTTTTTTGTAATACCACATGTAGAACTCAGAAAATTATACAACTGATAGTACACTATCTTGGCACTCTAGTCTCCACTCGGTCTTCCTCTGAATTAACATGCATGAGTTATTTATGATTGAATCCATACTTGTGATGCACTAGTGCACTACTCCACTACTAGACCTCTACTAGTTCCTCCAACAGTTAAAACACTTTTAACTAACTATAACTCAGTTAAACTGAGTTATCTAATTATAACTCCAAAGAACTCTACCCAGGCCCCTAAAATTTAAGGATCACTCTACATGGCACTAGATAGACTTCCAACTCGAATTTCATGAGCCAACTAATTCAACTTAATTTAGTTAAATGCTATAAGCTTCTATGAGAATATAGTTACAATTTAATTCCCAGTTTAATTCAAGGACAACTTAAATTAGAATTTATAGATGTTATTTTTAACATTTCTCGTTGCAATTTTCAACATCCTCTATGGAGAAGATAAAATTTAGGTCTGCAGGAATTGAGGAACCATAGAGCTATGAAAAGAATCTTCAAGAAATAATCAATGAAGACAAAAGGGAATAAACAAAAAGAGGAGATCATCAGTATAATAATAACTCCATCCATCCCAAGCAGCCACTTCGATGGAGAATGAATCAATCAATCAAACAATAGAGATACTTACATGCAAAAACTCATAAACCTCCCTAAAACAAGTACACTTATTTATTTTATGGTTATTGTTATAAGTTTGAAATCTTCAGACATAAGGTTGTTGATTGTAGAAGGATCAAAGTTGAAAGAGATGAAAATCCTAGATATATTAAGGATTCGAAATTTAGATCTCAAAAATATCCTCTTAGAGATTGAAATGCCTTCTCACCCCTGTTAAGTGATGTTGAGTGTTTCAAATGTAAAACTTTTGGGCAGAAGGAAAGCGAGTGCAGAAGCATGCTTGAGTACCTATCTAAGTCCAAGAGTATTCGACATCCATATTCACAAAAGGATAAGGAGAATTGAAAATGAAAAACTAAAAAAAGAATGCAATGTGGACTTGCTCTATCTGCACATAATCAAGAGAATGTATGGTATGTTGATAGTGGTTTCTCCAAGCATAATACTAGGGATAAAAGAAAATTTCTATCGCTAAAATAAAAGGATATAGGGAAAATTATCACTTTTGGAAACAATGCCCCAACAAGAATTAAGGGCAAAGGCATAGTAAGTGTGGATCAAAAGACGAAAGCTCAAAATGTGTTGTACGTGGAAGGTCTCAAGAAAAACTTTATTAGTGTAAGCCAGATGTGTGATAATGGTTATGATGTGATATTTCGATCCAAGTACTGTGAGATCTAAAATGTGAAAGAGGGAAGGATGGTGGGAAAAGCAATCAAAACTCACAAAAATGTATATGTGTTTGATGACACGAGAGTAAATTGTTATTTAAGAAAAATGAATGAATCATGGTTGTGGCATAGGAGACTTGGTCATATGAATTTTGACAGTTTGATAAGAGTTAGCAAGCTGGGAGTGGTGAGAGGTTTTCCAAGACTATCAAGGCTTGATAATTTAATTTTAAAGTCATGTCAATTTGGTAAGAAGACTAGAACTTGTTTGAAGTCAAAATATTTCTCTTCATCTAGACCACTCAAGCTAATTCACAAATATATCTATGACCCAACTTGAGTAAAAACCCCAAGAGGAGAAAGGTATTTTATGCTGCTCATTGATGATTTTACCAGGGCCATATGGATCATGCTCTTAAAAGAAAAATCAAAACCATTTAAGCATTTTAAAAAAATTTAAAGCTCAAGTGGAAAATGAGAAATATTTAAAGATCAAATGCTTAATATTAAACAGAGGAGGAGAATACGCTTCAAGTGAGTTTGAAGAATTATTTGAAGAGAATGGAATTAGAAGGCATTATTCTGTAACTATAACTCTGTTACAAGTCTATTTGGGCACATCACTCCCGATGATCAGATCAGTACAATTAGGGCTCATCAAAACCTAATTCATTTGCTACATGCCATAGACAAGTCATCACACTGAATGTTTCCATCCATGAAAGTTTCCTGGCTTGAAGCCCTGCTGAAATGCCTCCTTGGGACACCAGCGCAGCCTTGGTTAGGGGTAACTGTGATGCAAAGCAGGTAGGCCCATTTAGGCCTGCTCTACAAAGCACTTAGACCAACTTACACCTATGCTGGGCGAGAATGAGCGAAATGTGCATAGGGTTCTGGGAATATTCTTTGATTCTACAAAATTATAGAAGGATCCAAACTCTTATCCCATCCTATGAGATCAAATTTGGATAGGCTATGGATCAATTAACCCTCTATCCTCTCATCCCTTCCTCCATCAAAACTAACTCCAATTTTGGAAATCCATTCAATGCCCAATTTATGACAAAACCACCTCCATTTCCCTATAAATTGACCACTCATCATAGTGATAAGGGGATGGAATTTGAAGATTGTAGAGAAATACTATTGGTTTGAGGTTTGATTTCATGTCAAGTAATGTTATGCTTACTGGATTGATGTGATTTTGGTGTGACAAGGGTTTGGACTAAGCTAGATGAGTGACAAAGGATCAAACTACATTGGTTGTAACTCCTACTTCTACATCAATAAAGTTTTTTGTTCCTTTTCCCATATTCTTGTTCATATATATGATGCATATATGTTTAAATGTTGTCGATTCCAATTTTTTATAGTAGATAGATCGTATGCTTTGATCGTTGTCATTTTTTGTTTATGTTGACAGGTACCAATTGAGTGAATTCAATTCAAGTGAGAGAGACAGGAGCACTTCAAAGGAGATCAATGGACGCGAAAGATCACAAGTAGGTTGCTTCATCTCATCTATCTATTATAGGAAAAGGTTAAACCACTTTATTTCTGTTGTTCTATGTGTAACTACCCACTTAGGGAAGATGTGCCTATATATAGGTATAAATTCCATATAATAAATTGGCAAATCCACTAGGGAATGACTGTTGTTCTTGGTATTTTACCCTCATCATATTACAACCTAGTAGACTTTGCTTGATTTCTTTGATCTATTTTCAATCATTTTGAAGTGTTTTTGGTCAAAAAAGTGTGTTTTAAATGTCTCCTGATTGGGCTTGCTGGCACCAGCGTAGTGTTGGTCTTGACACAGTGCGCTATAGAGAATCCTTAGCTTAGAAACAGTGCACTGTCTTCCACTCAGGGCTACGCTGATCCCCCTCAAGCCAAAAAACCCACCTTTTTTCTTGATTTTTCCAGAGTTGTTTCTAATGTTGTTTGTTGAAAGATCAATGTTTTCTATGGTTCTGAAATCAATTTGAATTTCCTCTCTTAGCCATACTTTGACCTTGATTGTTTAGTGCTTATTAAGGGATTTCTTTACCATTATCAATTCATTGTCAAAGTTATCTTACATCAATTAGTCTTTTCTAAAGAGGAAGTGTCGTAAAGTCTTCATTTCTTTGTAAAAGAAACTGTGGTAAAGTCTTCGTTTCTTGTGAAAAGCATTGCTTGATTGTTTGTGCATTTAGTTTCTTTATGTTCATCTAAACATTAAAGAAATGAAAAGAAAAACATGCATAGTGCATTTAGAAGTTTGTGTGTGCTTGTAGGAATGGTTTAGGGAAAGTTGCATTATATGTTCTCTATGCTCTTTGTTAAAATATTCAGATTTCTCTATCCCTAGTAGTTACTGTTTTCATTATTTAAATCAAATGAAAAGAATGTTTCTCGTATTAGTTGCAATCTAGGATTTTTAGAAACATCACACAGTGAACCTAAAAGGAAAATTCTTAAACAAGATCAACTTAAAAGTTATTTCAATTAACCTAATGGAGCATTGTAACTTAACGCATAACATTTAGACGTTCTAGGCTAGAGATGTGTTCCGGCGTCATTAAACATAGTAGCTATTGCTAATGGTCTATGATACATTCTGAGTGTGATACCTCATTCCATGTATCTAAGTATATAGTAGCTCATCCATGTACTTTTGGGTATAGAGGGAGGTGTTATAGTACGAAAAGTACAAAGGAATGCTCTCACTATGCGGTTTCGTATTAGACAACGCTAACACGAATTGGGTCTCCATGTAATTTTTGGTATATTTGGGAGGACTACATTAGTTTGCTATCTATCCATAGGTAACCAATCTGGCTACCTTGTACACTGTAATAAACCTAACACAATGTTCGGGGAGAATGCCTTCACGTATGTTAAGTCATTGGTTCACTAAGGCAGTATATTGAAATGCACAGTTACTTGGTAATGATTTTGCCTAGATTATCCCTCTTTTGTTTTGTTATGTTATTTTGATTAAAATAGAATTAATTGACTGTGGATAACATCCTCGCATCACTCCTTAGTTGATCTTAGGTTGAGACATATGGCAACAACTCCAGAGTCCACCGATCAAGGAAATCGTTTTGATGGGAATCCTAGTTCTTTTCCTCCTTTTGGAAATATTAGTGCTCCTTCTATGGCTACATTGTCCCTTTTGGGACTTACCATCAGCTTGTCAGTATGGTTGTTCTCAGCCTCCTTTGCCCTGCAGCTGAATATTCCTACAACTAGACAAAATCAACCTCTTGTTGATCCTAAAGTTGACCCTTTACCTTCTTCATCGGTTTTTTCTTCCTCCCCTTCTTCCTCTTCGTGTGGTGAAAGTATTGACACTAGTAACCACGTGGATAAGAAGAAGAAGAAAGGGAAGAAGAAGAAGAACAAAATTCAGTAGGGAGGCAACCCAGCAACCATTGCTTTGAATGCAACTTTTGATGAGAATCCTTCTGATAAGGCTCACAAAATTCAATATCCTTGCAAAATTTGGACCGGAGACCATCTTCTTCAAAATTGTTCTCGTATTCCTCAGATCTTAGAAGAATGGTCTTCTCATTCACGTCATCCTATGCCATCAACTTCTAGAGATCATGCTAGTGACACACCATCAACTAGTGGTAGTAAATTTCATGGAAAGAAGGGTAAAGTTAATTTTCCATGTAGGTTATGCTAAGGGAATCACCCCATTCACCTTTCTCCCTATTTGGATGAAGCCTAAAAATTGTTGGATAACCATCCTTCTTCTTCATAGCAACTTCCACATGGTTACAGGAGACTCTCCCTTAATCCTTCACTAGTTGATGAAGTGACTGACCCAAATTAATCGTTGGTCAAACCCACTCTCCCTGAATGTGAATCCCATGAGTCTATACCTAACCAATCACAAGTCAAGGAAATAGTTGACCTGATTTCACCTTCAGTTAATAGTAACTTTCCCATAGAGAGTGAGTATGATACCACTCAGGTTCTTTTCGTTTCTTCAGATTCCAATGAGCTTGGAGGCAACCCTCCTGTTCCCTCAAGATAGGAGGAAAATCCCCCCATTCTTGTAACTCAAAGGGGTAATTCTATCATTATTATAGTATGCCTTCCAAGTAGTCTGGTTACTTCCTTTGATTGGAATTGACTGGCAAGATGTCGTCTTCCTTCTTATGTGCCTTTCCAAATCATAGTACAAGTTTATAATATGATTGTATTTGGCACTATTATAGATGAAGGTTCATTTGCGAGTATCCTTTCCTCCACTACTTGGCAAGCGCTCAGTTCTCTACCACTTATCCCTATTACCCATAATTTTTTGCCTTTTAACAGAGGAACCAATCAACCATTAGGGATCCTTCCTCAGTTGCCTATTACTTTGGGAGGAAAGATTGTTTATCTCAATGTGATGGTAGTCCGAGGCCCTTTAGATTACAATTTACTTCTTGGGCACGGCTATGTTTATGACATGGGAGCTATTGTTTCAACACTTTTTCGTGTGATGTGTTTCTTGCATGAAGGCAGAATTGTCACCATTGAAAAACTCTCATTTCTTAGTCCAAATATGGCTTTCAGTCAACCATCTTCCCTAAATGATCCTTTTGTCCCGATGGTATCTTCCCCACCACCGTCAATTATGTGGCAACCTGTTCCATGCCTACATCAACTGACGATCAATTCCGTGATGTTGAGAATTATGTACTGGGGGTATTGGAACCAGATCTCTCTAATGGATTCCTTACTATGTATCCATTCCAGATCATTGTTCTCCCATCTGATGAGAACCTCTTGGAAGTCATGACCTCTTATGGGTCCTGATTAAAGAATCATGAGTAGAGTTCCTTGTCTTGTGTCAAGCTTGTTAAAAAATGAAACAAGGAATCTTAGCATAGTTCCTGGTCTTGATTCAACCTCGTTAAAAGATGAAACAAAGGGTATGACGATAGTTCCCGGTCTTGTGTCAACCTCATTAAAATGTGAAATAAAGGGTATGAGCATAGTTCCGTGTCTTGTGTCAAGCTCGTTAAAAAATGAAACAAGGAATATGAGGATAGTTATTGGTCTTGTGTCAACCTCGTTAAAAAATGAAACAAGGAATATGAGCATAGTTCCTTTTCCCGTGTCAAGCTCATTAAAAAATGAGACAAGGAATCTGAGCAGAGTTCCTTATCTTGTGTCAAGCTCTTTAAAAAATGAAACAAGGTCCCCTGGAGCAAAGTTCCAATTCGAGTCTTTGATTATATCTCATAAAATACCAGTTGAGTCTTTCACTTGATCTCATAAATGAACCTTCATTCCATCCACCTGATAGCCATGAGTAGCCTACTTAGGTGAATGCAACAAAGCTTGGGGGGCATACACCTAGAATCGAGTCATCACGCTGGGGGCATGTAAACCAATCTCAAGCATTGTTTTTCATTTCAAGCTTGTGCAAACATGAAACTAAATCCAAGCATAGTTTTTCATTTCAAGCTTGTGTAAACATGAAATTGAATCCAAGCATAGTTCCCTATGGTTCAAGCTTGTGTAAAAATGAACGCATCTCCATTTCAACCCTCATTATTTCCATTCTATCAGCCTCTTCTGTCATACGAACCTTGGTTTTTCTCCTTCCATCGTCACTATCTACTTAGTCGATCATATGCTTTCACTTGGTTGTTTTACCATTTTTGCGGAATAGTTGCAATGAGTGGTCTTATTAGCCAGCCTCTTCACATAAATCAACATGTTTTGAGAAGTTCCAACATCACCGGAACCAGTTTCTATCCTAGACACCACTCATTCCTCTAAGTGAGTCCTCTTTAAGTTGTTTTTAGACTCTCGAAATATGAACAGAGTGTTGAGTGCTTGTCCTTTTCGGCTCGTAAATGGATTGGAAATGACATCTAATCAGTATAAGTTTAACCCTTTTCTGGATTGAGATAGATTACTTACGAAAAAGGAATACGTTGATCGAACATGGTTGATAGGTTCTCTCTTGTATTATTTTATGCTTTTTCAGACTTGAGAGACAAATTTACAAAAAAGAACTTGTGGAGTTTTCTTTTTGTCCCTTTTCAAACTCTCTAAACATGAAAAGGACCAAGTTCTCATTATTGTTAAAAATTTTAAGGCATCAAATAGTGACAAACTTGTCCATCATGACAAGATCGAGTTTCACCTTCACTAGACTCGTTAAAACATCACATAGCAATGGATTCACCCAAAGGCTAGAATTATACAAGAAACATATGTTATCATCCTCAAGCTTGGTAAAAAATAAAGAGTTACTGGTCAGCAATGACTGGGAAAAATGGGAAAAGGGATAAATCACTTTATGGTAGCAGGTTGCTCTTGAACATGACACTTTCACTTCATGTTTGTGACTATTTGGGTTGGGTTATCTACTTGATGGTTATCATACCTATGGTATATCACACTATCCATCACTTTGGTTTTGGGTCAATGCTGCCAATTCATTCAATGTCACCGACATGTTCAAGAGAAGTCACTCAGTAAACTTCATCCTTTGCAATACTCATAAACCTTCAGTTTCATGACTTCCAATCCTCAACATTGTGTCCTTAGTCACATTCTATCTTCAAAATCATTACACTCGTTTCATGTCGTTGATGGGGAATACATTAAGGCCCTCCTGCAACGAGTTGCTTCTTGTTGACATCAGCACATTATCCAATAAGTTGACTTAGAAAGACCCTTCTAGTACCTTGAGGCTTGTATACATCAATGGCAAGTTTCTCGCCTTCGGTGACAAGTTGACATCACAAGCGTTCGACCAAAATACTTTGTATGGTGTTCGACATCAAAACATCTATTCACACCATGCAGAATGTACTATAGTGCCTTGAGGATCATTATCATTATCGGTGATTTCTCTCGCATATGTTAACAACTTACATCATTGGCAGGTAATCAGACGGTGTCTTCCCATGTTTGACTTCAGATCATATATTCACATGGTTAGACACGTACTTGAGATAACGATTGGACAAGATAGAAGACATCAGATCTAGTTTCATCCATCCAGACTGCGATATCAGGAGAGTACTAAATCATCTGTAGGATGGCTTGACACAGATGGTCATCCTATCATGGGTCTATATCTATAGACGAATATTTGATTTATGTACATGTAATGAAAAGTTTATATGATGAGTATGGGTATGCCTTCCCTCATCAATTCATGAAAAATCCAAATATATCATGATATTATGTATTGTAATCGATTCAAGTCACCGTCTGCTTCTGATCCTCCTCATCACATCATAAAGCATATCACTCGACATTATCACTTTCGAATTCATGCTTTAGGGGGTAGCTGTTATAGGACTATTTTGGAACATCACTCTTGACGATCAAATCAGTGTAATTAGGGCTCATCAAATCCTAATTCATTTGCTACATGCCCCAGACAAGTCATCACATTGAATGCTCCCATCCATGAAAGTTTCATGGCCTGAAGCCTTGCTGAAATGCCTCCTTGGGACACCAACACAACCTTTGTCATGGGTAACTATGCTATAGAGAAGGTAGGCCCATTCAGACCTACTTTTCAAAGCACTTAGGCCCACTTACACCTGAGTTGGGTGAGAATGAATGAAATTTGCATAAGGTTTTGGGAATATTCCTTGATTCTAGAGCATTCTAGAAGGATCCTAGCTCTTATCCCATCCTATGAGCTCGAATTTGGATAGGCTATGGATCAATTAACCCTCTATCCTCTCATCCCTTCCTCCATGGAAACTAACTCCAATTTTGGAAAACCACAAGGCCTTATTTATGACAAAACCACCTCCATTTCCCTATAAATTAACCACTCATCATAGTGATCAGGGGTTGGAATTTTAATATTGTAGAGAAATATTGTTGGTTTTAGATTTGAGTTCATGTCAAGTAATGTTATGCTATTGGATTGATGTGATTTTGGTGTGACGAGGGTTTGGACTAACCTGGATGAGTGACAAAGGATCAAACTACATTGGTTGTAACTCCTTCTACATCAATAAAGTTGTTTGTTCCTTTTCCCATATTCTTGTTGATATATATGATGCATATATGTTTAACTATTTTCGATTCCATTTGTTTATAGTATATAGATCGTATTCTTTGATCGTTGTCGTTTTCTATTTCTGTTGACAAGTACATATTGAGCAAATTCAGTTCAAGCGACAGCGACAAGAGAAATTGAAAGGAGATCAAAGGAAGCGAAACATCACAAGTAAGTTCCTTCATCTCATCTATATATTATAGGAAAAGCTTAAACCACTTTCTTTCTATTGTTATAAGTGTAACTACCCACTTAGGGACATTGTACTTATCCGTGAGTATAAATTCCATATAACAAACTCTGCAGCAAAATGGAGTAGTTGAGAGAAAGAACAGATCAATCTAGGAAATGGCTAGATCTATGATGGATGAAGCATATGTTTCCCACATCTTCTAGGGAGAAGCATCCCAAGCAATAGTGTACCTATAAAAAATAACACAACTCATGCCTAATAGTAATAAAAATCCCTATGAGTTGTGGAAGGGAAGACCTGCATCAATTAAACCCTTCAAGGTGTTTAGGAGAAAATGCTTTATCAAAAGGAATGATAAAAATCCAGGAAATTTTGATTCACGGGTTGATGAGGGTATATTAATTGGTTACTCTTCTCGAAGTAAAGGTTACAAGTGTTACAAGAAATGAAAAAAGAGGGTTGAGGATTGCATTGATGTGGTAGGAGAGGAAATAGCTTCACAACCTGAGTCCTACAAAGGAAACATGAACTCAGATGGAGAAGAAAGTTTAGACATTAGGCCCTCAGATCAAGATGAAACAAATCCAAATAATGAAGATGTGGAAATGACCAAAACCCCAATGCCAAATACATCCTCCAAGTATGTACAAAAACAACATCCTAAGAGTAAAATTCTTAGAGATCAGAGACTTAGTGTCTAAACCAGGAGGAAACTTGTTTCCAGTTCAAATTATGCAAATCTTGTTTTTTTGTCTCAGATTGAACTTAAAAATCTCATCCAAGCAAGTGAGTACAAGTTTTGGGTGAGGGCTATGGATGAAGAACTTGATAAAATTGAGAAGAATGACACTTAGGAGCTTGTTTTAGGACCCATAGAGAAAAATTTCATTGGAAAAAATGGGTTTTTAAAAATAAGTTAAATGATCAGGGTTAGCTAATTAGGAACAAGGCTCATTTGGTCTGCAAAGGGTATGCTCAAATAGATGGGGTAGATTTTGAAGAAACCTTTGCACCAATAGCAAGACTAGAAATTATTAGAATTTTTCTTTCCTTTGCCAGTCATAAAAATATCAAGGTATATCAAATGGATGTGAAGTTTGATTTTCTCAATGGAGATCTAGAAGAAGAGAGTTATATTGAGAAACTAGAAGGATTCACACTTACCAAAGATAAGGACTATATGTACAAACTAAAAAAAGTCCTTATATGGTCTCAAACAGGGTCCGAGAGCTTGGTATGCAAGACTAGATTGATACCTTCAACAACAAGGCTTTAAGAAAGGTATTGTAGACAATAATCTATACATAAAATCAGAAGGAAATCATCTACTAATTTTAGTAGTATATGTGGATGCCATAATCTTTGGAAGTGACATGGAACAATTGGGACATCATTTGGGAACCGCATGCAGATAGAATTTGAGATGTCTATGATTGAAGATTTTTCTTTCTTCTTAGGATTGAAAATTTATCAATCTCAAACTATAGTTTTTATCTCCCAATCCAAGTACCTACGAGAAATTATGAAGAAGTTTGTGTTGGAATATTGCAAGCTAGTTAGCACACCTATGGTTGCAGGCTGAAAATTGTGCAAATAAGATGAGACACCAATATTAAATTAGACTGAATACAAATCCATGACAGGAAGCTTGTTGTAACTCATAGCTTCATGACTAGACATCATGCAAGCAGTGGGTCTTGTGGCAATATTTCAAGCTTTCCCTCATGAAAGTCATGTCATAGCTATATAAACAATCTTTAAATATCTTCAAGGGACAACAGATTATGGACTGTGGTATGTTAAAAGAAAAGAGTTTAAGTTAAAGGACTACACTAAGGATGAATAGGAATGTGTTATTGATGACAGGAAGAGAACCTCAGGTGCAATTTTTTTTGGGAAATTGCTTAGTGTTATGGGTCAGGAAGAAACAAGCCTCCATTTCTTTATCAACTGGTGACGCTGAGTATATTGCATCTGCCACTTATTGCTCACAAATTCTATTGATGAAGTAGACCCTAAAGGATATCAAGGTAGATTTGACTGATCCTATTCCAATCATGTGTGACAATAAAAGTGCCACCAGTATCTATAAGAATCTTGGCGTGCATTCGAAGACCAAGCACATCCTTATCAAGTTCCATTTTTGAAGGGAGCATGTTGAAACCAATGTTGTTAGACTTGAATATGTGGCCACTAAAGACCACCTTGTAGATATATTTATGAATCCACTGGCAAGAGAACCATTTGAATATCTTATGAAATAGATAGGAGTTGTGACTATTCCTCCCAAATGACTCAAATTTGGTGTGCGTTGGAAGCTACTCAGCGTGTGGGATAAATGGAAGAGTAGGCTGCAGTGGTTTAGGGGGAGTATTCAAGGGAATCCTTTGCCCTTGATGCCAAAGGGGGAGAATATTACTAGAGCAACTGAGAAGGAAAAAATTAAACAAGACCATGCTAGGTTTAAGGGGAAGCTTATGTTGTTTCCATCAATGCTAAAGGGGGATATTTTTGCTCAATTGACATTGTATTATTATGGCATTTGGTATGTTGGAGTTTATGTCAACCGATTTAGAATTGAGGCAGAGAGATTTGAAGCCATGTTTTAGGTAAAAAGAAATGGGCTTAAACCCTGCATTATACCTACTCCACTGGTGATCCGAATCGGATCCATAGAAAGACTGTCAGGAACCTTGGCTGTATCGAGTTGAAAAAATCCTTGAAAATTTTCAAAATAGCAATCAAAAACACCTTGAACTAGTGGCAATGGCCGCCAATGCAAAACGACGAGGACCTAGGTCAAAGCGCACTGACTGAGGCCCATTGAGACTACGCAGGAGGTCAAAACAGCCCCTGGGAGCCCCGGATCAGGAAAAGGAGGTGATTTTGATGAGAGTGAAAGCGCTAATCGTGCATCACTAGGCAAACAGGGCTGAAATGGAAAGCCTTAAGCACTTGGTCACGTTGGGAGCCAGAGGACCGCGAGCGGAAAAAAGGTAAAAGCGCTAAAGTACAATGGCGGGACCCATGACCTGGAAAACCGGCTGTATTGATCGGGGCGCCCTTGAACGGTAAGAGGTTTTGGAGGAAGCAAAGCGATCGCACTCAGCGATCAACGCGTGGTAGTGGAGGTGAGAGAAAAACTGCCATGATCGCGCGTTATCGGTCGAGCAAGTAAACTGCTCTCGATGTGCATATGACGTTAGATCTGGTGGAGCCCAGATCGGACATTTGAGATTGCGCCCGATGAAAGAAGCGGAACTGGCAGGGAATTAATCCACAATTTAAAGGGATTTGGAATCCTTTTGACTACCACGGTGGAGAAAGAACGTATCCACAATATAACCGAAGAAACGAATCGATGAGCAGGCTGGCACTATTCTGATGGGGACACGTGGCTGCTTCCTGAGCGTTCATGCTGACGCCGAACAGGGAACTCCAAGCACATAGGTGGGAGGCGAATTGACGTAGGCAGGAGAGGAACCAAATAGGCATAGGGATCGAATGGCTAAATCCATGAATAGAGACAGTCAAATTCAGAGTCGAGGGAGTCGAGAGAGTCCAAGCGACCAAAAGAGACAGTGAACAGTGAACCCTGAGAGGAGCATTGAACACAGAGAATAGTAAAGCCAAGCAAAGGAGACAGAGGGCCGAGCTGACCACAAGCAATGTCGAGAACCAAAGATCTTGAAGATTCAAGCCTTCAGATAGACGAATCTTTCCAGACTAAGCATCAGATTTGGCTCTTTCCACTGTAGACCAAGGGTCACAGAGCTAGTAGGAAGAAAAAGAGTCTGTGAACTCCTGCTTCAGGAGAACTCACATTGTGTCCTTGTATTTGTAATTATCTACTTAAAGACACAATAAAAACAAGGCCACCACTGAAAGCTGTACTGGAGACGTAGCCCTGGAGAATAGGGTGAACTCCTTATTAAAAATGCTTGTGTCTCTGTTGTATTTCCATTTATTTTTTGTGTATTGGCAATCTGATCAATTCGTTGCTTAAATAACATAGAAAACACACCATCACATGAGTCTGTAATACCTTTTGTTTCATAAATCTTTAACTGAGGTCACTCATAGGGTGATTATCAGATCAAGTGGTATCAAAGTTCTAGGTTGTAAGGTTAGACAAGCTTGTGTTGGTTTAGCTGTGAATGCTCACTAGATCAAAGCTCAAACTAGGAGAAGGAGAGTTGGTGGAAACTAATCCTGAAATTGGGAAAGTCTATTCTCGGAAGAAAATGTCAGAAGAAGGTTCTATAGGACCAGACCCTCAGTTCATAGAAAGCCTAGCTATAAAGTCTATGGTAGAAGAAATGTATAGGCACTTTAGAAAGCATAAGGATGAAGATTCATCAGGCTCTAAGCAAGATAAAGAAGAAGATGAATCTCAGTCCCATGACGACTCAAAAGGAAAGGGAAAGGAAGAAAGCTTTCCTGCACCTCCTAATAGCCCTGTGCATAATAAGAAAGCATCTTTGATTAAACCAGATGTTAAATTCGGTTTTCCTATATATGATGGAGGGCTAAATGTTGAAAAGTTGGACAATTTGATTAGACAAATTGATGTGTATTGCAGAGTACAGAACATAGACTCAAACAAGAGTAAGATTCAGTAGGAAAGCCTACGCCCAGGAGGAACTGCCTTGGTTTGGTGGGGAGGCAGAACCCAAGCTGATATGAAGAGGCATGGTAAGACCATCTATGTCTGGAGTGAATTTGTTGCTGCAATCAAAACACAGTTCTATCCATTGGCCTACATGCAACAAGTCATGATGAGTTAGCAAAATCTTCGGCAGTTGAAAGGGAAAAGTGTGCAAGGGTATACTCAAGAATTTAGAAAAAGAGCATTGATGTTAGGTATCTCATTAGATTCACCAGAAACTATTTTGAAGTACGTTGGTGGTCTACACAGCTACATGAGGCATACCATCCTCATGTTTAATCACACTAGTATAGATGAGGTATCTGTACAAGCTGTTGGGCAATTTATTGGGCTTAAATTGCTGCATTAAATTATCAACCAGGGAAACTCGTGAGCTTGTGATGATGCCAGCAAAATATATGCAGGAGTAGGCAACTAACTCTATGTCTAGCTAAATTATTTAAGATTCAATACAATATGCAAGGGAAGAGGCTCCTAACTAAGGAGGTCCTGGTTGTCCTTCCCTACAATATCATTGAGAAATCATTAATTACATCAAACTAAAAAAACTTGAAATGAAGACAAGCGAATGAACTTTAATTGTTGTTCAGATTCAAAGAGAGAGAAAGACTAACTTAGTCTATTGATTGTCCTCTCATGTACTAATCCAAACTAAACTAAGATTCATTCATAAGCATAAGAAATGAAATGACTTGAAACATAAAAGCACAAAAGAATGAATTTCAATTACCATATAAATCAATGGAGAGAGAGCCTAACTTAGACTCTTGGTATCTCCTCATATGATACTTGAAACATAAAAGCAAAAGAATGAATTTTAATTATCATGCAAATCAAATGGAGAGAGAGCCTAACTTAGACCCTTAGTTGTTCTCTCATATGTTGATAAGATTCTAATTTAAAACTCATTCATAAATCTCAAACATCAAACATCTAAGCAATTAAATGAAATAAGATCTAATATGAAATAACATGTTTCTCTCATCCTTTTAGAGTGAGCTCAATTCTCTTAAGAACAAGACAAATTATTCCATATACTACATTAAGGAAAATTAGATCTAAAACTACATAATGGAAATAAATGTACAACTTATATCTAAAACTACATAATGAAAATACATGTAAAATGAAGCTTTATTCTATTCCATCATCAGTTGGATACAATGCTCTAAGAGTCCCCCCCTTTGGAATGGAGGAGGTACTCCTATTTATACAATAGGATGAGATAACAAACTCATAATGATGATCCACTAATCTCTCTTTTAGTTCCATACATTTCTCAACCATCTAGACACATAACCCTATCCTCCATGATTTGCTCCATGAGGTCCATGATTTTCTCCATGATCTTTTCCATGAGGCTTATCTTATAAAATTCGAATTTGATCATTCAAGGCCACATAAAGATTCCCTGGAAGCTTCCTTTGTACCTACACATGTCAACAAACTCATTCTAATTGTTAGGTATAAGTATAAGCATTTTATTTTCTAAAGTTTAGCCATAAATTCACTTAAAAATGTTAAGAATTAATAAACTTTGGAAAAGCATAGTTATAACCCAATAATGGGGTAAATGGAATGATGTGGAGGTGGAATGGAGGTGACATGAAGGTAAGACGTGAAGATATTGGTGAATAATGGAGTGAAAATAGGGACCATTTTGAGGCCCAACATCTGCCCCAAACTGAAGGTATTGCATGTCCTCATGCAATCTATTACATTACTTTTTGGTACTTGAGCTTTGGCTTAAACTCTGCATGATATCATTTACATAACTTTTGCAAAGCGTTATTTTGATGAATTACAACTTGGTTGGTTCTTGTGTTTCAACCATATTTTGTTTGTTGCATTCAATGTATGATCTTTGCATATTGATAATGGGATTTTTATTGTAGAGTATTTTTGTTGGAATGCATCATGGTTGGTTCTTGTGTAACAACCATGATTGTGTTGGCATCCAGTTAACTTTTAAATACTTTTATCAAAGCCATTTGTAAGCTCATGTAATAATGACAGAGTATTTTTGTTGGAATGCGTCATGGTTGGTTCTTGTGTAACAACCATGATTTTTTTTGCATCCAATTAACTTCTAAATACTTTCGACAAAGCCATTTGTATTCTCATGTAATAGTGAATATATTTTGAAGGTAAGTGGGGTTTAGAATGTGATATATGATTGTGGATATGAATGTGACAAAGCATGTATGTAAATGTATCTTTCCCCTTAAACGGATGGTTTGGGAAGTTATGTGAAATGGGGAAAGAAGGGGAAAGGAAGTGAAGTTTTTCCAAAAATTATTATTCTAACTTTTCAAGGAATTTAATGGTTAAAAGTTAGAAAATATCATACCTTAACTTACCCTTCCAAAAATGGATGAGATTTATGCACGTGTGGCTGCAAAAATGTCGTTCATAGTCCTCCTTACTTGGTCGTGAAAATGGTGGATGAATCATGCATGTTCAGCTGCCACAATTCTGCTCTGAAGCTTTTTCTTCAAGTTGTGGATGAAAGATGGCGTTGTATTGTCGTATCGGCTGCTGGATCCTCTACTGCTGAACATGGCTGAAAGTCGTATCTGCTGCTGGATCCTCTGCTGTTGGATGATGAATCTGATGAGTCTGCTAAATATGGCTGAAAATCTATAAGGCGTGGAAGGTATACAAAATATATATAAGTTACATTTCCCTCCCAGCCTTATTGATTGACTTGTCCTCAAGTGATGACAAACTGATGAAAGGAAATTGGCTTCATCTGCTACAAAATATGGGTCTTCAACTCTTCAACGGTCGATGGCACAAATCTTACTATGTGATTAAATGTGTCGATGTCGAACATAGCAAGTTGTTGACTTAGTGGCCGTTAATGAAAGCCCCTAGTCAACACAAGAGCTCCCACCATTGATTCCAATGGGAGTCAGGATGCCTAACACATCTTTGTAGGTACGAATAAATTTTTCGTAGTCGAGTCACCTACAAGATCCAACGAACAAGGGATATTAATGTACTCCCATTGTTCATTGGCAAGAGTACTTGCCATTAAGGCATGCAAGCCTCTAGGTGTTTTTTCAATGATACATAGACTCTAGGACTTTGATTCAAGCAGGGTTTTATTGGTGGAAGTGAAGGGGAATGGTAATGACATGGAAAATGACAATATGCTTGTAAGGAATGGATGTAAGGAAATGCATGGTGTAGAACTCTTGTTGTGAAAAATGGATATGGAAGTGTCACGCCTTATGGATGCACGAGTGGTGGAATTCAAAATATTTTTCAGAAAGGGAGATGGAAGGTAGTGGTTGTCGAGATGGATTTGTCTTCAGAATTTTTCATGAATTTAGTCTTTGGAAGACTAATGGACGTAACAATGTAATCTCCTGAATGATCACTTTGTTATCCTGTAACCTGTGAAAAAAACTTGGCAGAAAGAAAATATAAGTTTGTTCAAGAAGAATTGTGCAGGTCCTTCATGATTCTTACGCAAAAATTTCATACCAAATAAAACAAATTTAGGAAAAATCAAAGTGTTGAAAGTAACTCAATTCATGATATCAATTTCATTCCATTCTTAAAAACAACCATGTAAAATAATACTCCCTGTTTGTGTCAGATACTCATGAAATGTACTTCGCGAAAAGATGGCCATTTGAATTATCTGTTGTGTCCTGCATATTAGTGCATCGTAAAGCATACAACAGAATGTGATGCCAACTTAAAGTTATCGTCGTAAAAATCCTCCAATCGATTTTCGAAATGTGTTTCCAAGTATCTTTTTTATTTTCAAATTTTTGTGAATTTTGTGAATTTTTGTTTTTTTTTTTTGTTAATTATTTTTTAATTTTTAATTTTTTTGTTTTTATAATTTTTTTATTATTTTTGTTAAGCAACAATTTAAAAAAATATATATATATATTCTGAAAACCTATTTTTATTTTTTATTTTTTTTTAAATAACAAATTAAAAAACATAAATTTTTTAATTCATTATTTAAGTTGAAATGTTTTTTTTTTTTTCAACAAAATTTTATTTACTAAAGTGAAGTTAGTTGTTTTTTTTTTTTTTTTTTTTTTTAAATAAAAAATAAAAAAAATAAAAATAAGGAAAATTTTTTATTTTAAATAAAAACAAAATTTATTTTGTGTGGTTTTGATTTTTTTTATTTTCCAAAATATTACACAAAATATTTTTTATTTTAATTTTAATAAAAAAAACAACACTACAAAATAATTTTTTTATTTTTATTCAAATAACAAATTAAAAACAACACACAAATTATTTATTTATTTATTTATTTTTTTAGATAACAAATTAAAAACATTGTTTTTAATTTATTATTTATGTGGATTTTTTAGAAATTTTTTTAGTTGTAAATAATAAATAAAAAACTAAAAAACATCAACCCGTAAGCTCATAACCACCAGCGATAATGATGGAAGCTCACAAGCGCCAGCAATAACCATAGGATGGCCGAATCTTTGGAGGGTTTCTGATGCATCGTGCTTTTGAGTTGGAATTTTCTACATGCGCCAAAATGTTGGGCACACTCCTTGCTTTTTGGAGGCTGATCATGTTGATTTTCTGAGATATGCTCCAGATATTTTTACAAATCCATGACCACATTATTCCTTGGCAATTACAATTTTTTTCACTCTGTTTTATCTCCAGGGCCTATCGATATTTTCAAGGACGTTAACGGTGGCAATTGGTCGGGTTAAATGATGGCACACTCGGGCTCACTGGTGGCAAAGACCTGATGACACTTATCAAAACTATCCCGAGATTTACTAACCATAAAATCCGCTCAACACTAATAAAAATATGCAATCTTACCTGCCTCTTTTGCGCAATTTTTGGAGTTGGTTGGAGTATTCACAAGCTATCACGAGTTTGCTGGCAAGTATGCGACCATATGAGGGTAAGGAGTTAATGACTGGCCAATCAGGTTCAAATCTCCACCTTTTTGCATTTGTTCCAGAAAAGCTGATGTTCTAGATTTGGCACCCGAAACGTCGAGAGCGTTGTTGATTCATCTTTGCTTTTGGTGCAACACCATCAATTGCCATATACAAAAGCTTCCTGGGGTGCACTATTGCAAATAGACGATCTATATAATCAAACATGCATTGAAAGACCTCATCATAAGTTGAGGGCGAAGGCCGATCTCCCGGATGAAAACAAGGATGAATAATTCCATTCATATCGAGATATAAATTATCAAACTTCGTGTTATTGAGATTGGGCTTGGTGGTGTCAATGGGTATAGTGACGTCATCAATCTGTACTGATCATTACCATTACACTAAACTAAAAATTTGTTTAGTACTCCTCAGTCCTAGCATTAGGTCAGAGTATAGGTTTTCAAATGGAAAAAAAAAAATGAATTCCAAAATACCCAGCTCTGATTGGCGACTTCTCATTTGTAGAAAAATTTCCATATCTCTCTAATGTTTGAACTATCTGCAACTTCAACCACCAAATGGGCTCCCAGTATGCCATCCTCTTCTACTATAGATCTGAATTGTCGAGTTCCTCCTCCTCCTCCACAAAAAGAATGTTTTTTAGCAGCCAAGTAAACAACTTCATAAGGAGGTCGAAGACACTTTTTTATAAGACCATACAGTTTCTGCATCAACACCAAAGAATAAACAGTTTCTGCCATTAATATAATATCATATCCACCTTCTGATGGATCCATATCACTGGCTCGTTCACAAGCACGGCTTCCAGAAAGCTTTCTAGTACGTATTATTTGCTGACCATGGCTGGAATCAACCTGGGTTTCCTGATTAGCACCACTGCTATTGTGGCTAAGAGAGCGGTCTAGAAACAAATCATCTTCCGAAAAATTTAAATTGATATCACTTGCACCAATCTGATCCTCCCCAACAACAGACAGTAAAGTATGCAGATCTCCCCAGTCACCAGCGTAGAAGTGAACATCAGGTGATAAACTAGTAGTCCGCGTAGGAGTTACAGGACCATCACAATGACGACCCAGTCGCTCACGAGCATTTTGAAGGTTCACATATACATTTGGTATAGTGAGAACGTAAAACTTCAGCATTGAAATCTTGAAAATGTACAGTTGAAGCACCCTTCAGACATGCAAAAATCCCAGAAAGACCATTCCCACATCCAAGCTCCAGAACTCGCTTTCCCCTAAATGACAATTGACCATCTGGAATTTCCCTTTTAAGTGTGTTCACTAGATCAAGAGAACTCTCCCAGAGTTTGAGGCCCCCTTCATACTTTCCAGGAACCAGATCCAAATAAGGCACTCCAAAGAAATCCATAGTGTTCACTCGACTCTGGAGTAAGGTCAGGCCTCCTTGCAAATTGACAGGCTCAGCAACATACTTATCAGATTGAGCATCTGTAGAAGGAAGGACTTCCACAGACGGCGGAGGAGGCGGCAAGGGTTTCTCAGGAAACCCCCAGAGAGAATGAGGCTTGTCCGTCGACTGAAACAACGACTGGGGCGACAACCCTGGTTGAAGAACACTAACAGGATCAGTGTTATACCTTTCTGCCCTTCTAATAAATACAGACCCCTCCCACCTCCGAACAAAATCTCCCTCCCTGAGCGCCGGTAGATAAATCGATCCATGTCCATGTCAACTGAAAATGGATAGATGATGATGAAACGCAGCTGGCGTGGCCGTTGAGCTCAGGAGGTGGCGAAGAAGTGGTGGGATGGATCTGATATCTCTGCATAAACATAGTGAACTGCATGATTTTTGGGCAAATTTGTTAAATAAAAATGAAACCATGAAGTTGTTTGTTTCAATTTAGATCATTATGCCTAAAAAAATGGATCTCTAACAAATTCGACTACCGACTCAGTTATTCTGTATATCTGAAACCATTCTTTAAAGGCTCAACTGGTCAGCGATAATAACATTTTTGTTTGCAGGTTGAGGCAGATTCAAGGATGGAGCCGGAGCAGGAAGAAACATTTTTACTCAGATTGCACTGGTTGCTGTCGATACCATCATCTCGCCATTTGGAGAAAGCACACAGAGAATCTAAGCCTGGTGGGCCACTTAAACACTCTATTAGCTTCACCAGCAGATGAATGCCTGGTTCGCATTGCCCACATATTTTTTGAAAACCCACCTCGGCAATTTGGTGAATTTTGTAAATTTTTGAATCTTCTCTAATAATGCTTTATTGGCAAACAGTTGAGAATTATCGTTGAAGAAATATGACACTCCCTTACTCTGTTTTCACATTACACTGTTTAACAACCTGGTGGAAGGCTTAACACTGAGTTGACCTTACCACTAAACCAATACATTTCCGATTTGATTTATTCTGCGTTCTTTTGACCATTTCTAAGCTTGATCAGCAAACATTTGAGAATGGAGTTTGAAGGAATCAGACCCTCGCCTTTTTCATTGTCATTTCGCCTCGCTTATAGGGTGGAATCTTCTATATTTTCCAGCTCCTTTTCTTGAGAAATCCACAGAATTGGCAGGCACTTGTGGCTTCAAGGTTTTCATTGATTAGCAGAGGCAGAAGAAAAGCACCCGATTTTAGTCTAGAAAAATGAAATAATTAGTTCAGTATGTTTGACCAATAAATTCATTTTCTCCAGGGTCAACTGGTACTTAACAGCTACTCGAGGTTGCTTTCTTTTCCTGAACTGGATCCCTCATGTGTATCATTATCATTAATAAAATTAACCGCCTCCATGAACAAAACCCTGGGTCTGTCGCAGCGATTTTTGGGGACAGGCCGAGTATTGAACATGAAGGGGTATTTTCCATACATCCAGGGCCAGAATGTCAGCATGGGGTATTCCAGTATGCGAGGAGTCTCGATTCTGTTATAAATCTGGATAGCATACCCCCAAGAAACAGAACGAGCTGCAAATGGTTTTTTTTTTATTTGTGTTTTTTTTTTTATTTTTTTTTTTAAATATCTAAAACAAAAAACGAAAATGGTTAAAAAAATTTCGATTTTTTTTAAAATATCTCAAAAAAAAAAAAAAAGGGTTAAGTTTTTTTATTTTTTTTATTAATGTTTTTTTTTTTTTTTTTTAAATATCTAAAAAAACAAAAAATTATTAGTGGTGTTTTTGACAAAAAAAAAAAAAAAAAACAGAAGAAAATGGTTAAATTTTTTAATATCAGAAAAACAAAATGGTTAGTTTTTTTTTTTTTTTTTTTTAACAATAATAATATATGTTATGATACATATAGTATTATTATTTTATGGGATTTTTTTTTTTAATCTAAAATTAAAAACTAAATTTTTATTTTTTAAAATCTAAAACTAAAAAAACTAATTTTTTTATTTTTATTTTTTAAATCTAAAATTAAAAAAACTAAATTTCATCTAAAAAAATTAAAGATGTTTTTTTTTCATTCACAAAATTCTTTATTGTTTTTTTTTTTTTTGCAAATTAGCTCTCCAGCAAGAGTATGTTTATTTGAACAAAATCAATAGACTTTCTGATCTTCCTGGTCGCACGAAGCACAGGAAGAGAGCATACTAATCACTTGATTTGTTTTTTATTCATACAGGGGGGTTTCTTTGAAAAGATGAAATTTAAAACTAGCTCAACACTAAAACATCTGAAAACTCAAACTTAAATTTCCTTATGAAGATCCTGCTGTCACCAGGTTTCTCAAATTATTTTGTCTAAAGAAAAATAAATACTGAATTAAATTCTAATGCCTAATCCCTTAGCACCATCCCCGACAACGGCGCCAAAATGTTGGGCAATTTATTGGGCTTAAATTGCTGCATTAAATTATCAACCAGGGAAACTCGTGAGCTTGTGATGATGCCAGCAAAATATATGGAGGAGTAGGCAACTAACTCTATGTCTAGCTAAATTATTTAAGATTCAATACAATATGCAAGGGAAGAGGCTCCTAACTAAGGAGGTCCTGGTTGTCCTTCCCTACAATATCATTGAGAAATCATTAATTACATGAAACTAAAAAAACTTGAAATGAAGACAAGAGAATGAACTTTAATTGTTGTTCAGATTCAAAGAGAGAGAAAGACTAACTTAGTCTCTTGATTGTCCTCTCATGTACTAATCCAAACTAAACTAAGATTCATTCATAAGCATAAGAAATGAAATGACTTGAAACATAAAAGCACAAAAGAATGAATTTCAATTACCATATAAATCAATGGAGAGAGAGCCTAACTTAGACTCTTGGTATCTCCTCATATGATACTTGAAACATAAAAGCAAAAGAATGAATTTTAATTATCATGCAAATCAAATGGAGAGAGAGCCTAACTTAGACCCTTAGTTGTTCTCTCATATGCTGATAAGATTCTAATTTAAAACTCATTCATAAATCTCAAACATCAAACATCTAAGCAATTAAATGAAATAAGATCTAATATGAAATAACATGTTTCTCTCATCCTTTTAGAGTGAGCTCAATTCTCTTAAGAACAAGACAAATTATTCCATATACTACATTAAGGAAAATTAGATCTAAAACTACATAATGGAAATAAATGTACAACTTATATCTAAAACTACATAATGAAAATACATGTAAAATGAAGCTTTATTCTATTCCATCATCAGTTGGATACAATGCTCTAAGAGTCCCCCCCTTGGAATGGAGGAGGTACTCCTATTTATACAATAGGATGAGATAACAAACTCATAATGATGATCCGCTAATCTCTCCTTTAGTTCCATACATTTCTCAACCATCTAGACACATAACCCTATCCTCCATGATTTCCTCCATGAGGTCCATGATTTTCTCCATGATCTTTTCCATGAGGCTTATCTTATCAAATTCGAATTTGATCATTCAAGGCCACATAAAGATGCCCTGGAAGCTTCCTTTGTACCTACACATGTCAACAAACTCATTCTAATTGTTAGGTATAAGTATAAGCATTTTATTTTCTAAAGTTTAGCCATAAATTCACTTAAAATTGTTAAGAATTAATAAACTTTGGAAAAGCATAGTTATAACCCAATAATGGGGTAAATGGAATGATGTGGAGGCGGAATGGAGGTGACATGAAGGTAAGATGTGAAGATATTGGTGAATAATGGAGTGAAAATAGGGACCATTTTGAGGCCCAACACAAGCTACTCATCTAGAAGCTAGAGGAAATAATGGAAATCCAGAAGTTGGGGGACCATCCCAACCCACTGTAAGCAAGAGCAAGGAGAAAAGAAAGAAGAAGTGGAAAGCAAGGAAGGCTAACACTACACAGAAAGGCAAACCTTCATGCACTCACTGTAAAAAGGAGGGGCATGATGATGAGCACTGTTGGATTCTGCATCTAGAGCTGAGGCCTAAGAAGTCCGAGGGAAAGAAGAAGAAGAATGCTGCAGCTATTAAGAAAGATTTGGGGTCAGACTCGGGAGATGAAACAATCATTGCAGCCACAGGTATAAAAGGTAAGAATTCTAAAGCATCTACTGGTAATTCTGCTCAATCTGTTATTGATGAAGAACATGAAAGAAAAGGCATGAGCTTTTCCATATTCGAGTTGTTTCCAAAAATCAAAAGATTGATACTTTGTTTGATAGTGGCTCACAAGTAAATCTAATTTCTGAAGCAATGGTAAAGAAATTGGGATTAACAACTACACCTCATAGGAAACCATACCCATTAGGATGGTTGAATGATAAAGCATAACTACAAGTGACTAGACAGTGTAAACTCAAGTTTTCTTTTGGGTCAACATTTATAGATGAGGTTGAGTTAGATGTATTTCCTCTCGATATATGTGGAATTGTTTTAGGAAGTCCCTACTTGTATGATAGAAATGTTATTTTCTATAGAGCTGAGAACAAGTATCTACTTGTTAAAGAGGGAATCGAATACTTTCTAAGAGCTCATAAGCTCAAGAATAATTATACTCTCATAAACTCAGGACAGATGAAAAGAATGATAAATTCATGCATATCTACTTGTTAAAGAGGGAATCGAATACTTTCTAAGAGCTCATAAGCTCAAGAATAATTATACTCTCATAAACTCAGGACAGATGAAAAGAATGATAAATTCATGCAAATAGTTATTACTAATGGTTGTAGAGGAAAGGAAAACTGATAAAACCAATGTATTTGAGGGCTGTAATTCTGATCAGCAAGCTGATATAAAAAAGATTGTTTCCGAGTATGATGTCTTGTTTCAATAACCTCAAGGTCTGCGACCCAAAAAGGGAATGGTACAAGATATTATTTTGTAGCAAGATGTTCCTTTGCCTAACATTGGGATGTACATGTTATCTGCTTTAAAGAATGTTGAAATCAAGAGGCAGGTGCAGGAGTTGCTCGAGAAAGGATTCATCAGGCCTAGCACATTACCATGTGGGTCACCAATCATTTTGGTGAGAAAGGAAGATGGCTCGTGGAGAATGTGCATTGATGATCGAGAACTGAATCAGATAAAAATAAAAAATCGTTATCCCCTTCCTTGCATAGATGATCTTTTAGATCAATTGAAGGAAGTTGTTTATTTCACCAAGCTGGATTTGCACAGTGGATACCATTAGGTCAGAGTTGCAGAGCAAGATGCATGGAAGACTGCTTTCAAAACAAAGTAGGGATTGTATGAATGGCTGGTTATGCCTTTTGTCTTGACCAATGCCCCTGCTACTTTCATGAGATTAATGAATGATGCACTCAGACCTTTTCTTGATGATTTTGTTATTGTGTATCTGGATGACAATTTGATTTTTAGTAAAACGTGGGAAGAACATTTAAAGCATGTTAAGCAGACATTAGATGTTTTGAAAGGATAAAACATTTATGTTAAACTCTCCAAATGTGAATTTGGAAAAACCTCTCTAAATTATTTGGGTCATATAGTATGGGGAGGTGAATTGAAAATAGATCCCTCTAAATTGGCAGTCATCATAAACTAGCCTAAACCTAAGTCTGCTACAGAAGTGAGAAGCTTCTTAGGAGTAGCACAGTATTGGAGGAAGTTCATTTCAAATTTTTCCTCAATTGCAGCTCCCTTACATGCTTTGACAGGATTGAACAAGGTGTTTCAATGGGGAGGTAAACAACAGAAAACCTTCGACACCTTGAAAGAAAAAATTAGTACAGCACCTATACTAGCACTACCAGATCTGCAAAGACCATTTGAGATCCAAACTGATGCCAGCGACTATGCCATGGGAGTAGTGTTGACACAACAAGGTAAACCCATATGTTATCAATCTAAGACTTTTAATCCTGCAGTAGTTAACTATCCTACATATGATAAGGAATTGTATGCACTAGTTGAGAGTGTGAAAAAGTGGAAACGTTACGTAATGGGCAAAGAAACAATAATACATACTCATCATCAGCCACTTCAATACCTACACTCCCAATCTAAATTGTAGCAATCGAGACATTATAGATGGATGGGTTTTCTACAACAGTTTCATTTGGTCATCAGATATAAAAAGGGCATACATAACGAGGTTGCAGACATGTTATCTAGACCCATTATAAATGCATCTACCATACTTAAGCATAATTTTGTGCTGCATGAAAGCTACATAGAACAATATGCTTAGGACATGGACTTTAAAGATGTATATGCAACTTTGAGTCAAGGCAAAAGAGTAGAAGAATTGGACTATCATGTGAAAGACTGACTCTTATATCATTGTGGGAAACTCTGCATTCCACAAACTGAGAGAGCAAAGATAATTAAGGAAGCACACACTTCTCTGATATCAGGTCACTTTGGAGTAAGTAAAACAATTGCACAGCTGCAAAGGTTCTGCTATTGGCCAAGAATGAGTGAGACGGTTTCTAGATATGTAAAGGGGTGTGCTATGTGTGCTAAAATCAAGCCCAGCAACAGAAAACTAGGCTTATACACTCCCTTACCACTTCCTTCTCACCCTTGGGAAAGCATTTCCATGGATTTTGTTGGAAGACTGCCTAAATCTAGGAAAGGTCATGATTATCTGTATGTTATTGTGGATAGGTTCAGAAAAATGTGTATTTTGATACCCTGTAGTAAACAGATTACAACTAAACAAACTGCAAAATTATTCTTTGAACATGTATGGGTTCATTTTGGTTTACCAACTTCTATTATATCTGGTCGAGACATCCGATTTGCGAGAAAGTTTTGGTCCAGTCTGTGGGAACTAATGGACACCAAATTAAAGAAAAGCACAACTTTTCATCCACAAATAGATGGCTAGACAGAAGTAGTTGACAGGACAGTGATCCAATTACTTAGAGGATATTGCTTTAGGATGAGCACTTGTGCTATGTGCAGCATGCTTACAATAGAGCCAAACACTCTTCTACACGGAGATATCCCTTTGGGACCTGTTTTTGTTTCATACCAAGGTCTCTTTTGGATTTTGTCTTTGGTAAAGATACCATGGTTGATGGACACAGTGATGTGGACAAGGAAACTAGGTTCATTGAATAGATCCAGGAGATCCACCAGGTAGTGTAGGAATAGCTGGAAAAGGGCCAGGCAAAGTACAAGGCTAGGCATGATAAGCGTCGGATGGAGTATAGTTTTCAAGTTGGAGACCAAGTCTGGCTGTATATTAGCAAGGACAGGATGCAAGGTGAAGGTAAAAGCTAAAACCTATCAGGTATGGACCCTTCAAGATACTTGAGAGGATTGGTGAAAATGCTTTTCGCCTTGATATACCAACTTACATGCACATCTACTCAGTCGTGAATGCAGATTGCTTGAGGTTGTTTGAACCTTCAATGATTGACGACCCTGAAGAGCATAGTCAATTACCTTTTGTTGATGACCTGCTACTTGAATATCTTAATGAGTTACAGGAAGACACAGTGCTAGATAGGAAGGTAAGGACGACGCACAATGGACAAATGGAGTACCTTAGGATTGGGCTTAAAGGTTCGAAGCCGAGTAGTGCGAAGTGGATTGTGTTAAGAAATTTACTGCATAACATAAATAAATACTGAGAGGAATAAATATAAAATTAACCAGCAATAACCATAAACACATAAATACACATGTTTATCCAGGAAAACCCCAAATCCGGGGAAAAACCCAATCATAATGAAATTTCATTATCCTTGGCCAAAACCCTAGCCAATCCGGCCAAGTGAGCCTTCACCGTTCACCTCCAGGTCTTGCATTACAATGAAATCCTTCTAGCCTTTTATAAGCTCCATTACATATAATACCACGGGCATAATACTATGGGTGCACAATACCATGTGCCCCAAAACCATCACTGTTTAACCTGGTCAACTTTGACTCTATCTTGAGTTAAGTTTACCTAACAGATTGAGATTGGATAAGTGAGACAGTAGTTTCCTCACTTAGTCGATGCTTGAAGAAAAACCAACTTTTGGTGGTCCGAAAGCTTTTTCAGTAAAGAGGCCGTGATCCGAATCAGATCCATAGAAAGACTGTCAAGAACCTTGACTGTATCGAGTTGAACAAATCCTTGAAAATTTTCAAAAAAACAATAAAAAAAACCTTGAACCAGTGGCAATGGCCGCCAACGCAGAACGACGAGGACCTAGGTCAAAGCGCGCTGACCGATGCCCATGGAGACTGCGCAGGAGGTCAAAACAGCCCCTCGGAGCCCCTGATCGTGGAAAGGAGGCGATTTTGATGAGCTTGAAAGCGCTAATCACACATCGTTGGGAAAACAGGGCTGAAATGGAAAGCCTTAAGCACATGGTCACGTTGGGAGCCAGAGGACTGCGGGCGGAAAAAAGGTAAAAGCGCTAAAGTACAATGGCAGGACCTGCGACCTGGAAAACTGGCAGTATTGATCGGGGCGCCCTTGAACGGTAAGAGGCTTTGGAGGAAGCAGAGCGATCACACTCAGCGATCAACGCATGGCAGCGGAGGTGAGAGAAAAACTGCCGCGATTGTGTGTTATCGGTCGAGCAAGTCAACCGCGCTTGACATGCATATGACGTTGGATCTGGTGGAGTCCAGATCAGACATTTGAGATTACGTCCGATGAAAGAAGTGGAATTGACAGGGAATTAAGCCATGATTTAAAGGGATGTGGAATCCATTTGACTGCCACGGTGGAGAAAGAATGTATCCACGACATAACCAAAGAAACGAATCGACGAGTAGGCTGGCACTGTTCTGATGGGGACACGTGGCTGCTTCCCAAGCGTTCGTGCTGAAGTCGAACAGGGAACTCCAAGCACACAGGTGGGAGGCGAATCCACGTAGGCAGGAGAGGAACCGAACAGGAATAGGGATCGAATGGCTAAAGCCATGAACATAGACAGTCGAATTTAGAGTCGAGGGAGTCGAGATAGTCCAAGCGACCAAGAGAGATAGTGAATAGTGAACCCTGAGAGGAGGACTGAACATAGAGAACAGTAAAGCCAAGCAAAGGAGACAAAGGGCTGAGCCGACAGCAAGCAGTGTCAAGCACCAAAGAGCTTGAAGATTCAAGCCTTCCCATAGAGGAATCTGTCTGGACTGAGCATCACATTTGGCTCTTTCCACTGTAGACCAAGGGTCATAGAGCTGGTAGGAAGAAAAAGAGTCTGTGAACTCTGAGTGGCATGGGGAATCCAAGAACCACCCTACCAAGAAAAACCTGCTTCAAGAGAACTCACATTGAGTCATTCTCTACGTAAAGACACAATAAAAACAAGGCCACCACTGAAAGCTGGATCAGAGATGTATCCCTGGAGAATAGGGTGAACTCCTTATTAAAATGCTTGTGTCTTTGTGTTGCTTACTGTATTTCTCTATTGTCTTTCCATTTATTTTCAGTGTATTGGCAATATGATCGATCAGTTCCTTAAATAACACAGAACACACACCATCACATGAGTCTGTAATACCTTTTGTTTAATAAATATTTAACTGAGGTCACTCATAGGGTGATTATCAGATCAACTGGAAAGTTCTTTGAAAAATATTTCCAATGGTATTTGGAAGTCTAGAAATGGCCTCTTGGATCTAAAGTTATTGATTATCAAAGTTAGGGTCTTAAAGTCCAAGGCAAGTTGAATTTCAAACCTAGAATTTTGAAAGGCCGAACATGGCAAGCAAGTCCAAGACCGCAGAGGGATGTTGGAACCTTGGAACTTTGAATATTGGAGGAAGGCATCATATCGAAATCCTATATCGGAATGATCAAATTATTGGCATATCGTAATTTCATAACTCATTTATAATTCCTTTTGAGCAAATTTCTGATCTGACACCTGAGCAGGAGAACATTAGGACCCAATATTGGAACCTCGGAGTAGATTGCATATCCAAATATTGGAAGGAGAAAGGCATTTCAAAACCTCAGGGTTTGGTAATTCCTTGTAAATTCAATTCTTCTAAAAGTGAAGATATTGCGGGAAACAAATTTTTTTTACAACATGGTGAATCAGTAACTGCCTGGCCTAATCTATGGGAGACCCAGGATCAAACCTCAACGCTGCTACTATAACACCAAGAGCATAACCAACCACCTGCAAGTTGGGTATACTAAGTCTCTATGATTTTAGCAAGAGCAGACTCACGGGAAAGGGGAATCCGCCCCTCTAGCCGCCACCACAACAGGTCAACAAATTTTACAAGAATTCATTGAAAAACCAAAGGACCAAGGGACCCTTTCTCTCTCCTTTAGTAGGACACATGGTTGTAGTTGGTTAGCCTTGGGAGTTGACATGGAATATGATATCAGCATGATGTGGTTTTACGGTGGAACATGGAATTTTGGTTCAGCATTTTCAATGGCCTAATGGGGAAAATCTAGGTGAAACATGTTACCACTAAGGAGGAACCATGTGGAATGATGAGGAGAGCATAACGCCATCTCAGAAGTCAACATTTTTAAGGAAGGAGATATCATAATTCCATTATAAAATATTTTTGGAAAAATTACGATGGAATGGGCTCCAATAGTGTTGGCACATGGTTATATGGACCCATATAAACAAGGGCATAGAAAGAAGATTTAGCACCTGAGCATTATCAGTATTTAAAAGGTTGGAATTTCAGAACTCTTGTGAAATTGAATTATGAAGGAAGTCCTGATAAAGGAGCTATGATGTATTAGTTCCTAAATGAGAAGTTAAAGGAACCAAGGGCGGAAGAGAAAAATACACAAGAAAAAAGGCCCTTGCTAGGAGCCTGAAGGCCTTAGTACCTAAGTGCTATGCCCCTGGTCATGACTCCCAATCATATGAAAGAAATGTGATAAAGGGATAAGTAGAGGGAGCTACAAGAAATCGGGACTTTTCAATTTTATAAGGTATGTTCAATAAACGTTATAATATGCAGGGGCTTCAATATAACACTATAGTGGTATTTGAAGCTATCGGTCATAGCTCTCAGTCCCATGGTGAAAGAACAAGTGGTAAGGGCTAAGTGCCAAGTAGATAAAGGCATCAAAATTGTGTGATTTTGTAACATTTGTTTTATATGATTTACGATAAGTTATGGCTCCGATACTACACTACAAAGTGAAAGGATGAATGGTTCGATAGCCAAAGAGTAAATGCAATCCGGAGGAGTTAGTTAATGGAGTTAATGGCATCTACAAATATCACTGGGTCAAAGAAATGAGGACAACGGTTCTTAGAGTAGAACTACTGGGCTTGTTATGATGTTGAAATAAATCAATCTTTGATCTCCCGTGCACACATTATAAACTTAAATAGGGAACAGAAAAGCCATGTTATGGTATAGTCAAGCTCTGTGATCCATTAATAAGCATGGGGAGTCTCATTGGAGTGTGCAAGTGGATTGGAATTTAATTCTCAGCATGAAGAATCACACATGGATTTCATGAAGCGCTCAGGATCCCATATTCGTATATAATGTAGCTGAAGAACTCAGTTAATGGACGTAACAACAGTATGCAAGTGTCATACAAAGGTACACTCAAGTAGTGCGGAAACAAGCACCAAAGACCACATTGAACAAAGTGTAGTAGAGGAACAAAACTAGTAATTTCCATTGAGCAATGGGAGAAGATAACAATCTTGTATGTGCTGAAGAGAGGAGAGTAAAGTGTGTGAGATCTTGTTGAAGCCCCGAAAATCGGGTCGACAACAAGGGGGATACCCGCCCGGTCCGGACCTTGGTTGGCAGCTCCTTATCCGTTTGCTATAGCAGGTCCGACTGGGGATAATGGGACCAGTTTCCCAATCTATGTGTATGTGTGTAGAATTTGATGTTGCGGATCTAACAGTTCCTAACTAAGATATTCTAATTCAAACTTTTAATCTAATTCTATGCTATTGTAATCTAATAAATAGCAAATCTAAATCTATACTAACACGGGATGTAATTCTTCTATTATGCGATCTAAAGAGATTTCAAATAACAACTGGAAATAAATATCATTCATCGATTATAAGAAAGGAAATCAATCAAGATGAACCACTTCGCATAAAAAGTTAGACGAAACAGTTGTGAATAGCATATCACATAATGAGCTATTCATACATTAGGCATAAATAAATAACTATTACCGTAAAAAAGTGCCAAATGATAACTCAAGCATTCATGCAATAATACATAAACAACTAAAAACTGTATATCACTTTAACATATAAGCAGAAATGGTCAAGAGATAAAAGTACCATTTATGACTAGTCCTACTCATAAGCTTCAAGCAACAATGATTTATCTCTCCTTGCTCTAACATCCACTAAGAGTACAAAAGTGCAACATCAGTAGTAGATATCAAATGCAAACATCAACAAATCTTGATCCATTCATTCACCGAAACCTCCTCTGAGGGTGGAAAAGTGCATGTTCTGAGGACAAGTTTTTGATAAATTTATGGACCCTTCTCTAAATGCATGAGAAGGGTTTAAATACTACTAACTAAATAACTTAATTACACAAATTCAGGATACGGTTTAAATGACCACCCTTTTTCTCAGCAAAACTATTTCTAAAAATTAAATCTAATATCTAACTATTTCTGCATTTTCTCCTTAATGTTGCGAGCATTCAATATTTTCCTGGGTAGAGTCGGCTGACTGTCATCCGCTTTTGGTTGAGCTAAGAAAACAGAAATGGCAAGAGCTGGCACCATGTTTTCAGCAAAATCGATGATATACTCGAGAGTCATCCTTTGGCTATGTGGATTTACTGTGTATGCCTAGTAATAATCCAAGTTCCACTTGGTTAATCCTCGAATTGCTTCTTATTTCAGTTTTATGTTTCCAGTTTGTTCTTTACCATTGATTTCTTGTGTTTTCTAGGCTTACAAGTGACTGAGCAGTTAGAGACTTTGTGTTTTGAGCAATTTTCTCAGCGCCTAGCGCTAGCACTAATCGCGCATCGGAAACTGCCTCCGTTCTTTGATCCAGGCCTCTCTAATGCATTTTTCGCCTTTAGCGCCTTTTCCTTCACCGGGTATAAGCTTCAAAATTTGTAAACATATTGCTTTCGTGAGCTTCTGACCTTGAGCATTAAACCACCTGTTGATATCAGTATTGTTCAACTACTCATTCAACCATGGCTGTGAATGAAAGATCTGTAATGGATAGATCAGCAGCACTCTGTGAATTTGCGGCTCTGTTGCATGCGGTATCTGTTTATGATGGCATTTCTTCTCTGTCTCTGAGCATTGGAACTTTACCCTTTTCCTTCATGGCTTCCTACACATTGCCTTGTGTTACTTCTATTTTTCGTTCCTACAGTTCACACATCAGGAGAGAGTAATGATAATAAAAATATCGACAGGAAAGCTTTACACTCTACGGATGTACAAAAACATGCCACCTGACGTGAACTGACTCTTCGAAAAACACAAAACCGTCTTTCATTAACAACTGGCGTATCATTCATTAATTATCATTAAAGCGCGTATCCAATTCTTGGTTTATGGAAAGATTTTCTTGAATGTTGAGCCGGGGAAAATCTACAATGGAATGTTTCTGTGATTCGCATCGCAGTATCGCATTATCGTATTACAACAAATTTCATTAAGATGTGTTATCGCAGGGTTCCTCGATCGCGCTATCGCAAGATCACGGATCGCAGTATCGCGCTATCGCAAGATCGCAGATCGTTACAATCGTTAAATGGTTATCTGTTTTTTTATGCGATATGCGGTATCACATATCGGATATCGGCAATTTTTTAAGGTTTTCCAATGTGAGCGTTTCTTAATGCAGCGATGCGATGGAATTCGCGTCGCACTCTCGCAGTTTATCATTTTTACTCATAAGGAAATGTCCTATAATTCCTTGTGCGATGTGATATTTTCTTAAGGAGTAACATACATAAGCCTTAATTGAATTTTTTGAATTTTTTACTAAGGGTCCCCACTTACCTAGTGTTATTGCTAATACTAAATAAGGAGGGGGGTTGTTGATGGCCACAACAATTGGCAATTCACTTGGAAGAACCAGTTATCTATGTTTATCTATTGAATTTTTTCAAACTTCGAAAACAGAAAAATTTTCAGAAATTAAACTTTGTTATGGAAAGATAAAGTACATTATGCTCTAAACTGTCAATGATATTGTGTTTCATCCTTTTTCTACTTTGATTATTTGCTTCCTCAGGCTAGTCCTTATATTTACATCAACCATTACTTGGTCTTGTAAAGATAAAACAAAGTCTCCTCTGTAAACCAGTTTTAAATATGCTCATTTGTTGTAGGTAGAGCCTCTGCTGCCAGCAGGCGTTTATAGCCTCAATAGGGTTACCTGTTATCCAACAATGATCCTATATCCTACTTAAGGTGACCTACAACTTTCAAAGAAGAATCCATATCCACACTTATTGCTTTTATTTTCTTTTTATTCTTAAAGAACAATGTCTTGGTTTGGTAGCCAAATTATGACATAGTCATTCACTTGATTTATAACTTTGTTGAACAAGCTGGCTCGTGATGAGACCCCTTGTCTTTTGATTGCAACAATCTTGAGTCATTGCCCTATTATGGTGTACATTATTGGCAAAGTCATCAAGTTATAATATCTGTGATAATGATAAGCCGGCTCATGATGAGACCTCTCATTCTTCAAGATAAAGTGTATCCTTGGATCATTCCTCGGAAAGTTGCGATTTCCTTAGCAGGGAGGAAGTCATTGTTTCCTTGAGATAGCTCTGGACGACAATAATAGAGTTTTTGGAAACAACTGTTCTACATAGAATATTTATTTTGTTATTGATACCTTTCATTGTACTGAGATAAAACAATTTCTTCACTAAAGGTTGCTTTCATGAACATTTTTGAAGTTGAAACTAGTATCATATCTAGGCTAAAGTTTTTAACTGTATCTATCAATAATAAAGATCAGTTTTCCAAAAGTTTTGCTATTTATACAAGCGAAAAGTTCAAAATCTGAAAGAGAATGGGTGTCTTTTTCGTAAATGCCTAATGTAACCACTCACAACTGGTTTTATTATGAAAAAGAAAAACAACTATTCTACAAAAATAGAAGAATAATCTTCTATGGAAAATATTTCTTGAGAATTTGTCCATTAACAGGCAAAGTGTTGGGGGGAAAAGTATCCAATACGGAATGACCCTATCCCACTCTAAGGGTGATAGTACCTCAGCAACAACTGAATGCAAAGCTATTCAAGATTACTTCTTTATGGGATGAGAGAGAGAAGAGAAGGATGATCTACTAACCGTTATCTTGCGCTTAATAGTCGATCCAGTCTTCACTCCTTGCTGCTTGCTCCTAGCTCCTTGCTCTTTCACCGGCCCAGCTACACAAAGATCCTGTAAAAGCACAAGAAAAGGAAACTACAAGAAGCATACATCCATAATCGATTCAGGGATTAGCATAAATCAAATATACAAGCATCTATTCACCATAAAGACACATGCATATAGAAGAACCTCAAATACTTTATTAATGGAAGAAGTAAAGTTCTGAGAGGGTTACAACCATAATAGGCCCAATCCAGCAACACCTCCCAGCAGAAAGAAATCTCCTCTTCACCTCCTTTCAAGCAATCACCCAATAGTTCTATACACAAACCAACAGCACTTCCTTACTTGCACAAAATTCCAGCCTCCTTAGACCTCATGAGAGAGCTCTATATATAGGGTTTTGGAGAAAGGATGAGTCATCTTGAGACTGGCATGAAGCTAACTAGTGTCCTCTCCCACTTTAGTTAATCTTCAGTTCTTGAGTCCACTTGGAGATTCTTGCTTCCACTTGGAGACCAAGACCCTCTTACTCATCACAAGGCGAATTCCTTGACCCAAGTGTCAGTTTAGAAGCTTCCTGGGCAGTTGACACCTTGCAGAATGACTGTGCCACTTGGCCAATCTCGCCCAGCGCAGGTAGCCTTCATTAGATTTGACATTCAGCGCAGGTACAGAGTGGAGCAGTTGACATTCAGTGCAGATGCTCAATGGAGCAGCTGACATGATCCAGAAACTGCTTGTTTTTTAGTGTTTTCAGGTGGAGAACTGATTTTCAGTGCTGTGGTTTGCTGACCTTGTTCCTTTAAGGGTAAGAACAACATGTTTAGGGACTTTGGATCCCTCATATTATTGACATTTCATGCTCCATGCTGTTAGGCACAAAAATATCTATAACAGTTGCCCCCTAAAGTATGAGGTCGTTTATCGGGTGAAATGCTTTATCAGGAGGATCCGAAGTTCATTCAATCGCTGAGAGGTGCCCTGTAATAAAATACAATACAATACATTATTTTGCATTCTGCTTTCATGATCTAGCTGAGGTGGGCATTCCCATGCTCAGCTTTATAAATTCATTTTGGTACATAGAACAGACGATCGTCTGATGGTAGACTGATAATTCGCTGCTGAAATTATCATCCTTTGAGTAGGATGATCATCTGCTGCAATGATGTACATAACAAATGTCTTTATATTTCCTGAATATATATCGCAGCCCGGATGGATGAAACTAGATCCGGGGTCTTCAAACTCGTTCGATCTTCATTCTAAGTACAAGTCGATCCATGTGAGAATTGCGCTGAAGTCGAACATGGAAAGACATCGCTTGATTATCGGTCAATAATGTAAACCGTTAACAAGCGCAAGAGGAATCACCAATAATGACAATGACCCTCAAGGTACTGCAGTACAATTCACGTGGTGTGAATAAAGGACTTGGCGTCGAACACCACGCAAAATCTTCTGGTCGAAGGTCATTGATGTATACCTGTCGCCGGAAGTGAGAAACTTGCCATTGAGGCATGCAAGCTTCAAAGTACTGGGGGTTTTGTTCCTAGATCAACTTATTGGATAATGAGCTGAAGTCGACAAGAAGCAATCCGTCAAAGGAGGGCCTTAATGAATCCCACATCGATGACACGGAACGGAGCTAATGATTTTAGTGGAGGCGAAAACAATCTGTGAAATATGATTCAGGGTGGCGATCATGGGTGGATGAAGGATAATGTATGGTAGTGGATGGGACACGGTTGACTCTTTCTGAACACATCTCTTGAACATATAATGACACTGATGTGATGGATCGGTAGCATTACCCCAAATGTGGATGGTTTGGCGAGGACCATGGTGATGAGACCGGTGAATGAAATAACCCAACCGGATGTGATACGGAGGACAAAGTGTCATGTTCAAGAGCGACTTACTACCATTAAAGCTTTGAGGTTCTCCCAATTTTTCCCCAGTCATTTCTGACCAGTACCTCTTTATTTTTGTCAAGCTTGAGGAGGATAACATATGCTTGTTCTATAACCCGCCCTTCGGGCAAGCCCATCGCTATGTTTTAACGAGCCTAGCGATAGGGAAACTCGTTTTCGTCTAAAGACAAGTTTGTCGCTATTTAATCATTTTAACGAGTCTAACGACAAGGAAAACTTGGTCCTTTTCATTTTTAGAGAGTCTAAAAAGGTACAGAAAGTTAACTCCAAAATTCCTTTTTCGTCATCTAATCCCTTAAGTCCGAAAAAGTATAAAACAATACAGAAGGGATGAGTTTTCGATAACTTTAACGAGCTGAATAAAACAAGCGCTCGACCTTTTTGTGCAATAATCCCTCAAGTCCAAAAAGATTAAAATCTAGAGGAGGGATAGCTCTTCCGGTCACTTTAACGAGCTGGAAGGCCAAAACTCGGCAAACTTTTCATATTTTACGAGTCAGGAGAAAAGAGCTCAAAGAAGACTCATTTTTTGAGGAACGAGTGATAAACAGGGATAGTAGCAGATTCCAGGTACAGGTTGGAATTTTCCAATCACGGCAGTGTCACAAGGATGGCTAAGTGAAATCACTCTTCGCAGCTATTCCTAAAAATGGGTAAACAATCATATGGAGGTGAACGATTGGCAAAATGGAATGGAGGTGGCAGGTGCAAAACACGACCAAGGCTTTTATGGCTAATAAATTTACGATCACAATGGTTATTTACCGGTACTGGGTTCATTTTTTAAAGAGCTTGAATGCGCCAAAACACTGCTCAAAAGCTTATGTTTATTTTTTAACGAGCATGAACTATGACGCTAAAACTGCTCGGATCTCGCTTTTCTATTTTTTAACGAGCATAAATTCCGTGGTAAAACTGCTCGATTATACCAGTCATAAGATAAGAAATGTCTCTTGTGAGATAGCTATTTTTTATGGAGCTTTATCTCACGAAGCTATGCTCCTAATTTGGCAAATTTTGACCTTTGCCCCACATCCTTTCTTTATGCAAGTTAGGAAACGATCAATCCAAAAACTGGATAAATGACTGCTCTTTGCTTACACTCCAAAAGGTTTGCATGCCCCCAGGTATAAAATACAATTTCAAGGCTGCCCCTACTTATCCTTCAAAACATTTGTTTTGGTGGGTGAGGCTTGCCTCTTTCAGGTTATCCAAAAAATGGTCTTATTTGCTGCCGCAAATGAAACTCTTTTTCTGGCGATGTCTATCATTAGGTTACTCAAAGATGGTTACAATTTGTTGCAGCAAAGGAATCTCTTTCTTTGGAGGCTGCCCCTACTTATCCTTTAAAACATTTGTTTTAATGGGTGAGGCTGGCCTTTTACCCAAAGATGGTTACAATTTGCTACCGCAAAGGAATCTCTTTGGTATTACCTACCTATTTAGATAAAGGTGGATGACCTTGTTCCGTCAAGCACATAACTTTGACAAAAGAATCATGTTCTAGAACACCCCTCTTCCATCCACAGATGGGGTACGGACTAGTCATATTCTCCCGCGGAAATTCTATCTTATACCCAAGGTTTTCTCTGCCCGAAGCAGACCAGGATGCATGCCCCCTGGGTTCCAGTCCCATCTTTCCGAATCACTCGCACTCATCGGGAAGGAGGACTGGGGGTGGAGACATTTTTTGGGTGAATAGACCATTGAGGGTTGGTATTTGACTATTTGCGATGCGTGATCCCGGAAATGAAAGTTGGTCTACGAGCCTGACCATTCTTCCTTCGTGTGGAAAACACATTACTTTAAAGAGTGAGGAGACTATAGCTCGCATGCAATATATATAGTCTCATCCAAGGAGTAGGTTATAATCCAGGGGTCCTTGAACGACCATCACATTCATTTGAATGGTCTTCCCTTTCAATGTAACAGGTACATTGGGGAGGATCCCTAACGGTCGACTGGTTCCTTTATCAAAACCCGAGAGATTCCTCATCTCAGGGAAAAGCACCGGGGAACCCAGTGCTTTCCAAGCAATAGAGGAAAGGATACTCACAGATGCCCCTTCATCAATGATAGTTCCAGCCATTACCATTCTATAAATTTGGACGATGATTCTGAATGGTATATTGGTTGGTAACCGGGGTCTGCCTAGTTGGTTCCAATCAAAGGACACAACCAGGTTGCTTGGTGGTGGGACCGAATACACGGCCGGATACAACCCTGACGATGTTCCTTCCTGCGATAAAGGAATGGGCGCATTGCCCTGATGCTCATCAGAATCTGTGTTGATGAAAAGAATCTGGATGGTGTCATCCTTATTCTCTTCAGTGAGGGTGTCATTTGAAGATGAATCTTCAGTGACGGTGTCATTTGAGGATGAAACCTCTGAAGGAAGAACCGGGTCAACTGCCGTATCGACCTTTAGACTTTCGCCTGGTCTGGATTCAGTAGGTTCATTTTCAATGACTGACGCTTCAGCTGACCATTTGAGCAGGCCAGTTGTATTTTCAACCAACGAAGGACTTGGCACGAGTTTTTTGTATCCAGGAGGAAGCATTACCGGTGAAACCGGGCGATCTTCCAAAACTCTCTTCGCTTCGTCTAAGAAGGGACAACGGTGGATGGCGTGACCGCCTTCACACAGTATGCAGGGGGATCTTGCTCCCCCTCTTCGTCTTGAACCTTCACTTTCGCTGGTTGACGGTAAGCAATCAACATGGCTATCAGAGGTTGATGCTCCCGAATTGTGCAAACGAGGTGACCAGTCCCTTAGTATCCGGGGAATACAGGGACAATCTCTATGGAAGTGGTCTCCTCTACATATGACACATGGCAATTTAGGCCCGGTCTGTGCTGTGTGTGGGTTTTTGTCAGATGTCTTTTGCTTGCCCCCAGTCGCCTTAGGCTCCTTCTTCTTCTCCTCTTTCTTCTTCTTTTCCTTCTTCTCCATGGGAGCTTGGCTTTTGCCAGCCCCACCTTGCGAAGATGAAGGATTAGAGGAAGAGTTATAAGAAGTGGAAGGCTGGTGGGCAGCTCTAGACTGATCTAACAGTTGACTCGACTATTCAGGAACCATGGTGGTCTGAACTACATTAGTTGAGAATAGCCAAATAGGCAGGCCAATTGTCAGTCCTGGAAGCGACAATGTGGCCATGTGGGGTGCATCAACTTCTCCCCAAGAGGAGAATGGACTAGGAATTCCATCATGTGGAGTTCCTTGGTTGGGGCGTTCCATGTTCTCAACTTAAGATCAACGCGGGAATAGGAGGTGATTATGTTCCGTTTAAAATAAATTTTATAACGACGCTTAGACACAACTTGCTTTTTCACTTTTTAAGAGTCGAGAAAAAGCTAAAGATGACTCTAGTCTCCTTCGATGTTTTAACGAGCCCGAAGTGACAAATGCTCGGATGGACTTTTTCAGTTATAGAGTTTGAAAAAGGCCAAAAGAAACTGCTCTGGAGTTCTAGGCAGAGGGTGTGCCAAACTTTTCGCAAAACCACAAAATACGTTTTACGGTACGGGTGGTCGATCTTCGTGAATGTTGTGCTCACTGCATTGCGATCAATAGGGCGGCTGACATGGTTTCCTATGGATAAAGGCTTTGATCCTATAGGGGTCTCCCAATATATACGTGACGGTACGTGAGAGCACAAGTCCGTATTGATACTTATCGCTTCACCGTGGAGGAATCACCCAACCACTCAACGCTAAGATATCACGTTTAACGACGCCGGAACACGTCTCTAGCTTAGACCTCTAGATGTTTGCGTTATGTTTCAATGCGTTGTTATGTAAATTCAATTTATTTTAAGGTTGATCTTGTTTAGCAGTTTGCCTTTATGGATCACCACGAGATGTATAGTAACACTCCTAAATGCAGTCTAAGATGATAAGCAAGCTTTTCAATCTTTCAACTTTGAAAACCTTAACTGCTGAGGGAAAAGAAAGATAACACCTTTTCACATAGATCATAGAGCACACACTAATGCACTTTTCCTAAATCAACATGCAAGCTGTCATAATGCACATGCACAATGCAAGTATTTCTTTTCTCTTTCTTAATGTTGGTGAAATGCAAAAAGAAAGCTGTTGTATAAATTTGAATTCAATTTCAAGTGAAAGCAAACAAGCTTGTCCAAAATCAAAAGACACCTTAAGATTTACTTGTTTCGACACTAGAAATATATAAATTCAAACCAAATGACGAAAGCAAAAGCTCAATAAGCTATGAACAGTAAACAAACTAACTCTTAAGATCAAAACGACACTTTATCACACGTCTAGATCTAAGAGGCCACAGCAAGACTAGTTCACTTTCGTTATGGGAAACTGTAAATGTACAAGAAATACACAAAGAACAAACACAGTTTCTTTATACAACTGAGGGGGAATAGTGAGAAGGAAAGTTGGTTTCAGATAGGCCCACTGACTGGTAACAAACAACAAAAACAAGAGTGAAAACAAGGCAAGAAACAGCAGGAAACCCCAGCAGCACAAGGCAACACTGGTCCAGCGCAGGTGGAACACTGCCTGTTTGACCTTCAGCGTAGGTAGCCCCTTCGGGAACTGCGCTGAAATGCAGACAGCCTTTGTACAGCCTGCACTGAAGAACGAGACTTTCGTCCCTCTTGGTTTCCGGGTCACAGATTGCTCAAAAATTCACAGTTTTTGCTCAAACCAGAAGCTATCAGTCAAGGACACAATAAGGAATGACAAGGAGGATGAAAAGCTATCACTAAGAGCTTATTAGAGTCCTTGTGGATCAGCTCTTCAAATTATAAACTTGCCCAGAAACTGAGCTAGAGTAGTTGCCCTCTACTTTGTATTCGAAAGATTCAAATACAGTTCGATTCGGTACTCCCTTTGTTTATAAAATGAATAGCAAAAAAAACACAAGTAACCAACAAGATACAATCCCCAGTGGAGTCGCCAATTTGTTGGGGGGAAAAGTATCCAATACGGAATGACCCTATCCCACTCTAAGGGTGATAGTACCTCAGCAACAACTGAATGCAAAGCTATTCAAGATTACTTCTTTATGGGATGAGAGAGAGAAGAGAAGGATGATCTACTAACCGTTATCTTGCGCTTAATAATCGATCCAGTCTTCACTCCTTGCTGCTTGCTCCTAGCTCCTTGCTCTTTCACCGGCCCAGCTACACAAAGATCCTGTAAAAGCACAAGAAAAGGAAACTACAAGAAGCATACATCCATAATCGATTCAGGGATTAGCATAAATCAAATATACAAGCATCTATTCACCATAAAGACACATGCATATAGAAGAACCTCAAATACTTTATTAATGGAAGAAGTAAAGTTCTGAGAGGGTTACAACCATAATAGGCCCAATCCAGCAACACCTCCCAGCAGAAAGAAATCTCCTCTTCACCTCCTTTCAAGCAATCACCCAATAGTTCTATACACAAACCAACAACACTTCCTTACTTGCACAAAATTCCAGCCTCCTTAGACCTCATGAGAGAGCTCTATATATAGGGTTTTGGAGAAAGGATGAGTCATCTTGAGACTGGCATGAAGCTGACTAGTGTCATCTCCCACTTTAGTTAATCTTTAGTTCTTGAGTCCACTTGGAGATTCTTGCTTCCACTTGGAGACCAAGACCCTCTTACTCATCACAAGGCGAATTCCTTGACCCAAGTGTCAGTTTGGAAGCTTCCTGGGCAGTTGACACCTTGCAGAATGACTGTGCCACTTGGCCAATCTCGCCCAGCGCAGGTAGCCTTCATTAGATTTGACATTCAGCGCAGGTACAGAGTGGAGCAGTTGACATTCAGCGCAGATGCTCAGTGGAGCAGCTGACATGATCCAGAAACTGCTTGTTTTTGAGTGTTTTCAGGTGGAGAACTGATTTTCAGTGCTGTGGTTTGCTGACCTTGTTCCTTTAAGGGTAAGAACAACATGTTTAGGGACTTTGGATCCCTCAGATTATTGACATTTCATGCTCCATGTTGTTAGGCACAAAAATATCTATAACACAAAGGATCCCTCTTACCTGCTAAATCCTATAACACAAACGTTGATTGACCTACGACTTCTAGAATTTGAAAAGGACCAAGCCACATCCTTTGAAATTTTGTATGTTTGCCCTTTTCTTCATGAGCCTTGTCCCACTTTAAAACTAAATCTCCCATCTGAAAATCTTTTCTGGTCATTATGTTTGAATCAAAAGAGGATTTTACTAGTGCTTGATGATGAGCATGCATTTTCCTAGCTTGTTCTCGTTGTTCTTCTAATTTAATTATTTCCATTTGTCTTAGTTGTAAGGAGGAAGTGGGTACTTCATCAATGTATTGTACTAAAGACAAAGAGGGAAATGCTAAGTGAGTCGGAAGAACCACTTCTTTCCCATAAACTAAATTAAAGGGAGAAGTGTCGATAGAAGCTTTTTGCATTATCCGATCTGCCCATAAGGCATATATCAAAGCCTTGTGCCAATTTTTATGATTTTGATCAATTTTTCTTTTAATAATCTTGATTAGGTTTTTATTTGTTGACTCAGCTAACCCATTACCTTGTGGGTAGTAATTGGCTGAATATTTAAGTTTGAATCCTCTTTTAAGTGCAAATTCAGTCATTGCATTTCTAGAAAAGTATGATGCATTATCAAACATTAAAGAGGATAACAATCCAAACATGGTGATTATAAATTGATCTATGAATTCAATGATATTTTCAAAATTGGCCGTCTTAAGTGGAACTACTTCTACCCACTTAGTAAAATAATCTGTTGCTGTGAGGATGTATCTATGCTGCTTAGAAGAGTGAGGAATGATCTCACCTATTATGTCCAAGCCCCACTGACTGAAAGGTTACTCGATGTTTACCGGTTGTAGTGGCAGGGAAGGCTTCTTTTGTCTTCCAGCAGTAGTTTGGCAGACTTTACATCTTCTCACGTAACTATGTGAGTCTTTAAACAGCGTGGGCAGTAATATCCTGCGCGTAAGATTTTATGTGCAGTAGCATCTCCAGCATAATGTCCGCCTGCCGGCCCATCATGGAGTTCCTGCAAAACTTTTTCAGCTTCAACTTTCTCAAGACACCTAAGAAGAACAGATTCATAATTTTTCCTAAAAAGAATATCATTTATGAGCTGATATTGCTTAGCTTTCAACCTTAGTGCTCTTTTCTTAGTATGATCAAGGTGTGAAGGAGCATACCCGTTCTTAAGATAATAAATGATATAAGCATATAATGATTCTGTATTGTTTAGGCTTACCTCACACATTTGTACCTCTTCAGATGGAATTTTAGAAATTTGCGATGCTCCAGCCAGCATTTTGCAGAAGCCTTGACCTCTTACAATGTTTGCTGGTTTGATCTCAATATCATATTCCTGTAAGGCAGTAACCCAATTGGCCCTTTTCTCACCCACATCCTTCTGTACTAGAAGATTCCTTACCGCTGGAAACGGTACTATGATCTTAGTATGGGTTTTAAGTAAGAAAGGTCTGAAGTATTTGACCGCTTTGAAAATAGCATAAGCCTGTTTCTCCACGTCTGAATAATTTAGTTCAGCACCCTGTAAATTTGAGCTAAAAAACGCAATTGGAGCTTCCGCTTTTTCTTGATTTTCTTGAGTTAGAATCGCAACATATGACTTATATGAGGCAAATGTGTATAGAATAAAAGGCTCTGAAAATTCGGAGTTGCTAAAGATGGAGCATTAATAATAGCTTGTTTGATCAGGTTGAATGCTTCATGTTCATCTTGACCCCATTTAAAATTTGAATTATTTTTAATCATGGTTTGCACAGGAGACACGATTCGTGAAAAATCTGGAACAAATCTCTTTACAAAATTGATCTGACTAAGGAAAGATTGCATGGCTTTTTTGTTATGAGGTAGGGATACTTCAGAAATTTCTTTGATTCTGTCGGGATCAATGTGAATACCGGATTTTGACACTATGAATCCTAGAAGTTTCCCTTCACTTAGCGCGAAAAAAGATTTCTTTGGGTTAAGTGAAATTCCATACCTTAAACACCGTTGAAAGATTTGTTTCAGGTCTTTGATATGGTCGCTTCGCTTCTTCGAGTACACTGTTATATCATCCAAATAAATTACTACAGATTTATTGACTAAACCTTTGAATGCGATGTCCATGGCTCTCTGAAATGTGGCACTAGCATTAATTAAACCAAATGGCATCTTTCGATATGCGTATGTGCCCCATTTAGTTCTGAATGTGGTTTTCAACTGATCATCAGGATATACCAACACTTGATTGTATCCTGAAAATCCATCCAAGAAAGACATTAATTCTGAGGTCGCCACTGCCTGTAGTATCTGTTCCATAGGTGGTAGAGGAAAATTATCTTTTTGACAGGCTTTGTTAAGGTTCTGAAATTCAATGAAAATCCTAATATCTTCGTTTTTCTTTCTAACGGGTACCATATTGGAGACCCATTTGGAATGTCTGACGGGAAAGATTATCCTGGCTTTCAAAACCTATTGAGCTTAGTTTTTATTTGATTTTCTAAATTGGGGTGGATCTTTCTCAGCTTTTGTTGGACAGGTTTTTCATTATCGATCATGGGAACAGTATGCTGGATGATGGAAGTTTCGTATGTTTTCAGCTCATCATAATTCCAGGCAAAAACATTTTTATATTGTCTCAAAAGACGAATATACGCTAGTTTCTCTTCGGGGGCTAGGCCGAGGCCTAGATTAATGTTTTGTGGTTTAGCATCGGTCCCTAGGTTTACTAATTCGTATTTCAAGGTTGAACTTTGGAGTTTGAATTGGTAGACCTCTTAAACCGATCTTTCAAATCGTACAAGTCTTCTAACTTGACCACCGACTTAGGTATATCATTATTAGTGCTATTTTGTTGCAATTGTTGATCGCGCTGGTCTTCGTCAATTATTTGATTAGAGTAGGATCCTTCAGACGTGAGGAAATTTACGATATCAGGATCGTCATTGAATACTCTCCAATTTGTGATATTGTCAGGAATGGACGGTCTAAAGAATAGTTCTATTGAGAATCTATCTGGACTAAAATCTTTGGACGGAATAAGCTTAGAAGCTACGTTAGCCAAAAGGTCTACACTTGCGTTTTGGAGCCTGGGGATTGAAGAAATATTAAACGCTATGAAATGCTCAGTCAGATTTTGTACTAAGGATTGATAGTGTTTTAAATGACCTGATAAGAAATGTATAGTGTTCCATACCTGTTTAACCACAATCTCAGAGTCTCCAAAAACTTGAAGATACTTGACGTCTAACCCGATTGCTTTGTACAGCCCTTGAACCAAAGCCTCGTATTCTGTTGTATTGTTTGTGCAATCAAATTTGAGTCTGCATGTGAGCATGATCTTATCTCCTTCTGGACTAATCAGAACGCATCCTGCTCGTGCTCCTTCGCTAGATATAGAACCATCAAAATACAATTTCCAAAACAAAGATTTATTTACAGGTTTATCTAAAAAATTGATACATTTCGAACTCTCAGTTCGAGAAAAATTTTCGACTTGGGACAAAACAGAGTGTTCTAAATAGGGTGACGCGTGAGCATTGAAATTTCCAAGGAATGAATCTACCGAGTAATTGCCAATAATGCTACTGTTATACGCTACTGGTTCATTTTCTCCCTCTAAATCCGTTACTATGTACTTCTGGTGTAGCTCTCGTTCAAATTTTATTTTATTCAGTTTACCGTTGTAGGGCAGCCACATGTGCGACCATTCGGTTGCGAAGTATCCATGGAGTTTTTCTGACCAATCCCTGCTAAGAATTAAGCCATAGAATTCTGGGATATCAGCAACTAGAATGTCGATAACCTGACATACCTTTGGGTTGGATGACAATCTTATGTTTACTTGATTTAGTTCGCCTATCACTTTGAGTTGAGATCGATCTAGCTGAACTATGCGCACTGTGGATTTCTGTGGTTGAACATTTAACTTGGCACATATAGATTTGGGTAAAATATTCGATGAAGCACCGGAATCTACCAAACAATTGTGCACATTTTTATTGAAGATTTCATAAGTAAGGAGGAACAGGGGAGTGTGAGATCTTGATCTTCCTCCAATTAGGGTGATGTCATTTGGATCAATCTTATTGATCACGTTAGTCGGAGATCTACCCATGTTATGGGAAGCTTGAGAAAGTACAGTGGCAAGCAAAGGTGCAACTGGCACGGCATGTAATTCTTTCATCATTATCTTCTGTTGATGTTTCAACTTGCTCAATTCGTAAAGGGTGATGTTAGCCCTAGTCTTCTTCATGTCTTCAATAATATTGTACTCCATTTCATCTGACACTATGAGTGTTTTAGATGGAGTCATTTCATCTGTTTGGACTGGGCTGGTTTGAGTCACTTTAGATATCGTTTTCTTTGTCGCGACTTTATCCTTTATTGCAGATCTTGCGTTCTTCGACTTAGGGATAGTTTGCGGAGGATCAAGCTAATTTTTGCTTCGTGTGCTCACTAGAAATACTTCTTGATCTTCTTCTTGTGGGAGGATGAAATCCCACATTCCTTGTAATTCCACAACTTCTTCGTCATCAGTCTGCCCTTCAATGGCAATTTCCTCTTCCTCTTCCTCGGATTCAACATTTGAAATGGCATTGTGTGGCTTTGAATCCATTGAAGGACCTCTTTTAAAAGCTCTGTAGGGCTTTTTTGAAGAAGTTTCTACTACTTTCTTTTTTATGTCAACCATTTCATTGGACATGGTCTTTAGAACTTTCTGCAATCCTTCCAAAATAAATGGATCTTTTGCTTGTTTCTTCTTGGAGTCTTCCTTGAAGGTGAATTTTTTGGATTTATGTTCCTCTATCGTGGATCTCTTTTCCAGGGCTATGATTCGTTTCTCTACTGCTATCGCCTCTTTCATGTTATCAGCTAAGGTTATTTTATTGGCCATGTCCATGAAGATTGCTATGTTCGATGGTAGAGCGGTAATATACCATTCACATCGTACTTCTTTGCTAGGCTAGGAAGCAGTAGGAATTTTGTTGAAAATTTTGTTGAAACGTAAATTGAAGTCCTTGATAGGCTCTCTAGTTTCAGCTTTAAGATTGGACAGGTCATTGATTGATGTTGTCGTAGACCTGTCATCACCAAACTTGGTTAGGAATTGGTCTTGGAAGATGTCCCAACTTGTGATGGATCGAGAGGGTAATGAAAAGTACCATGACCCAGCTGTTCCTTGCAGTGTGTAGGGAAAAGGCCGAACTACAACATCTTCATTAGTAACCCCATTGAGATTAATGGAAAGCATGAAGTTGTTTATGTGCTCTTATGTTAGCATGCTTGCCTCGGGATTGAATTTAGGCAGCCATTTCTCAGGATGGGCCGTTATTTGACTCAAGGGTGCAGGCATTAAGACTGCCCCAGGGTTATTCCATGGAGACTGGGCCATTGTTGAACTGCTAACAAAGGAAAGTGCAGAAGATGATCCCTGCAGCTGGGACGATAAGGATACTACGATTTTAGATGATTGAAGAGGGGTTGTGGGGATTCCAGTGGATGGATGGACGATGATATGGAGTGGAGGTGTGGATGGTTGACTTCACAATGAAGTAGTTGAGATGGACGATGTTGATGAAAGAGTCTCACTATCAGACTCTTGCGGTGATGTCCTCACTCTTTTCCTGGTGGGAAGAGGTAATTCGGTTGGCTGGATGCCAAACTTTTCACTCTTTAGCCTGGTTAGGTGATCAGCAGGGTTGTACTGTGAAGTCATGCTGCCTTGAGATTTATCAGACCTCTGAGGAGAAATGGAAAATCGTTGAAGTTTGTGAATCAGGGATTCGACTTCAGGAAGTTCTACGGTAGATTGTTCTGAAATATCAAGGTGTGTAGCAGCGGTTGATACTCGAGCGACTTCTGACTCTGGATTTAAATGTAATGGAGAAGTCAGGGGAGATGATGAGGGCAATTTACTCTCAGAATGGTATTCAGATTTGGATTTACTTGTCATTCATAGTTCAGGCCCTCCTTATAGCGCCAAATATGTTGAAGCCTTGAAAATCGGGTCGACAACAAGGGGGATACCCGCTCGGTCCGGACCTTGGTTGGCAGCTCCTTATCCGTCTAGTATAGCAGGTCTGACTGGTGATAATGGGACCAGTTTCCCAATCTATGTGTATGTGTGTAGAATTTGATGTTACTGATCTAACGGTTCCTAACTAAGATATTCTAATTCAAACTTTTAATCTAATTCTATGATATTGTAATCTAATAAAAAGCACATCTAAATCTATACTAACCCGGGATGTAATTCTTCTATTATGCGATCTAAAGATATTTCAAATAACAACTGGTAATAAAGATCATTCAGCGATTATAAGAAAGGAAATCAATCAAGATGAACCACTTCACATAAAAAGTTAGACGAAACAGTTGTGAACAACATATCGCATAATGAGCTATTCATACATTAGGCATAAATAAATAGCTATCACCATACAAAAGTGCCAAATGATAACTCAAGCATTCATGCAATAATACATAAACAACTAAAAACTGTATATCACTTTAACATATAAGTAGAAAGGGCCAAGAGATCAAAGTACCATTTATGACTAGTCCTACTCATAAGCTTCAAGCAACAATGATTTATCTCTCCTTTCTCTAACATCCACTAAGAGTATAGAAGGGCAACATCAGTAGCAGATATCAAATGCAAACATCAAAAAATCTTGATCCATTCATTCACCAAAACCTCCTCTGAGGGTGCAAAAGTGCATGTTCTGAGGACAAGTTTTTGATAAATTTCTAGACCCTTCTCTAAATGCATGAGAAGGGTTTAAATACTACTAACTAAATAACTTAATTACACAAATTCAGGATACGGTTTAAATGACTGCCCTTTTTCTAAGAAAAACTATTTCTAAAAATTAAATCTAATATCTAACTATTTCTACATTTTCTCCTTAATGTTATGAGCATTTAATATTTTCCTGGCTAGAGTCGGCTGACTATCTTCCTCTTTTGGTTGAGCTAAGCAAACAGAAATGGTAAGAGCTGGCACCATTTTTCAGCAAAATCGATGATATACTCTAGAATCATCCTCTGGCTATGTGGATTTACTGTGTATGCCGAGTAATAATCCAAGTTCAACTTGGTTAATCCTCGAATTGCTTCTTTTTCAGTTTTATGTTTCCAGTTTGTTCTTTACCATTGCTTTCTTGCGTTTTCCGGGCTTACAAGTGACTGAGCATTTAGAGGCTTTGCTTTTTGAGCAATTTTCTCAGTGCCTAGCGCTGGCGCTAATCACGCATCAGAAACTGCCTCCATTCTTTGATCTGGGCCTCTCTGATGCGTTTTTTGCCTTTAGCGCCTTTTCCTTCACCAGGTATAAGCTTTAAATTTGTAAACATACTGCTTTCATGAGCTTCTGACCTTGAGCATTAAACTACCTATTGATATCAGTATTGTTCAACTAGTCATTCAACCATGGCTGTGAATGAAAGATCTGTAATGGATAGCTCAGCAGTGCTCTGTGAATCTGCGGCTTTGTTGCATGTGGTATCCGTTTATGATGGCATTTCTTCTATGTCTCTGAGCATTGGAACTTTACCCTTTTCCTTCATGGCTTCCTGCACATTGCTTTGTGTTACTTCTGTTTTTCGTTCCTGCAGTTCACACATGAGGAGAGAGTAATGATAATAAAAATATCGACAGGAAAGCTTTACACTCTACGGATGTACAAAAACATGCCACCTGATGTGAACTGACTCTTCGAAAAACACAAAACCGTCTTTCATTAACAACTGGCATATCATTCATTAATTATCATTAAAGCGTGTATCCAGTTCTTGGTTTATGGAAAGCTTTTCTTGAATGTTGAGCCGGGGAAAATCTGCGATGGAATGTTTCTACGATTCACATCGCAGCATTGCAGTATCGCATTATCACATTACCGCAAATTTCATTAAGATGTGTTATTGCAGGGTTCCTCGATCGTGCTATCGCAAGATCGCAGATTGCAGTATCGCGCTATTGCAAGATCGCAGATCATTACAATCGTTAAATGGTTATGTGTTTTTTTATGCGACATTGCGATATGCGATATCGCATATCGGATATCGGCGATTTTTTAAGGTTTTCCATTGTGAGTGTTTCTTAATGCATGCGATGCAATGGAATTCGCGTCGCACTCTCGCAGTTTATCATTTTTACTCATAAGGAAATGTCCTATCATTCCTTTCGCGATGCGATATTTTCTTAAGGAGTAACATACATAAGCCTTATTGAATTTTTTGAATTTTTTACTAGGGGTCCCCACTTACCTAGTGTTATTGCTAATACTAAATAAGGAGGGGGGTTGTTGGTGGCCACAATAGATCTGTACAACTAGACCAAGTTGTTGAACTGAAGTAGAGTGCCACAGAGAGATTTTGGAATAGGAGGTCAAGAGAAGAGTATATGCAGTTGTGAGAAAAGGATAGGGTGTTGTTGTGTGAAGCCGAGAAATCCTATGGAACAATGGAGGACCAAGAGAAGAAGTACATTTCGTGAGTGATGCATATTGGTATTTCTTTATATATGTATTTTCCCCTGTTTTCAGTTCTAAAATTGTATGAAAGGTAGAATAGTGGCTAGAGCAGGTGGTGGCTTGCATTCATAAGAGGTTGGTGGCTCTTGGAAAGTTGGTGCTTGTTACCCTAAGGGAGTCGGTGCTTCCTCTGAGTGGGTTCTCACAAAAAAATTGATGTCAATAAGTAGGTGCTTAATTTACATCATAACAACAAACATATTGGTGGTTTTTTCCCTTAGGGTTTCCACGTGAAAATATCAATTTCAATATGTATATGCTTCTCATGTGATGGATTGTATGTACATATGAATGTCTCATCTTGTTGCTCATTTGTATGATGTATGAATGCTCTCATAAGTAAGAGACAATAGAAGAAAGTGCTAAAGACATATTCATAAAAAGTTTTAAGAACCTCACTATTACTGATTCACCCCCACTCTTAGTAATTCCTTATTAAAATAGATGGAAAAGGGTTTATTTTCTTGTTACTATCCCTGCACAACTGAAATGACTGTATTAAAATAATTTGTAGATATGTGGAATGCAAGGAAAATTTTAAGGATTGAAATATTTCTTGAAGTTTAAAAACATTTGTGAATCTCACTAATCCCTAATATGCAAACTATAAAATGTTTATTGATATATTTGTAAAATTATTCAAATTTATAATGATTTTATATATAGTCTCTACATAATCTTGGCAATTTTTAAGGTAAAATAATTTTATATTCTAAAATTTGGGCGAATCATCTTTTATAAAAATTGGAAATTGGTGAATCTTTTTGGTGGAAGAATCATGGAAAATTAGCCCACTAGGCAAACATTAGCCCCTAAATTTTTCCATGGTGGAATGATGAGGTCCAATTTAGTCCTCGCAATATAGGGGCTATTGTTACACATCTTTGGAGCTTTGCAAATGGATTCTTACACTTTCCATTCCACATAAATTATTTGTCTTTGTAAATAGGAAAAATAATGGAGAAGCAACTTTATAGTTTTTTTCTATAAAGTTTCTATATTAACTTACATGCCATACAAAGTTGCATACCTCCTTTTGTGGCTTAGGAGAAAGGATCTCCATAATTATGTCAATTTTTGTTAGATCTACCCATATACCTACAACGGAGAGATAGTGACCAAGTACAATTCCTTCGTTCATCATCATGTGACATTTTTCAATTTGAGAGAGAGATGGGTCTCTAGAAAATGTTGAAGTACATTTTCAAGATTGTTTAAAGCTTCATCCAAATCATGAACATAAGGTGTGAAAACGTCCATAAACATTTCTGAACAATCGTTAACCAAATCAGAGAATATTCCTAACACAACACATTGAAAGGTTATTGGTGCATTATAGAGTCCAAAAGGGAGGAATCTATAAGCAAATGTACCCCAAGGGAATGTGAAGGTGGTTATTTATTGGTCTTTTTAGGAGAAATAAGAATTTGATTATAGCCACTAAACCCATCAACAAATGAGAATTTTTTTTACCAAGGAGGGTATCAAGGACTTGATCAATAAAAGGTAATGGAAAGTTTGCCTTTTGAGTGGCCTTTTTAAGCTCCTAGTAGTCAACAAAAATTATCCACTTACCATTCTTTTTAGGAATGACCACAAGTGGAGATATCCATTGACTGTCATAAAATTTGGTAAATGAAGTTTTCATTCAATAGCTTTTGAAGCTCCTCCTTGAAAACATCCTTCGAGGTAGGATTAATTATTCGTTGAGGCTCTTGAACATGATATGATACTTATTTCAAATAAATATGATGAGTGAAAAAACCCATATGGATACCCGTAATGTCCTTATAATCCCATGCAAAATTTGCTTTGTACTTTCTTAGGATTTGTACTAATTTATTTGTTTGTGCAAGGGATAAATTGGAATTAATATTTAAGGTCTTTCTAGGCTCTAATACTCTTAAGACTAGAGGTATTAGGTATTTCTTCTAGAGTAGGGTCATCAATAGTTTCTTCCTCATTGGATTTGTCCATTATATAACTCAACAACTGAGATACCGGATGTGTAGAAACATAGGGATCATTAATAAAAATATTAATGGTATCATACTTAGTCTAATTTTTAAAATACAAACCTTTCCCAATAGTGAGAATTAGATCTGTATCATTCTCCTCTCATTCAAATTTAGGCCATAAAGGATTTTCACATTCCACCACACTTGGCTTATTTGGAGGATAGAGAACAAGATTATTAGAGGCAGTCCCATCGAATATGGTCATAAATCCATATCTTCAACTAACAAAAGCATTTGTAGTGGTCATCCAGGGCTAGCCTAATATCAAGGGATGACCCCCTAGGTCAGTTTGAGGTTACAATATTATAAAATCCAATGGGTATTCCTAGGAACCAATTGAAATAAAAAAATCCGGTAATATCCCCTCGGGATGAATTTTAGACATTTCAATAGTTCTAATATAGTAGGTGTTGGTCTTAAATTGGTAAACCAAAATAGTTCAAAAATAGCCATGGTCATTATACTAATTACAACTCCTAAATCAACCAGGGTATTTGGAATAATTGTCTCTCCAATATGAATAGTTATTGTTGGGTTTTCAGGATCCTCATATTTGGTAGGTGTAGCCTCTCCTAAGATCAACTCTGATAATTTCCATACCACATGCACAGTAGGGGGATCTATGGGTTTTCTACTAGGCTTTTTTACACACAACCCCCTCATTGGTTTTGCATAAAACGAAACATATTTGAATTTTTGGAGCAGTGGGATGTAGACATACATGATTTGTAGTTCTTTCAAGAATTTAGGTTCCAATTGAGGGGCAACTTTGGCTACAATTAATGTTTCATGGTATGGTGGGTATAAAGCGATCTCAACATTGACAGTAACTTTAGTTGTTCATAGGAGCTACAGTAGTAATGCCAAAAACCATTTTAGAGGGCTCAACTATTTCAATAGTATTAGATGAAACGATGATATCAACTATTACAATTGTTCCAATGTTACAATGGTGTCAATTTTAGTAGCAGTAATATTAGTTGGTTCAGCCTATTGTTTCTCAAATTAATTTTGAGTCATAGTTTCTCCCTTGGAGAAATATCTTCCTCATTTTCTAAAATAACAGGGAAACTCTTTGATTTACTATTCTCCTTGATCGTAATCGTACTTCATTACATTCTATAGGTGAGATACAATAAGTGAGGATAACTGATGTTTTAATTTGATGCACTTCCTTATTTTTAGTATTTAGGGTTAGGTTTTATAGGTAACTGAGGATGTAAAGGAGGATCACTTACTGGTACATTAGAAATAGTTTGTAATTTTTGTTGTTAAATTGCTAAGCGAATAGGTGGTTGATTAGAAAAAGTGGTTCCTTTTCCATGCTTGAGGCCACAAAAGACATTGATTTGGAGGAGAAGGACATTGGGGCCATGGAACTAGATATTGGACTAGAGGAGGGTTAAGAGGTTTCCATGGAGTTGTAGGGTATTTCATATACTGAGGATTAAATGCAAATTAGACCATAAATTGAAAGAAGAAAGAGGATCTTGAATCATATTTGGTGGCCAAGGTTTACATGGCTTCTTGGAACCAATGAAGTATGTTGTTTTAACTTATTCCCCTAATTCGTTGTAGATTTCCTTTAATCCTAGAAAATATGGGCATTAATCTATTGAATATTCATGTCAACAAATGTGATAGGTACTTATAATATTAAGTGGGCATTCCCTAAGAGGTTTCTTCTTTGTGCACTCAGGGAAAAATATAGACAAGGTTTGTTTTGCTTCAATGTACCTCTATTTTTCCTGTAACACATCAAGATAAGAAGTTAGGGAACTAATAATTCCAGTCTTAAAATTTTCTAACAAGTTCCCAATCTCTACCCTTGTCACCCCGCCATTGGCTGACCTCTATATTTTGGCAGAGGCATATCATGCCAAATATTTACTTCTTGCCGATCCTCTATAAATTCTCAAGAAAAAGTGCAACAATTTCATCATAAGGTTATATTGATGGGCTAAAATGAATTTCCAAGTGTAGGGTTTCTCCCTAGTGTGAAGTCCTAATCAGAACTCACACCATTTAGGATAGGATCTGCATGCGGTATGTGGGGCCAACTACCACCATGATTGTGTCACTCTTTGTTATCAGATGAAGAGAGTTTAGTGTGAAACAAGAGTGAAATGCCTAGAAATGAGGATGAAATTAGCCTTCCAATGACAAACTTGTAGAAAAATACAAAAGAACACAACAAAAAATACCAAGAATAGTATTCCTCAAGAAGAATCAATTAGCTAATACCATCTTAAGACACATAAGCAAGAGAATGCTAGAAACTAACTTCAAAATAGTTTACAATTAATTCCTAACATCTGCATGGAATAAAAGAGAAAAAATCCAAAACAAATATATAAGCCACATGTCACAAATTAGTTCATAACATGTAACTAGTATGTAAGCACACGTGCATCTACAAAAAAAACATTGGATAACCATTACAAATTCCATGAACATGCATGAGAATGAACGCAAGGAGTGAAACAACTTCTTATTAAAATGTTGATAAATCCAAATACATCCATTGCAAGCTCCTCAATATCTAGTAGTGGAAAGAAGGTTTTTCATGTCATCTCTTAGGGAAAAACCCTAGTCTCACAAACACTCAGCTTATAGTCTACCAAGGGTATAATTCTTTCAACTCCCTAAGAACAAAGAAACTATCTCAGTACTAGCCTAGCTCTAGTTCTAAAAGTCATTTTGAGGCAAGAGGGTATATTTATAGAAGTGGGGGTTGACCTTTCACCTCCCTTATGACCTTTAGATGTCCCTTAACTATTCAAATTCTCTAGGAGTGACCTTTGATTTTCCTATCAAACTTTTCCATTATTATCATATTTGTGATTTTATGATAAGATAATATATTTAAAATATAATAAGCGAAAATGCAATGAGCTCTAAGGTATCATCTTGTAGGAAAGATATTGAACTTTAAGAAACTTGTTTATGTCTTCATCACAACATAAGGTTTCCTTGGTGATTATTTGACTATCCAACAATCACCACCGGTTGAGATCGTGGATTCATGAAGTACTTAGTGATAAATGACTAGTAAAATGCCCCACAACTCTATCCTAAAAACATACAACCAATAATTAGGATGCAAGATTAACAAACTTCACTATAATAAAATCTAACACTTGTAACAATTATCCCTCCATGATATTTCTCAATAAAACAAATCCTAAAGGACTTGAAGGAGTTTTTATCACTAAGATATCAATTTTATCTTGAGACTAGAGTTGATCAATCAATTGTGTTTATATTATTCCTCCCATGGGTACTATTAGCCTCCTATACCAATAGGTTTCATATATCACGATTGGCAGGGGAAATTCCAAATATGTTCTACTTTGATGATGCAAAGGCCCCATATTTGTGTGTAAAACACATCTGTAAACAATTTTGTTGAGGTCCTACTTGTTGGTGGGTGATCCAACAGTTTAATCTGGATCATGCCATGTTTAAATTGATGTTGTAGAATAGAGAATGAGAATCTATCCAAACTATTTAATCTTGGCAGATTAATAGTTAGGTAGAGAATAAAGGTGCCCAACTGCTTAATCTAGGCCCTTGGAAGTAATAAGGATAGTCTTAGATAGAAAGTCATTTGAAAAAGAAAAAGAAAAGAGCAATTGAGGGTTTGGAAGTCTAAATGCACCCTCCTTGAAGTAATAAAAAATGCTAGATACTAAGATGGGTAGGTAGAGAGGGGTTGCAGAAGCTTGATTTCCTTCATGTTTCTGGCCTTGACAAAGAAAGCATATGTTGCCAATAACAGAGATATCAACTCAGCATCTTGATAACAAAGCATGGAAGCATGTTTAACTTCCCAATCATTCCCCACAAAACTTCTTTCTAACATCCCCTCAGTGGACTAGTGGGATCTCCCATCCAGTCCTAACATCACTCTAAGATTGTAGCAACATCAAGCCAAGGTGTTGGTTTCCATCACACAAGAAAGCCACATTTCCTGTGTAAAATCATTCCCCACTCTCATATGCTTCCAAACCTAAGTTTACTTCTTAAACTCAGCCTTCAGTTCTTCTTTCACACTTTAAATCCATATTAACTTCTAATCTTACTATGTAACTCCCTAAATTTCCCTTTCCCCTAGTATTATAGCATTTTATGCAAAAAAACCCAAAATACGATATATCCTCCCCTTGGGAAATTTAGCCATATACCCTAAAGTGTGAGAGTATAATAAAGTCGAATTCTAATGTAAATTCATGTTCATACTATATTTGGGGATTAAATTAACTTCTGGTTGATTTAATAACCCTAACCCACCTTACAAAGTTGTAAATTCATGTTCCTCCCGATTGTTTTAAATTTTTTTGCAAAAAACCCACTCTAGCCATTTATCCAATGTTTTATATCTCGGCGCATTTTACCAAGAGACAAAAAAAAAATTAAAAGTCGCCGGATCCCACCGTATCGCACTAGAATTTTCACTGTCCGTCATTAGTCGGATTCGGGCCCTCCTATCCGACGGTCCTCGGCGATTTCGGACCACCTCTGCCGTCCGACCTTTAGCACTCGAAATTGTCAGTCGGCTGATGTATTCCCTGGGGCGTGTGTCAGTTTCTGATTGTATCAGGCGGCTTCCGACAAATACCGGGCCCGTACCAAAAGCGGTCTGATAAAACCGCTTACCGTTGTTCCTTTCCAGCCTATGCCAGCATCACGTCAGCGTTACGTCAGCAGGTCATGTCAGCTCCTATATTACTCGTCAATCCGACATGGTCGCCCTGTCACTCGTCCACCTCAGCCCAGTCACGCGTCACCACGTCATCCTGTCGTACCCGGACCTGACCAATGACGTCATGCTGACATCATTTATAAAAAGGCACCAAAAATCGATTTTTTCCATATTGCGCACAAAAGTCATGTTTTTCCTTATTTTTCATTGAAAGAGTTTTCTGCCGCCTACATGCCATTTTACGTCGTTTTCGCCAACCTCCAGAAATTTCAACCCTAAGCTGATGTCATTGCGGATTCACCACTGTCAGCAGCCCCTCATCTGCGTAATTGCCAAGTATTTACCATTCCTCTGCGCAACCTGGTTTTCAGTCCTCCACTGTTAAAAATTCAAAATTAGCCAGTCAATTTCCCTGTAACTACAAAACTAAACTAAAAGTTTATCAGAGGAGCGTCCCAGCTCTAAACCCGTTCAATTCCCGCACTCACTGCACCATTTTGGCTCAGACCCTTTGTCAAGCATTCCTCACCTTGCAAGGCGAACCACTGCATTATAATTCATCCTTTTTGCCTCTTTCAACAACATTTTACCTTTGTTTCACCCAATTTACCCCTTTTCTCTCTGCAAATTACTTTATCCATCAAAATTCACTGCTTAGTGTTACCTTTGTTTGAAAGTCAAGTACAATTCAACTCCAAGTGGCAACTAAACAATGGAGACCCCTGTGGCATTGAACATTGCACCCCTAAATGCCCCACATAAGAACTTAGAGTGGTTGGCCCTTGCTGACCGGGATTATCAAATGAAAGAAACGATTGAAATAAGCAACAGATATCACATAGAAACCGTTTGTGAGCTAAAGAGGAAACACATAAGTGGTGCTGATGACATGGGTATCTGGGAGTCCAACTTGCCCATCTATTATCTTCCGCAAGTGAATGTGTTCCCAAACTTAATCCATCAGTGTTGTGAATACTATGAACCCACTCAAAGAGCAGTTTTGGCTCCATCTGGGACTGTTTTATTTCACATCACTCCTCAATCCATAAATGAGATGCTAAGCTTTGAGCCAACCAAAACTCTGGTACCCCTTTCTATGAATTTTCTGCTCAAACAGGGTACCAAGCTGCCTAGCTCAGAGGTCACAAAGATTGGCCAATTATTCATGTAGCCAAGTTATCAGCCCCGGCAACCTCCTCCTTATTTACATGTCTAGTTCAATGAAACAGGGAGACTGCTAGTGGATATGATATCCTACATCCTGGGTTACAATACCAGTGAGTATGTGGATGAAACAATCTTGGTAATGCTATCCATGTTCACTCCAGGACAACCCCCTATTGTCCAGTATGATTATGCCACATTCATTGCTGACAGAATTCATGAGCAATTCATGAATCTGGAGAGAGAGAGAGTATTCAAATATACCTCATACCTATATCATTTGATATTATTCAATCAGTTTGACAGTTTCCCTATTTTTCTCAAAAATCTGGATGCAAAAGGAAACTGGAGGTCAGTGATATTCTAGACACCAGTCTGTCACCATATATTTTATTCTCCATACAACTACTGTGAGTTCATTGATCTGTTCATCCATCCAGCCTTGTCCCTACTACAGAGTTCTCCTCCTCCTAGACTCACCGATGAAATGCAGAAGATACTCCAGTTGTCAAAGAACTATAGCATTGGAGATTGGTACTACTACCAAGACCACACAGTTATCAGAATATATGGCTGTGAGCTAGCCCCATACAGACTGCCAAAGTATGTTCCCATGAGACTGTTTGCCCTAGAATATTTTTGTCAATTTGGCAACTCAGACATGGTACACTTCCATAGCAAAAATAAGAAAGCACAGCTGAAAATTAAGCACCAACTGGGTCCATTCATTTTCAATAAGAGGGAAGAAGCTTGGGGAGAGGCAGACAAGATCCTAAAAAGCTTCCAGCTTAAAACAAGTTTCTATTGGGCACCATATGACCCTAATCATTTCATAAGCCTCAGAAGAATCAAGTATAGGCTTGCTACCTATGATCACCTTAGCATTCCACAAATTGAAAAATATGCTAACCAACTAGAGTGGAGAGAAGGCACATTAGTGGAGAATTATTCTGAAGAATAATTAGCAGAAGAAGCATTTAAGAAATTAGAAAAAGCAGTTGATTTGAAAAATTTTGGACAGGTTTTGTCACCAGCCCCTCGGCATCTTGGAGAAACTGCCTCTTCTTCCACTGTTCCCCAGCAACCTGCCCAAGCAACTCGTCCAGCAGCAAACATAGCTAAAAGCAAAGAAGTACAACAAGAGGAGCCACTTCCCAATTTGGAGCAGCAAGTAGAGCAGCAAGAAGAAATGGCTGAAGCACCTGCCTCCACAGAGCAGCAAACCCAAGAGCAAATCCCTCCAAGGCAGGAGGTGACAGTCGAAGCTTCAGTTTTACAAACACCAGCAAATGAGGAGAGAATGAAGAAAAGAGATAGACAGGAGGAGACTCCTCCTAACACTTCAATAGACCAGCAAGGTGAGAAAAGGCAGAGACTTAATCCTTTCTCCGAGGAGGAAATGCCCTACAGACCAACTATGGGCATGGGTCCTCCTAGCACAGAGACATCAGCCAGCTCCTTTCAATAGGAGCAAGAGAGACATCAAGGAGGGGAGGTCAGCTCCTTAGGGCAACAATCAAGACCAGAATTAGGCATCAAAAAGCAGTTCACGGAAATAAAAGCAAGAAATGAACCAGTTAGATACCAGCTCTATAACCAGTTGCTTAGAATGGCACCGACCAATCAAGAAAGGCTCATGTTAGCCTATGATATTCAAGAAGGAAGGATGATTCTCAGTCATTTCAGACCGACCATACAACAACCTCAGTCAGCTGCAGACTACATCAGAATCAACTTGGAGGTGTTTTCCAAAGACATCCACCCCATGGACCAGATCGAGCTACACAAGCAAATAGGGGAAATGGTATATTCTACATTGGCTGATAAAACTCTACTAGCACACAGATTGCGGAATTCTCTACACAACACTACTGCCTAGTTAGAATTAGAGAAGGCTTCATCTCAAGCCAAGGACAACAGAATAAAGTCCTTGGAAGAAATTATTATAGAGCTGGGACATGATCCAAATGACCCTAAGGGTGTGAAAGCAGTAATGAAGAAAAAGGATGAAGACATAGCAGCTTTGAGAAAGCAAATTAAGCTGTCACCTTCCCTTCACCCTCAGACTGAAGGTGTTGCCCAGCAAAAGAAAGATGAAGATGTGGTTGCTTTGCTCTTAACCCTACACAAGAGGCTGATAGAGACAGAGGGTGCTTTGGAATCGGCCCTAAAGCAAAGGCCAGAAGGGCAAGTAGCTCAACCACCACCAGAAATCATTAATATTGAGGATACTCCTCAAATAATAACTCCACCAGCTCCTCCCACTGGGCAAACATCAGAGGCAGGCCCTTCAGGCTCAACACCAGCATCAGAAGTGACAACACAGGTAGCAGCATCAGAACAGGTACCCAGCCTCAGCATGCAGAATATGATGAAGGAGCTTGAAGCTCTAGAAGTACAGATGGCTGAACTGAAAGAGGCTAAAGAAAAGTTAGCCAAACTTGAAGAAAAATATGAGAAATCCAAGCAGAATTTGGCTGAAAGGGTAAGAGAGATAAGAGCTCTTGAGAAAAGGATAAAGGATTTAGAAAAAGAACTTACTCTGGATAAAACTATAGGTGAAATCAAGAAGATTCTATGGGCTAACATTGGTCAATCCATTACAGACCAATGGCAGTCCATTGAAACTATCCATGAGCAAATGGATCTCCTAAGCAGGGCAAAAGAAGAAAATCGAAGAGCCCGGGCACCCTGGGGAATATGCCTAAACTAGCCAACAGAATGATTCAAGTCCTCAACAATCGCACTGGCCTTCAGCTAGCAGGAATGGGTATCAGAGATAGAACTGATACCATTTTACTAATAAAGAGGGTGCTCAGCTTGAGAAATTATTTGCAAACATTGGACAGAAGGTGTCAAGAAATGCAGACAGAGGTAAATGAATTTATTGCAAAAATCACAGCATTGCATAACAGAGGTCTTCCCAGCTTGGTAACTAGTGCAGGAAGATTACTATCACATGAACATTATGCCAAGAGGGTCAGCAATTATGCAACAAATCAAATAACAGCATCCGCAAGAATTCTAGAGGAGACAGTGCCCCCATCTAGGCAGACTCTCTATGAAAAGTTAGAAAATTTGTTTTTTATTCAGCATGAGATCAAGCACCTTTTTGAAGTGCCTCCAAATTACTACAAATATACTGAAGCTGATGAGACTCTAATTAAAATACAGAAACACCAATTGCCTACTGAAGATTGGTGGAGAGGCATGATAGAAACATTACTTTGATAAATCAAATTTTGGTTAAAGTCTTTTTTATCATTTTCGAGTCAGCATTTTCAAATGAATCACATGTTCAATCTACCTGGGTGGCAATAGGAAGAGCAGCTGGATAACAAGGATAATGACTTGGCACAAATAAACGAGTGTAGGTGATGAGGCAAAAGGCAGTCACGCCGTGGCAAAGCAACAAAAGGCGAAGTTCCTCGAAATGGATGTAAGCACTTGGTCGACCCAGTTGGTTGCAAAGTCAAAGACTTTTGACAGAAATGAACAGCTGTTGTTTGTCTATTTTAATAGAAATAACTGTTGTATCTGCTATTTTGAAAAGTTGGTAAGAAAGTTATGAGCTAATGACTCATCTTTCAGATATTTTTGTGAAACACTTTTGTATATATACCCCCACGCATAACTTATTTGGGGTTGTTGATTTTTATTCTGGAGAGCTCCGTTGTATCTTCTCAGAGTTGAATACAAGAAGTTGTTGGTGTTTTCAATTTGGCTTTGCTTGGACATGTTGTGATGAGATTGCTGGCTACTGCAGGATTCCCGTGTTATCTCGTGATACAATAAGTTTCTTCTGAACTATGTTTTGTATTTTCTCTGTTTGCAGAAACCATCTTTGTTATATGTTTAATACTCTTAGCAGTAAGGAAAAAGAATAGTTTAGGATTTGTCCATTGAGGCACCCTAAACTCAATCTTTGTTGCTAATTATGTTTTCTTCAGAACTAGTTATAGATGTGGAATTCTTAAATGCTCCCATTTTCTCTAAGTTTACATGGTGAAATCTATTCAGGAATTCTTAACTGCTCTTGAATAAATATTCAACCTCTTATTCTCGTCTTCATAGTGAAAGAAATCTTCATTGCCTTTCATTGTATTGGTTCTTACTATTTTCCTTTGAATCAAAAGTTTGTTTCATGAATACCTATCTGGATCTGCAGTGACACTATCCTTATCACATACTCCAAGGAACATACAATCACGAACTCCCATTGCCCAATGGAATAAAACTCTCTGAATATTTCATGCCCCTCTTTAGAACATATCATTCAACCAAACTTCAAAAAAAATTCAGTGTTTCATAGCTAGCCTAAAATTCCCAAAACAAAGTTAAATCAGAAAGTGAGAGCCCTCTCTGATTGCAGGTAGGCTAGGACCTGCAATCCAAAGATTGGTCTGTAGTTACCTCGGCCGTATTCCCTTAGGAATCGAAGGGAACAACCTGAGTGATAATATAATTGGCGACTCAACTGGGCATCATAAACAAATGTTTAGACTGTTGCCTACTCCATATTCCTGTATACAAATTCTGAATGACAAATTGTTTTTGCTTTGCATTTGCGGGAGTATATAAAAGCTGTGTCAGTCGATCTTTCATTCAGTCCTAAAGTTTTATACAGCTATTTCAAAATTAGATCAGTTCCTTGCTACTCCCAAAAGCATTCCCAGAAAATACCAAAACATATTTGGAAACTGGCTCCCAAAAAGAATTCTTGTTATACAAGGTCCAACCCAGATCCAAATCTTCCTGCTATTTTTGAAAACCCAAACCTAATCCCAAAGATCCTGAGGAAACAAGAACAAGTAGAAGATTTTGCTAATAATACTCTTGAAACAGTTAACCCATGCTATGTTCCAACCCCTGTCAAGGTTCTATTCCATTCATCCCCTGCTTCCCCTGGCTCATCATCCACATCTCAAAGTACTCCTTCTACACCTCTATTTCCTGCACATACTACCACTACCACTGCAGCAGTTACTGCTTTTCCAGTCACTCCTGTTGTCCCCTTTGTTCCCGGTGTTCCTTTTATCCCTGTGAATATGGCTAATAGATATGCGCCCTTGCAACTACCTGCTAATCCTGGGGCTTTGCCTCAAGATTATCAGTCCAAAATAACATATTTTGACAGCACCGACTCTTCCATAGCCCTTCAGCATACCAAGAAAATGTAAGACTATTTTGAGAATTATGAAATGGATGATGATAGTGTGAGGATGAGAATTTTTGTTCAAAGTCTAACAGGTGATGTAAGAACCTGGTTCAAATCACTTGCTGCAAATTCCATAACTACTCCTGATGAGCTTTATCAATCCTTTACCAATAGATGGGAGAAAAAGAAAGACCCCTTGCACATACTAGCTGAGTATGACACAATTAGAAGAGGCCCACAGGAAACTGTCCTAGAATATTGTGCAAGATTTAATAATGTCTATAATGCAATACCAGAGAATATCGTAGAATCAGTTGATAAAATAAATCCATACCAAAAAGAAGTAACAGTAGAGGATGTGACTGAGGTATTTCCGCAAAAAATAAGCCATGGCAAACATCTTCTTCACAAGACAACCTTGATAATACCCCTCAGAAAGTTTCCAAAACAGATATACTCCAACAGGAAATTGATAATCATGACAAAGTCACTAAAAACACAGTTGAAAAAGAAAAGTCTGTTACTCACAACACCAAATTTCAATCTGAAAAACCCTTTGATCTTGAGGCAGAGATTGCCAAATTGAAGATAACCATTCCTCTCTCGGAACTCGCCAAACATGATGTGTATAAACAACAAATTAAAAAGTCCCTCAAAATTTCTGAAAATAAAGATGATTTTAATGTACTGGATGACACACCTGAGCTGCTTTTTGGACCAGAAGTTGATGGAAAAACAATAAATACAGGTGTCTTACCCTTTTATGTCAGTCTACACATCCATGACAAGATTTTACACAATGCGATGTTTGACTCAGGAGCCTCACATAACCTCATGCCTAAATCTGTGATGGAGAAACTAAACTTGGACATTACAAGACCATACAAGGACTTATTCTCATTTGACTCCAGCCAGGTCAAATGTTTGGGCCTAATCGAAGATTTGTGTGTTTCTCTAGTCTAATACCCAAACAAAACTATCGTGATGGATGTGGTTGTAGCTGATATCCCACCTAAGTATGGGATGCTTTGATCAAGATCCTGGGGAGCCAAACTCCAGGTATCCCTCCAATTAGACATGTCTTATGCGACTATATCAGTCTTTGGGCAACCAAAGAGACTGTACAGAGAGACATTGATGAAATATGTTGTGAGTAGTGAGGATAAACCCCAAAACTTTCCTATTTACGCAATTCATTCTGACATGGATTCTTTTGGAAGATAAATCACATGAAAAACAAGAATCTCAATTGTCCATTCCAAATTCAATTGAATCTCCTTATACTGTCCAAGATCAAGGCGTCCTTTGGTACCTTGAGTTTGATGGTTCAGTTAGTAGATTGGGAGCAGGAGCAGGGGTATGGATCCACAATAGGCAAAACAATCATGCAGAGGGTCATGCCTATAGGCTAAATTTCAGATGCACTAACAACATGGCGGAGTATGAAGGCCTTCTATTAGGGCTCAAATTAGTCAAATCCTTACAGGCAACAAGAGTGTCAATTCTAGGAGATTCTGACCTGATTATTCAACAAATGAAAGGCAGTTTTGTCACTAATGACAATAGATTGAGAGCATACAGATCTGCTGCAACTGAAATACTTAACACTTTCACTGAATCCCAACTTACCAAGATATCAAGAACTCATAACCTCCATGCACACAGTCTGGCCACTTTTGCCAGCACTTGTAAATTTCCCTTTGAGCCTAATCACTGTTTCATAGCTGAGGTAAAGCATAGACCTGCTGTCCCAAACAATGTCAAAGATTGGCAAGTCTTTGAAAATGATGTACAAATAAATAACTTCCTAACTTTACAACATGAATTTTTAGGTTTAAATATTGATGCTGATGCTATGGATGACCTACAACAGCAGATAAACCAAAACCAAAAAACTATATCAGCTCAAACAGCAAGTGAAATGTTGCACCCTACAATCTTTGATAACAAGAATGTGTAGGAGCTTAAAAAAATCAATCTGGATGAAATATCTGAAGCAGAGTCTGAATTTATTGAATTAAAAGACAATTTTCTACCCACAGGCCTAACTCCTTTTGAAGACATTTTTGACTCCAATGATATTCCTAGGAAACCAAAGATGCAGCCCTTAAATGCTGCCATTGAAGAATGCAACATTGGAACAGTTGAAAAACCCAAGATAACAAAACTATCAAAGTCTTTGCCCCCTGATCAGAAGCCGAAGTATGTTGACCTCTTTAAAGAGTTTCAAGATGTGTTTGCATGGAGTTATGAGGACTTAAAATCCTATGATAATTCAGTCATTCAACATACTATTCCCCTCAAACCAAATCAAAATCCTTTCAAGCAGAAACTAAGGAGAATTAACCCAATTCTTCTCCCTTTGATTGAGAAAGAGGTACAAAAAATGGTTGAAGCAGGTATTATAGCACCCATTAGATTTTTAGAGTGGATTTCTAATATTGTCCCTACAAGGAAAAATAGGTGAGATTAGGCTTTGTGTTGACCTCAAAAATTTGAATCAAGTATCCCTCAAAGATAATTACCCCTTACCTAAAATGGATCACATCCTCCAAAGAGTGGTGGGAGCTTCAAGAATTTCATTACTTGATGGGTTTTCAGGCTTTAATCAAATCCTGGTCCACCCGGATGATCAGGATAAAACAGCATTCACAACCCCTTGCAGAACATTCAAATATGTCAAGATGCCTTTCGGACTGAAAAATGTAGGAGCTACCTTTCAACGGGCAATGGATATTGCCTTTGCCAAGGAGATACATGATTTCCTAGTTGTTTACCTGGATGACATCACCCATTTTTCAAAATCTGACCAAGAACACCTTAGACACCTAAGGCAAATATTCATGACATGTAGGAAATATGGCATTTCCTTAAATCCCAAAAAGTCTCTGTTTGGTCTAGAGGAGGGTAAATTGCTAGGCCACATTATTTCAAAAGAGGGGATTAGAATTGATCCAGACTGAATTCAAGCCATTCTACAAGTCCCACAACCAAGAAATGTAAAGGAATTGCAAGCCTTTTTGGGAAAAATCAACTTTTTTAGAAGATTTATCCCAAACCTAGAAGAATTGATAAGGTTGCTAAACCACATGTTGAAAAAGGATTCCAAAGTGAAATGGACATTGGGGGCCAAACAGGCCTTTGAGGGCATCAAGACCGCCTTGACTCAAACCCCAGTCCTTACAAGCCCCCAATTTGATAGGGACTTCATTATTTTCTCCTTTGCCTCCCAACATATTATCGCTGTTGTTTTACTGCAGAAGGATGATCAAGGGAATGAGAAGCCCATTGCCTTTTTCAGCCGAGCCCTTAGAGATGCACCCTTGAAGGATCAGATCATGGAAAAGCAGGCCTATGCTCTGGTTAAGGCCATTAAAGATTTTAGAATTTATATTCTGTAGAAATTTTGAATAATTTAACACATATTCAATGGAGATTATCCTAATCATACAATTATAAGCGGAACATGTATAATACATAATCTCCTCTACGTTGATCATCAATTTACAGAAGCATAAACATTCACAGGCGCACATAGAAGCATCAATCAAACTCATTAACAAAGTATGTATCCCGGGGAAAGAATCTCGCTAAAAACCCCACACAATCTGTATATTATATTGATTGAATCATGTAACATTACAAAGTACAATGCTTATCACAAGCAATTCAGTACCAGCTCCACCTGTTACACACAATACAGCTCATATTTGATCTCCAAATCTTCCCCGCTGCTTGCCTGCCTCCACTGCTCAATACATGCTCAAGAACTGATGAGAATGGCTCACCAAACTCGTATTTCACCTCAAAATAGTCACTCACACTTTGTTGGACGTGAGCAAAGGCTACAATACTGGGCAAATACGTGAGCAAACTCATTGGCATACTCAATCCCTTGATTGTGCAAGACCTGGTGCACAACTATAGTCACAACTGATAGCAATCTGATTCTCTACCACCTGTCCCTGTTGAACTGAACATGCACTGACATGCAACTGATTTAACTGATGTATTCTATAGTTTCATTATGAGTTAATAACTTGTGAATTAATTAATAACTAATTCACCCAACTCATCTCTAGTCTATTGATCAGTTAGACTAAATACAACTAGTTTAACAAAGCTAAACTGAACACAACTCCATCAACTGCACCTCCAGTCCACTAAACTCAACTCACTTGAGTTCTAACTGAAGTCATGCATGCAACAACTCAACTGACTCATAAGAAAAGCGTATTTCCTTCTGACAGCTGCATGTGCCACCTCTGTAGCTCAAACTGAAGTGCTCCAAGAGAATATGATCAAGTTTATAGTCCAAATATTATTATGAGATAATAATATTTGACTTTTCTATTTTTGACAGCTAGTCTAAAAATAGAGTTTGATCACTCACACTATGACCATTCACACTTTCATCAAAAATAGAAGTCCATCTATTTTTCCCAACTTGACCAATCATCCATAAACAGCAACCTACAATCCATAGACATGATCCATATGTCTAAAAATAGACATAGTCTAAAAATAGACTTGCGCCAAAAATAGCCTGCGGGCCCACTTAGTGAAGGTGACTCCTTTCACTAAGCTCCATCATCTTGTTGCAATCTCAATAAGCATTTCTTGTTGCACACTTTTCAACACTCCCTCTCGACAAGAAAGGCTTCCTCTCAAATCCGATCCTGTAACTCTGGAATGTTCTCCATGCAACACATCTAGCTGGTCCACTTGCTCTGTCATCAAAGTCTATGACTGCTATTACCTCTGTCGACTGAAACTCTGCATCTCTGTGCTCTTCAGTATCTGACTTCTCTAGCCTCTGTCACTTTGATCTCTGACTGCATCCGTGCTGCTGCTGGTTCTATCTCCCAGCATTGCATCCGCACTGCACCTCCCAACTGACCTCCCTATTGGGATAGAAACATCCTCTGATGCTGAAGCTCTACCTACTGCTGACAAGTGCTCCCTCTCTGACATCTACGCTACTACAAAATCTCCATGCATCTCGCACCATTTCACACCTCTCTATGCCACCTAGCACTATGCAAAACACTTGTGCCTCTCGCATTGCTATAGCCTGCTAGCTATGCGCTGTCCTGGGATTCCCTGCACTGTCGCTCTCTCTGCCACTCCATCCACATCTGTCTCTACCCAATCAGTCAGTTCCTGCTACTACACATTTGGGGCTCCCGTATCAAGGTCTCATCCAAGAGGTTGGGTACCTCAAGGATCCTGCCCCTCCTCCTTGGGACAATCAATCCACATCACCCCACCTCCTACCTGGAGGTATGGCTGCATGCGATCCCTCAGCCCACTTGGCTCGAAGTTTCCCTATACTGGAGGTCTCTGGATGAGTAGATGTCTCTACTCGATCTGCTCTCAACTTCTCTAGTTGTGGCTGCTCCACAACCTCCTGAAGCTGCTGCACCAATCGTGGCTCCTCCACAATCGTCTGAGACTTCTTCTGGCTCTGCATGTTGAGAGGTAATATACACTCCCTCTCAACCACCAAGTCTCCAGCAGTTTCCTCGCTGCTCAAGGCTTTGCATGCATCTTGAACCTCAAGAGCATACAGGTTCCTGACCCATGAACCAATCTCATGACAACGAAAGCATCTCACCTTCGACTTGTCAACCTTCTTCCCATCATTGGAAGAACAAGATTCGAAAAGAGAAACCTTCTCCTTCCCCTTCTTTGCCTTACTTGCTAAGGCACAGTTCTCCTCATCCTGCATGGATGAAGAACCGTCTCTGGTGCTCCTTCTAATCTCCTCCTACACAAGATCCGACCAAAGTCCCTCCCATCCTGGCAGTTTCTCCCTTCCATTCACCGAGTCCTAGTAGCTATGCCCTCTTAGGAAGGTCAAGGAGTGCTAGACTCACCATCCTCATCCGACAGTCACCCCCACACTTCCCAGCTCATCTCGACATTGGATGAACTTCGTGAGATACTGGGGCATACTATCTCCATTCTCACACTGAATGTTTCTGAGTTTTATCTCTTGCTTTGGAATTAAATTCGAATTCCACCAGCTCAAAACTCAACCGCTTCTGATCTAGAATTCGTGAGAACAAAGTATTTCTTGTACAGAGATCGATTGTATGGGCATTCACCGAATATCTCACCTTCCAAAAGAAGGATGAATCTAGAGGCTACCTGGCCCGATCACAGACTCTGCCTGAAGAAATAAAATGTAAACACTTCTTGAATAATAGATCTGATGATCAATCCTCGCTTTATATCCTGTAAAAATTTCTTCTACAAATCAAGCAGCTCTGATACCATGTAGAAATTTTGAATAATTTAACACATATTCAATGGATATTATCATGATCATACAATTATAAGCGGAACATGTGTAATACATAATCTCCTCTATGTTGATCATCAATTTACAGAAGCAGAAACATTCACAGGCACACATAGAAGCATCAATCAAACTCATTAACACAGTATGTATCCCGGGGAAAGCATCTCGCTAAAAACCCCACACTATTTGTATATTATATTGATTGAATCATGTAACATTACAAAGTACAATGCTTATCACAAGCAATCCAGTACCAGCTCCACCTGTTACACACAATACAGCTCAGATTTGATCTCCAAATCTCCCCCGCTGCTTGCCTGCCTCCACGGCTCAATACCTGCTCAAGAACTAATGAGAATGGCTCACCAAACTCGTATTTCACCTCAAAATAGTCACTCAAACTTTGTTGGACGTGAGAAAAGGTTACAATACTGGGAAAATACGTGAGCAAACTCATTGGCATACTCAATCCCTTGATTGTGCAAGATCTGGTGCACAACTATAGTCACAACTAATAGCAATCTGATTCTCTACCACCTGTCCCTGTTGAACTGAACATGCACTGACATGCAACTGAGTTAACTGATGTATTCTATAGTTGCATTATGAGTTAATAACTTGTGAATTAATTAATAACTAATTCACCCAACTCATCTCTAGTCTATTGATCAGTTAGACTAAATACAACTAGTTTAACAAAGCTAAACTGAACACAACTCCATCAACTGCACCTCCAGTCCACTAAACTCAACTCACTTGAGTTCTAACTGAAGTCATGCATGCAACAACTCAAATGACTCATAAGAAAAGTGTATTTCCTTCTAACAGCTGCATGTGCCACCTCTGTAGCTCAAACTGAAGTGCTCCAAGAGAATAAGATCAAGTTTATAGTCCAAATATTATTATGAGATAATAATATTTGACTTTTCTATTTTTGACAGCTAGTCTAAAAATAGACTTTAATCACTCACACTGTGATCACTCACACTTTCATCAAAATAGAATTCCATCTATTTTTCCCAACTTGACCAATCATCCATAAACAGCAACCTGCAATCCATAAACATGATCCATATGTCTAAAAATAGACATAGTCTAAAAATAGACTTGCGCCAAAAATAGCCTGCGGGCCCACTTAGTGAAGGCGACTCTTTTCACTAAGCTTCATCATCTTGTTGCAATATCAACAAGCATTTCTTGTTGCACACTTTTCAACATATTCTATACTCTCATGTCACCGCTTATGTACCAAATGCTATTGTGAAAGACATATTGACTCAAGAAGGGCTAGAAGGCAAAAGAGGTAAGTGGATTGCTAGCATTCTTGAGTATGATATTGAGATAAAAACCACTAAGCTGATAAAAGGACAGGGTTTAGCCAAATTAATGTCTGAAACAAATTTTCAGGCCTTAGACATCAATGAACTGGACAATGAACCGAAGCTGGCGACTCCACAGATCAATATAGCCTTTGAACAATCCCCCTGGTATGTTGATATTTGTTATGTATTGCAAAACCTGTGTGCTCCCCAAGGGTTGTCCAGAACTAAAAGCATATTTCTAAGAATGAAAGCTTCTAAATTTTGTGTTGCAAATGGTGCATTATTGTGGAAAAATCATGAAGGTATATTGCTTAATTGTTTAACTGTGAATCAAACTGACAACATTATGAGAGATTTTCATGCAGGGAATTGTGGAGGACATCTGTATTGGAAAACTACTGTGGATAAGATATTAAGGGCTAGCTACTATTGGCCTATTATATTTGCAGATGTCAAGAAATTTTTCACTTCATGTCATAAGTGTCAGATATTTGAAGGCAGAAGAAAGTTACTACCATTTCCCCTTAAGCCCATTTCAACAGAGAGGCCTTTTCAACAATGGGGCTTAGATTTTATCGAGGAGATTCACCCTTCATCTTCAGGTCAGCACAAATGGATCTTAACAGCCACAGATTATTTTACCAAGTGGATTGAGGCTGTTACATGTAGACAAACAAATGACTCCACTATCATTCAATTCCTTGAAACTAATATTTTGTCTAGATTTGGTTGCCCTGAAAAGATCATTACCAACAATGTTGCTGCCTTCAGATCCAAGAAAATGGTCAACTTTTGCCATAAGTTTCATATCACTTTGGGCCACTCCACAACATACTATCCTCAAGGCAATGGTTTAGCTGAATCATCTAATAAGAGCCTTATTAACATCATCAAGAAGATATTGGAGGAAAACAAGAAAAATTGGAGCAAAAAGCTGGTAAATGCTTTATGGGCAGACAGATTGATGACCAAGAGATCTATTGGGACCAGCCCATATGAGCTAGTTTATGGTATGGAGGCCAAGTTTCCCTCATCATTAAGGGTTCCTGTCATCAAGTTACTACAAGAAGTTCTAGCTGAGCCCAATGATATACAAAGAAGAATTAACCAAACCATTTGTTTGAAGCAAACTAGATACCAAGTGTACAACAGGGTTCAGGTTCTGCAAGAGAAACTCAAGAAAATTTTTGACAAAAGAACCAAAGCAGAGGATCTTTTCATTGGGAATAAAGTGCTTAAATGGGATTCAAGAAGAGAGGACAAGGGAAAACATGGCAAATTTGATTCCCTCTGGATAGGACCCTTTGTTATTCAAGCAATGCAAGGAAACAACACATATTTTTTAAAGAATCTGGATGGCACTGAGGTTGAAGAGGGCCCTGTAAATGGCCAAATGTTGAAGCACTATTTTGACTACTTTCCTTGTATATAACCCAAGGCTGCCTTGTACATTAATAGTTGTATTTAATAGATTGTTTTCAGCAGGCAAATAGAATTTCAGTTTTGCAAATTTTGGGAATAATCAAGAAAAAAGGTACTCCAAGTTTTTTGTTTTTCTTTGCAAAGCTCCAGTTTTGGTCATCTAGAAAGCAAAAGTTCCAGATTCTGGGCAAAGGGCAAGGACCAAGGCATTCTGACCTACTGTTCTTGGTCTTTCATATGGAAAAACCATCCCCAAGTGGTGCCATCGTTAGCCTCCTATACCAATAGGTTTCATATATCATGATTGGCAGGGGAAATTCCAAATATGTTCTACTTTGATGATGCAAAGGTCCCATATTTGTGTGTAAAAACACATCTGTAAACAATTTTGTTGAGGTCCTACTTGTTGATGGGTGATCCAACAGTTTAATCTGGATCATGCCATGTTTAAATTGATGTTGTAGAATAGAGAATGAGAATCTGTCCAAACTGTTTAATCTTGGCAGATTAATAGTTAGGTAGAGAATAAAGGTGCCCAACTGCTTAATTTGGGCCCTTGGAAGTAATAAGGATAGTCTTAGATAGAAAGTCATTTGAAAAAGAAAAAGAAAAGAGAAATTGAGGGTTTTCAATTCTAAGTGCTCCCTCCTTGAAGTAATAAAAAATGCTAGATACTAAGATGGGTAGGTAGACAGGGGTTGCAGAAGCTTGATTTCCTTCATGTTGTTGGCCTTGACAAAGAAAGCATATGTTGCCAAGAATAGAGATATCTACTTAGCATCTTGATAACAAAGCATGGAAGCATGTTTAACTTCCCAATCATTCCCCACAAAACTTCTTTCTAACATCCCCTCAGTGGACCAGTGGGATCTCCCATCCAGTCCTAACATCACTCTAAGATTGTAGCAACATCAAGCCAAGGTGTTGGTTTCCATCACACAAGAAAGCCACATTTCCTATGTAAAATCATTCTCCACTCTCATGTGCTTCCAAACCTAAGTTTACTTCTTAAACTCAGCCTTCAATTCTTCTTTCACACTTTAAATCCATATTAACTTCTAATATTACTATGTAACTCCCTAAATTTCCCTTTCCCCTAGTATTATAACATTTTATGCAAAAAATCCCAAAATACGTATATATCCTCCCCTTGGGAAATTTAGCCATATACCCTAAAGTGTGAGAGTATAATAATGTCGAATTCTAATACAAATTGATGTTCATACTGTATTTGGGGATTAAATTAACATATGGTTGATTTAATAACCCTAACCCACCTTACAAAGTTGTAAATTCATGTTCCTCCCGATTGTTTTAAACTTTTTTGCAAAAAACCTAATCTAGCCATTTATCCAATGTTTTATATCTCGGCGCATTTTACCAAAAAACAAAAAAATAATTAAAAGTCACTGGATCCCGCCATATCACGCTGGCATTTTCACTGTCCGTCATCCGTCAGATCCGGGCCCTCCCATCCGACAGTCCTTGCTGATTTCGGACCACCTCCGTCGTCCGACCTTTAGCGCCCGAAATTGTCACATGGCTGACGTATTCCCTGGGGCGCGTGTCAGTTTTTGATTGTATCGTGCGGCTTCTGACAAATACCGGGCCCGTACCAAAAGTGGTCCGATAAAACTGCTTATCGTCATTCCTTTCCAGTCTATGCCAGCATCACGTCAGCGTTACGTCAGCAGGTCATGTCAGCTCCTATATTACCCGTCAATCCGACATGGTCACCCCGTCAGTCGTCCACCTCAGCCCAGTCACGCATCACCACGTCATCCCGCCATACCTAGACCTCACCAACGACGTCATGCTGACGTCATTCATAAAAAGGCATGAAAAATTGATTTTCCATATTGCGCACAAAAGTCATATTTTTCCTTATTTTTCATTGAAAGATTTTTCTACTGCCTGCATGCCATTTTACGTCGTTTTCGCCAACCTCCAAAAATTTCAACCCTGAGCTACTGCCGCCACGGATTCACCACTGTCAGCACCCCTTCGGCTGCGTAATTGCCAGGTATTTAGCATTCCTCTGCGCAACCTGGTTTTCAGTCCTCCACTGTTAAAAATTCAAAATTAACCAGTCAATTTCCCTGTAACTGCAAAACTAAACTAAAAGTTTATCAGAGGAGTGTCCTGGCTCTAAACCTGTTCAATTCCCACACTCACTGCACCATTTTTGTTCAGACCCTTTTTCAAGCATTCCTCACCTCGCAAGGCGAACCACTGCATTATAATTCATCCTTTTCACCTCTTTCAGCAGCATTTTACCTCTATTTCACCCAATTTACCCCTTTTCTCTCTGCAAATTACTTTATCCATCAAAATTCACTGCTCAGTGTTACCTTTGTTCGAAAGTCAAGTACAATTCAACTCCAAGTGGCAACTAAACAATGGAGACCCCTGTGCCATTGAACATTGCACCCCTGAATGCCCCACATAAGAACTTAGAGTGGTTGTCCCTTGCTAACCGGGATTATGAAATGAAAGAAACGGTTGAAATAAGCAACAGATATCACATAGAAACCGTTTGTGAGCTAAAGAGGAAACACATAAGTGGTGCTGATGACATGGGTATTTGGGAGTCCAACTTGCCCATCTATTATCTTCCACAAGTGAATGTGTTCCCAGACTTCATCCATCAGTGTTGTTACACAAAAATATCGTCACCATGATTATTTGCAGTCAGTATGGGTCTATCATCACTTGTACTGTCCTCCTAAGCAAGTCTCAGACATCAGCTCTTCAAATCAAGCTTTGGAAATGAGAAAAAGACATTAAAAATCAATGTAACTCTGGTTCCGCACTTTCTCTCATGGTCACCTGCGGTCCCGCACCTTCTGTGTACAAAAGATACATACCTGCTCGCTCTGTCCCTAATGGTGTAGGTGCAGACCCCTGTGAAAGTCAAAAGGCACAAGTTTTATCTTTAAAAACTCACTTTGGGTTAATTCTAGAGGTTTCTAGAAGGAACTTTGACGTGGATTGTTCGCTCTGAGGTAGTTCACGCATCCCAAAAGATAAGGATATAATCCCTTGATGGGAGGATCTATCCCTTTGAAGGAGGGCTTTATCCCTTTGAAGGAGGACCTAGTAACCTCCCTCCATTGCACTATAAATACAGGCATTGGGCTGGTTGCTAGGGAGGTTAGAAGCTTAACATTTTTGAGGGTAAATGCTCGTGAAATCAAGACTTCCTAGTTAAGCCTAAAGAGGAGAGATCACATACCTTTTTGGTTTCATTGGGGAGTGAGTGAAACTTGTCAAAGTAGAGGAGACTTCTTGCTGGACCCTGGGAGGAGCTTGTACAGCGTCAAGGCAAGGTTGTAAAGTTCTTCTTCTTTTGAATTAATACAATCAAACTCATTTTTCTCAACAAGTATCTTATGTTATTTGTTTCATGGACTCCTTGAATTTCATGTTAAATATGTTTTATGCAATTGGCTTTTCAGGTGCTATTTAATTTGTTGGCCTTGTTTGTGTTTGCAGATTCGCGAAAAGGAGCTCATTTGGATCGAAGGAGCGAGGGAATCCACAAGCTAGCGTTGGACCTAAGGTAGGCCCTAAAAACACTTGTTTGCTATTGTTTATCAAAGCATATTTAGAGAAAGATAGTGTCTAGTTGGTTTGCTTGTCATTAGGTCTTCTTTAGATTCTAGGAAGGTCTATCTTGTCCGCAAGATCGACTTATTCCATGTGACAAAATGGCGACCATACTGGGGATTTGATTGTTTTCCTTGTTTATACTTTGACCTGAGAAACTGTATTTTTTGCTTTTGTTTTTGACTTGATGATTGTGGGATTGGGTGGATTTAGTTAATTTTGAGTTAGTTTTTATTTTTCATAGTTTTGGGAGAAGTACGCACCCTCTAAGTTAAGCACAGTGTGTACCTGTACGCGCTTTTCCGGAGGGATTTCGGCTTTGATGAGCCTCTTTCTCCATCTCCATTCCTGAATGTGATCAGAAATGTGGGTTGCCTTATCCTGACGAAAGGTAGCCAAAAGTTCAGTTCCGGCATCATAGCGGACAGGCAACTGGAAGTGATTTAAGAAGATATTGGCTAAGTCAACGAACGATGTAAAGCTGCCCCCTGGCAACTCTATGTACCATTTAGCCGCATTACCAGTCAAGGTGCGCTGAAAGAGTCTCAACCTAATCGAATCCTCGATGAGGGAGTTGGATGAGCACCACAAATGGAATGTGGTTACATGATCGCCCGGATCTTCACCACTCTTCCCTTCGAATTTTGGAATGTCCGAAGGGAGTTTGGTTGGGACCGGAGGCCAGGCCGGATTATACCTGATTGGGTCGTTTGTTAACTTTGTGAGATCTGGCAGGTTTAACGTTGCCAGAAACAAAAGCCTAGGAGGACCTAGGGGATTCCACCCAGACTGGGCGGAACTACCTAAGTTCTGGAAAGATTGTCCTGGGATTCGGGAAGCACCAAGCTGCCCGAAGTGACCAGTAGAACCAACTGAACCAAAGGGAAAGCCTCGTGGTCCAGCAAAATTCGGAGTTTGACCAACTCCTGTCGTATAACCTCCATAGCCCGCAAAGTTTCCTCCTAAAGAATGGTAAGGAGTTGATAACCCTTGATATGGGTTCCAAGCCGAAGCAAGGGGAGGAATACTTTGAAACGAACTAACCGTGGTGTACGACATATTCCCTTGTTGGCCGATAAATGGATTCCCAGTTCCTGCACTACTAACCCCAGGGTTATTCCAACCTTGGAAAGGATTGTTGCTTTGTCCTATTGAAGAAAAAGGCATGGATCCTACCGTCGGGTTGGAATGTGGTATATGACCACTTCGAAAGGAAAACCCTGGAATGAGGCCGATCCGCCCATCATGGACGTAGCCGCATTAAACGGAACCGATGGAATACCCTGTGATTGGGTGCCAAAAGAGAAGAGTCCAGTACTAAAAGCATTGGTTTGGGCATTTCCACTCGTGGACGGAATGGAGGTAGACCCAAGTAGAGATGTGCTCGCAAAAGATCCAAACAAGGAAGTGGAGGGGATGGAAATGGCTCCTCCCCCTTGCACCGATGTAGGGGTTTGCATAGTCGCAGCACTCGTAGAAGCCATGCTTCCAGTAGTGGTCATAAATGGTAAGCGCGTAGCGTAACCTGGACTTGTCGGTCTATGTGACGGAGTCCCAACGTATTGCAATACGTCTGGAAGACTAAATGTTAGAGGAGAATTTGGAACCACTAATGATTCTGAAAGTTCTTCTACCTCTACGTTATTCTCCGCTTGAAAGCGAACTCGAGAAAGGACTGGAGTGTCCCTCTCTTGCTCAAAAGTACCAGGCCTTGCTTGGCCGCTAATGTCCCCGAGAGGAGGATCAATCCCCGATGCGTCAACCGGCGTGGGACAGACCCTACCGGTAATATCCCCTCTGCGCCTTCTAGGAGAAGGCTCTAAACTAGGTGGCGAGAGACCACGAAGTCTTCGAGACCGTCTTGGAGACCGGTAAGCCACTTTGAATTTCTTGTTATGATCTAACTAAAGACTCAAAAAATTAAAAGCTAAGCCGACTAGGAGCACAGAGCACACACTATAAAGTTCCTAAAGATATAGCTAGTCAAACAACTTCCAAGTATTTCCGCTCCGGGTGATTAGGACCGGACACCAAAATACGAGAAAGTGAATCAAAGGGCCTTCCGAAGATAGTCTGGGATGATGAGGGCCCAGTCCTATCAGCGAAGGTATCAGAGGAAGTTACACTGACCTCCTAACAACAGCCTGCGCCGGTGCAAGCCCCCAAGCTTCGCAAGGGTGCCCTCCAGTAGTATTGTCGAGAGTGATGCAACGTCGACCTCAGGTGCCACGGGATTCCCCTCCGCAGCCACCTATTCAGATCCCTAGGAGAGGCAACTATGGGTACCAACTCGTCACAGTAGCCAGGTGGAACAGTCGTGAGGTAAGTTCAGACAAGTAGGAGAGGGGGTATCTCTCTTCCCTGTCTTCACAGACCCTCATGCTTAACTCCCAGATTCGGAGCTTTCCTGGTCTTCCTAACGCTATTGGATTTACTCTCGTTAATCAGACTCTTATGTTTGACGTTTTATGTGGCCTTGGAGAGTTAACTCTCTACTCGCCTAATCCAAGGCCCTAAAATCCTAAACTTGTTGGTGTAACTGACTAAAACAAAAAAGTTCTAGTGGATTTTAATTTAGCGCTTGATTTTATTAGGATGTTCTTTAAGTCACAAGGTAATGGAGATGAAACTTGTGGTGTTTTTATGGACGCAAAAGAAATTAATAAAACTTAGCTACATGCACATGCACTTTTTGTTTTCGATGAAGAGCAATTTCTATGAGGTTCAGAGGTACTTGTAATATAAACAAATTTTCTTTTTCTTTTCAGACTCCACACTCACAAAAACTAACAAAACTAAATATGCCTAAAATAGATGCAAATCTATCCTAATGCAAAAACTATATGTGGATGCAAGATTCAAAGACTACTCTAAAAACAAAGAAGGAAAGTTGCTGCTTTACCAAATTTTGTCTTGCCACTAAAATGCTTAGATAGAAGATGATTTGTTACCAATCGTTTCGTCCAAACAATAAAAACAAGTTCTAAGATAAAAACAAAGCACTTTCACTTCACAAAAAAGGAAATCAAATGAAAAGCAATTTTAAGAAAGCGAAACTCAAAAACTTTCAAAAGATTTTCTTTCAATCAAACCAAAAAGTCTTTTTCAAAGGAAAGCTCTCAAAAATACTGACACCAATGATTGATAAATAGGCAACCAAACATTTTTGTGAATTGACACCTTTCAAATGATGAAAACTCAACAAAAATAAAATGTGTTTGAATTCGCTTTTGACAATCAAAAGCAGCAATGGAAGTCCAAAAGATCAAAAGACAAGTTTCAAGAAAATGGTAACAAACAACTTTCCCGAAACGAAGGAGCAAATGGTCACAAAAATGATTTCGTTAAGCAAACAAAAGTGTCATAAAAGAAAAATGGACACAAAGATTGAACCTAATCTTCCTACTTTGTCGAAACAGAGCAATCAAGATTTTTAAACAGAAATCTTATGTGTCAAAAATCAATGACGCTTGCAATCAACGAAAACAAGACTAATACTCCTTATGACTAGAGAGAGTTCAGAACAAGATGCCCCCTGTTAAACAGAGAACTGTCACTGGAAAATGATTGCTTCAAACTGACCCAAACCACCAGACAAAGATTCAGCAAAAAGAAAATTTATAAATCTTGAAAATTATGTAATATACGCGCCTGCAATTATGTGCAGAATGCGTGTACATGCGACTGTAACTAAGGAAACCTATGTATATGCGGGTTCACTTAGTGCAACTTGCGTATATACGCTTCTGTAATCCAGAAAAAGAGCGTATCTGAAGTCTTTCAAGAAAAATAAAAAAACACAGACTGAAAAACTGGAAAAGCTTGCAGTTCAAGAACAGATCATACAGTCAGAGCCAACAAACAGAGGGGCTGAGCCTTGATTGGCTTGAAGACTACCCAAACTAGGAACAACAAGAGTGTTGTCCCAAGCGGAGTCACCAATTCTGGTTGAAGGGAAAGTACCCCTAGGGTCCTTTGGGCTAAGACTCTACCAGACTGAAAATTGCTTATTCAAAGAAACACACACACAGCCATCATTTTTACTTTTAAGCAAATTCTAACGTTAAGGGTACGTACCTAAGGTCCTACGTTCGAGAAGGCCTTTAGGGTCCAAACCCTTCTTGGAATTCCCTTCTTCTTCCTTTGACCTGCAAGACAAACAAATCAAAGAACACAACAGTACATGTACAAATACTTATGTATAAACCATCTTTATGCTATAAATTTAGTTATAAAAATCTTTAAGTAACTACTTGATAAGAATTCAAAACAAGAATCTCATAAGAATAAAGAAAGATTGTTTCGGGAACAAAGACGTGTTTCTTTATATATGAAGGCAAATAAAGTACATATAACGGAAAGATATCACCTGAACACCTTCAGCAGGCTCCAAGCAAAGCTTCCTCCCGGATTCGTTCCAGCCTCAAGCCTCCAACAAGAGCTCCTTCCAAGTCTTACTCAATGATGACATCAAGGATGAATGATCACCAATACACATGGAAACAAGGGTTTCCTATGCAAAATGGGGGAAGTGCAGAAAGAACCAAGGACTTCAGACCTGGTCTAAGAGGAAAATCTCAGCATAATAATCTTGCTCTCATTTCTCTCTCTCTTAGGCATTCCCTTTGATGTCTTTTTATACCATCTCCAAAGTAGTTTTTTAGTTAGGAGTTGGTTGGGAATAGTTGGGCCACGGGCACTAATAGGTGATCCAGCAGGTAAAACCCGCGATATCCACCCGAAAATAAGGAATTATATATTTTTTTAATCTTTTTAATACATACACGCGGGTTGGGTATACACAGACCCGTGTGTACACGCGTTTAACTCAGGGCAATGTCGCGTATAGGGAATAAAACACTGTTTTTTAAATTTTTGGACCAGGTCTGGAAGGAGGGGTTGCCCTAGGCCATGAGTGCAGGATCACAAACCATAAGAGTGAGATTTGGAGCTATAACAGATGCCCCCTAATGTATGAGGTCAGAAGGGGAACATGATGGCCGAAATATATTATGTAAGTACATCGAAAGGAACTCTGTCGAAAAACCGAGGAGGACTGCACCAGAATTCATCCTGCCAAGCCACCGAAAGGAGATCAGAAAGAAACACTGTCTGAGGCGGGCATACCCATGCTCAGAAAAAGTAAAGCATGTCCGCAGATCAAGTACAAGCGGATCCACTAAGTATACAAGTATAAAATGACTGGAAGATACATAATGGATCATCTGATCATAATGAGTAAGTACATGTCTGAATATCACATATAAAACTATCAATGATGCTGAAAGATGCAACGGATCGCTGATATCAAAGACTGGTCCCAAAAGGTACCAACTGAACATGATGGAATAGGATGGTACTACACTGCAAACTCAGGTGCCAGCATATAGAATGTCGCCATGACTGACTGCAACATATAAGGTGGAGTGGTATCAACTAGCAGCAACAGGAGCAACTGTCAAGTGAACCAATGAATGCTGATACAACCTGAGGTCTTCACCGACCGCCGTGGTACATTTCTACACCATGGGAATAAATGATCTGAAGTCGACCATGTGAGAAATCGTTTGATTACCGGTCATTGATGTATACCATTAACAAACGCGAGACTACTCACCGATAATGATAATGAGCGTCAAGGTGCCCAGTACAATCTAATAAGTGTGAATAGATGAGCTGAAGTCGAACACCTGTAAGAATCTATCAATCAGGAGACAATGATGGTTTCCCACTGTCGATAGCGAAGGATCTGCCACTAATGACTGCAAACCCCAAGGTACTGCCAAATGGACTCTAGATCTTTGCCCCAGAGCAATGAGTCGAAGTCGATAGGGAAAGATCCGCTAGAAGGAAGGCATTAAGGCATCCTCCATCAATCTAGCGCGAGTGTAACCCGTAGGCCAATAATGTGGAAGGAATCGGATGAAAAAGATGTAGTAACCCTGTCGAAGTACGTTTCCGGCATACACAAGATGTAGCTAGCGCACAGTAGAAACCCTCTGAACCAACCAATAATGAAAGCTGACACAGAGGAGAGGTATCCACCAATAGGGTCAAATGGAAACCAAGGTACTGCACGAATCCCAATGTGTGATAATGTATGCTGACGTTGAACACAAGGGAAACCACTCAGTCAAAGACCCATGATACTGATCGATGCTGAGCACAAGGTGACCTATCAATAATGAAAATAGGGCCAGGGTGCGGCTCTAGGCCCATCCTCAGAGCAAGGTGTCGTCGTCGATAAGGACAAGACCCGCCAGCAAGAAGTCAATGGGGACCTTCTCAAACCGGCACGAGTAAAGGACCAATATAACTGATGTGATGATAGACATGACACTAACAACCAGGGATGGCCGACTGAAAAATGAGTCAAGAGACACCACAGAAAGGCCGACTCAGGCTAACTTCCCTTGAACAAAAGCACGACTCAATGTGACTATGTGGCAGCATATGATGAATCTGTATAAGTTCGTCATGCAGGAGGCACGAACGAACCCTCCATATGATTGGAAGAGATAACCAATCGGGGGAGAACTGACTCGATAACAAGGTTATGGCATACCTAAGTCAAACTAAATCCCACCCATGCGGAGGAGACTTTGCTTTCAGTGCTTTGTTCAAGGGCGACATGACTGACTCTAGCTACCAACAATAAATGGAAATAATGTCCCTGTTCCCGCTCTTTTTGGAATATTTGATTCTTTTTGTCTTTTTCTGATAAGCTGGAAAAAGAATAAAAGAATGCTATGGTACAGTGGAAAGAACGAGTGTCAGTGAAACAGATGATCTAGTTCCTGGGAAAGGAACGTTCCTATGCTCAATGCAGGGAGGTGAAAACTGGTCAGTGACACTCAGAGGTATGTTCCTTCCACGGATCTGGGTATGTCAAGCTGCAGAAGTCAAAGGTATGCAAGGTTGATTTTGCAGACGTCATCGTCAAAAGTTGGCTTAAACATGAGCCCAAGTGAAGCCGGCTATAGGCCAAAAGGTGCAAATGGTCAACATGCAATGCAGAAGTACAACTCGACACACATAGGAGCCTCTAAGGTATAAGGCCAGAACGAAGCGAAGAAGCAAAGAGGAATGAGTCTTCAACGCATAAGTCATGGTGGGACTACAGAGGACTCCCGAGCCTACTCAAAACGAAGCAGCATGGGCAACAAATGTTAGCGAGGTGCTAACTAGGATGCCCATGTAAAAGGATGGCTCTACCATCATGTCACGATTTAAAGAATCGGCGAGTGAAAATGGCTTACGAACCATAACATGATGGGGTCGACCCTACGGCAGATGTATCGGTCAAATGGAGGCTAGTATGCATAATGCAACGGAAAAATTGTGTCCCTAAACTATATGCCAGTGAGAACACGATACCTGCCATGACGGGTCAGCAGTCATGGAACCATCTTGAACCGTCGAAAAATGTCCTGAATGTCCTGAAAAAAAACCCAATCTCGACATTCCAAGCTCCCAAGTTAAAAGTGACATGAAACCAAACAAAATAAAATTTTGAAAAAATTTTGCATTTTCAAAACTTATAAAAAGAAATTTTGGACTTACCATTTTCACCGTTTGACTTGGAGAGCAAAAATTGTGGAGCAAAAGGAGCAAACTTCCCTGTGACTTATTCAACCGTTCAAACTTGCCGAAAACTTCCAGGTAAGCACTAAACTTGTCTTGCAATTAATTATGATAGTTTTTAGGAAGTTTAATTGATGTTTCACCGTTAGATTTTTGCAAAAAATTTCTCTGCGGCGTACACGCGGGTTGGCTGTATAGAACTCGCGTATACGACGGCCCTACACACGACTGTATACAAGGGAACCCGCGTGTGCGCAGCAAACTAATTTTATACACAAAACTAACGGATGAAAATGATTTTTTTCTTCCAGGATGACTCTCACATGGCGTGAAAGAGAGCACTCAGCTGTAGATAATGAAGTTATGAACAATGATGAGGCATTAGATGCCCTACGGGGATGCGGGTTGCTAAAATTCTTCAAATTGCCAAACATGAAATCCAACACGCATTTTCTCGAGAGACTCATTGATTATTGGGATGTCGATGAGGAAGCATTCATCATTGATCAGATGCCACTCAGGGTAGAAGTGGAAGATATATATTTTATCACGGGCCTTTCCCGAAGGGGAGAGGTAGTGCACTCCCGGGGCAGGACACGGAATAGCCTCAGTGTGGATGACTATGTACAGATTTACTGCCCGGGGCATCGGAAGGTCGGGAGCCAGATCTCTATCCCACATGTGGCGAGTTTTTCACTCAGGATAATCTTGTTCACCATAGGTCGAGTGAACGGATCATCCTCACTACATCAGGCGTCACGGGTAAACATGAGCGTGGCAGTGGACTGTCTCACTACAGTGTTTGACTGGTGCACTCCTCTCCTTGCCAACATGAAGGAACAACTCACTTCTATCAGGAGGGGACAGACCAAGAACTTTGGGTTCGGAACCATCTTATGTACATTCTTCTTCGAGAAGGTTCCTGCACTCCGCCCCAGGGTAGCAGTTTCCATCAGTAGTCCACGTGATCCACGCATGGGCTGGTGGGCTGACTTGATGAAACGTCTGGGGGGTGGGGAAGTCCCTAGGAATGCATTCGACGATGATTTCTTTACCTGGTGGGAGCAGCAAATCATTGCCATAGATGATTACCCCTATGCCAGACTGGATTTCCGAGGAGATCCTGATCTAGTGTTACCACCGGATGCAGCATGGGGCGAGATTGGTAAGATTTTTGATTTTTATGATTTTATGATTTTTTGGATTTTTCAAATATAATGATAAATTTTGAAAAATATTTTTTGATGAGATTCAAATGACTAATTTGATGATCATGTTCCAGACATTGGGCCCGTACGACCAGATGGATTCCCGCGGCATGGACGACGTGGCCGAGGAGCCGAAGAGGCGGCTGCGGATGTGGAAAGGACCCTCAACAACATCCAGCGACACTTAGCAAGACTGAGCTGCCAAGTACCGATGGCCGAGATAGAGGATCTTCCTCTGGATATGCAGCGTCATGTGGTTGGGATGCCACGTGACTGGGTTCGCGTCTTTCGGCGCGTGGCCAATGCTATAGTTACATATTTAGCTGCTCATCCAGAGCCGAGGCGTTAGATATGCCTGACATGATTATGGGCATTTGAGTCCCAATTTTGTATATTTTTGGACACACATATGTACACTCGAGACGCTTTGTGACATATATATATATACAGTTTGACTTTTTGATGCATGATTTTATGATGATGAATGATTGATATGCCAGTCTAATGCTTGATTAGCGATAGAATCAGCTAACCAATTTTGAGATCTTGGAATGTGCAAATAATTAATGTAAACAAATGATCTTTGCAACAACCTCACCCTTAAATATTGGCGATATAATAATGGATCTCTAACCCGATAAATGTTGTTTAACTGAGACACTATCAATTGAGAATCAAGATATACTACCAACGAGTCGATCCCATAAGAGATTGCCTCGGATAATAAATTGATAACAGCTGTATACTCGGCCATATTGTTTGAAGCAGGACCGATACACACGCCTCTTGATATCATCAACTGACCAGTTGGGTAATAAAGTACCCAAGCTGCGGAAGCAAGATTCCGAGCGTGGCGACTAGCACCATCGGCGAATCCAAAATAAACCAAATCATCCATCAACACCTGCCAAAGGAGACCAGAAAGTGCTGATATCAGAAAACGCTCGATAATATATGTACAAATATACATAAAATACAAAGAAGTCATTTCCTGGTAAAACTAAGCAAAATACTTCTTTAAATAGAGCCCATTTCGGGGCTCCTCCAGCTTGTTTCCTTCGAAATCAATTAACTCATACGATCCTTTTTCTAAGACTCGTTTGATAATGAAAGGACCGTACCACATAGGCTTGGATTTGCCTACCCCCAAGGCATCCTTATCTTGGTCATAGACCAAGACAAGGTCACCTTCAGTAAAGACACGAGGACGGACAGACTTATCATACTGAGTTTTGACCCTTTTCTTATGGGCCTCATTCATCGTGGCGGCATCTCGACGCTGCTCATCGAGATGTTCCAGGTGAACTAGGCGCTCCTCGAGACTCGAAGTCTCAGGAAGAAGCTCAACAGCCAATTTCAGAGATGGAATTTCACATTCGACTGGAAAGATAGATTCCATCCCGTAAACCAACTGAAAAGGAGTAAAACCAGTAGCCGTTTTGACGGAGGTTCGGTATGCCCAAAGAGCCGAATACAACATAATGTGCCAATTGGACCGATTTTTATCGATTGTCCGTTGGAGTATCGTCTTAAGAGTTTTATTGACCGCCTCGACCTGTCCATTGGCCTGAGGATAGTAAGGGGACGAATGCTCCTGGCAGAATCCTAATTTAAGAGCCAATTCGGACATTAGCTGATTTTGGAAATGACTGCCATGGTCAGTGAAAATCTCCCTTGGGATACCGAATCTTGAGATAACCTGATTGAAAAGAAACAAAGCTGTCGTGTCACTGTCATTCTTATAAGTAGGCATGGCCTCAGCCCACTTCGTGAAGTAGTCTAAAACCACGATAATGTACTTGTGATTCGCTATTGAAGGCAGATTACAAGTCGTAAAATCAATACCCCACTTAGTGAAGGGACCGACGGTGACAATGGGAAAAAGGGGAGCTGGATGTGCGCACATCTTGCGAGTAAAAATTTGACACGGGTGACAGCGTTTTACCGCTTCCACACAGTCCTTAAGGAGTGAAGGCCAAAAATAGTCGGCACGTAAGATGCGCTGGGCTGTAGCAAGCCCTGATAGATGACCACCACAAGCTCCACTATGGCAGTCATTAAGAACAGACTCTGCTTCCTCTAAGGTTAAACAACGTCGAAGAATTGAATCAACCCCTCGACGGTATAATGTGTCACCAATGATAACATAGTTTTTAGCCAGGTGACGTAATTTGCGACGTTCATCCTTGGAGAAAGTAGAGGGAAACTTCGAAGTCTGGAGATAAACGATGATATCTCCATACCAAGGGTCTTGTGAAGAGATGAGGAATATATGTTCGTCGGGTAAACTTTCCTCATAAACAATATCCTCTCCACAAGGAAGCTCAGAAATTAGCTCCGCGAAGACCATAGATTTCTTAGAGTTGGCTGACAAGAACTCGAGGTTGAATTCTTGTAAAATGACTATCCATCTATTATATTTGCTCCCAATCACTCGCCTACTGAGGAAAAATTGGAATGGATTGACCGCCGCTAAGACAAAAGTTTTGCGTAGCAAAATATAATGACGGAGCCTCTGGACAGCATGGACAGCTGCCAAGGCCAACTTCTCAACCGAAGAATAGCGGATTTCAGGGCCTATTAAGCCTCGGCTCAGATAATAAATCACGTGCTCGACAAGAGCATCGTCCTCCTGAACTAGAACCATACCAATGGTAGATTCTGCTGCAGCGAGATATAAAAGGAAGTCTCTACCATAATCCGTTGGACTCAAAAGCGGGGCAGAGACTAATGCCTTTTTCAAAGAATCAAACGACCGCTGCGCAAAGTCGTCCCACACAAATGGGACTCCTTTTCGTAGCAAATGCATGAACCCTTTAGTGATCTCGGCGTAGTTTGCTATAAACCGTCTTAAGAAATTAGCCTTCCCTTGAAGACTTTGAAGTTGACGAATTGAGGACGGGGGAGGCAACTGAACTATTGCCTCAACCTTGAAGGGATCAACCCGAATCCCTTCATTGGACACAATAAACCCTAACAGCCGACCGGATGTAACCGCGAAAATGCATTTATTGGGATTCAACCGTATTTTATAGAAACGACATCACTTAAAGACTAATCGAAGGTGACTCAGATGATCAATTCTCTTTCGAGAGCGAGTAGCGAGATCATCTAAGTATGCCTCGATGACATGTTTGATGTCGTGGAAAGCGTATGACATGGCCCGCTGAAAAGTGGCTCCAGCATTTTTAAGACCAAAAGGCATCTTTCGATATGAAAAGGTACCCCAGGGACATATGAAGGCTGTCTTATTGTTATAGACATTTTTGTGCCTTACAGCATGAAGCATGAAATGTCAATAATCTAAGGGATCCAAAGTCCCCAAACATGTTGTTCCTACCCCTAGAGGAACAAGGTCAGTAAACCACAGCACTGAATATCAGTTCTCCACCTGAAAACACTCAAAAACAAGCTAATTCTGGATCATGTCAACTGCTCCACTGAGCATCTGCGCTGAATGTCAACTGCTCCACTCGGTACCTGCGCTGAATGTCAACTGCAATGAAGGCTACCTGCGCTGGGCGAGTTTGGCCAAGTGGCACAGTCATTCCTCAAGGTGTCAATGCCCAGGAAGCTTCCAAAATGACACTTGGATCAGAGAATTCGCCTAGTGATGAGTAAGAGGGTCTAGATCTCCAAGTGGAAGCAAGAACCTCCAAGTGGACTCAAGAACTGAAGAATAACTGAAGTGGGAGAGGACACTAGTCAGCTCCATGCCAAGCTCAAGCTGACTCATCCTTTCTCCAAAACTCCTATATATAGAGCTCTCTCATGAGGTCTAAGGAGGCTGGAATCTTGTGACTGTAAGGAAGTGTTGTTGTGACCGGAATTCTCAATTCCTCCTCCTCCTAAATCAAACAATGACTCTCATGTCAGTGATGGCGTGATTGGCAAACACAAAATTTCTAGTCAAAATGCAAATGAGGAACTTCTTGCCTTGGAAGTAAATGCCATGTCGACCGACAAAGGAAAACGACTGAAGCAACCAGGGGGCAAGAAGAAAAAAGGGAGGAAAAGGAAACCCCCTGCAAGGTGTCATATATGCGATGAGGATCATTGGACGAAAGATTTTCCACATATAGCTGAAGTTAAGAAACTCTTTAAGAGTCCAAAAACCCTAGCAGTATTGACTGATCCATTTCCCAATCCAGGTCAAAATCTGGTTGCTAATCAAAATGCTTCCCGATCCCAAGTGCTTATGTTGTCTGTATCAAAGCAGCAAAATGATTCTTTTACGAGGAATAAGGATTACAGGAATCCAAAGCTGTCGAACAACAAGGCTAATGAACAACCTAGTAGTTCGACAACAACTTTGACCGAAGTTGTGCCACCCATCGTCCCTGAGCCAATGATAAAGTCGCAAAAGGGAGCAGTACACAAATCGACATTTAATCCTTGTGCGAGAATAGCACAGATAGAGGACCTGGCCCAATCGCCGTCCGTTATGTCGACACTTGAGGTACCGCAAAATTGCCCCTCCCAAGAGCAAGCTTTATTATCAGCAATAGGTGGGATTGGCCCAATGGATTCCAATCTTGTGGCCTTTGATCATAAAGGATATGACCCTCAGTTACCAGCTCAACTAGCTTTCCTTATTCAAGTGAAAGCCCTCAACAAAACTGTTCATCGAACAATTATTGATGAGGGGGCATCTACATGTATTATGTCGATGAGTTGCTGGAAAACTTTAGGATCTCCAACCTTGTCACAGTCTCCGACGACGTTAAAAGCATTTGACGGAAGGACATATACCCCATATGGTATCCTAAATAACTTGAAAGTTGAACTAGAAGGGAAAACGGTAGAAATAGATGTTGAAGTCATAGATGGGAATCTTGATTACAACATCCTACTAGGAAGACCATGGATATATGCCATGGCAGCTGTTGTATCGACCTATTTCAGAAAGATTGCATTTCCCTTGCGAGGAGGGATTACAATCGTCGATCAGCAAAACTTTCTCCCCAATGGTTCTCAAGTTACTGGAAGCATTCCCATGATCCATGGAAGTAATCATTCACTCCAAAATATCGGAGTATGTCTCCTAAAAGACCCTACCTTAATGGGTACTTTTTCCCTACCGCCTCCGATTAATCTAGCGGAAGTGGCCACAGTGGAATATAAAACCTTCTATATCTAATGGATTTGGGTTCTGAGGACGGTTCTTATCTCGTGTCAACCTCGTTAAAAAATGAAACAAGGAGTCATGAGGATAGTTCTTTTACTATGTCAACCTCATTAAAAAATGAAACAAATCCCCTTTTCAAATCTCAAATGTAAACCTTCATTCCAACCACCAAGTTGAATGCAATGAAGCTTGGGGGGCATGCACCTCGATTTGCATTATTATGATGGGGGCATGCAGACTTATCATCGAGCAGTTTTACCACGGAATTTATGCTCGTTAAAAAATAGAAAAGCGAGATTCGAGCAGTTTTAGCACATAGTTCATGCTCGTTAAAAAATAAACATAAGATTGAGCACTGTTTTGGCACATTCAAGCTCGTTAAAAAATGAACCTATCCCGGTAAATAACCACTGTGATCGTAAATTTATCAGCCATAAAAAGCCTTGGTCGTGTTTTGCACCTGCCACCTCCACCGTCATTTGGCCAATCGTTCACCTCCATATGATTGTTTACCCATTTTGAGGAACAACTGCGAAGAGTGATTTCACCTAGCCATCCTTGTGACACTGCCGTGATTGGAAAATTCCAAACTGTACCTGGAATCTGCTGCTATCCCTGTTTATCACTCGTTCCTCAAAAGACGTGTCTTCTTTGAGCTCTTTTCATCTGACTCGTAAAATATGAAAAGTTTTCTGAGTTTTGGCCTTCCAGCTCGTTAAAGTGACCGGAAGAGCTATCCCTCCTCTAGATTTTAATCTTTTTGGACCTGAGGGATTATTGCACAAAAAGGTCGAGCGCTTGTTTTATTCGGCTCGTTAAAGTTATCGAAAACTCATCCCTTCTGTATTGTTTTATACTTTTTCGGACTTAAGGGATTAGATGACGAAAAAGGAATTTTGGAGTTAACTTTCTGTACCCTTTCAGACTCTCTAAAAATGAAAAGGACCGAGTTTTCTTTGTCGTTAGACTCGTTAAAATGATTAAATAGCGACAAACTTGTCTTTAGACGAGAACGAGTTTCCCTATCGCTAGGCTCGTTAAAACATAGCGATGGGCTTGCCCGAAGGGCAGGTTATAGAACAAGCATATGTTATCCTCCTCAAGCTTGACAAAAATAAAGAGGTACTGGTCAGAAATGACTAGGGAAAAATTGGGAGAACCTCAAAGCTTTAATGGTAGCAAGTCACTCTTGAACATGACACTTTTCTTCCGTATCACATCGGGTTGGGTTGTTTCATTCACCGGTCTCATCACCATGGTCTCGCCAAACCATCCACATTTGGGGTAATGCTACCGATCCATCGCATCAGTGTCGTTATATGTTCAAGAGATATTGTTCAGAAAGAGTCAACCGTGTCCCATCCACTACCATACATTATCCTTCATCCACCCATGATCGCCACCCTAAGTCATATGTCACAGATTGTTTTCACCTCCATTAAAATCATTAGCTCCGTTCCGTGTCACTGATGTGGGATTCATTAAGGCCCTCCTTTGACGGATCGCTTCTTGTCGACTTCAGCTCATTATCCAAGAAGTTGATCTAGGAACACCCCCCTCAGTACTTTGAAGCTTGCATGCCTCAATGGCAAGTTTCTCACTTCCGGCGACAGGTATACATCAATGAACTTCGACCAGAAGATTTTGCGTGGTGTTCGACGCCGAGTCCTTTATTCACACCACGTGAATTGTACTGCAGTACCTTGAGGGTCATTATCATTATCGGTGATTCCTCTCGCGCTTGTTAACGGTTTACATCATTGACCGGTAATCAAGCGATGTCTTTCCATGTTCGACTTCAGCGCAATTCTCGCATGGATCGACATGTACTTAGAGTGAAGATCGAACGAGTTTGAAGACCCCGGATCTAGTTTCATCGATCCGGGCTGCGATATATATTCAGGAAACATAAAGACATTTGACATGTACATCATTGCAGCAGATGATCATCCTACTCAAAGGATGATAATTTCAGCAGAGAATTATTAGTCTACCATCAGACGGTCGTCTGTTCTATGTACCAAAATGCATTTATAAAGCTGAGCATGGGAATGCCCGCCTCAGCTAGATCATGAAAGCAGAATGAAAAAATAATGCATTGTATTTTATTTTATTACAGGTCACCTCTCAGCGATTGAATGAACTTCGGATCCTCCTGATAAAGCATTTCACCTGATAAACGACCTCATACTTTAGGGGGCAACTGTTATAGACATTTTTGTGCCTTACAGCATGAAGCATGAAATGTCAATAATCTAAGGGATCCAAAGTCCCCAAACATGTTGTTCCTACCCCTAGAGGAACAAGGTCAGCAAACCACAGCACTGAATATCAGTTCTCCACCTGAAAACACTCAAAAACAAGCTAATTCTAGATCATGTCAACTGCTCCACTGAGCATCTGCGCTGAATGTCAACTGCTCCACTCGGTACCTGCGCTGAATGTCAACTGCAATGAAGGCTACCTGTGCTGGGAGAGTTTGGCCAAGTGGCACAGTCATTCCTCAAGGTTTCAATGCCCAGGAAGCTTCCAAAATGACACTTGTATCAGAGAATTCGCCTAGTGATGAGTAAGAGGGTCTAGATCTCCAAGTGGAAGCAAGAACCTCCAAGTGGACTCAACAACTGAAGAATAACTGAAGTGGGAGAGGACACAAGTCAGCTCCATGCCAAGCTCAAGCTGACTCATCCTTTCTCCAAAACTCCTATATATAGAGCTCTCTCATGAGGTCTAAGGAGGCTGGAATCTTGTGACTGTAAGGAAGTACTGTTGGTTTGAGTATAGAACTATTGGGTGATTTGCTTGAAGGAGGTGAAGAGGAGATTTCTTTCTGCTGGGAGGTGATGCTGGATTGGGCCTTTTATGGTTGTATCACTTCCTGAACCTTACTTCTTCCATTAATAAAGCATTTGAGGTTCTTCTATATACATGTGTTTCAATGGTGTGTTGCTATACTTGTGTATTTGATTTATTCTAATCCTTGAATCAATTATGAATGTATGCTTCTTGTAGTTTCCCTTTCTTGTTATTTTGTAGGATCTTGGTGTAACTGGGCCAGTAAAAGAGCAAGGAGCTGGGAGCAAGCAGCAAAGAGAGAAGATTGGATCAATCATTAGCGGAAGACATCGGTTAGTGGATCTCTTCCTCCTCTCTCTTACATCTCATAAAGAAGTAATCTCGAATAGCTTTGCTTTGATTGTTGTTGAGGTACTATCACCCTTAGAGTGGGATAGGGTCATTCCGTATTGGATACTTTTCCCAACAACACTTATGTTGGTCTTCAGGACGGATAGAGATTTGATTATAACCCGAAAAACCATCCATGAAGGAAAAAATTTCATTACCCGCACACTCGTCGATAATCTGATCAATGAATGGCATTGGGTAATTGTCTTTCGGACAAGCCTTGTTTAAGTCCCTAAAATCAATGCATACTCAAATTGTTCCTTGCTTTTTGTCCACAGGGACTGGATTAGAAACCCAATCCGTAAGAGGAACAAGGTATATAAAACCCGCCCTTAGCAGCTTCTCAACCTCAACTTTGATAGCTGCTGCTTTCCTAGGGTTAACCGGCCGAAGCCTTTGACGAATCAGTTTTGCGTTTTCGTACGTCTTGATCTCATGTTGGACTATAGAAGGATCAATGTCGGGCATTTCCTCATAAGACCAAGCAAATACATCACAATATTCCTTGAATAGGTCGGTGTAAATTTGAATTTCTTCAGGGGAACACTCAATTCCGATGAAGATATTCTCGATGATGTTAGGATCCTTAGAGACGTTTATAGGTATCATTTTTGAAATTACCGACATATTACCTTCGGCACGTGTGTGTGTTGGAGCCAAATGGTTCGACACCGTACAAACATCACTACCAACGAGCTCGGAGAATCTAGATTCTACTTCCTGCAATGGAGGAAGAAAATATGAACGATGGTGTAAGTCTTCCCAAGGTCGATCTATACCCATCATTACTTCGAGGATTGCTTCTTCAAAAGGTAGAACCAAATCTAAGCAGTCCAAGGCAGAGTTAGAATCAAAGCTCCAAGCGGGGGCCACATGACCATCTAACTCCTCTTCGGAAAAAGGAGTAGAATGGTTATCTGCAGAGTCTACGATGGACTGATATCTAAGCTCAGCTGCAGATATAGGAAACGCCATTCCATTAACTTGTCCTTCAACTAATGTGGTCGTAGGTGAAGGCAAGGTCCATGGGTCGGAAAAATAATGAGTTCGAAAGAACTCTTCTCGAGGAGACTCCTTGGATGATGAAATAGCATTGATTCTTGCAAAAGGAGAGGGAAGATCAAACGTACCCATCAATGAGGAATACATCCCTACTCCTAAACTCTCAGTCGGCGGGCGAGGGTTATCCACCAAAGGAACAGTAGAGTCGGAGCTTGCTTGAGGATCGATTGGGGAATAGTCCAATTGATCAACCTTAACGATTTTCCCCTCATGAGGAAAGCAAATGACACGAAACAGAGTCGACACGACGGCTTCCATCTCGTACACCCAGTTCCTTCCTAATAGGAGATTATAGTCTAGGTTAGCATCTAGGACTTCAACTTCGATATTAACGACCTTCCCTCCAACACATATAGGAAAGGCCGGGATAATCCCATGCGGCTTGTGAGAATGGCCATCAAATGCAGTTAAGATGGTTGGTGAAGGAACAGCCGAAGGTGAACCAATAGCCTTCCAACATGACATGGACATGACACATGTGGAAGCTCCTTCATCTATAACGGTGCGAAAAATATTGATTTTCCGGTATGTAGACTTTATCTGAAAAGCCATGTGATGAGGGAGTCTCTTTTTGACATTTGACATGTCAAAAGAGAGCACTAAAGAGTTAGCTGGATCGACTGCTCCAATGGTGGAGAGTAAATCACTTCTCTGAGACGGACACGACTGGAGAACCTCCAAAGCGGACATAGCACACGGGCTTTGAGCCAAATCCTCCACAATGGAGTAATTTTGGGCGGCCCTAGCATTAGGATTAATCGTCGCGCGTTTGGCGGAACCTTTCGGTATCCTAGGTATAGTCTCAACAGGAGGTCGCTCAATATGAAGGTCACTACCTCCGGGAACAGTTTTATCCTTAGATGTTTCAGCTTCACCATAATCACGTGACTGAGTAGTCACATGGACGTTTGAACCCATCATAAAAACATTTGATGCTTTTTCCCCTTCCTGGTTGCCCCCTGAGTAGGTCCCAGGATTCGAATTCGCGCCAGCAAGAAGTTGCTGCCCTTGGGGAAACGGGTTAGTTAACACAGCTTGCGAACTAGAAGTCCCTTGCTGTCCTAACAAGCGCTGAGCGTCTTCAATTCTAGGGCAGAGATGAGTTAGATGGTCCCCGCTGCATAACTTACAAGGGAACTTAACTTTCTTTCTCGAATCACCTTTACCACCACCAGCGTTGTTGCCGGATTTATTTGCATCGGGCTTCCCATCCAAATTCTTCTTCTTACCACGTCCTTTCTTTTTCCCGTTGGAATTTTGATTTCCTTTGGGGTTATCAGATTGGACGGCGTTAATGGAAGAGTTTTGGGAATCGGGAGGATTAGACAATGTGACTTGGTTGTTAGAAGCAGTTTGCAAAGACAACTGCTGCAATTGATTCAACAAGTTCATTGTAGATGTGTCTACAGACCCAACGATACCGTCCGCATGCGGACCTGGCTTCGGCTTAGCTAAATCAACCTTCGATCCAGGAGCATCTGGCAAGTACTTTTGGAGGATCCCAGACTGAGAGTAAATCAGTTCTAACTGCTGGGCCCTGAAAATGGCTTGCTCCTCAGAATAGACCCCAGACATGGAGACATCCTTGGAGATCTCAGGTTGCAAAGACTTCAAAAACCACTCTAGATGGTACTCCAGAGGGATTTCGGCTTTGATGAGCCTCTTTCTCCATCTCGATTCCTGAATGTGATCAAAAATGTGGGTTGCCTTATCCTGACGAAAGGTAGCCAGAAGTTCAGTTCCGGCATCATAGCGGACAGGCAACTGGAAGTGATTTAAGAAGATATTGGCTAAGTCAGCGAACGATGTAAAGCTGCCCCCTGGCAACTCTATGTACCATTTAGCCGCATTACCAGTCGAGGTGCACTGAAAGAGTCTCAACCTAATCGAATCCTCGATGAGGGAGTTGGATGAGCACCACAAATGGAATGTGGTTACATGATCGCCCGGATCTTCACCACTCTTCCCTTCGAATTTTGGAATGTCCGAAGGGAGTTTGGTTGGGACCGGAGGCCAGGCCGAATTATACCTGATTGGGTCATTTGTTAACTTTGTGAGATCTGTCAGGTTTAACGTTGCCAGAAACGGAAGCCTAGGAGGACCTAGGGGATTCCACCCAGACTGGGCGGAACTACCTAAGTTCTGAAAAGATTGTCCTGGGATTCGGGAGGCACCAGGCTGCCCGAAGTGACCAGTAGAACTAGCTGAACCAAAGGGAAAGCCTTGTGGTCCAGCAAAATTCAGAGTTTGACCAACTCCTGCCGTATAACCTCCATAACCCGCAAAGTTTCCTCCTAAAGAATGGTAAGGAGTTGATAACCCCTGATATGGGTTCCAAGCCGAAGCAAGGGGAGGAATACTTTGAAACGAACTAATCGTGGTGTATGGCCTATTCCCTTGTTGGCCGATAAATGGATTGCCAGTTCTTGCACTACTAACCCCAGGGTTATTCCAACCTTGGAAAGGATTGCTGCTTTGTCCTATTGAAGAAAAAGGCATGGATCCTACCGTCGGGTTGGAATGTGGTATATGACCACTTCTGAAAGGAAAACCCTAGAATGAGGCTGATCTGCCCATCATGGACGTAGCCGCACTAAACGGAACCGATGGAATACCCTGTGATTGGGTGCCAAAAGAGAAGAGTCCAGTACTAAAAGCACTGGTTTGGGCATTTCCACTCGTGGACGGAATGGAGGTAGACCCAAGTAGAGATGTGCTCGCAAAAGATCCAAACAGGAAGTGGAGGGGATGGAAATGGCTCCTCCCCCTTGCACCGATGTAGGGGTTTGCATAGTCACAGCACTCGTAGAAGCCATGCTTCCAGTAGTGGTCATAAATGGTAAGCGCGTAGCGTAACCTGGACTTGCCGGTCTATGTGACGGAGTCCCAACGTATTGCAATACGTCTGGATGACTAAATGGTAGAGGAGAATTTGGAACCACTAATGATTCTGAAAGTTCTTCTACCTCTACGTTATTCTCCGCTTGAAAGCGAACTCGAGAAAGGACTGGAGTGTCCCTCTCTTGCTCAGAAGTACCAGGCCTTGCTTGGCCGCTAATGTCCCCGAGAGGAGGATCAATCCCCGATGCGTCAACCGGCGTGCGACGGACCCTACCGGTAATATCGCCTCTGCGCCTTCTAGGAGAAGGCTCTAAACTAGGTGGCGAGAGACCACGAAGTCTTCGAGACCGTCTTGGAGACCGGCCAGCCACTTTGAATTTCTTGTTATGATCTAACTAAAGACTCAAAAAATTAAAAGCTAAGCCGACTAGGAGCACAGAGCACACACTATAAAGTTCCTAAAGATACAGCCAGTCAAACAACTTCCAAGTATTTCCGCTCCGGGTGATTAGGACCGGACACCAAAATACGAGAAAGTGAATCAAAGGGCCTTCCGAAGATAGTCTGGGATGATGAGGGCCCAGTCCTATCAGCGAAGGTATTAGAGGAAGTTACGCTGACCTCCTAACTGCGCCGGTGCAAGCCCCCAAGCTTCGCAAGGGTGCCCTCCAGTAGTACTGTCAAGAGTGATGCAACGTCGACCTCAGGTGCCACGGGATTCCCCTCCGCAGCCACCTATGCAGATCCCTAGGAGAGGCAACTATGGGTACCAACTCGTCGCAGAAGCCAGGCGGAACAGTCGTGAGGTAAGTTCGGACAAGTAGGAGAGGGGGTATCTCTCTTCCCTGTCTTCACAAACCCTCATGCTTAACTCCCAGATCCGGAGCTTTCCTGGTCTTCCTAACGCTATTGTATTTACTCTCGTTAATCAGACTCTTATGTTTGACGTTTTATGTGGCCTTGGAGAGTTAACTCTCCACTCGCCTAATCCAAGGCCCTAAAATCCTAAACTTGTTGGTGTAACTGACTAAAACAAAAAAGTTCTAGTGGATTTTAATTTAGCGCTTGATTTTATTAGGCTGTTCTTTAAGTCACAAGGTAATGGAGATGAAACTTGTGGTGTTTTTATGGACGCAAAAGAAATTAATAAAACTTAGCTACATGCACATGCACTTTTTGTTTTCGATGAAGAGCAATTTCTATGAGGTTCAGAGGTACTTGTAATATAAACAAATTTTCTTTTTCTTTTCAGACTCCACACTCACAAAAACTAACAAAACTAAATATTCCTAAAAGAGATGCAAATCTATCCTAATGCAAAAACTATATGTGGATGCAAGATTCAAAGACTACTCTAAAAACAAAGAAGGAAAGTTGCTGATTTACCAAATTTTGTCTTGCCACTAAAATACTTAGATAGAAGATGATTTGTTACCAATCATTTCGTCCAAACAATAAAAACAAGTTCTAAGATAAAAACAAAGCACTTTCACTTCGCAAAAAAGGAAAATGAAAAGCAAGTTTAAGAAAGCGAAACTCAAAAACTTTCAAAAGATTTTCTTTCAATCAAACCAAAAAGTCTTTTTCAAAGGAAATCTCTCAAAAATACTGACACCAATGACTGATAAATAGGTAACCAAACACTTTTGTGAATTGACACCTTTCAAATGATGAAAACTCAACAAAAATAAAATGTGTTTGAATTCTCTTTTGACAATCAAAAGCAACAATGAAAGTCCAAAAGATCAAAAGACAAGTTTCAAGAAAATGGTAACAAACAACTTTCCCGAAACGAAGGAGCAAATGGTCACAAAAATGATTTCGTTAAGCAAACAAAAGTGTCATGAAAGCAAAATGGACACAAAGATTGAACCTAATATTCCTACTCTGTCGAAACAGAGCAATCAAGATTCTTAAACAGAAATCTTGTGTGTCAAAAATCAATGACGCTTGCAATCAACGAAAACAAGACTAATACTCCTTATGACTAGAGAGAGTTCAGAACAAGATGCCCCCTGTTGAACAGAGAACTGTCACTGGAAAATGATTGCTTCAAACTGACCCAAACCACCAGACAAAGATTCAACAAAAAGAAAATTTATAAATCTTGAAAATTATGTAATATACGCGCCTGCAATTATGTGCAGAATGCGTGTACACGCGACTGTAACTAAGGAAACCTGCGTATACGCGGGTTCACTTAGTGCAACTTGCGTATATACGCTTCTGTAATCCAGAAAAGGAGTGTATCTGAAGTCTTTCAAGAAAAATAAAAAAAACACAGACTGAAAAACTGGAAAAGCTTGCAGTTCAAGAACAGATCAGACAGTCAGAGCCAACAAACAGAGGGGCTGAGCCTTGATTGGCTTGAAGACTACCCAAACTAGGAACAACAAGAGTGTTGTCCCCAGCGGAGTCGCCAATTCTGGTTGAAGGGAAAGTACCCTAGGGTCCTTTGGGCTAAGACTCTACCATACTGAAAATTGCTTATTCAAAGAAACACACACATAGCCATCATTTTTACTTTTAAGCAAATTCTAACGTTAAGGGTACGTACCTAAGGTCCTACGTTCGAGAAGGCCTTTAGGGTCCAAACCCTTCTTGGAGTTCCCTTCTTCTTCCTTTGACCTGCAAGACAAACAAATCAAAGAACACAACAGTACATGTACAAATACTTATGTATAAACCATCTTTATGCTATAAAGTTAGTTATAAAAATCTTTAAGTAACTACTTGCATAAGAATTCAAAACAAGAATCTCATAAGCATAAAGAAAGATTGTTTCAGGAACAAAGACGTGTTTCTTTATATATGAAGGCAAATAAAGTACATATAACGGAAAGATATCACCTGAACACCTTCAGCAGGCTCCAAGCAAAGCTTCCTCCCGGATTCGTTCCAGCCTCAAGCCTCCAACAAGAGCTCCTTCCAAGTCTTACTCAATGATGATATCAAGGATGAATGATCACCAATACACATGGAAACAAGGGTTTCCTATGCAAAATGGGGGAATTGCAGAAAGCACCAAGGACTTCAGACCTGGTCTAAGGGGAAAATCTCAGCATAATAATCTTGCTCTCATTTCTCTCTCTCTTAGGCCTTCCCTTTGATGTCTTTTTATACCATCTCCAAAGTAGTTTTTTAGTTAGGAGTTGGTTGGGAACAATTGGGCCACGGGCACTAACAGGTGATCCAGCAGGTAAAACCCGCGATCTCCTCCCGAAAATAAGGAATTGTATATTTTTTTAAGTGTGTTAATACATACACACGGGTTGGGTATACACAGACCCGCGTGTACACGTGTTTAACTCAGGGCAATGTCGCGTATAGGGAATAAAACACTGTTTTTTAAATTTTTGGACTAGGTCTGGAAGGAGGGGTTGCCCTAGGCCATGAGTGCAGCATCACAAACCATAAGAGTGAGATTTGGAGCTATGACAGCCCTCAAAGCATCAAGTGAAGGCTGATGATTCCATGCGGCAGCATCCACGTCCTCATGCTCTCGTTCACGCCAATCTAGCATGATGTACTCTCTGCATCAAGTATAAAGATTAATTAAATTGCTAGAAAATATTTTGATTGGTCCATTTTTGAGAATTTTTGGGTTCAAAACCCTTGCGGCAGGGTATGCACCTTCCGGGTTAGACACAGTGCGTGGGACCACACTTTTTCTACACAGAAGGTGTAGACCCCGAGCATTTTCCCAATGGAGAAAAAGTCGGGGTCCGCAGGCCCGCAATGGTAAACCTGTGGGCCCTCGCACGCGGGTTTTGCGCCTAAAAACCCTCCCAAAAATGAAAATAAAAGACTAAAACAAAAAATTAAATGGTTAAAAATGAAGAGTAGGATGATGTGGATTACCTGGAGAAGACGACGCTCGATTCCGACGGTCGGATTTTCCGCAATCTTCACGGGAAGTTTTATGAGCAAAAGCACTATTTTCTCACCCAAACTCAAACGGTAAAAATGAATTGACAAAGGCCCTTTTTAAGTCTTTTGAGTAAATAAATCACAAATTTGTTTATGTTTCACTTTGAAAAGGTATTTTGCGACGTTTTTATCCATTTCAAACAGGTATGAGTAATTTTTGTGTTTTTCTGCAGAATAAAGGATTATTCAGGCAAAATCTATCATTTTCAACAGAAAAACATGTAGAGTCATCTTTAAGCTCTTTTCTGACTCCTAAAACATGAAAAGATCGCCGAGTGTTTCTTTTAAACTCGTTAAAACAGAATTAAAAGACGGTCCACTTACAGCTCTTTTCCGACCACAAAAACATGAAAAGATTGTCGGATTTTTGTCGTTTCAAATTCAATATTGGTTATAAAACGACGTGTCATTGATCTCTTTTTTACTTTTTCGGGTCAAAGGCACTAATAACGAAAAGTACTCCTTGGTCGTAAAAGATCAAGAAGTTCTCTCAAGTATTATTTTATACTTTTTCAGGCTTGGGAGACACAAATTTACGAAAAAGGTCAACCCTGGAGTCTTCTTAAGTTTTTTCAGACTCTATAAAATTGCAAAACGTCGAGTTTCTCCTATACTGGACTCGTTAAAATTTCACAGTAAAGGACCTGTTCAATTACAAACAGGAACGAACCACTCCTTCTTCGGGTTCAAATTTAAACTAAGTTGGACTCATCTAAAGGATGAGCTTATAATCAAGCAAATGTTATCCTCCTCAAGCTTGTCAAAAATAAAGAGGTACTTGCCAGCAATGGTGGGGGAAAAGAGAGAAAAATGAGCCTGTTTGTCATACTTGTAACCACTCTTGAACACGACACTTTTATTCACCTGGGTTGGGAAATCCTTTGCCTAACAGTTGATCAAACCACATTGAAAGTCTTCAGCCAGTTTCTGGGTATCAACTTTGGGTCAATTTTCATCGAGCCCTCTGTCGTGTCGTTATGTGCTCAAGAGGTCACTGCGAATAAGCCATTCATCTGCAAAATATCTGTCATCCATCTTGACCATCCCTGAGTCAGTTCTTGCAACTAAATTTATTCAACTTGATCTATGATTTCGTGTTGTGGGCTTGCCTACGACGGATCTCTTTCTATTTACATCAGCTCATTATCTAGAAAGATGATCTAGGAATCGTCAGTACCTTGAGATCTGCATGCATCAATGGTAGGTTTCTCACCTTTGACGACAATTTACATCATTGAATTTCGATCAAAGGATTCCGTAACATGCTTGACATCAACACATTTATTCACATCTCATGGACTGTACTGGGCACTTTGAGAGCCATTGACATCACTAGTGGTTTCTCTCACACTTGTTAACAGTTTACATCATTGAATGATAATCAAGTGGTTTCTACCATGTTCGACATCAACACATTTATTCGCATGGATAGAATCGTACTGTTTCGGGAAGTAGAAATGAAGACCCTGGATCTAGTTTCCACAATCCAAGCTGTGAGGAATTTTGTATTCATTATATAATGGACTATTCATAAACAGATGGCTACGTCCATACTGTGTCCACATGAGTCTATACTTGTGATGTTTTACAATATCATTCCTGTATCAGAACAGTAGTTAGTTTCTAGTCAGTTTTTATCTGAGTATGGGAATGCCTACCTCAGTGATTATATGATCTCATATATATATCTTGCATTGAATGTTTTTACAGGTTCCAACCGGTTTCTCCACAAGATGATCCTCTAAATGATAAAGTACTTCACTCTTCCTAAATGATAAGAAATCCTCATCTACTACAGACTTCGCACTTTAGGGGGCAATCTGTTACACAAAAACATCGTCACCATGATTATTTGCAGTCAGTATGGGTCTATCATCAATTGTACTGTCCTCCTAAGCAAGTCTCAGACCTCATCTCTTCAAATCAAGCTTTGGAAATGAGAGAAAGACATTAAAAATCAATGTAACTCTGGTTCCTCACTTTCTCTCATGGTCACCTGCGGTCCCGCACCTTCTGTGTACAAAAGCTGCGTACCTGCCCACTCTGTCCCCAACGGTGTAGGTGCGGACCCCTATGAAAGTCAAAAGGCACAAGTTTTATCTTTAAAAACTCACTTTAGGTTAATTCTAGAGGTTTCTAGAAGGAATTTTGATGTGGATTGTTTGCTCTGAGGTGTTTCATGCATCCCAAAAGAGAAGGAGCTAATCCCTTGATGAGAGGAGCTATCCCTTTGAGGGAGGGCTTTATCCCTTTGAAGGAGGACCTAGTAACCTCCCTCCATTGCACTATAAATACAGGCATTGAGTTGGTTGCTAGGGAGGTTAGAAGCTGAACATTTTTTAGGGTAAATGCTGGTGAAATCAATACTTCCTAGTTAAGCTTGAAGAGGAGAGATCACATACCTTTTTGGTTTCATTCGGGAGTGAGTGAAACTTGTCAAAGTAGAGGAGACTTCTTGCTGGACCCTGGGAGGAGCTTGTACAGCGTCAAGGAAAAGGTTTTAAAGTTCTTCTTCTTTTGAATTAATACAATCAAACTCATTCTTCCCAACAAGTATCTTATGTTATTTGTTTCATGGACTCCTTGACTTTCATGTTAAATACGTTTTATGCAATTGGCTTTTCAGGTGTTATTTAATTTGTTTTCCTTGTTTGTGTTTGTAGATTCATGAAAAGGAGCTCATTTGGATCAAAGGAGCGAGGGCATCCACAAGCTAGCGTTGGACCTAAGGTAGGCCCTAAAAACACTTGTTTGTTATTGTTTATCAAAGAATATTTAGAGAAATATGGTGTCTGGTTGGTTTGCTTGTCATTAGGTCTTCTTTAGATTCTAGGAAGGTCTATCTTGTCCGCAAGATCGACTTATTCCGTGTGACAAGTGTTGTGAACACTATGAACCCACTCAAAGAGTAGTTTTGGCTCCATCTGGGACTGTTTTATTTCACATCACTCCTCAATCCATAAATGAGATGCTAAGCTTTGAGCCAACCAAACCTCTGGTACCCCTTTCTATGAATTTTCTGCTCAAACAGGGTACCAAGCTGCCTAGCTCAGAGGTCACAAGGATTGGCCAATTGTTCATGCAGCCAGATTATCAGCCCCGACAACCTCCTCCTTATTTACATGTCTGGTTCAATGAAACAGGGAGACTGCTAGTGGATATGATATCCTACATCCTGGGTTACAATACCAGTGAGTATGTGGATGAAACAATCTTGGTAATGTTATCCATGTTTACTCCAGGACAGCCCCCTGATGTCCAGTATGATTATGCCACATTCATTGCTGACAGAATTCATGAGAAATTTATGAATCTGGAGAGAGAGAGAGTATTCAAATATACCTCATACCTATATCATTTGATATTATTCAATCAGCCTGACAGTTTCCCTATTTTTCTCAAAAAGCTGGATGCAAAAGGAAACAAGAGGTCAGTGATATTCTGGACACCAGTCTGTCACCATATCTTTTATTCTCCATACAACTACTGTGAGTTCATTGATCTGTTCATCCATCCAACCTTGTCCCTACTACAGAGTTATCCTCCTCCTAGACTCACCGATGAAATGCAAAAGATCCTCCAGCTGTCAAAGAACTATAGCATTGGAGATTGGTACTTCTACCAAGACCACACAGTTATCATAATATATGGTTGTGAGCTAGCCCCATACAGACTGCCAAAGTATGTTCCCATGAGACTTTTTGCCCTAGAATATTTTCGGCAATTTGGCAATTCGGACATGGTACACTTCCATAGCAAAAATAAGAAAGCACAGCTGAAAATTAAGCACCAACTGGGTCCATTCATTTTCAATAGGAGGGAAGAAGCTTGGGGAGAGGCAGACAAGATTCTAAAAAGCTTCCAGCTTAAAACAAGTTTCTATTGGGCACCATACGACCCTAATCATTTCACAAACCTCAGAAGAATCAAGTATAGGCTTGCTACCTATGATCACTTTAGCATTCCACAAATTGAAAAATATGCTAACCAACTAGAGTGGAGAGAAGGAACATTAGTGAAGAATTATTCTGAAGAAGAATTAGCAGAAAAAACAATTAAGAAATTAGAAAAAGCAGTTGATTTGGAAAATTTTGGACAGGTTTGGTCACCAGCCCCTCGGCATCTTGGAGAAACTGCCTCTTCTTCCACTGTTCCCCAGCAATCTGCCCAAGCAACTGGTCCAGCAGCAAACATAGCTAAAGGCAAAGAAGTACAACAAGAGGAGCCACTTCCCAATTTGGAGCAGCAAGTAGAGCAGCAAGAAGAAATGGCTGAAGCACCTGCCTCCACAGAGCAGCAAACCCAAGAGCAAATCCCTCCAAGGCAGGAGGTAACAGTTGAAGCTTCAGTTTTACAAACACCAGCAAATGAGGAGAGAATGAAGAAAAGGGACAGATAGGAGGAGACTCCTCCTAACACTTCAACAGACCAGCAAGGTGAGAAAAGGCAAAGACTTAATCCCTTCTCCGAGGAGGAAATGCCCTACAGACCAACTATGGGCATGGGTCCTCCTAGCATAGAGGCATCAGCCAGCTCCTTTTAGCAGGAGCAAGAGAGACAGCAAGGAGGGGAGATCAGCTCCTCAGGGCAACAATCAAGACCAGAATTAGGAATCAAAAAGCAGTTCACGAACATAAAAGTAAGAAATGAACCGGTTAGATACCAGCTCTATAACCAGTTGCTTAGAATGGCACCGAACAATCAAGAAAGGCTCATGTCAGCCTATGATATTCAAGAAGGAAGGATGATTCTCAGTCATTTCAGACCGACCATATAGCAACCTCAGTCAGCTGCAGACTACATCAGAACTAACTTGGAGGTGTTTGCCAAAGACATACACCCCATGGACCAGATCGAGCTACACAAGCAAATAGGGGAAATGGTCTATTCTACATTGGCTGATAAAACTCTACTAGCACACAGATTGCAGAATTCTCTACACAACACTACTGCCCAGTTAGAATTAGAGAAGGCTTCATCTCAAGCCAAGGACAACAGAATAAAGTCCTTGGAAGAAATTATTATAGAGCTGGGACATGATCCAAATGACCCTAAGGGTGTGCAAGCATTAATGAAGAAAGAGGATGAAGACATAGCAGCTTTGAGAAAGCAAATTAAGCTGTCACCTTCCCTTCACCCTCAAACTGAAGGTGTTGCCCAGTAAAAGAAAGATGAATATGTGGTTGCTTTGCTCTTAACCCTACACGAGGCTGATAGAGACAGAGGGTGCTTTGGAAGCTGCCCTAAAGCAAAGGCCAAAAGGGCAAGCAGCTCAACCACCACCAGCAATTATTAATATTGAGGATACTCCTCAAATAATAACTCCACCAGCTCCTCCCATTGGGCAAACATCAGAGGTAGGCCCTTCAGGCTCAAAACCAGCATCAGAAGTGACAACACAGGTAGAAACATCAAAACAGGTACCCAACCTCAGCATGCAGAATATGATGAAAGAGCTTGAAGCTCTAGAAGTACAGATGGCTGAACTGAAAGAGGCTAAAGAAAAGTTAGCCAAACTTGAAGAAAAATATGACAAATCCAAGCAGAATTTGGCTGAAAGGGTAAGAGAGATAAGAGCTCTTGAGAAAAGGATAAAGGAGTTAGAAAAAGAGTTTACTCTAGATAAAACTATAGGTGAAATCAAGAATATTCTATGGGCTAACATTGGTCAATCCATTACAGGCCAATGGCAGTCCATTGAAACTATCCATGAGAAAATGGATCTGCTAAGCAGGGCAAAAGCAGAAAATCAAAGAGCCCAGGCATCCCTGGGGAATATGCCTGAAATAGCCAACAGAATGATTCAAGTCCTCAACAATCGCACTGGCCTTCAGCTAGCAGGAATGGGTATTAGAGATAGAACTAATACCATTTTACTAATAAATAGGGTGCTCACCTTGAGAAATTATGTGCAGACATTGGACAGAAGGTGTCAAGAAATGCAGACATAGGTAAATGAATTTATTGTAAAAATCACAGCATTGCATAACAGAGGTCTTCCCAGCTTGGTAACTAGTGCAGGAAGATTACTATCACATGAAAATTATGCCAAGAGGGTCTACAATTATGCAGAAAATCAAATAACAGCATCCGCAAGCATTCCAGAGGAGACATGGCCCCCATCTAGGCAGACTCTCTATGAAAAGTTAGAAAATTTGTTTTTTATTCAGCATGAGATCAAGCACCTTTTTGAAGTGCCTCCAAATTACTACAAATATACTGAAGTTGATGAGACTCTTAATGAAAATACAGAGACACCAATTTCCTACTGAAGATTGGTGGAGAGGCATGATAGAAACATTACTTTGATAAATCAAATTTTGGTTAAAGTCTTTTTGATCATTTTCGAGTCAGCATTTTCAAATGACTCACATGTTCAATCTACCTGGGCGGCAATAGGAAGAGCAGCTGGATAACAAGGATAATGACTTGGCACAAATAAACGAGTGCAGGTGATGAGGCAAAAGCAGTCACACCGTGGCAAAGCATCAAAAGGCGAAGTTCCTCGAAATGGATGTAAGCACTCGGTCGACCCAGTTGGTTGCAAAGTCAAAGAACTCTGACAGAAATGAACAGCTATTGTTTGTCTATTTTAATAGAAATAACTGTTGTATCTGCTATTTTGAAAATTTGGTAGGAAAGTTATGAGCTAATGACTCATCTTTCAGATATTTTTGTGAAACGCTTTTGTATATATACCCCCATGCATAACTTATTTGGGGTTGTTGATTTTTATTCTGGAGAGCTCCGCTGTATCTTCTCAGAGTTGAATACAAGAATTTGTTGGTGTTTTCAATTTGGCTTTGCTTGGACATGTTGTGATGAGATTGCTGGCTACTGTAGGATTCCCGTGTTATCTTGTGATACAATAACTTTCTTCTGAACTGTGTTTTGTATTTTCTCTGTTTGCAGAAATCATCTTTGTTATATGTTTAATACTCTTAGTAGTAAGGAAATAGAATAGTTTAGGATTTGTCCATTGAGGCACCCTAAACTCAATCTTTGTTGCTAATTATGTTTTGTTCAGAATTAGTTATAGATGTGGAATTCTTAAATGCTCCCATTTTCTCTAAGTTTACATGGTGAAATCTATTCAGGAATTCTTAACTGCTCTTGAATAAATATTCAACCTCTTAATCTCGTCTTCATAGTGAAAGAAATATTCATTTCCTTTCATTGTATTGGTTCTTACTATTTTCCTTTGAATCAAAAGTTTGTTTCATGAATACCTATCTGGCTCTGCAGTGACACTATCCTTATCGCATACTCCAAGCAACATACAATCACGGACTCCCATTGCCCAATGGAATAAAACTCTCTGAATATTGCATGCCCCTCTTTAGAACATATCATTCAACCAAAATTCAAACAAAATTCAGTGTTTCATAGCTAGCCTAAAATTCCCAAAACAAAGTTAAATCAGAAAGAGAGAGCCCTCTCTGATTGCAGGTAGGCTAGGACCTACAATCCAAAGATTGTTCTGTGGTTACCTCGGCCGTATTCCCTTAGGAGTCAAAGGGAACAACCTAAGTGATAACGGGTACTTTTTTTGTTATTAGTACCATTCTTTCAGTAGATGATGTGTTAGGTCCATATAATACTAGTGATTACCCCATTACTATTGTAGTTGTATCCCTTATTAATATTGTTGTGCCCCTATTGTCCCCATATTATTATTATTGTGCCCCATAGAATCCCTCTATTGTTATTTTTGTGGCTTTATATTATTATTGTAAGGTCGGTTGCATTATATTGTGACACCTTAGACTCCTATATATAGAAAGGAGGTTTCGTCATTTGAATCATCCAAGAATTTTTCATTTATGTAATGTAAAGGAGGTTTCCCCCTTGAAGAGGCTGAATCATAAGGCGTTGATCTATCCATTCTATCTTTATTTGAGCTGGTTTCATAACATTTGGAATCAGAGCTTTGGATTCTAGGGTTTTGCTACTCCAAATAGGTGATCGTGGCATTTTCGCTATAACTTTTTTTCTACGACATTTTAGAAGCTAAAAAAAAACCCATTTGAGAAGAAATCGCACTGAACCGCAGGTCCAAAATTCAGATATTTTAGCACTATATTTGCGGAGATATGATCTAAGGAATTTGGTCTTTTTGCAAACTCATGAATTACATTCTAAACAAGTGACTTGGGGAAAATCGTAATAACTTTATCTCTAAGCATCGGATTGAAATTTCGTAAGAAGGTACAGAAATAGGACGGACTATAGTTTCTTGTATATATTTTTCAGAGAAAAAGGTCACAACAATGACTCGTGGCACGTTGTACATGTATGCTCTACTAAACTAGTCTATAATCAGGTCACTGTGGAAGATTTGGCATAACTCTTCCTTGGAGAATCCAATTTGGATCAGACTGGTGGAATTGGAAAGAGGACACAGAGGGCTACTATAGGTCACAATTTCAGAATTGGATGATCCAAAATTACAGAGATACATCAGAGGCAATATCGAGCTCCTACAAAGTGAAAAAAGTGTCTAGATTTTTTTAAATTTTTTCTTAAGCTTGGTTTGAAAATTTATTTTGAAGAATTCAAAGGGAATAGTAGAGCATTATTATCGGTAACTGATGCCCTGAGGAAAGAAAATGAAAACACCTAGTAAGCAAACTGAAAGCACTAGCATGAATTATGAAGAAGAGGAAGAAATGCTACATGATATATCAAAATTACAAGACCAAGTCCAACAAATGTCACTCTCACAAAAGCTAACAGAAGCTAAGATAAATGGCATGGAATCTAAGACAAATGGCTTGGAATCTAAGATAAAGGGCATGGAAGCTAAGATGAATGGCATGGAAGCTAAGATGGAGTATTTTAAGAGAGATCTAAACACATGCATGGAAGATTTGAAGACAGATTTGACAAAGTTTCTACAAGAAATGCTTACTAATGGTGAAAGGGTAGTAAAGGAAAATCATGATGAGAACAAAAGAAATGTTAATCATGATTTCAAAGACTCTAATGTTGGACCGAAGACCCACCATATTCCAAAAATCGATATGAGGAAGTTTGATGGCAGGGATCCCGCAACATGGATATTACAAATGGAGCAATTTTTCGATCTCAATAATGTGCAAAACACACAAAAGGTATGTATTGCAACTTTATATTTGGAACCAAATCAGTTTGTATGGTATCAATGGATTTTCTCTCGTAAACAAATTATCACTTGGGAAATTTTTATGGAAGAATTGATAGCACATTATGAGGATACAAAAAGCAACACTTTTTTTAGCCAATTGATAAGTCTCAAACAAAAGGGTTCAATAATGGAGCACATTGAGGAGTTCCAAAAATTGAACATAAGGGTAAAAAATATTCCAGAGGAGCATAAGATTGATGTGTTCATAGGGACTTTAAAGGATAATATCCAACATGAAGTTCGCCTTTGGGAACTTGATTCATCAGAGAAGGCATTCAAGTTAGCAAGAAAAATGGAAAGCAAAATTATGGCAACCAGGAAGCATACCACTCACAACTATAAAGATGGAAGTGTTGTTGCCCCTAGTCTTCCACAACCTATAAGGTTGACACTGTTAGTGTCGGTCTTGAAAGCCCTCCATCAGTGATCAAAGCTCTTTGCATTTGCATTAGTAGGTGTCTCATAAGTGTCAAAATTTGCATCCCGTTATGCATGCCATAACCCTGATGGAGGAGCTGGTCTATTCATATCCCTTTTGGCTTTACTGGATCAGGTCATATCAGGTCATTGAGTTTGTCAAGTTGCTCTTGTTTGGTCTTAATGTCAAAATTCTAGGTCTAGGGTTTTGGTCAGTTGTTTTAGCAAGGTCATGTCTCTGAAACTCCTTGAGTGACCAGCAAGCCAGAGGGAGGATGGTAAACATGTTCCTTTGAAATTTTCATCATGTACAGTTCATTTTTAGCCTTGGATTTAAAAACCCTGTTTTTAAAGCCAAGGTCATGATAAATTTTGTAAAAAATAATAAGTTTCCAAGAAATCTTCAAAAAGGTAGCAACAACCCTAGTCCCCTTTCCACAGTCCTTCAGATGATCTACCTGCAAAAAGAATCAGGTGAAAGCACTCAAAAAATCAACTTCAGGATAAAGGAAACCAAGAAAATCAGTGTTTTAAAAAAGTGACAAAATAGACTTTATAAAGTGGGTTTTTGGATGAAATTTTTTCAAAATGAGATTATAAAAGGTAATGTTCCTTCCTTTCACTCTCATTGTGCATTTCAAGCTTGTAAGAGAGATTGTGAGAGAGTGAAAGGCGAAGGAGGCGAAAATACAAGGGTTTCGGGCAGTTTGCAGGTGCGCGACCCGTCCAGGCTCGTGCGCGACCTGTTGGGCGGTGCGCGACCCGTCCAGCGGTCTCCGGCAGTGCAAAATCATAACGGGCGCGACCCGTTGGGCTGTGCGCGACCCGTCCAGGGCTGTGCGCGACCCGTTCAACTGCCTGCTACCAAAACTTCAAACAAATTCCTTTATTCCACTTCAAATTTGCTCAATTGGTCGAGGTAGGCTCTTAATCCATGGTTGTTGATATTGGTGGTGAAAATAATGATGTATGCTATGATTTCATCTTCTAAATTTGCAAATGAATGGATTAATGTGGCTGTTTGCTAATGTTTGTAAAATGCTAGGGTTTTGTGACTGTTTCAAGTGTTTTTGTCCCATTTGGTCCCTTCCTTCTTCCCCTCTTTCATTCATAGTCATGCTTGCATCTCTGTCCCATTCTATTTGTACATAAAATGTTGCCTTTTTCCCCCATCTCTAAGCTATAAACCCTACCCCTCTCACAAGCACACAAAACCCTAATTCCCTCTACCATACACATGCAAAAAAATAAAACAAAAAGAAAAGATACATTTGAAAATAAAGAAAAGAGTCATGTGAAATTAAATGTTGCTGTATATCTAAAGGCATGTACATAACCCCTATATACCCTTGACATCCCCTTGTACATGAACACTTTCCCTTTATGTGAAAATAATGTGTATGTACTCCTTAATGTGCATGTACTCCTTAAGAACAAAAAGAGCAAAATTTGCCTTATGACACACATGAACTCCTATAAGCAAATTTGGTGTATGGTGTCCCTATGTCCCTATTGATACATGTATGGCCCTTCCATGTTCATTATCATACATGTTTTGTCACATATGAGATGTTCTTTGCAAATGATTTCCCAATGTTAAAATTGTTCCTATATACATGATAATTTGTAAAGTTGCCCTTGAAAATTCCCTGTTATTTTCATATATTCCCATTCCTCGTTAAGAAGTTCCCTCCCCTAACATTCCCCTCATGTTTTTTCCCCTTGAAACAGCATAGAGTTCAGTACTTTTGCAGACAGAGGCAGCAGTTCAATTTGTCCTTTAGTTTGCCCACCTTGCTCCAAAACCATGTCAAATACCGAGACTTATGAGGAAGGTGATGACCATTCATCATCTACAGATATTGAGGAGCAGAGGAGGCCTCGTAGAGGGGGTAAGGGAGGTCATCATAAGAGGGAGGAGCCTACTTCTTTGGCAGAGTTACAGGCTTGTCCTTTGGCACTGAATTGTTTCCAGTATATGTCATGCTATCAGTTTTGTGAGAGGCTCTCTCAGATTCAGCATCATAGAGAGTTGGCCCGCTTGTTTATCTTACACCTCCATGATGGACATGTCACTCTTGCAGGGGTGAATTTCATATTGACACCCGAGGTGATCTCAGAGGCTACAGGGATACCAAATGTGGGTGAGGTGTGGCCTAAGCGTCAATTACTTGATTTTGTTCACTTTGAGCCTTATGTCCGGCCATCATTTGTGAAACTCTTGACGGGTGTTTTCCCATTCAGATTTCTTCGGAGTGAGTATGCCCCCCTCATGAGACTTATCATGCATTATTTTACATGTGAGGGCAGATTTTCACAGGTGTATTCATATCACATTCGCCTGTTGATGCATTTCACCCGGGTGAGGATGATGAACCTCCCGGTCTTCCTGTTTCAGAACATTCAGAGAATGGTGCCCATGTTGCAGAGGAAGACCCCGGCCCAACAGTACAGGAGCCTTTGTCACTATGGTTTGATCCAGCTTATAGTTTCTCATCAGTTGACTCAGCAGGGTATCTTATGGGAGGAGTTTATCTCCCGTGAGTTTTTCACAGTGCCACCTCAGCCACATCAGGAGGCTATTCATGAGGAGGGAGGACCATCTCAGCAGCCTGATGCTCCCATCACCCGACATGTCAGCTCCACTCCTATGGTCACCTATCAGAAAGGTCCAAGGGCCTTATTTGCAGCAGCTAGGCGAGTACTATCTCCACAGCAGGTGGAAGGGGTCTCGCCTTCATTTTCAGAGCAGCGAGTGTTATCTCCACAGTAGGTGGAAGGGGCCTCGCTTTCTTCGCCAGCACAGGTATTGCAGAGGGGCAAAGATCCCATGGTTCATGAGGATCCAGTGATCGATCTTGAGGTCAGTTCTCCTAGCCAAGAGGCAAAGGAGATCATTCAGCAGCTCAGGGCCGAGAATGATATTTTGCAGCGGAGACTTGAGGGTGCCCAATGGACCATCACATATCTAGAGCAGCAGAACACACAGCTGGAGGAGGAGAAGGCACTTGATGAGATTTGGAGGATTCGTAGTGACCGAGTCCTAAACCGTAGGAGGCCCGGTGATCCATTGCCTGTTGACCGGGAGTCTTTGCTCATTTAGGAGAATGCCCACTTGGAGAGGCTGTTGGCTAAGGCCAACCAAGAGAAAAGGCTACTGAGGAACATGAAAAACCACTATTGGGCTAGGATGCACGTTTGTAAAGCAAAGATGAAAATGTTCCAAAGAAGGTTGACCGAGGCACTTAAGAGGAAGAAGAAGGCCAACCCACTCCGCATCTTGGTTGAGGCTTCTCTCACTCATCATGACACTCACTAGCCTCTTCACAGCACCAAGAACAAAATTTTTTGGAAGTTTTGGCTCATTTTTGGCATTTTTGGGCAATTTACAGGTTTTGGCCTCTCAACGGGTCTCACCCCCGGTGAGACCCTTTGTCATCGTAGCTCCGTTTTGCGAAAACTCAGCATTGATTGATTTGCCATGCAAAGTTACATATGCCCATGCATTACCTTGAGTTTTCATGGAGTTTTGGGCTTCCAAAAGGTCAAAATACAGTCAAATTTTGACTTTCTGCCCCTTTTTTGAGCTGCAGAAGTAGTCTTGGGAGAATTGACTTTTGACTGGGCAAATGACGTCCAAATCCAACAATTGCAGTTGGGTTGGAAGGTAGACTCCGAGGTCTTTCCAACGAGGTATTCTGCACCTCATTCTGACATCGGGAAGGCCTCCAAACAGGGCTCCAAAGTGCGCGACCCGTTGAGGAGGATGTGCACGACCCGTTGAGGAATTTGTGCCAGATTTGACCAGTTCAACCCAGAATTTGCAGTTTAGCTCCAGTTTGACTTGCTGAGGTCGATGATGGTCCTTTTGACTGTACTTGTGGCACTTTTTGGGTACTTTTACTCTTGTTTTACTCTTCTAGAAGTTTCTCTCATGTAAACGGGTAAAATTGATTGTATGAACTGGTTTCCAAGTTTTTAGAGGCAAGTTGTTTTGACTGCCTATTTTGTAGTGCTTAGTTTAGAAGTTGTTCAAATAGCTCCTAGGATAGTGAGCTCGACCCATGGAGGCAGGGAAAGAGGTTAGATCATCTATATTATGTACTTTCATGCTCATTTTCATGGTTGGACTCTTGAGGGAGAAGCTATCATTGTATTATCACTTGTATCTCTGCAATTTTTGGGTAAGGAAGACCAGGGTTTTGCAGTCATCTTTGGGATTCTTGTGGACTCATTGTGTTGATGGTGTGTCTCTTCATGTTATTGTAAGCTATGTTATGTGATTCATTTCCTTTCTATACTGTTGCATATTAAACAAATGAAGTGATAAAGTTAGAATTCATGCTTGCCATGCTCTGCTTTCAAATTTGTTTAATTTCTATGTTTTCTACTGTCTAAAGAGAATTCAGATTCATTGTTTTCTCTCTTTAGCCTTCTTATCTTTCTTCCTAATCACCCATTTCAGCTAAAGACATCAATACAAGCTCCTACCTCGCCCCAAATACCCCCCTGCAGAAACTGTGTCCAATCCCCGCACCCTAAATTGCAGTTCCTCAATTTGCCACCAAAAACCCCAAAAACCCCCAAATCAACCTTCAAATCAGTTTACTAGCCTAATATCAGTGTTACCTTGATTGGTAATCTCTTCCTATTGAAAATTTACCGAGATTGACCGGAGAGAGCCTTCTCCTGCCCCGTAGGGCTAGCTACGAGGCTGAATGGTTTGATGTAGCTTTGAGATTTGCCTTTTCAGCCTGAGGTGAAATTTCAAGTGCTAACAGACACCACAACAATTGCAAGAAAAAAGAGCAAAAGGGATTTGTTACAGTTGTGATAGCAAATACACTAAAGGTCATAAGTGTGTTGAGAAGAAATTATTCTACATTGATTGTGAAGAAGAAGAAGAAATGGAGCAAGAAAGGTCAAAAGAAGAGGATATATTCCAGGGACAAAGCCTAGACAAAGAAGAAATGAATCCGAACATATCTTGTAATGCATTGGCTGGAATTACCACTCCTCAAACCATCAAGATATAAGGACAAATCAATAAGAAAAAGGTAATAGTGTTGATTGATTCAGGAAGTACCCACAATTTTATTCATTGTGAGATAGCAAAAGAATTGAATTGCTTCCTATATCCAGCACCAGAGTGTCAAGTGATGGTTGCAAATGGAGGAACAAAAAATTGCTCTGGAAAGTGCCATAATATCAAGCTATCCATGGGAAAATATGTATTGACTAGCCCAATGCTTTCCATTCCAATGGGAGGTGCTAATGTTGTACTAAGAGTCCAATGGCTACAATCCTCGGGTGCAATAGCTTTTAATTTTCAATAACTTTTCATGAAATTTTATATGGAAGGAAAGGAAGTTGAATTAAGGGGTATTGCAGGGAAACCAAGAAAGATAATCAGCTCTAACGGTATGACAAAGCTTCTAAAAAAGGAACAAAGAGGTGTAATTGCACAAATATGTTTGCTAGATGTTTCCACATTGGAATCATATATTTCTCCAGATCTCCAAAAAGTCTTGGACAATCATTCCAAGGTATTTGAGACTCCCAAAGGTCTCCCACCTATTTGTGAACATGGTCATGCTATTCATCTGATTCCAAGAAGTGTTCCTCCAAACATCAAGCCGTACAGATATCCCTATGCTCAAAAGAGTGAAATTGAACATATGGTTGCAGAAATGCTAGAGGCTAGTATAATTGAACCTAGTCAAAGTTCTTTCTCTGCTCCAGTAGTATTGGTGCACAAGAAGGATCGATCATGGTGCATGTGTCCGGATTATAGGGAGCTCAACAAGCTCACAATTAACGATAAGTTTCCCATTCCTGTCATTAATGAATTACTCGATGAATTGCATGGATCAATTTACTTCACCAAGTTGGATCTTCATTCAGGATATCATCAAATTAGAATGAAGACTGAAGACATTCTGAAAACGGCATTTAGAACTCATGAGGGTCATTATGAATTTTTGGTCATGCCTTTTTGCCTTACCAATGCACCTTCTACATTTCAAGGTTTGATGAATTCCACTTTTAAACCCTTAGAAAAATTTTGTTAGTATTCTTTTATGATATACTAATATACAACAAGTCTTGGAAGGATCATGTTGAACATGTTGACAAGGTGCTACAACTATTGGAGGAGAAACAATTATATGCAAAAAGATCCAAATGCTTCTTTGTAGTACAAGAGGTGGAATATCTAGGTCATATTATATCTCATGAAGGAGTTAAGGTAGACCCTAGCAAAATTAAAGCCGTTAAGGAATGGAAAATCCCCACATCCATAAAGCATCTGCAAGGATTTCTCAGGTTGACAGGGTATTATCAGAAGTTTGTTAATAATTATGGAAGAATAGCAGCACCTCTAACAACATTATTGAAGAAAGATGCATTTTCATGGACTCCAGAAGCAACAAAGGCCTTCGAACATCTTATAGAGGGAATGTGCCAAGCACCGGTATGAGTTACACCGGACTTCACAAAAACCTTTATTGTGGAATGTGATCTTCAGGAAATGGAATTGGTGTTGTTTTAATGCAAGATGAAAGACCCATTGCTTTTGAAAGTCGTCCAATCAAGGGAAGTTTTTACACAAAGCTATTTATGAGAAGGAAATGTTGGAAATACTCCATGCACTTAAGAAATGGTGACCCGAGCTAATGGGAAGACACTTCAAGGTAAAAACGGATCATGATAGCCTTAAACACTTTTTAGAACAAAGATTATCCTCTGAAGAGCAACAAAAGTGGGTCATAAAGATGTTGGGTTATGACTTTGAAATCATCTACAAAAAAGGGAAGAAAAATGTGGTGGCAGATGCACTCTCAAGAAAGGATGAGGATGTGGAAGCATTGTTGTGTGCCATTTCTATTATCCAACCAGATTGGATAAATGAAGCAAGGGAGGAATGGAAAAATGATGAAGAAGTGTGGGCACTTATTCGAAAGTTACAACAAGATTCCAGTACATCTGATACATTTAGCTGGAAAAATGATTCGTTATGGTACGAAGATCACTTATACCTCTGTAAGAATTCCCAACTAAAACAAAACATTCTTATGGAATTGCACACTTCTCCCTTAGGAGGGCACTCAAGATTTTTAAAAACTTACCACAGGGTTAAGAAGGAATTTTTTTGGGATGGCCTTAAATCGGATATTCAAAAGTTTGTGGCAGAATGTTTGGTTTGCCAACAAAATAAAGTTGAAACAATTAAGACACCGAGTCTATTACAACCTTTATCCATTCCAAGACAATGTTGGGAGGAGGTTTCAATGGATTTTATCACAGGTTTACCTAAGTCTGAGGGAAAGAGTTTCATCATGGTAGTAGTTGACAAACTTACCAAGTATGAGCACTTTTGTGCACTATCACATCCATTTAGAGCCATTACATTTTCTACTGCATTTATGGAAACAATTCAAAAGCTACATGGAAACCCAAAGATTATTGTAAGTGACAGAGATCCCATTTTCACTAGAAATTTTTGGACAGAATTATTTTCTTGTCTTGGTACTCAGTTAACTCATAGCTCATCTTATCATCCTCAATCTGATGGGAAAACTCAGATAGTAAACAAATGTTTGGAAGGATATCTTTGTTGCTTCGTATCTAATAAACAGACACAATGGGTCAAATGGTTGCCTCTGGCTGAATGGTGGTATAACACTTCCTTCCATACAACAACAAAAATGACCCCATTTATGGCACTTTATGGATATCAGCCACCATCCATCACATCATATTTAAGAGAAAATTCTAAGGTTCAAGCAGTGGAACATCACATTGAACATCAACAACAAGTCCTCCAGCTCTTAAAGGATAACCTCGTGTTGGCACATAATAGAATGAAACAACAGGTAGATCAACATCGTAGCGAAAGAAGTTTTGATGTAGGTGATTAGGTATTCCTACGTCTACAACCATATAAGCAAATGTCCCTCATGCAAGCTAACAAGGATAATAAATTATCACCAAAGTATTATGTTCCGTACAAGGTGTTGCGAAAGATTGGTACTATGGCATACAAATTGGAGCTTCCTGCAACTTCTTGATTGCACCCAGTTTTCCATGTTTCATGTTTAAAGAAGGTTATAGGCGACAAGCTCCCAGTTGAAACAATATTTCCAGAACTTGACGAGGAAGGAAAAATTATATTGGAACCGGAAGCAGTCACAGAAACAAGAACTCGACGGCTACGAAATCGATCAATTTCAGAGTATTTTATCAAGCGGAAGAACTTATCCGCTGAAGATTCCACATGGTAGGATGAAAATTTTATACAGAGGCATCCAAAACTACTCAAGCGTTGAGGACAACGCTTTTTTGAAGGAGAGAGGCATGTTAGGTCCCTATAATACTAGTGATTACCCAATCACTATTGTAGTTGTATCCCTTATTAATATTGTTGTGCCCCTATTGTCCCCATATTGTTATTACGGTGCCCCATAGAATCCCTCTATTGTTATTTTTGTGGCTCTATATTATTATTATTAGGTTGGATGGGTTATACTGTGACTCCTTATACTCCTATATATAAAAAAGAGGTTTTGTCATTTGAATCATCCAAGAATTGTTCATTTATGTAATGTAAAGTAGGTTGCCCCCTCGAAGAGGCTGAATTCTAAGGTGTTGATCTATCCATTCTATCTTTTTTGAGCTGGTTTCATAACACGATGCAATACTAACACACTACAAATCCACTTTCCATGAAATCTAAAAGAGATTCATTGTGGGGAGAAAAAATTAGCTCAAAAACCTTTTTCTAACTCATATTATGTTCATATATTTTGATTGTAAAAATATAGTGCATTGGGGTCGTAGTCATAGTTCTATGTGTTAGAAATAGGCTTGGCCCAATTGGGATTTTTTGAGCTACATGGATCAACATAGGATGGGGGGCTTAAGATGTTCTATCATGCCAACAAGGAGCATGAAAATTTGTAAAGCACAATTGGAATTTGTGGAGACAAAGGAGTTAGGCTACAACACTATGATGCACGAGCACAAAAGATGAGGGTAGTGGGTCAAAGCTTAGCACAATCAACATTGAGAGTGACAAGGGTATTATGGGTATGATTTTACACTATGCAGATGGGATAAGGAAAGATAAGGGCTCAATGTTGGTGCACTTGGACTTGATAGTGACAAAGAAACCATGCTAAGGTTTTAGATAGCAATGATGAAATACAAATGGGAAGATCAATAGTATTAAGCACATTTAGGGTTTGAAATAGGGAGTCAAATGATAAGAAGTAAAATTAGAACCTTGACTATATATATATTCATTCAATTAATAATGACAATACAAATATTTGTAGGAAGATGAAGAGTCATCCACAAAATATGAAAGTCGCAAAAATCAAAAGGCAACATATAAATCGTAAATTCCAAGTGCGGGAGGGCAATTCCTACTTGGATTAAAATGCAAGCATAGCCACACTTCACAAAGGTGGTTGAAAACTTTGTCTAAGAATTATGCACAAAGCTCTTGGAGACAAATAAATTAATGAAATCACTCATAGGGTTGAATCCATTTTATAGTTTTCTCTGCATGTGCAAAGGAATATGAAATCACTACATGATTACACTTTAGGATGCAATTAGGCACAAGAAAGTGTGACATACCCTTAATGCAAGGTTATCAATAGAAGAGGATATTTTGTCATATTTAAAAAGTGCACTAAGATTGAAACATATCGCTGAAATTTGCTAATGCATATTGTAATAAGTCTTCGAATAAGAAAGGGAACTTAGAAAATTTGAAGAAGTTCATCCCTTGGTGTGATCACAAAATAAAAGCCTTGATCACCAACAATCACTAAAATAATATTCAAAACATGTATTTCCATATGCTCTTCATTCCATTTGACAACTGTTGAAGACTCGAAAATCTCTGCCTACAACATTATAAGGGAGACCACCCATTCATACTTAGAGAAACTCCTTTTCCATTTAAATGGTGGTTCTGACTGGTTAAACTAGGTCCCTCTCTATATGCACTGCCTTAAAATATGATTGTCACCTACCAACAGAAAAGAGACATTGGATCATCCCTCTTGCTGATCAGGAAAGAAAGTGATATTTAAGTTGATATGGGGCTCAACCAAGCCACAAATGAATTTTTCCTCTTTAATAAGAGGATTTCTATGTATATAGAATTAAATCTAAATATGAATTAATCCTAGAATGCAAGCAAAAAGGAAAAATATCCTAAGCCTATCTCGATTAGGAAGATGTAGATCTAACCCAACCGAGAGAAAAGTATTTAAATGATTGAGATTTAAATATGTTTGGCTTATAATTAATATCAAGCTAAGGAAGTAGTTCAATTAACTCATGTTATGAATACCAAAACACATTATGTTCAGACATCTATTAACTAAGATAATTAATCAACAACATTCAGGAAGTGGTTCACAAAATGATGATGATCGTTAAATCAGTAACTCAAATGATTAAACAATAATATAAGGAAATAGTTCACAAAATATTATTATTTTTAAAATCAAAATTAAAAGAGTGATTTCTGAGTAAACAATTACTCATAAATTAGAGTTCAGCACATAAGAGCATAGATAAATAAAAACTAATTATTGAGGAAAATTACTCACATCGACAATAGTGCATAAGCATGAATGAAAATGGCGCATCTATGCTATTATAAAATGAAATCAATATTAAAACAATAGTATTTTAAATACCAGATATATTGAAACTGTTTCTCTAGCTCTGATCTCCAACAACCCTTTACAATGTTTGAACATCTGTTGTTAACACAAGAGCTACGATAGTGCAAGCTCTACTCTGCATACATAGTTCAGAATTCAAAATAAAAGTCACAATAATCCCGAGATCTGATATTGATCCTCTCTCTACCTATAGCCTGAAATCTCAATTATAATATTTCTTTAAGCGTTACAAAATTGCAGAAGAGAAGCCATTTACAATGCTTGAGCTTCTACAAACCACTATTCATAATTTACAAAATGAATTCCAAATAAGAGAGTTGTTGAAGAGTAATTATGTTTCAAAAATATTCATTGGTCCAAATTCTTATTCTTCTATTATTTGAGCAATCTCATTGATTGAAATATTCTTTTCCCCATCTCTTCAACTATTTTTCTGTCAAAACTAATTAAAATACAAATTAAAATCAAAATACCAAATGTGGAACACAAAAAACTTCAATTAAACTTAATTAAATAAATAAATAAAAATAAATTTGGATTTTTTATTGATCCATGTAAAGATCTAATTAGCCAAGGATAACATAGTTGAATGGATCTCTGTTCAGTAGAGGTTATGAGCAATTGAAAATGTAGAAAATTAAACTCTGAAAACTATTTTTGTTTAAAATTCGAAGCTTGATCTTTTGATTAATTATAAACTCATTAAATAATCAAATATGATTATGAAACCACTTCAGAAATATTATCCATCTTTTATCTATCCAACGAGCCATTTTGGGCCTCGTTTGCTGAAGTAAAATTCAACTTACGAGCTTCCAAAGTTGAAGAATAAAAACCGCCAAAATTCTTGAAAATTTGTTACGTGGACCAAAAATAAAAATTTTAAATTAAAATATAATCCTAAATTACAATTACAATTATTTTTTAATTGATACTAATTTTATTGTCATTATAAAATTAAATTAGTTAATTACAATTTACTATAAGAAAAAATTAATTAATTTAAGAATTAAAAATTAATTAAAATGTAATTATATTATATTAAAATAATAATTATAATATATATATATATATATATATATATATATATATATATATATATATATATATATAGATATATATATATATATATAAAGCCATATTAATCCAACCCCAAACCAAAACAATGTAAATCATCATATTAATTTGAAAATGGAGGAGGGAGGTGAGTGTAAGTGAGGTGGAGTGATAAGGAGATGAGTGAGGTGACCGTGGACGTAGGGAGGAGGAGAATGAGTAGGGAGGAGGAGAATGAGTGATAAGGGAAATGAAAATCTTATAATAGAAAATTTAGTCACAAAATAAAACTAAAATCAGAGATTGGAGGTCAACGTATATCGAAATTTTTGTAAAAGCATGTAAAATAAAAACGTTGATACATTGTTGTTCCAATAGCAGAATATCCAATATTTTGAAAATCAAAGGTTTTAAAGTGAGGGTTTCAAAATCGGATGTTTTATTTCGGAAGAGAAGAGGTGAAGTGAAGTGGGGTCCACTTGGAGTGGAATTAAAAATTCTACAAAATACACTACAACTACTCTGCAATTTTTAGATTCTAGATTTGGTATTTTTTTTAAATTAAAAACTGGAATAAATTGTCGAGATCCCGAAAATGCATTTTTTAATTGTTTTACAATTTGGCTAGGCCATTTTGTAGGATCGTTAGTGAAAATGAAGAAATTAGTAAAAACTAACTAGGAATTAATATTTACAATGAATTACTAATTTACTTACAAAAATTAAAATAATTTACATTCTATACATATTTTAACCTAGCCAATGAAAAATATCAAACTTTAGATGAGCACCATTTGCAAACCATGTAACCAAATGAGACAAAACAAATACCAATGGAAAGCTAGTGAAACGATGAACTCATTCAAGTGATCAAAATAAAAATCTAATGAAAAATGGAAAAACGGAAAAATTGTAGGATACGTAACCAAAAGAAAATATTAAAAGGTGATTTAGCAAAAATTAATTGAAAGGGTCCCCATTATTTGAAATAAATAAGTAAAAAATGGGGGGTGTTGGGTTTTCCCTACAACATTGGTGACACACTGGGAAGAACCAGTTGTCTCTAGTTAAAGATAATGAACTTTAATTTACCTAAAAGTTAAAGATCTTTGGCCTCAACATTCGCATCCTTCAAACTATGGATCTCGTACAATCCAATCTACAAAAGAAGAGCAGGGAAGGGTGCCTTCTTCCTCCTATACATCTCGACTGATAACCCTGTGGAGATGTGATATGAAACCTCTTGCATGACCAACTTATTCGTAGGGAACCTTGGTAGCACATGTGGAGGCATCTCTCCACCAAACATCCTGATGAAGGTGCTACCGAGTGAAGCATACCGATCTGCCATGTTAAGTAATTCCTTCATTGCTTCTTGGGACATGCAAGGTGGATCCTTCTCAAATATCAACTTGTAAAATGGGATGACGAAATGGTTAGATAGTCTTTCAATGACTCCTTTTTAGCTACACTCGGAAAGAAACTTGCAATAAATGTTCACAACATTTTCTATTGGTGTCCATGTCCAGCCCATGCCAAGAAAGTGATGCTCAGCATAGATTGCATCAATTAGGTACACAGACATATAGAATCTCACTTTCTCATCCTTCGGTGCATTTCGGGCATTAGTCACATGCACTTTCAGGTGAAGAGCCAACATATCCGACCATTTGAATTGCCTTCCATCATTCGCCAACTCATCCAACACAACCACCTAATTATGCGAAAAGGTCTATGTGCTCTCTTAATCGTACAATTGGCATGCAAAGATGATCAAGCATTGGTAGGCCTTTCTGAGTGACTTAATCTTGTAAATAGGATTGGGCGTCAATCTAAACTTTGACGAATCTTTCACAAAACAATTTATGATGTCTCTAGTGTTCACATTGTTGTCGGGGGCATAGAAAAGGGCATCCATCCATTTCACTGACTATGGTAAGTGATACATCTCATGATAGTTTTCCATCCTAAAGGTAGCAATTTTTGTTCCACTGGCACTGCTCAATGTCATCGTCACAGGTTCAGTATGTGAGACAATCGAGTGAATGATGTCCACACATGGGAAGGCAAGGTACATACATGGAACCTTATATAAGCTGGACTTGTGGATGTTCACATAGACCTACCGATCTTCTAGATCTTCCTTGAAGTTCCTTGCAAAGATATCCTTGATTTCTTGTCATGTTATCTTCATGTCCTTCTATATGAACAACTATGTCTCTGGATAGACTGGCAAGTTTATTGACACTTGTTCAACTACATCCCCAATTCCTCTCTCGATAGTATCCTTTGACGCAACTTTCTTGAAAGCCATGTTACTTGTACCACTGAATATGTTTTCAACAAATGTTGTACCTAGAGACAAAGAGGACACTCATGGCATGCAAATGTTAGCTTGAAACCAAAATCACTTTAAGAACAAACCAAGAAATAAACTGGGAAGGATTGTGCAATTTTTGGTTTCAAAGGTGAGATATTGTTGAGTTGAGGCTTTTGTGATCCATATCAGTACTGAGAAGATTTTTCGGCAAAAATCACATCATAATTCATTTGTCAACGCGTTTTGAACTAGCAAGTGTGGTTCATCATCAGGACAAGTTGAAGAACCATACCATGGTAGCAATTTAAATAGAGAGAGAAGACCTGGTCAAATACAATGGTTGGATGATCTACTCTCTCTATTTAAACTGATTCCATGGTCTGGTTCTTCAACTTGTCTTGATGATGAACCACCTTTGTTGGTTTGAAACGCATTGACAAATGAATTATGATGTGATTTTCACCAAAAAAGCTTCTTAAAGGTGAGATATTGTTAGCTGGATCTACAAATTACATAGTCCCAGTTGTTAGCCTGGAGGTGATGTTGACTGGAACTACGCAATGGCAGTTCAGTCTTGCTTGTGCTAGTTGGGACTGCACATTGCACAATCCCAGTGGCCAAGGCCTTGAGACTGACTCCTAGAACCTCGAGACTCGCTGTTGCAACTACATAGAATGTATTTGGAGCCATTCCTTGGTAGCCTCTATGCAATTCCTCGAGAAAAGTTAGAACCTTGAGATCCAGAAATGTGCAGTGAATGCCAAGAAGATTTAGGTCTCGGCCAAGAAAGCCCAGATCTGCCCAAGGGAAACATGAAAATGAGAATATCTAAAAGTGTAAGTGATGGTTGGTGCATATCTGAGTGAATTATGATGCATGCAAAGAAAAAAAGTGCAATAATCAATCAAACCAAAGAACAATGAAGCTTATGGAGAGAGTCGTCACAATGACGACCGTTAATGCAAAAACTGGGATATGCATGCAAAACTTAGGAAAGCCAATGCAAAAATTAAAATAACACTTACAAAAGCTAAAACAAATCAAAATGGAAATGGTCTTTCAATAAAACGAGTAAAACAACACTCACACAAGACAGGGAAACAAAAGCAACAGAAAAAGCAGCAAAAGACTAGAAAAGAAAGACTTACTCGAAAAAGCTGCAACGACCATGCCAAACGTTCCTAGATGTCCTTAGGGATGCCAAAACTTTAATATCGAATTTCCTAATGATCTCTAGTACCATCCATTAAATATATTTGATCTATTTAGGGTTTATGACGTGAAGGCCAAAAATCTAGGAAAAACTGACACATGGTAGGAATTTCAAAAAATAACTCAAGTGTAACTCCAACTACTAAAAATAGATCCCTATTTTTTACGTATGATATTTCATTTTTTTTCTTTTTTACTTTTTTAGGAAAGGCTTCCATGCATGCATGGGGAAATTTCACAGTTCTGGGGAGAACTAGGCAACTCACTCGAACATGCATCGGGCAGTTGCTAAGGGAATGCTTCTATGCAATTTGTGGGTTGAGTGGATCTGGTTACCTCTCATCCTCTGCACAGTTTCCCAGCTAGGTCTACGCAATTCTAGAGCCAAAGCTCATTGTGGGCTTGAACTATGCATTTTCTGAGAGCAAAGTTGATTTCCCTCTAGGATTGCGTAGATCACCAAGGCAGTGCTAGAATCGTATGGAAACCAATTGAAGAGGTCAGCTTATGGTTAGACAAAAAAACAAGAAAGAAAACACAAGCTATAAAGAAAAATATAAAACTAATGAAAGCACAAGTACTCAGGTTAGTGTAAGATAAGCCGTTGGGATTATTCAAGAGGCTCTAAAACGAAGCATAGGAAAAATTTTGGAGGGAATGTTGTAGCTGCTACAACATTAGCAACACACTGGTAGAACTCCAGCTCTCTATATGGACCTTGTCTCATGTAAAGAAAGTCTAAATCTTCCAAAAGTATTGTTCAATTCTTTGATCATCATGGCTTCTTCACCATCTTGAGTTAAAGATATAGTCCCTACCTTTCTCTTTTATCGTCAACACACATACTAATCCAATTGAGGTGTTTTGGTTGGGGATGAGGGGTATATTGATGCACAAGCAGTATATACTGTCAGATTTTTAGTTTCATCTTTGGTGTTTCTCTGCTTCCAGTAGACCTGGATAGTACATTGGTGGACTCATTTGAGGAACACAAGTATTTCTCTGCTACCAGCAAGCCTGGAGAGTACCCTGGTGGAGTTATTTTCTTCACCTCTTTGTGTAGGAAGCCTTTCTCTTCATTCACCTTTATTTTATTTTTTTCAATTTTTCATTTCAAAGAATTGTGCATAAGAACTTATTCATTTCATGAGGTAGAAGAGGGATCTTGACTTATTGAGAGAAAAAGAGGTTTCCTCTTCAGAGAAGGTGATCCGAATTGGATCCTAAAACACTTTCTAAGTTTTCATAACTCTGTAAAATTCATTCCAAAGTTTCAAAGACTTATAAAGGTCGAGCTTATCAGGAATACCCTCATAATAGTTGTAATTTGTGAGCAGCGTGGAGCAACGAGGACCCTTGGTCAAGCACGTAGACCGTTGGACCATGCTAACGTGTGCTGCCATGAAACAGAAAAACGGGAGGTCTTTTGGAGAAATAGGGGAGGTTTCTAACAAGTCGCTAATCATATATCGCTGGGCAAAACCCTCAGTGAAGGAAAAGCCCCAAGTGACTGGAACCGAAAATTCAATAACCATACAGAATTCGCTGATTCTGTTAGAGGTAGGTCCCACATGAAAATCGGCAGGATATTGGAAGGGCTTAAAGCAGTAAGTGGTTTCAACCGAGTCCCGCCTGATGCCACACATTGGGTGCCACACGTCCAGCAAAAGAGAGAGAAAACCGTTCACATCAGACAGTAAACGTCATACAACTTACTTGTCTGAGATGGACAGAGACCATATGATCTAGAGGCTCCAAATCGACAGTGGAGATGCGATCTGACGGATGACCGGATTCAACGGGGTAAACAAGCCGGGCTATATAAAGTTTGAAGTCTGGCATGAACGATAAGTTGGCAGGGGAATCATGTTCACGGGCAATCTAGGAGCTAAACAAAAATAACGACCGTTCAAACATTTCCAAGAGAACTGACACTCAGCTCGTTATGAAATAGGTGGCCGCCTCCCTGTGAATTGTTACACAGTGATGATGTCGCAGAACAGGGGAATTCATGTGGATAAAGGCAAGAGAACCAGAACACTAGGAAGCATAAATGAACAGTCAGAAAGTAGATTGGATTTAAATCCACAAACAGACTGAGACAAAGCAAGCAGCTAGAAAGTAGTGAGAAAAGTGAGTAAGAAAGCTAAGAGCAGAGAAAAAATAAAGTAAGGCAAGTTGACCTGCAGAGCAAAAGCAGAATCGAGACAGAGCCAGAGAGAGTCGAAGAGTCAGTGCACTCCATAGAAGGCTTGAGAGGTTCAAGTGAACTCCTCAGCATAGGCTTGTCATGTGTGAGTATCGGATTGGGCTCATACTACTGTGACCAGTAGACGTCAAGTTTTAGTAAGGAGAGTCTGTGTACTCTAGTCCTATTGATTCATGTCTGTTGAGTGAGACTCAAGTTGAGCTCACTATTGTAAAAGCTATGCTTTGAGAACATAATAGAGAGGCCACCACTGAAGGCTAGACCAGGAGATGTAGGCCGAGGGCATTGGGTGAACTCCTTATTAAACTTGTTGTATTACATGTTTTCTTGTTGCATTTTCTCTAACTACTTCAATGTCTATGTATTAGAATCTTATCGATCCATTTCATAAAGTAACATAGGCACACCCATGCACATGAGTCTGTAATACCTTTAACTCTTTGTCCTGGATAAATTCCAGATCAAGTGGTATCAGAGCTCTAGGTTACTAAGGTTAGACAAGCTTATGTTGGATTTTGTTGTTGAATGCTAACTAGATCAAAGCTTAAATTAGGAGAAGAAGAATTGGTTGAAGCTAACCCTGAAATTGGAAGAGTCTATCCTAAGAGGAAAATGTCATAAGAAAGTCCCTTGGAATCAGACTCCCAGTTCATGGATGGTTTCATGACCATGAAAGCCATGGTAGAGGAAATGTATAGAGAATTTAAGAAAGGTAGAGAAGAATATCCATCAAACTCCAAACAAGATAAAGGAGTAGAAGAATCTCTCCTCCATGACCACTCTAAAGGCAAAGGGAAAGAAGAGAAAATTCTCACACCTCCTAGTAGCCTTGAAAATAAAAAGAAAACATCTTTGATTAAATTAGATGTTAAATTTGATTTGCCGATATATGATGGAGAGGTGAATGCAAAGAAGCTGGATAATTGGATTAGAGAGATTGATGTTTATTTCAGAGTATAGAGCATCGATTCAGACAAGAGTAAGATTCATCTGGCTAGCTTACGCCTTGGAGGCATTGCCTTCGTATGGTGGGAAGGTAGGACACAATCTAACATGAAGAAGCATGGTAAAATCCTTTCTGTCTATTGTGAATTTGTTTCTGCAATTAAAAAGCAATTATATCTAGCCTATATGCAGTAAGCCATGATGAGCTGGCAAACTCTTCGCCAATTAAAAGGGCAAAGTGTACAAGGCTACACTCAACAATTTAGGAAAAGAGCTTTGATTCTAGGAATTTATTTAGACTCACTTGAAACTCTGCTGAGGTATATAGGTGTTCTACACAGCTACTTAAGGCACATTATTTTCATGTTTAATCCCACTAGCATAGATGAGGTATCTATTCAAGATATACATCTAGAGGCTAGAGGCAAGAATGTGAACCTAGAAGTTGGGGGATCATCAAAACCCACTCCAAGAAAAAGCAAGGAAAAGTGAAAATAGAAATGGAAAGAGAGGAAGACAAACACTGTACAAAAGACCAAATCTTCATGCACTCACTGTAAGAAGGATGGGCATGATGATGAACACTGCTAGATCCTACATCCGGTCTGAGACCCAAGAAGTTCCAGGGAAAAAAGAAGAAGACTATTGCAACTATTCAAAAGGATTTGGGGTTAGACTCAGGAGATGAAACAACAATCGTAGCCACAGGTATAAAAGTTAAAAATTCTAAAGCATCTACTAGTAATTTTGCACAATCTACTGATAATGAAGAAAATGAGAGGAAAAGACATGAGCTTTTTCATATTCGACTTATTTCCAAATATCAAAAGATTGATACTTTGTTTGATAGTGGATCACAAATAAATTTAATTTATGAAGCAATTGTAAAGAAGTTGGGATTACTAACCACACCTCACAACAAACCATATCCATTAGGTTGGTTATGTGATAAAGAAAAGCTACAAGTGACTAGACAATGTAAACTTAAGTTTTCTTTTAGGCCAGCATTTGTAGATGAGGTTGAGTTAGATATAGTTCCTTTGGATATATGTGGAATTGCTTTAGGAAGTCCTTACTTGTATGATAGGAAAGCTATTTTCTATAGAGCTGAGAACAAGTATCAACTCATTAAAGATGGAATCGAATATATTGTAAAAGCTCATAAACTCAAGAATAATTATACTCTCATAAACTCAGGGCAGATGAAAATAATTGTAAATTCATGCAAATAATTTTTATTGATGGTTATAAAGGAAAAGAAACCTGATAAAACTAATGTATTTGAGGGCTGTGATGCTAAACAACAAGATGATTTAGAAAAATTTGTTTCAGAATATGATATACTATTTCAAGAACCTAAAAGTCTGCCACCCCAAAAGGAAATAGTACATGATATTAATTTGCAACAAGATGCTCCATTGCCTAACATCGGAATGTACATGTTGTCTGCTTTAGAGAATGCAGAAATCAAGAAGCGGGTACATGAGCTGCTCGAGAAAGGGTTCATAAGACCTAGCACATCACCATGTGGGTCTCGTATTGTCTTAGTTAGAAAGAAAGATGGCTCATGGAGAATGTGCATTGATTACCGAGCACTGAATAAGGTAACGATAAAAAATCGTTACCCCCTTCCTCGCATAGATGATCTATTAGATTAGTTAAAAGAAGCTGTTTATTTTTCCAAGTTGGACTTGCATAGTGGCTATCATCAAGTCAGAGTTGCAAAAAAAGATGCATGGAAGACTACTTTCAAAACAACGCAGGGATTGTATGAGTGGTTGGTTATGCCTTTTGGCTTAACTAATGCTCTTGCTACTTTCATGAGAGTAAGGAATGATGTACTCAAACCTTTTCTTGATGATTTTGTCATTATATATTTGGATGACATTCTTATATTCAAGAAAACATGGGAAGAACATTTAAAGCATGTCAAGCTGACTCTAGATGTTTTGAAAAGAGAAAATATTTATGTTAAGCTCTCAAAATGTGAATTTGGCAAAACATCTTTTAATTATTTGGGTCATATTGTAGGGGGTGGTGAATTGAAGATAGATCCCTCTAAGGTTGCAGTCATTGTAAACTAGACTAAACCAAAATCTACTACAGAAGTTAGAAGCTTTTTAGGAGTAGCACAATACTGGAGAAAGTTTATTGCTAACTTTTCCTTAATTGTAGCTCCCTTACATGCTTTAACAGGATTGAACAAGGTGTTTCAGTGGGGAGGCAAACAACAGAAAGCCTTCGACACCTTAAAAGAAAATATTAGTACAACACCAGTACTAGCATTGCCTGATCTTCAAATATGATTTGAGATTGAAACAGATGCCTGTGACTATGCCATGGGAGTAGTGTTGACGCAACATGGTAAACCCATATGTTATCATTCTAAGACATTTAATTCTACAGTAGTTAACTATCTCACATATGATAAAGAATTGTAAGCATTAGTACCGAGTGTGAAAAAGTGGAAACATTATTTAATGGGAAAAGAAACAGTCATACATACAAATCATCAACCACTTCAATATTTACGCTCCCAAACTAAGTTGTAGCAATCAAGACACTATAGATGGATGGGTTTTCTACAACAGTTTCATCTAGTCATCAGATATAAAAAGGGCATACACAATAAAGTTGCAGATATGTTGTCTAGACCAATTATAAATGCATCTACTATACTTAAGCATAATTCAGTATTGTATGAAAGCTACATTGAACAGTATGCTAAAGATATAGATTTTAAAGATGTATATGCAACTTTAAGTCATGGAAAACAAGTAGAAGAATTGGATTATCATGTTAAGGGCCAAGTCTTGTATCATTCTGGTAATTTATGCATTCCACAACTGAAAGAGTAAAGATAATTAGAGAAGCACACACTTCTCTAACATCAGGTCACTTTGGTGTAAGTAAAACAGTTGCACAGCCGCAAAGATTTTGTTATTGGAAAAAAATGAATGAGTCGGTTTCTAGATATGTAAGAGGGTGTACCATGTGTGCTAAAAGCAAGCCCAACAATAGAAAACTAGGCTTGTACACTCCACTACCAATTCCTTCTCATCCTTGGGGAAGTGTTTCCATGGACTTCGTTGGGATACTGCCTAAATCTAGAAAAAATCATGACTATTTATATGTTGTTGTGGATAGGTTCAGCAAAATGTGTATTTTAATACCTTGTAACAAACAAATTATAGCTGAGCAAACTGCAAAGTTGTTCCTCCAGCATGTGTGGGTTCATTTTGGATTACCCACTTCCATTATATCTAATCGAGATACCTGATTTGTTGGGAAATTTTGGTCAAGTTTGTGGGAATTGATGGACACTAGACCAAAAAAGAGCATAGCTTTTCATCCATAAACAGATGGCCAAACAGAAGTGGTCAATAGGACAGTGATCTAGTTTCTCAGAGGCTATTGCAGCAAGCATCCCAAGCTTTGGGATGAACACTTATGTTATGTGCAGCATGCTTACAACCGAGCTAAACATTCTTCTACACAGAGATCTACTTTTGAGACCTGTTTTGGTTTCACACCAGGGTCTCCCTTCGATTTTGTCTTTGGTAAAGACATAACGGTTAATGTACACATTAATGTGGACAAGGCAACCAAGTTCATCGAACAATTCCAAGAGATTCACCAGGAAGTACAGGAATAGCTGGAAAAGAGCCAAGCCAAGTATAAGGCAAGGCATGATAAGCATCGGATGGAGCATAGTTTCCAAGTTGGTGATCAAGTCTGGCTGTATATCAGCAAAGACAAAATGCAAGGTGAAGGTAAGAAGCTAAAGCCAATAAGGTATGGACCTTTCAAGATACTTGAGAAAATTGGTGAGAATGCTTTTTGCCTTGATTTATGAGCTTACATGCATATCTAATCAGTTGTTAATGCAGAAAGCTTTAGACTATTTGAACCTTCATTAATTGAAGATCCCGAAAACAGAGTCAATTGCCTTCTATTGATGATATGTTGCCTAAATATCTTAATGAATTGCAGGAAGATACAGTTCTCAGCTAGAAGGTGAGAACTACAGGCAGAGGGGATGTTGAGTACCTCAGGATTGGACTCAAAGGTTCGAAACCAAGCAATGAAATATGGATAGAAATTGGGCAAGCGAGGAATCAGTACCCTCACTTGATGGATGCATAAAAACCAACTTTTAGTGGTCCAAAAGCTTTTTTAGTGGTAATGCCGTGATTCGAATTGGATCCTAAAACACTCTCTAAGTTTTCATAACTCTCTAAAATTCATGCCAAAGTTTCAGAGGCTTACAAAGGTTGAGCTTACTAGGAATACCCTTAGAATAGTTGTAATTTGTGAGTAGCGCGGAGCAACGAAGACCCTCGGTCAAGTGAGCAGACCATTCGCCCATGGTAACGCGCACTGCCACGAAACAACAAAACAGGAGGTCTTTTGGAGAAATGAGGGAGGTTTCTAATATGCGATTAGCGACAAGTCGCTAATCGCATATCCTTGGGCAAACCCCTTAATGAAGGAAAAGCCCCAAACGACCGCAACCGAAAAGTCAATAACCTTACAGAATTCGTTGATTTTCATCATAGGCAGGTCCCACACAAAAACTGACAGGATATCGGAAGGGCTTCGAGTGGTAAGCGGTTTCAACCGAGTCCCGCCCGATGCCACACACTGGGTGCCATGCATCCGGCAGAAGAGAGAGAAAACCGCTCACATCGGATGGGTAAACATCATGCAACTTACCTGCCCGATATGGATGGAGACCGTAGGATCTGGAGGCTCCAGATCGATGGCGGACATGTGATCCGATAGATGACCAGATTCAATGGGGTAAATAGGCCAAGTTATATAAAGTTTGAAGTCCGGCATGAATGATGAGTTGGCAAGGGAATCATGTTCGTGCGCAATCTGGGAGTTAAATGGAAATAATGACCGTTCAAACATTTCCAAGAGAACTGACACTCAGTTCGTTATGAAACAGGTGGCCACCTCCCTGTGAAGTGTTACATAGTGATGATGACGCAGAACATGGGAATTCAAACGGACAGAGGTAAGAGAACAAGAATGTCAGGAAGCAGAAACGAATAGTCATAAAGCATATTAACTTTAAAGCCACAAACTGATAGAGACAAAGCAAGCAGCTAGAAAGCAGTGAGAAAAGCGAGTAAGAAAGCTAAGAGCAGAGAATAAAGAAAGTAAGTCAAGCTAACCTGCAGAGCAAGGGCAGCATCGAGACAAAGCCAGATAGAGTCAGAGAGTCTGTGCACTCTAGAGAAGGCTTGAGAGGTTCAAGTGAACTCCTCAGCATAGGCATGTCATGTATGAGTCTCAGATTGGGCTCATACTACTGTGACCAATAGAGGTCAAGTTTCAGTAAGGAGAGTCTATGTACTCTAGTCCTACTGATTCATATCTATTGAGTGAGACTCAAATTGAGCTCACTATTGTAAAAATTCTACTTTGAAAACATAATAGAGAGGCCAACACTTAAGGTTGGACCAAGAGACGTAGCCCAGGAGCATTGGTTTAACTCCTTATTAAACTTGTTGTATTACATGTTTTCCTATTTGTTTTCTCCAACTGCTTCAATGTCTATGTATTTCACAATCTTATCGATCCGTTGCATAAAGTAAAATAGGCACACCCATGCACATGAGTCTGTAATACCTTTAACACTTTGTCTTGGATGAATTTGACATGAAAAGGATGTTTATGTATACCTCTGAAGTACTTGTTAAGGTTTTCCCCCTTCACCTTACTCTACTTGACTAAGTCGAAAATGGTTAATAGAATATAGAAAACCAATTAGAGTAGGCGGTACTAGTTAAAGTCCATGTGTTGTGACTTCACCAATAGTCACTCTGAAAGGAACGTATTTTCCATCAGGGTATCATCGACTGAAAGAAACGAAAGACATTCATAAGGAGATGGAATAAGCAAACAACCAAATGTTTATAGTTGCAAAAGTCCTCTTGTATTTCACCCTAGTTGTCACAAGAAGCCAAACACAGTTTCATGGGAAGCTAATCCTATGGGTGCATAAATAAACAAACAATAAAAGGAAAGAAGTAACACGAAAGCAAAAGAAAGTAAGAAAAATCAATACAAGAAATCAAAAGCCAACAAGAAAGCAAAAAATACTCCTACTCCTAAGCTAAACAATGCATGGGCCTTCTCACATGAAGTGATATTTCCAATGCAACCATCGATGCATTGGTTGGCCCATGTGAATAATGGCATGGTTAGCAAGAAATATATTCAAGAAGACCTGCAAACAAGAAAGATAAAGGAATTAAAAGGAACATGTTCAAAGTTTGAATGCATCCAATGAAAGAGAAACGGGTAAAAGCACATGAAAATCACTCTGAAAACATATCATGGTGTTGTATCACACTGTGTGTAGATGATAAGCATGTACACACTTTCGGTCTTGACAAATGAGCAAACGTGTAGAAAGAAGAAAGCTTTCATTTTTCAATGTGGTTTGCTACCTATGACTCCTCTAATGCATGAGTGATAAGATCGTGTGATTCTGGTGGAGGATGCAAAAACTGAAGATCAGATTTATTTTCAATGTGCACGAGAGAGTGATGAGGAGCCTGCGGTGATTCACTATATTTTTGATTTGAAGTAGAACTAACCTCAAGACTACGAGAACTTGATATAACCATCAGCTCAGGCTGAACTGCCTCGACATCTTGAGGGGTTTCCACTTCATCAGCAGATATATCATTAAAGACCGGTGGCTTAGAAAGATAAATGGCAAGTGAATCAGAATCATGATTGAATGAATGAGAAAAAAGATCATGACAACCACGAACAAAAAAATTGAGATGTATATTGGCATCCTCATGATTTGATGAATCATACAGAGGGGTTGATGAGAAACAAAAATTTTCACCCTCTAATTTTCTAGAAATGCAAGATGAAAGATTAAGTGGATTCAGAAAGGAAGATTTTTCCTCTCTATGATCAAATGACGAACTGACATCCTATGTGTTCTGTGAGTGATCTGATGTAGAGACATCCGGGGATGAACTTTCACAAGAACAATTAGAAGTGGAAAACTCACAAAACATGTAAGGATAGAGTAGAAAAGGTGTAGAAAAAAGGAGGCCATCCTTCTCCATGGCTTCTTCTTCATATTCCCACACATACTCATCAAAAATGATAGCGCAGGTTGGTTTCTAAACACCAACTCCATCCATAACTTGATCCCCATGAAAACCACATGTGGAATCCATAATGGAAGAACACAAGACACGTAAATCTAGAGGATCAAAGGAACCAGAGGATAGAGGTTGAGAAAACGAGATCACGTGACAACCAACAGGCTTGCAGTCCAAATCTGTGCAGAAATCTAGAGCAGGTGGGGTGGGAGGAGGTGGTAGTTCAACAAGTTGGTTCACAACTTCTCCCTCCTTATCCTGTGAAGCTAGAGTTGTTTGATGAGAAGAGGAAAGAGAGTCACTCGTGGCAATGACCTTTTCCATCATAAATTTGGAAGCTCTAACACTGAGGTATGATGGGAGGGGTTCGAATGATTCTAACTCACATGGATTGTTAGATATGTGAAGAAGATAATGAAATCTTTTAAAAAGAAATTTCCAATCAACTTCATCTTCCTGGAATTGCAAACCGAGATTACGGAAGAGTTTCCAAAAGTGTGCAACAGATTCATCAGGTGCTTTATGTAATTCCAAGATTTTTCAATTGAGTGCGTTGCCGTCAAAAAGAAAGAAAGCGTGGCCTAATTCTTTGATCATGTGATTGCAATAGTGAATAGAGGTTGTAGCCAATGTGAGACACCATTGTTGAATGCACCATCCAAGCATGTAGGTGAACATCCCATAGGAAATGTAGTCGAAAGGGACTTGATTCCTATCACAGAAGCCTAAAAAGGAAACTTTGTGTCTTAACAAGTCTATTCTGCCTTCACCATCATATTTAATTTGTGACAAGTCATTGATGACATCCTCTGACACTTTGAAATCATGAGCATGAGAAAAACATGTTGGAGTTGAGATTGTGATGTAAGTCATGAATGATGTGTAGAGATTCAAAACAAACTTTGAGGTCTCAGTTTGTCATCTGGCCCTCCTTATAGTGCCATAAATGTTGATGGTGTTGGACCCACCAACATTTAAGGGGATCTCCCTAGTAAGAAGTCCCAACTAGACCTCAGACAGTTTGGAATGGGAGTCCAAATAGTGGGTGGTAATGAGTTCCTTGACGACGTAGCACGCAGAGGTAAGTATAATGACTTTGGTCGGAAGCAAGTGTCTGACATTGTGGTGAGTCAAGGGAGATGCATGGGGGTTCTAACACACAGAGAGGAAAATGAAGTGTGTCCCTTAGAAGCCTGTAATAATATGTAGCCTGAAAGGAACACACAAGTGGAATGACATCACAAGGTGAAAGAAGAATAGTGCACAGAGCAAAGTGACGGCTTAATCCAACAACACATCTTAAACAAGATTCATACAATTGCATATAAAATAGTTCATAAGAAACTGCGTAAGTTAAACAACATACATTACTAAAGTAACCAGAATAGTCAAACTGCAATAACAACATATGCATGAAAATGTGTTGGTTCAGTTATATTATTAAGTGAAATTTCCATCCATACATACACCACTGATAGCTACTAGCCCCAACAGTGGAACATTACAGTCAAAATTGCCTGCTCCTCCAAAGAAGTGTACTCACTCTACGTATTGGAGAAGCCAAGGCTCATCACAATACTCCCAAAGCTTCTCTAAGCTTAAACCTAGCCAAAAGCTTGGCTCCCAATAGCCCCTTCTATGAGTTATGAGGTTCTATTTATAAAAAAGGGTGGGATGACCCTTGAAATTCCCCTTTGACTCTTTGAATACCCTCATGACTCTTCAAATCCTTTACAAATAACTCTTTACATTACATAATGATTGTTCACATTCCACTAATGACACTTGGAGTTTCACTTACAATATATTTACAAATAATATACAATTTCCAAACATATTCATGTGAGAAAAAATAGGCTTGATTCAACCTAACAAGACAAAAACATCACTCAGAAACTTGGGTAAAGACCAACTTGACAACATCCTCTTGATGGTCTTCGGTGATGAACTGATACCAAGCTTGGTACTGGGCTATTGTGTCCCCATACGGTTTGGTGATGTCTTTCTGGAAACAAACTCTTGCCTCCATGGATTTTGGGTATATGATCCTGGAACCTTTGTCCAACTCACCCTGAAGCATGTGCAACATTTTCATGTGTGGTTGGACCACTGATGTACCTATGCATGTGTTCTGTGCTCATTTGCAAGTCATCATTGGTGGCCTCTTGCATCAACTGCTCCATGTACCTGTCAATCTCCAGCCGAACTTCGTTCTTCTTAGTGGATTCGATGAGGGAACCACTTGAAGGGATCCTTTTTGTCCTCACCATGACATTCAGAATCTTGAACAACCATTCATAGTGTGAAAATTTCTAAATAGAAATCTTACTTCACTGATTAATATTATTTCTTATACTTCTTATCTCAGAAATAAGTTATTCACACCGTTCTTACAACAAATATTGAAATATGTTCTACTACAACCTTCACAAATAAAAAATTGCAGAAAGTAAATGTAAGGAAAAATACTGGCACAAATACAATCACAATGACACAATTATTTTTAGACAACCGTCCCAAGAAAAAACCAATGTGAGAAAACTGGTGCAGCAGATGAGGGTTTTATTATTCTTCAACAAATCATCATGTACAAATTACAACCAAAAAAATAGGAATCATAAATTTTACAAACGCTTCCTGACAAATTTCTAACCCAGGTGAAGTACTTCCTCTTCCCTGGAATCCTTCTGCGTCACTCTGTGTCAAACTTCTCACATTGGCCTAGCGTCAAGCTGCCTACGTATTTCTGCATCAATATGCCTTTGTTTTGCCTTTTCTGTGGCACCTTGTTCCTACTCTGTGTCTTTCTCCCTTGCACTCTCTAAAGATGTTGATGCCCTATCTTCCTTTATCACCTTCAACTCTTCCTCTGATTCAATTTTCTCTTGTTGAACTTCGACTAGTGAGAAAATCGATATTACTCGGGTAACTCAGTATCTACCTCTGGTGTATTCTCCAAGTGCCCATCAAGCCTCCTCTTGTAATCCTATCATTGATCAATCAATGAACCATATTAGATTCTAATCAATGGCTAGGATAATTTGAATTGCTCTTTGCCTTCTTCTAGAACTTTCACCTACAGTTTAGATTAATACCTATTAATTATTTTAATTTCCTAACTTTAGACTTAGGGTCGCATTAAAAATAATTAATTATTTTAATAAGATTGTCTCTGAGTGGAATGTCCCAAAACAATTTATGTGTATTGGAGAATGCATGTATATATTCCTTCCTACAAATTTTGAGGCCTAGAGCACATTCTATGCCACCCCAAATCAACACTCCCTCTTAGCAAGGAATGTGCTTTAGCAATATATTGTTGATGCATACTTCTTTGACTCTGAAGCATTTTCCTTTGTGTTGCTAGTGTATAACATGTTGTCCACCAAATACTTTGTTGCTACTCTAATTGTACTATTGTTGACACTTCCACCGCCAACACTGCATCCGTACTACAGCTCCCTCTGAATTTCTACATATGTGCTAATGATGGCACTGCCAATGCAAACTATTGCTTCTACTAAAACATATTTTCTACCATACCTATCTTCTCTATGAATTGACTGAACTTAGCTCTTCTCAGAGCCTTTCTGATTATATAGGGTACCTACTCTCCTGTGGGGACATACTATAGTTGTTTTTCCCAACATTGAACACAATATATGATAAAGTGACAACGTATATCTATGTGTTTCAATCAATCATGAAATATTGGATTCTCAGAGAGTTTGATACAACTCTTATTATCAAAGCAAACCTTGGTCGCGTCCATCATTTTTCTGAACAAGATCATAAGAAATTTTCTCATCCATATAGCTTTTCACGTAGTTGTGCTAGCTTTCATATATTCTTCTTCTATTGAGCTCAAAGCTACCGATTTCTGCTTCTTGTTGCACCAAGATATCATCCCTAATCCAACATTGAAGCTTTACCCAGAGGTACTTTTTCGATCTACTGAACTACCTGCCCAATCTGCATCTATGAACCCATCCAATCTAACACCCTCCCCTTGGGAGTATTTCCACCCATATCTGACTGTTCCATGCACATACCTAAGAATGTGCCTAGCTATTGCCTAATGGTTCTGCCATGAATTGACTAAGAGTGTTGACAAAAAAGCAAATTTCTAGCCTAGTGTTGACCAGATACATGAGTGACCTAATGAGTTGCCCGTACAAGGTGGTATCCACTTCCTTGTCTCCTAATGCATCTATTGTCTTCCAGTTGGTAATCATGGGAATAGCCATGGGTTGACAATCCTGCATTTTGAATCTCTTCAAAAAATTTGTAGTGTATCTTCCTTGTCCAAGGAAGATCTCCCAATTCTTCTGCCAAACTTCCAACCCTAGAAAATAATGCATCAACCCCATGTCGTTCATGTCAAATTCAACTTCAATATTCTTCTTGCAATCTTGGACAAGCCTGGAGGACAAAGTTAGGAATAAGGAATCTATATATAATACCAAAATAAGTGGCTTATTCTCTACCATCAAATAGTAGAGATTGGGATCAACACCACTCTTGACAAATCTAAACCGTTGGAAGTAACTATCAATCTGACCATACCATGCTCTGGGTGCCTGCTTGAGCCCATACAAGGATTTCTTTAATCTACAAACATGATTTCTCCTTTCATGAGTTTAGAAGCCTTCGATTTGTTATGTATACACCTCCTCCTCTATCACCCCGTTCAATAATGTTTTCTTGACATCCATTTGGTGAATATCCCATCGCATTTGAGTTGTTAGGGATATAATAGATATGATAGATGTGTATCGAGTAACTAGGGTGAATCTCTCTTCAAAATCTATTCCTTTTTTTGAGCAAATCCCTTTACCATGAACCTTGCCTTGTGCTTCTCTATACTTCCATCTGCAACATACTTGATCTTGTAGATCCATTGCGATCCTACAACTGATCTATCTTCTGGTCTAGCTACTACTTCCCAGACATCATTTGTCATGATGGATTTGTATTCTTCCACCATGGAATCTACCCATACTTGGTGTTGAACAGTGTCCTGAAAGCTCAGGTTGTCTTGGAGCTCAAATAAACTCCTTTGTGTCCCTCAGTGTTTGTCATACTTCTTTTTTAGTTCTACCACTAGTGGTCAAAGGCTCATCCAACTCCTCCTTTTGATCCTGTCGTTCCATATGTTGAGAACTATCTAGATTTCCTCCTTCTGAGGAGATATAGGTACTAGTCACTGTACTCGATCCAGGTGTCTGTCCTCCCGCCTGTCCTCCTTGTTGCCCCTGTTGCTCTTGGACTAATGGAACATCTCTTGACTGATATTCTATAGGCATCTCATGAGATTTCCTAAAATCTTTGTCCTCTATGAACTTTTCATCCCATCTCACTACAATATTCCTACTGCTAGGAATGTAGATTTTGTATGCCTTTGAGGTCTCACTGTATACTACGAGATACCCCTTTTCTATAGTATGATCTAGTTTACTACGAGATACCCCTTTTCTATAGTCTGATCTAGTTTACTACACTCCTCGTCTGGAATATGACAATAAGCCATGCTTTCGAATATCCTAAGATGACTGACTTATGGTGTCTTTCCTATGAAGACCCCTTCAGGCATTTTCTTCCATAATTCTCTATGAGGAGTTCTATTCTAGATATACACTATTGTGTTCCAAGCTTCTTCCCATATATACCTAGGTAGATATTGATCATACAACATAGCTCTGGCAGCCCCAACAATAGTTATGTTTTTCGATTCTGCGACTCCATTCTTCTCCAGATTATATGGAATTTTCCACTCTCTTTTGATGCCCTCCTTTGCACAGAAATCCGTGAGGTCTTTTTTGTATATTCTCCACCATTATATAAACACAATACCTTTATATTTTTCCCTGTCATATTTTCAATAAGAGCTTTAAACTCTCAGAAACAATCAAACACCTCATCCTTGGTCTTTAAGAAATAGATCTAGGTTTTTCTAGAGTGATCATCGATAAAGGTGATGAAGTATTCACCACCAATAAGAGCTCTTGTGGACATGGGATGACAGATATTTGAGTGCATTAATCCTAATACACATTCTTCTCTATTGTTACTTCTGGAAAAAGTTACTTTAGTGTACTTCCCTAACACACATCCTCTACAGAAGTCATCATGTTCACTACTAAGGATTGGTACTCCTGTAATAGTCTCTGTGAGCATCCTTAGTGCTCCATGGTGTAAACACCACATTCACCTGGGCCATAATTCATTTCACTCCTTCTCACCATTATAGTTGCTGACTATCAGTTCCATTGGTGGTTCAAGTTTCAATCTATACAACTTATTGCTTCGAATCCTAATTTTCCTTTTCTTCTTCCATCTTGGACACTTAACGTATACTTTCTTTCCCATGAAGTGTACATCACATCCCTTGTCCTATAACTGGGACAATGAAATCATGTTCATTCCTAATCCAGGCACATGTAAAACATTGGTGACTCAGATGCTAGTCCCTAATTCCGTCTCAAATGTTATGGTGCCTCTCCCTACTGGAGTACATTTGATTCTGTTTCCCATAATAATTTGGAAGTCCATTTGTTCTTATTGATAGCTAGAGAAACGTTCTCGTACTAAATTCATATGAGTTGAAGCTTTGTTATCAATGTACCAAACATCTGCGGATGCTGAACTTGCTAGGCATGTGAGTTATTCATCTAATCTGGTAGATAAGTTTGAGACACTTTGAGTATCCATAGTGTGCCAAGTTCTAACGCTAACATGTCTTAGAAACTGCTATAGGAAAAATTGTGTCCCACCTGTGACATCCCCTCTCGCTAAATCTTATGTTGTGTTGTTCCTTCTACCACTAACAAATTTTGATTGGAAAGACTTACCTCTATGTTGACTCACTCAGAGAGAGTTTTCCCACAAAATCCAATCCTCTTGGCTTTGACCTGCGCAATCCCCTTGGAGATTCGAATTATTTCCCCTGCAAGAATTTTGAATTTCCTTCTCCTTTCAGAATTGGGTTTGTTAGACTTGCTGGCAAAAGGCCCACAAATGGATCCATTAGTGCCCTTGAAATCTTCAATTTTTGCTCAAAGATCATCTAATGATCAAAATCAGTGCAAGAGGAAAGCCCTTGGAAGGGCAGAAATGCACTATTGGGAGGCTAAAATGATTAAAGAACCATGAAAAATCCACAAACGTAGGCTTAAATAGAGGAATGAATAGCTGCCATTAGATCTGGTTGATCAACGACTTAGATTTAGGCAGCTAATTGCAATCGACCGAGCAAAGGTGACAGTCTAAAGGCGGGCTCATGACACCATCGATCAGTGATCACCAATGATTGGATGGGCGGGGAGAATATATATATATATATATATATATATATATATATATATATATATATATATATATATATATATGAAGGCCCGAGGAGTGAACGACTCGCGAGTATGATTTATCGCATCGCTGACATCGCATCGGCGCTATACCAAGGGGTGGGGCCTATACACATACATATGAGTGACCCAATACCCAGACCCGACCACAGTATATATGAGAATTCATAATGTTTGAAGTCCGCAAAAAATCCGTTTCTAAAGCATTTTTTGTGTATTTTCATTGTATAAATGAAATACAAAGGGAAGCTGGGTTTGCGATATGCGATAAGACCTGGACCCGAAAGGGTCCGTGAAGCAAAATATATATGATTTTAGGTCTGCTAAAGCCCATATTTTAATTTTTTTCGTGCATTTTCGTTGTTTCAACAAAATTCAAAGGAAGCCTTGAGGCCTTGCGATTGCAATGAAGCCTAGATCCGAGAGGGTCCAGGAGCGGAAAATATAATTTTTGAAGTCTGCCAAGGTCCGTTTTTTAATGATTTTCAATGTGTTGGTGCATTTTTGAAACATAAAGAAATGACAAAACCAGCAAGATTTCGGGAAAGCCATGAGAGGTAAGTGGTTTAGGCCGAGTTTCGCCCAATGCCATATAGCGGCAACCATGTGTCCAAGATGAGGAGAGAGAAAACCGCCCTCATCAGGTGGTTAACTCCAGTACAAAAGAGATGCCCGAAATGGATCATCATTGTTGGATCTAGGACTCCCAGATTGACAGTGGAGATGTGTTATCATTGTAAGGGTGGACGGAAGAGGAGAATAAGACATATCTAAGGATTTTTGAAGTCCGAAAAGGACACAGAAGGGTGGGATGTCTCAGTATTGTTGTGTTTTCTGTTTAAAACATAAAGCAGTCATGTATTAACATAAAGGGGCCATTTAAAGGGATTAGAATGGCCAAAGACACATCCCAACATATAACAGAGCCCGGGAAACATATTGCCGGGAAGTATGGGTTGGAAATGGAAAGAGAAAGGCCACAACATGCAGCTCACCTGAAATAGAGACATCATGGGAATCAGTAGCATAGACAGCGCAACAGCCACACTAACAAACATTATGGGGCATCTCTGGCACAAGAGAGCTCCTAGACATCACAACAAGCTACCAAAAATATCTGAAAGCGGTTACTCTGCTGTCAAACGCAGAAAACTCCAATCCCATGCTTGCCTAGAGGGCATCTAATCAGTTAACAATGCAGATCAGACAAATTAAGACTTCGAGCCTCTTAGAGCTAAGGAGCATTGTAAACAGGCTATAAATAGCTAAAAGTAAGATGTAATATAGGTTCAACTTCTGGAGATTATTCCTCCTCTATTCCTTCAAGCTTCTCATCTTCACTCCAGCAATATAAGCTTCTTTTGCTATTACATGTTCAGTCCCCATTTTCTTTGTTGTTCTATGCTTGCAATTGAACAGTTTATTCATGCTTTTTGTTGTGTCTAATGCCAGATAATTGTCATCTTATCTCTACATTGATATATTAGTTTTGCAAGTTTCATTTACTCCCTGTAGTTGGTCATTCATATATGTTCATGTATGCAATCTGCTGGCACAATTAGTATTCTCCATCTATCCATTAAATCTATAAACTATTGAGCATTAGTGGTCTAAAGTCTTGTGTTGTTGATGGTCTTCATGCATGTCTTGAGTGAGAATAGAGCTGAAATGGTTATCTGACTTGATCCAAACCATCATCCATTCCAATAGTTCTGAGAAAATATTGAAGAATGTTACCAGGCATCTCCGAGTTGAAACCTAGGAGATTTTCCTGGAGTGATAACATAATTGGCGTCATTTCCGAGGAGAGGAAACTAAAGCTCAACTTCCCTGGGAAACGACATAGATCCAGATTTGATGATAGACAAAGTTTGGGCACTTTTTTGTTTGTAATTATCTATTTGGCGACTCTACTAGAGGCTGAACCTCTTGGCAACTCCACATCTTAGTTCTGGCTCAGTTTTTGAGGCATACTCAGAGACATCCTCAGAAGCTACAAGCTCACCTAGTACCTGACCCTGAAAATAATATCAAAGAAAGAAAGTTATTGCGAAAAGGAGCATCAGGTTCAGGTAAACCTAAAAAATCTCCTATATCTCATCCAGAAAGGCTTGTAATAGAACAAATACATGTTGAGAGTATAGCATCTAATACTATCAGTGAAGAAAAACTTTCAGAGATTCATAAAGCTCGCTATTTGTTAGGTTCTCCTTTTGCTTTATGCCCAAAGGAAACCTCACCTTATATCCATCATACTCCTTTAGTCTTATCCGTCACTCCTCAGCCCTCTATCATTCAGACTACCAGTACTCTTTTAGTCACCATGGCTATGGCAAGGCCATAAGCACCTACCAAAATGGAAAGAATCATAGCTGCTAGGTACGGACCTCTAATACTGCCCACTCCTTTAAATGCCATGCCTACTAGAGAATATCATAAATATATGCCTAAATTCACTAGGACTGAAGGTGTTACTGCTGAAGAACATCTCGAGTCCTTCTATAGCTATGCTGATAATATTTACATTAGTGAAGATGATTTTTGGATGAGAGTCTTTGTCTAAAGCCTAGATGGAGAGGCTAGAAAATGGTTCAAAGAACTGACCCCGAGATTTATAGCAGATATTGAGGCTTTAGATGATGCATTCCTAAAGCATTGGGGGGATAAGAAGGATCTACTCTACTACCACACTGAGTTTGGAAACTTAAAAATGGAAAATGGTGAGTTGTTGTTTGATTTTAATAGGAGGTTTAACTACATGTACAACAAGATACCAGCCGAAGTAAAACCCACCACAACCTCTGCTAGACTCTCCTATGCTAGTGCTTTTTATTTTGACTTCTGCCTACTGTTGAGGGAGAGGCGATGCGCTACTTTGGCTGATATGTAGGATGCATCCTTGGAAGTAGATTCAAACATCATGGCTGTAGAAAAGCTCAAAGGTAATGCTGAGAAGAAAACAGAGGGGCGAGTCATCATCCTATGATCCTACGATAGATAAAATGACCAAAATGATCAAGTCATTAGCCTCTGAAATCTCCAAATTAAAGGTTGAGCAGCACCTGAGGAAAGGGAGAGCTCCTAATACCTTTGCTCCTAGAAATACAAATCCAAATCCATATAGAATAACTAATGAGCAGTTGTAGATTTTGCAAAGAAACAAAGATGATAATGAAGACCAAAGGGTGAAGGCTCCTTTTCAAAATGTAGTCATGGAAGAAGAGCAGTTTGAATAAGAAGATGAGATCCATTGTCTGGAAGACAAAGGTAATGCTTCCTTTTTGACCTCATATGCTTATGAAAGGTCATTATACAATGACTAGATCAGCCAAGAATGGGATGGTAAAGCTATTCTACAAACTGTAGATCAGCACAGATATAATTTGAGGTCAAAGATAAATAATTCCAAGGAAACTTCTATTCAAAGAGTTGTTGTCCTTGCAGTACAGCAAGCTAATAAGCAAAAAAAAAATGATAGTTGATCCCATCATCCCCAAAGCTCCAGCTCATGAGGTAACATGCCTCAACAAGTCTCCTTCTCCTTTTAATTTTCAATCAGAAATTCAAAAGCTAAGAATACCTATACCTCTGATTGAACTAGTGAAGAATGAGTCCTTCAAAAGATCCATCACCGAGGCCCTTGAGCCTAAAGCCATCTAAGCCTCCACAGACCATGTAAATAAGCAAGATGACAAGCCAACTGTTATTCTCAGCCCAATGATTGAAAATTGTGAAGACAACTCCCCATAATTCTATGTCTCTCTGACTATTCATGAAAAAATCCTTCACAACTACCTTTTTGACACTGGAGCCATCCATAATCTAATGCCCAAGGTTGTCATGCATGAGTTGGGTCTTGACAGCATAAAGCCTTATCGTGACCTGTTCTCTTTTGACAATAGAAAAGTGAAATGTCTAGGATTAATCAAGGACCTAGCCATCACTTTGTCTCAGCTGCCTATGAAAAGCATGATGATGGATATTGTGGTGGCAGACGTACCCCCCAAGTTCGGTATGTTACTTTCCAAAGGTTGGATCAAGAGGTTAGGTGGATCATTACAAAATGACCTATCTAATGCTACTTTTCCAGTGTTTGGAGGAGAGAGAAAGAGATTATATAGAGAACCTCAACTGGCTTGTATAATCAGCAATGAAAAGAATCCCACCAATCATCCCATATATGCGATCGACACTAATTTTGGAGCTTTTATTCTTCATATTGAATAATCTCAGTTGGCCTCCATGTAGCTCAAGAAACCAGTTTTCCAGATAGCAGAGGAAGAAAACCCATAGATTTGGGATATGTTTTTTGATGGGGCTTGCTCTAAAGAAGCTGCAGGGGCAGGTGTAGTCCTTGTGTCCCCAACATAGGAATACATTCATTTATCTTTCAAATTAACGTTTCAGGTCACAAACAACTTAGCAAAGTATGAAGCTTTGATTCTGGGCTTAAGTGCAGCTAAAGAAATGGGTATCAAAGGCCTGAAAATGTTTAGAGACATAGACCTCATTATTCAGCAGGTAAATAAAACTTTCCAAGCTAAGCATCCAAGGCAGAAGGTATACAAAGGTGAGGTATGGAGGCTCAAAGACTCTTTTAATAAATTTCAAAATTTCTTATATTCCAAAAATGAAGAAACAACTTGCCGACTCCCTTGTTCTGTCTACTCGCATGTTTATTCCTCCTTTGCCTCCTAAATTGACATATGAAGTTCGAGTAAAATATAGACCATCTCTGCCAGACAATGTCAAATATTGGATAGTTTTTTAAGACGATGAGGAAATTAATAGGTTTTTACAAGTCATTGAGGAATTTGTTTAAATGCACATCGACCATGAAAATGAAACCATGGAAGAATGCGGCTAGTCCAAGCTGAAAAGAGAAATCAACCGAGGAAGCATTGTCCAGCTACCTAGTAATCACATACCAAACGGATTAGCGCCTCTAGAGAAGATTTTTGATCATAACGATGTGCCCTATAATCTAGCCAAAACAAAGAATGATTTTTTTATCTGTAAACATAATATAGGGAGCCCATCCCATCCAAAAAACATAAATATGTCCACACATTTGTCCTCTGCCTAGAATTTTGAGTATTGCGTCCTCACAAAGCAATTCACTAACATTTTTTCCTGGGAATACAACGATCTTAAAACCTATGATGCAGATATCATTCAGCACAAGGTCCCACTAGAAAAGAGCACTACCCCTTTTAAGTAGAAATTAAGACCTATCAGCCCTCTTATTGCCTTTGATTGAGAAAGAGATCAAGAAGTTGTTGGATGCCAAAATTATAGTTCCCCTAAGGTATTCAAAATAGATAGCTAACCTTGTGGTAGTGAGAAAGAAAAATGGAGAAATCAAGCTTTGTGTTGACTTCAAAAATCTCAACAAGTGCTCTAAAAAAGATAACTACCCCCTGCCTAAAGATGGAACACTTGCTACAAAGAGTTTCAGGGGCTAGAGTCATGTCTTTCTTAGATGGATTTTCAGGTTACAATCAGATTGTTGTACATCCGGAAGGTCAGGAAAATACCACCTTCACTACTCCTTGGGGCACTTTCATGTACTCCAAGATGCCTTTCGGATTGATGAATGTTGGGGCTACTTTTCAGAGGGCCATGGACATAAATTTTGTGGGAGAGAAGGACAAGTTTGTCCTTATTTATCTTGATGACATAACAATCTTCTCCAGCAACCACAAATACCATTTATATCATTTGAAGAAGGTCTTCCTAAAGTGCAGACAGTTTAGAATTTTAGTGAACCCAAAGAAGTCACAGTTTGCTCTAGAAGAAGGCAAACTTCTGGGACATATTGTTTCTACTGAAGGTGTGAATATTGATCTAGCGAGGGTTCAAGCTATTCAGACATTGTCCATCCCAAGGTCAAAAATGGAAATTCAATCCTTTCTGGGTAAGATTAACTTCGTAAGGAGGTTCATTTCAAACTTTGCAGAGCTTGTAAAGCACATCACTTCCATGCTGAAGAAAGGATCAGAAATAAAATGGACAGATGCTTCAAGAAGCTCTTTTAAAGCCATTAAGCAAGCTATCATGGAAGTTCCCACTCTAATCAGCCCAAATTACACTAAGGAGTTTTGTATCTTCTCTTTTGCCTCTTATGATAAACTTGCAACAGTTCTGTTGCAGAAAAATGATGAAGGCTTAGAGCACTTCATGGCCTTTTTCAGCAAAACTTTAATGGATGCTAAATTGAGGTATGACCTTATTGAAGAACAAGCTTATGCTCTCATAAAATATTTGAAGGCATTCCTAATTTATATTCTGAATTCCAAAGTAGTTTCATATGTACCTTCAGCCTCGGTAAAAGATGTCTTAACTCGGCCAGATATTGATGGAAAGAGAGCTAAATGGATTGCAAAATTCATAGAGTTTAACATAGAGGTGAAGCCCACTAAGCTTGTCAAAGGCCAGGGCTTGGCTAAACTTATGTCTGAAGAAAATTGCAGCTTGTTAGACATAAATTCCATGGGTATAAATTCAAATGATGAGCAAACAAAGGTAGCAATAGAAGAGCAAAAGCAAAATCAGTGTTTGGCTGAAAATCTAGCCACATGTGAATGGTATTACAACATAGTTCATTTTTTGCAAATGCTAGAAGTCCCTCCAAGGCTTAGCTCAAGTCAAGCTCGTGCCATTAAACTCAGATCATCCAAATTCTACATTAATAAAAATCTTCTTTATTGGAAAGACCCATCATGAATCCTCTTGAGGTGTCTAGATCAAGAACAATCTGTAGAGGTCATACACTAGTTCTATTCTAGCATCTATGGAGGGCATCATTTTTGAAAAACCACAGCTCACAAAATCTTGAGGGCTAGATATGATTGGCCTAATTTTTTATCTAATGTGTTTTCTTTTGTAAAAGCTTGTGACAAGTGTCAGAGGTTTGTAAGAAGATTGTAGCTAAAATCTCTACCCTTGAAGCCAATACATGTCAATGGTCCCTTCCAGCAGTGGGGCTTGGACTTTATATTTGAGATCAACCCACATTCCAGTGGCCAAAACAAATGGATCTTAGTAGCCACTAATTATTTCACCAAGTGGATTGAGGCTATACCCACTAATAATTCCAATCATCAAGTTGTCATAAAGATCTTGAATGAGAATATTTTCACTAGATTTTGTTGCCCAACCAAACTAGTCATTGATAATGTAGCAACTTTCAAGGCAAAAGAATTGGTGGACATGACCAAATCCATGGGCATTCAAGTGGTGCATTCTACCTCATATTATCCTCAAGGAAATGGCCTGGCAGAATCATATAACAAGAGTTTGATCAAGGTAATCAAAAAACTATTAGAGGACAACAAAAAGAGTTGGGATTCCAAGTTGAAGTTTGCAATATGGGCTAACAGAGTTACCATCAAAAATTCCATAGGGAATTCTCCATTCAAACTGGTTATGGCACTGATGCTATTTTCTCCATCCAGATGGTTCTCCCTATGGCTAAGTTCTTGCAAGGAAAACAAGAGGAAGAGAATGATATGGTAAGAATAATCAATAACTTGGTTGAAGTATAGCAGATCAGAGAGCAATTGGTTGAGAAATCAAAAGCTCATCGGAAGAAAACCAAAGAAACCTTTTACAGGAAGGCGAAATTGGAAAATTTCCAAGTTGGTGATTGGGTGCTTAAATGGGATGCATTTAAGGAAAAGAAAGGTAATCATGGCAAGTTTGACTCCTTATGGACAGGTTTGTTCGTCATCGCTCAAATTCAGCAGAATAATACATTCATTCTGCACAGTCTAGAAGGAGGAGATACTTTTGGTAGCCCAATAAATGGGCAGTTCTTGAAAATTTATTTCATTTGAGGCCTTAAAGCATTGGTATTGTAAATGTGTTTTTCTTTCAATTTTTATTTTATGCTAAATAAACTCCATGCCTAATGGAACACTAGGAGGAAGATTTGATCATGTTTTACAGGAAAGGCATTGATCTATGATCCTTGAAACCTCACAGGGAGGATTTCATCCCTAGAAGGAGCCAATGTTAGCCTTGCTGGAAAAAGGCCCACAAATGGATCCATTAGTGCCCTTGAAATCTTCGATTTTTGCTCAAAGATCATCTAATGATCAAAACCAACACAAGAGGAAATCCCTTGGAAGGGTAGAAATGCACTATTGGGAGGCTAAAATGCTTAAAGAAACATGAAAGATCTACAAATGCAGGCTTAAACAGAGGAATGAACAACCACCATTAGATCTGGTCAATCAACGGCCCAGATCTAAGCAACTAATCACAATTAGCTGGGCAGAGGTGACAGTCTAAAGGCAGGCGCATGACACCGTCGATCAGCGATCAACGATGATCGGATCAATGGGTCGCATCAGAGGGAAGAATATGTTATATATGTAAAGGCCCGAGGAGTGAACGACTCACGACTGTAATTTATCGCATCGCTGACATCACATCTGTGCTATACCAAGGGGCGGGGCCTATGCACATACATACGGGCGACCCGATACCCGGACCCGACCACAGTATATATGAGAATTCATAAAGTTTGAAGTCCGTGCCAAAGCCATTTCTAAAGCATTTTTTTGTGTATTTTCATTGTATAAATGAAATACAAAGGGAAGCTGGGTTTGTGGTATGCGATAAGACCCAGACCAGAAAGGGTTCGAGAAGCAAAATATATATGATTTCAGGTCCGCTAAAGCCCATATTTTAATGTCTTTCATGTATTTTCGTTGTTTCAATGAAATACAAAGGAAGACTTGAGGCCTTGTGATTGCGATGAAGCCTGGACCTGAGAGGGTTTGGGAAGCGAAAAATATAACTTTTGAAGTCTGCCAAGGTCCGTTTTTGAATGATTTTAAATGTGTTGGTGCATTTTTGAAACACAAAGAAATGAAAAAACTGGTAGGATTTTGGAGAAGCCATGGGTGGTAAGTGGTTTAGGCCAAGTTCCTCCTGATGCCATATAGCAGCTGCCACGTGTCCAAGACGAGGAGAGAGAAAACTGCCCTCATTGGGTGGTTAACTCTAGTACAAAAAAGATGCCTGAAATGGATCATCATCATTGCATATAGGACTCCCAAATCGACGGTAGAGATGTGTTATCACTGTAAGGGTAGACCCAAGAGGAGAATAATCCATATCTAAGGATTTTTGAAGTCTGAAAAGGACACAGAAGGGCGGGATGTCTCAATATTGTTGTGTTTTCTATTTAAAATGGAAAATAGTCATGTATTAACATAAAGGGGCCATTTAAAAGGATTAGAATGGCTGAAGACACATCCCACCATATAACAGAGCCTGAGAAACATATTGTTGAGAAGCAAGGGTCAGAAAGGGAAAGAGAAAGGCCACAACACGTAGCTCACCTGAAACAGAGACATCATGGGCATCAACAACATAGACAATGCAAGAGCCACACCAACAAACATTATGGGGAATCTCTAGCATGAGAGAGCTCCCATACATCACAACAAGCTACCAAGAATATCTGAAAGTGGTTACTCTACTGTCAGAAGCAGAAAACTCTGATCGCATGCTTTCCTAGAGGGCATATAATCAGTTAACAATGTAGATCAGACATATTAAGACTTCGAGCCTCTTAGAGCTCAGGAGCATTGTAAACATGCTATAAATAGCTGAAAATAAGATGTAATATAGGTTCAACTTCTGGGGATAATTCCTCCTCTGTTCCTTTAAGCTTCTCATCTTCACTCCAACAATATAAGCTTCTTTTTCTATTACATGTTCAATCCCCATTTTCTTTGTTTTTCTATGCTTGCACTTGAATAGTTTATTCATGCTTTCTACTATGTCTAATGCCATATAGTTGTCATATTATCTCTGCATTGATATATTAGTTTTGCAAGTTTCATTTACTGCCTGTAGCTAGTCATTCATATATGTTCATGTATGCAATCTGTTGGCACAATTAGTATTCTCCATCTATCCATTAAATCTATAAACTATTGAGCATTAGTGGTCTAAATCCTTGTGTTGTTGATGGTGTTCATGCATGTCCTGAGTGAGAATAGAGCTGAAATGGTTATCTAACTTGATCCAAACCATCATCCATTCCAATGGTTCTGAGAACAATATTGAAGATTATATGTTACGAGGCATCTCCGAGCTTCAACCTAGGAGAGTTTCTTGGAGTCATAACAGGGTCTTCCGGCTTCTTCCTTCTGTTTTCCCGTAGCTCTAATACCATGTGAAAATTTCTAAATAGAAATCCTACTCCAGTAATTAATATTATTTCTTCTACTTATTATCTCATAAATAAGTTATTCACAGTGTTCTTACAGCAAATATCGAAATATATTCTACCCTAGCCTTCATAATTAAAACATTGCAGAAAGTAAATGTAAGTAAAAATACTGGCACAAATACAATCACAATGACACAATTATTTTTGTACAATCATCCTTGGAAAAACACAATGTGGGAAAATCATTGCAATAGATGAGGGTTTTATTATTCTTCAGCAAATTCTGATGTACAAATTACAACCAAAAAAACAAGAATGAGAAATTTTACAGATGCTTCCTGAAATTTTTTTGACCTTGGTGAAGTACTTCCTCTTCGCTGGAATCCTTTTGCGTCCCTCTACGTAAAATTCTCACATTGGCCCAGCGTCAAGCTGCCCACGCAGGCTCTGTGTAAATCTGCCCCTATGCTGCCTCTTTCTGCATCACCCTATTCCTTCTCTGCATCTTACTTCCTTGCACTCTCTAAATATTTTGATTCCCTCTCTTCCTTTCTCGCCTACAACTCTCCCTCTTATTCAATTTTCTCTTACTAAACTTCAACCACTGAGAAAATCGATCTTACTTGGGTAACAGAGTATCTATCTCTAGTGTATTCTCTAAGAGCCCATCAATCCTCCCCTTATAATCCTCTCGTTGATCAATCAATGACCCAGATTAGATTTTAATCAATGGATAAGATCATTTGACTTGATCTCGACATGCTTCTAGAATTTTCATCCACAGTTTAGATTAATACCCATTAATTATTTTAATTTCCTAAGTTTGGACTTAGGGTTCCATTAAAAATAATTAATTATTTTAATAAAACTATCTCTGGGTGGAATTTCACAAAACAATTTTTGGGTATTGGAGAATACATGTGTCTAATCCTTCCTGCAAATTTTGAGTCCTAGAGCACATCCGATGCTACCCAAAATAAACACATTGGAAGCCTCAATGCTAATGATGAGCGGAGGGAGCTACTCATAGTTTTGGATCAACATCTGGATCCATTCTTTGTCTAGCTTTGCCTGCGGCTTCATTATCTTGTACAAGTAGAGTGGGGCTCCCTTTTACTTCATTTTCTATTCTTGTATGCGTGCAATAGTAGCATATATGCCTTTGAGAGTTTTGGAAATATTCATGCACCGCTGCTCAAAACCATATTGATGGACAACTTCCTTATGCATGGTGAAAAATCGGTCATAAAGTTTCTACATGGCAATCTCAAGAGTTGATACTTCATCAAGTACCACTTTCCCCATCTCTGCCATAGTAGACCCTGCGGATTGTTCAGCCCTCTACCTAGCCTCTTACAAGTTCTTTGCCATCCGACCATTTTTTGCTAACAAGAACTCAACACTTGAGCTCCTGGATTTTGCATAAGCCTTAGAGGAATTGACCATGGCAGCTGGATATTTGCTAACATCTAAAAAAATCACCCTTTCGTCCATATGTACAGGTGGTGCGTGATCATTCGAGAGATTCTTTCTCATGCCTATGCAATCCACTATTGTGACTCATCAAATGATATATTGTACACATCTGTCACCAAATCATCATGAAGGAGAACAACCTATCCTTGCTCACTTGGGACAGGTTCTGGTTCTAGAGGTGGTGGAGATTGAGGGGTGACCTCAGATGTTCTTGTCATGAGGTCAATATCTTGGTCCTGTGCCTTCTGTTCCAACTCCATGTCTGTTGTTTCAACCATTTTCTCAATCTATTGAGAAAGTTCCCAAACCTGCACCTGCTCACCCTCTTCTTCATCTATTGGTTGTTCTAACTCCTCAACCTATATTGGCGTAGTTTTACTACCATAATGCCTTGCCCTTCTTTGTGTTCCTGTTTCTACTTCTCTTCCCTCCCTCTCCTTATCTCCTAGTCTTCTTTCAATTTCTTATATGTTTCCTGCAACTTCCTTTCTACATCCTCCAACCTTTTATTCTCTCTCTTCCTCCATTCTACTCTCTTTTTGTGTTGTTGCCTCTTTTCCTCCATTACCAAAGTTACTTTCTCAACGAGAGGATCTTCTCTGAACTTGTAGCTTTGCACAACCTCTGGGTTCTCAGAAATCTTCCTCTTGCCTTTTTCTTGTGCAAATTTTCTTCTCACTGCTACTATTATTTCTTCTTACTACAAAGAAACTTTCCATTCTAAAGCCACGTTGATGGGTTCATTGAGCCTAGAGGAGTTGTAACAGTACTTCCAAGGATATTCCTTAGCCTAATGAAATGTCTCGTGTATCCATGGATAATACACCTTCCCATAGTGGTTCTTGCATATGTATTGGGGATCATACAGATTCTAGTCCTTGATGCCCAAATCATACTTTTATAAGTCTTTGGCCTCAGCATCCGCATCCTTTAGGCTCTAGATCTCATACAATCCATTTTTCAAAGGAAGAGGAGGCCATGGTGCCTTCTTCATCCTATGCAACCCTGCTGATAACCCTGTGGAGATGTGATATGCAACCTATTACATCATCAAATTATCTGTGGAAAACCTTGGTAGCACATGCAGAGGCTTCTCCCTGCCAAAAAGCTTGATGAAGGTGCCACCAGTTGAGGCATAACAATCTACAATGTCAATTAATGCCTCCATCTCTTCTTGGGACATGCCAGGTGGATCCTTCTCAAATATCAACATGTAAACTGGGATGACGAAATGGTTAGATAGCGTTGCCATGACTCCTTGGTAGCTACACTAGGAAGGAAACTTGTCATAAACGTTCACAACATTTTTTGATGGTGTCCATGTCCAACCCATGCCAATAAACTGATGTTGGGCACAGATTGTATCAAGTAGGTACGCAAACAGACATAATATTGCTTGCTCATCCTTGGGCAGATTTTGGACATTATTCATATGTAATTTCATTTAAAGAGCCAACATACCTGAGCAGTTGAGTGGCCTTCCATAATTCGCCAACTTTTCCAACACAACCACCCAACTCTGCAGAAAGGTCTTCATTGTCTCCTGACCGTACAATTGACATGCAAAGATGATCAATATTTGGTAGGCCTTTTTGAGTGACTTAGTCTTGTAAACATGATTAGGTGTCGATTTAAACTTTGACAGTTCTTTCACCCAACACTTTATGATGTCACTAGTGTTCACCATGTTGTCAAGGGCATAGAAAAGAGAATCCATGTGATTCACCAACTGTGGTAAGTGATACATCTAATGATAGTTTTTTGTCTTGAAGGTAGCAAGTTGTGTTCCACTGGCACTGCTCAATGTCATTGTCTCAGGATTGATATGTGAGACAATCTAGTGAATGATGTATGCACATGGGAAGGAGGGGTACCTGGATGCAACCTTATATAATCCTGACTTGTGGATGTTGACATAGACTTGGTTGTCTTCTAGATATTCCTTGAAGTTCCCTCCAAATATATCCTTGATTTCCTGCCATGTTATCTTCATTACCTTCTCTATGAAGGGTTGTGTTTCTGCATAGATGGGCAAGTTCATTGACACTTGTTCGACTACATCCCCAGTGCTTCTCTTGACAATATCTTTTGATGCATATTTCTTAGAAGAAATGTTACCTATAATGATAAAGAGTTTTTCAAAAAATGTTGTACATGGAGACATAGAGGACACTCATGGCATGCAAATATTATCTTGAAACCAAAATCACTTCAAGAACAAAACAAGAAACAAACTGGGAAACTACTGTGAAGGGTTACGCAATTTTAGGTTTCAGAGGTGAGAGACTATCAACTGGATCTGTCCATTACATAGTCCAAGCTGCAAGTGTGGAGGTGATGCTGACTGGAGCTACGCAATTTCCAGTTCAGTCTGGCTTGTGCTAGCTGGGACTATGCATTTCTCAATCCCAATGGCGAAGACCTTGAGACTAGATCGTGGAACTATGCAGTGCATAGTTGGAGCCAATCCTTGGAAGCCTCTACATAATTCCTGGATCGAAGGCAAATCCTTGAGATCCAGAAATACGCAGTGCATGCTGGGAAGAGCTAGATCTGAGCCAAGGAAGCCTAGATATGCCTAAGGGAAACATGAAAATGAGGAAATATGAAAGTGTAAGTGATGGTTGGTGCAAATTTGAGTGAATGATGATGCATGAAAACAAAACAAGTGTAGGAATTGATCAAATCGAAGAAAAATGAAGCTTATGGAGAGAGTCGTCGAAACGACAACTGTTAGTGAAAAAACTGGGTTGTGCATGCGACACTTAGGAAAGGCAATGAAAAACTCACAACAACACTTATACAAGCTAAAAAAAATCAAAATTCCAGTGGTCATTCAATAAAAGGTTAAAATAGTGCTCTCACAAGCCAAGGAAACAAAAGCAACAAAAAAAGCAGCGAAAGACTAGAAAACCAAGACTTACCCAGAAAAAGCTTCGACGACAATGCTGAAGGTTACTAGATCTCCTCGGGAATGCCAAAGCTCCAAGATCGAATGTGAAAATGATCTCTGGTAGCATCCATTAAATAGATTTGATCGATTTAGGGTTTATGACGTGAAGGCCAAATATCTAGGAAAAAGTGACATATGGTGGCAATTTCTAAAAATAACTTAAGTGTAACTCTAACTGCAAAAGATAGATCCATATTTTTTATGGATGGTTTTTTACTTTTTTATCTTTTTATTTTTTGAAAAAGGCTGCCATGCATGCATGGGGAAATTATGCAGTTCCGGGGAGAATTGGTGAACACATTGCCACATGCATCGGGCAGCTCCTAAGGGAATTCTTATGTGTAATTCCTAGGTTGAGTGACTCTGGCTCCCTCTCATTCTCTACGCAGTTTCCCAGCTGAAGACAAGCTACTAGTTGGGTTTACACAATTTTGGAGTTGAGGCTCATTGTGGGCTTGAATTGTGCATTTCTTGGGAACAAGGTTGGCTTCCCTCTAGGATTGCATAGATCACTAAGGAAGTGATAGAACGAGATTGCAACTAAGTGAAGAGGTTAGCTTGTGGTTAGACAAAAAAGAAAGTAAGAAAACACAAGATGTTACTAAAGAAAAATGTAAAACTCAATGAAAGCACTAGTACCCAAGTTAGTGTAAGATAAGTTGTTGGGATTTAGTAGAGAGGCTCCAAAATGAAGCATGGGAAAAACTTTGGAGGGGATGTTGTAGCTGCTAGAACACCTCACTTGCTTGGTTGAGATTCTTGGGCTCAGTCTGTGACAACAAAGCCAGACTTGCATAATTTTTATTTCCAATAAGTTTTCTCCTAGTTTGAACACCACGTCTTTGATCTCCAAGTATCTAACTCTCAGTATGTTCTTTTTGTACATACCTAGAAGGTATCTTTAGCCTTGGAGCTATTCCTACTTCCTCACTTTCACTATAAAAAAAAATTCTTATATATTTGTGAACCTCATATTTGGATTTTATTCATCATATGAGTTCATATTTCTTTTAGAGGACTTAAGTTATGAAGTTATTTCATCTACTATCACATAAATGCAATCCTCAATCTCCCTTTTCCACTTATTGGAACGCTTATATCCTTTACCTCGAGAAGATTATGTGAGTAACATTCCCTCATCAGAGTGAGAGTCAAAATTTCCAGGATTCTTATCATTCCTTTTCATAAAGAAATTGCTCCCAAACAGCTTGAGGTGTTTAACTGATGCATGTCTTCCCTTCCACAACTTAGAGGTAGTTTTATTACTATTAGGCCTGAGTTGAGTTCTGTTCGACATATACACTGTTGCCTGTGTTGCTTCTCACTAGAAGATGTGAGAAACATCTTCTTCATCCAACATTGCTTTGGTCATTTCTTGGATTGTTCTATTCTTTCTCTCCACTATTCCATTTTTTATGGAGTTATAGCCACTGAATACTACCTCCTAATGTCGTTCTCTTCATAGAATTCTTCAAAATCTCATGAGATGTACTCTCCTCCTCTATCTGATCTTAAGAATTTTATCTTTAAGTCTTTCTCATTTTCTACTTGAGCTTTAAATTGTTTAAAATGCTTGAATTCTTCCGATTTTTCTTTTAACAACACAATCCAAGTGGCCCTGGTAAAATCATCAATGAGCAGCATGAAATATATTTCTCCTTTTGGGGTTTTTCTCAGGTTGGACCACAAATATCTTTGTGAATGAGCTTGAATGGTTTAGATGAGGAGATCTCGTTTGACTTGAAATGAGTCCTATTATGCTTGCCAAATTGATATGACTTGTAGATTGAGTTATAGAGCCTTGACAGTCTTAATAATCCTTTCCCAACTCCCATCTTGCTAACTTTTATCAAGCTATCAAAATTCATATGGAAAATTCTCTTGTGCCACAACCTTGCTTCATTCATTTTGCTTAAATATTAGTTAACCCTAGAATCATAAAAAACATATACATTACTGTGGGTTCTAATTACTTTCCCACCAACTTTCGATTCTTCGTGTTGCATATCTCAAAGTCCTTGGATAAAAAATCATAGCCATTATCACACATTTGGCTAACACTAAGTATATTGTGTTTGAGGCCTTCCACATACAACACATTTTGTGCCTTTTTCTTTTGATCAAGACGGGCTATGCCATTTCCCTTGATTCTTTCTGGAGAATTGTTTCCAAAGGTTACATTGTTCCCTCTATCCTTTTATTTTAGCGAAATAAATTTTCTTTTATCCCTAGTCATATGCTTGGAACAACCACTATCAACATACGATTTGTTCTCTTGATTATGGGTTGTGTTGTGGCCACCAAAAATCCCCCTCTTTGTTTGGTATTAGCGATAACACCAAGCAAATGGGGACCCTTAATAAAAAATCCAAAAAACATTTTATCAAAAATTTTTGTATTTTAACTCCCTAAAACTGTATTGCATCGCGAGAAGAGAGTGAAACGTTTTCCTATGCGCATAATAAGCTGCGAAGAAGCGACGCGAAATTCATCGCATCGCATATATTATGAAGCACTCTTAAATAAAAAAAAACTTAAAGAATCTCCGACGGCCGATATGCGACGTCGCATATCGCAACATTGCATAAGCAGCACACAATGATTGGATAACTAAGCGCGATCTGCGATGTTGCGATCTGCGATGTTGCGATCTGCGATGAATGCGATCTACGATGAATCATCAATTCCTGTGATGACACATCTTGACGACGCGATCCTTGATACTGCGATGCGAGTCGCAGAAATCACCCATCGCAAAATTTCCCTGGCACAGTATTCAAGGAAAGCTGTCTGTAGACCAAAATTGGGCGCGCGCCTTAAAAGAAATTAATGATTGTACGCCAAAGTATTCAAGAAGGATTGTGTTGTGTTTTTTGAAGAGTTAGTTCATTATGGGTGTCATGATTATGCATTCATTAGAGCTTAAAGATTTCATGTCAATCTTTTCATCATTACTCTTTTCCTTTGCGTAAGCTGTAAGACAGCAAATAACATAAAGCAATGTGCAGGAAACATCTAAGGAAAAGGGGAAAGCGTCAATGCTCGGAGAACAGAGAAGAGATGCCTTCACAAACGGATGCCGCATGCAACAGTACCACAGATTCCAGAGTATCACTCAACAGATACTGATGTCAATAGGCCATCCAAAACTCAGAATCAAAGGTGCACAAAAGCAGCATGTTTGCAAAAGATCCTGAAGCTTATGCCCGGTAAAACAAAAAGAAAAAAGGCGCTAAAGAGGGAAAACGCACCAGGAAAGCCCGGAACAAAGAACGGAGGCAGTTTTCAATACAGAAAATTGTTCAGAGAGAAAAGTCCCTAACTTATTCAGTCATTTGCAAGGCCGGAAATCGAATTAGCAAAAGCAGAATCAGTTTGAGAGAAACTTGGGTTATTACCAAGTATACACACAGTGAATACACCAAGCCAGAGGAATATTTTCGAAAATATCTTCTATTTTACCAGAAAGTGGTGCCAGCACTTGTTATTTCTATTTTCGTAGCTCAAACGAAAGGAGAAGACGACCAACCGACTCTTCCCAGATGAATGTTGCATGCTTACAGCACTAAGGAGAAAATACAGAAACGGTTAGGAATTAGATTCAATTTTTAGAAATAATTTTGCTTTAGTAGAAGGGCGGTCATTTAAAACCATGTCCTAAATTTATGTAATTAAGATTAATTAGTTAGTAGTATTTAAACCCTTCTCAGGCATTTGGAGAAGGGTCCAGAAATTTGTCAAAAAACTTCTCCTCAGAACATGCACTTTTGCACCCTCGGAGGGGGTTTTTGATGAATGGTTGGATCGAGATTTATCAATGTTTGCATTTGATATCTGCTACTGATGTTGCACTTTTGTACTCTTAGTAGATGTTAGAACAAGTAGAGATAAATCGTTGTTGCTTGAAGCTTATGAGTGGAACCAGTCATAAATGGTACTTTTATCTCTTGACCATTTCTGCTTATATTCTTAAAGTGATATACAGTTTTCAGTTGTTTATATGCTAATGCATGAATGTGTGGGTTACCATTTGGCACTTCTGTACGGTGGAGTCATTTATTTGTGTTTGATATATGAATAACTTATTATGCGATATGTTGTTCACAACTGTTTTGCTTAACTTTTTATGCATAGTGGTTTATCTTAATTGATTTCTGTTCTTATGATAGCTGAATGATCTTTATTACCAGTTATTTTTCGAAATCTCTTTAGATAGCATAATAGAAGAAATACACCCTGGGTTAGCGTAGATTAGATGTGTTGTTTCTCATTAGATTACAATAGCATAGAGTTAGTTTAGAAGTTTGAATTAAAATTAGCTTTAAGTACTCCTAGATCAGCATCATCCAACTCTACACACACACACACACCCCTTAGATTAGGAAACTGGTCCCATTATCCCCAGTCAGACCCACTATACCAAATGGATAAGGAGCTGCCAACCAAGGTCCGGACCGGGTGGGTATCCCCCTTGTTGTCGACCTGATTTTCGGGGCTTCAACAGGTTGATAGAGCAAGCACACATTGCTGATCTTTTTGGTCTTTTATTTCTATATGTTATGATCTTAACTTGTAAGATGATACCAGAATACCAAATATGCAAATAAATATACCCAGAACATGGAACAATGCAAAATAACAACAAGTATTTTATTATTCAGAAAGCAATTTTCACTTGCCTCTTCAAGGGGGCAACCTCCAATAGAGCTGAGCTCAATTACGAAATAAGACATGACGCTCCTCATGGGGAGTCTCTATCCTTTATATAGGATTCATACATGCAATACCATGGGGCATTACCATGGTTCTTATTAATACCATCTATCTAATACCATGGCCCATTTGCAACTAACTATGGTCCCTTTATTAAATGCAGGTTAACCACTTACAATTATTAATACGGGCTTTATTGACTCTTTACTTAACTATAACTTTGACTCGATCCTATTACATAAATAAGGGGGTTAGGGTTGGACCCTAACATGCCCTCCCCCATAAGAATAGACTTTTTCTCAAGGCTGAAGCTATAGAAACTGCTGAAGGATAGTGGCTAGTTCCCAGGTTGCATCTTCCGGAGAGGTGTCTTTCCACTTGATGAGGACTTCCTTGATCATGCAGCCACGTAGGTGCCATTCTCATGTGTCCATAACATATTCAGGTTGGAGCCAGATTAACCCTTCTTCATGCACTTTAGGTAGATTGGTTTGAATTCTGCAATGGTTCCCAATCACTTTCTTGAGGCATGAGACATGGAAGACTGGATGGATTTTTGCAGTGGGTGACAAAGCTAGCTTGTAGGCGACTTCTCCAATTCACTAAAGTACTTGATACGGTTCGTAGAATTTGGGAGATAATTTCTGACAACCCTTTTCTTTAAGTGATGTTTGCTTATATGGTTGCAGCCTCAAAAATATCTGATCCCCTTCTTGAAATTGGCATTCTGAGTGATTTTGATAAGCTTGTTGCTTCATGCAGTTTTGGGCTTGATGAAGATTCTCTCTAAGGTGAGCTAGCATGGTTGTGCAGTTCTGTAGGAGTTGATCCACTGCTTGTACCTTCGAGCATCCCTTAATATAAGAAGTAGGGGTAGGAGGGAGTTGACCATAAACTACTTCATATGGAGTCATTTTGGTGGTGGCATGATAGTTGGTGTTATACCACCATTCGGCTAGAGGTAACCAATGTACCGAGAGACATTGCTTTTCTGAAGTGAAACACCTAAGGTAGGTCTCCAGACATTTTTTGACTGCTTCATTTTGACCATCAGTTTGTGGATGATAAGAAGTAGTGAGTTGTAGTTGGGTACCTTATAGCCGGAAGAGTTCGTGCCAAAAGTTACTGGTGAAGATCTGGTCACGATCAGACACAATGGAAGTGGGCATGCCATGCAATTTGAAGATCTAATCCATGAAAGATTGAGCGACCAAATTCGGTGAAAGGGTGGGACAAGGTGCAAAAATGAGCATACTTAGAGAGTTTGTCCACAACCACCATGATGATTGACTTGTTTCCTGACTTTGGAAGACCCGTAATGAAATCCATAGAAACCTCCATCTAGATTGAAGCTGGGATGGGCAATGGTTGTAATGTGCCCGGGTATTTGACGGTTTCTCCTTTGTGGTGCTAACAGACATCGCATTAAGCTACAAAAGTAAGAATTTCCTTTTTATGCCTGTCCAAAAAAATGGTCTTCGAGTGCGAGCATACGTCTTCTGAAAGCCTGAATTTTCTGTAGTGGGAGATGAGTGCAACTTCGCCAAAATGCAGCTTTTGAGGGTGGATGTTGGTGATATTATGACTCTATCCTTGTAGCAAAGAATCTCATCCTGCCACGAGTATCCCGCTGTGGAATTTGGATCCGCCTGCAATTGATTAATGAGTTGGGAGAGCTAGGGATGTGAAAACCGTTCCTTGCAAGCCTCTTCAATCCATTCTGGAATGGGAAGGGAAATAGCGAGCAGGGTACTTTCCTCCTCAAATTGGTGGGATAACACATCTGCTATAATATTTTCATGCCCTTTCTTGTAAATTATCTCATAATCATATCCCAGCATTTTGGTGAGCCAACTATTTTGTTGTGGTGAGGATAGGTGTTGCTCCAAAAAATATTTAAGGCTTTGATGGTCTGTGCAGATTTGGAAACGTCGCCCTAATAAGTATGGTCGCCAAGTGTCTACTACATGTAAGATGGCCATCATATCCTTCTCATATGTAGATTTTCCCAAATTCTTCCCACTTTGTAGTTGGCTCGTGAAGGCCAAGGGTTAACCTTCCTGCATTAAGACCGCCCTGATACCCATACCAAAAGCATCACATTCAATCACAAAAGATTTGGTGAAGTCTAGTAGTGCTAAGACTAGAGTGGAACACATGGCATGCTTGAGAGATGTAAAGGCCTATTGTGCTTCATCATTCCAGAGGAATGAATTTTTCTTAAGGAGTTGAGTGAGGGGCCTAGCAATGCGACCATAATTGGAGACAAATTTGCGATAGTAGCCTGTGAGACCCAAAAATCCTCTCAAGCTCTTCAAGGTCTTTGGTTGAGGCCAATCCTGCATTGCCTGGATCTTTTTGGGGTCCACACTGACACCTTCATGCCCCACAATGTGGCCCAAATACTCAACTTCTTCCATGCCAAAAGAGTACTTGGACATCTTGATAAATAATTTATGTTTGTGGAGCAGTTGCAAGAGCTGATCTACACACTGAAGATGTGTGGCCCAGGTGCGACTGTAGATGATCATCAAAGAAAACAAGGACAAATTTTCTAAGATATGGTTTGAGCAGGTGGTTCATAAGGCTCTGAAAAGTGGATGGGGCATTACAAAAACCAAATGGCATGACCAAGAACTAATAATGGCCTTCATGAGTTCAGAAAGTAGTCTTTGGAATGTCGACTTCTTTCATGCGAATTTGGTGATAGCCCGAGCGAAGGTCAAGCTTAGTAAAGAATTAAGCCCCATTTAGTTCATCCAGTAAATCATCGACAACTAGGATGGGAAATTTATCTTTGACCATAAACTTATTGAGGGCCTTGAATTCTGGACACATACGCCATTCCCCATCTTTCTTGAGCACCATGACCACCGGTGATGAATAAGGACTAATGTTGGGACAAATGATGCCTGCTTCCAAGAGTTCCTTGATTATTTTTTCAATTTCATTCTTTTGGGCGAATGGATATCCATATGGGTGCACATTTGGTGGTTGGGCCCCTGGACCAAAGTAATGCTATGATCATGTTCCCCTCTCGAGGGTGGAAGCTTATGAGGCTTGTCAAAGACTGGCATATGGTTTTTCAAGATCTATTGCATCTCAGGATTAATATGAAGAGAATTGGGTTTGAAGGCTTGGATGGCATTAAATTGGGCTATAACTCCATGGTGTCCCTTTTTTAACAATTTTTCCATCCGATGTGAGATGATGATAGAGGGAACTCCCACCTAGAGGCCACGGAGGGTATGTGTGTGGTTGTTCTGCTTAAAGCTCATATATAACTCTTGGAAATCCATTGTGATTGGGCCAAGTGTGCGAAGCCATTCAGCACCTAGGACAATGTCGCACCCTCCCATGTGTATGGCAAACATGTGGGTCTTTAACTGATAATCCCCCATTTGAAGTTTGAAATTTTCACAGCGGCCTTCACATTTGATTTTCCCCTCATCAGCAATTTGGACTTGGAAGTTAGAAACTGCTCGGACAAAACAATGCACTGCTTCCGTGACTCTTTGATGGATAAATTATGTGTACTTCCATTATCAATCAAGACTACTACTGGGTGATGCTTAATAAAACATTTGATTTTGAGAGCTTGGGGAGAAGAAATCCTTGCCAAAGCATGCAGCGAGATAACTGGTTCTTCAAGTACATTTTCTTGCTGGTTGTCCTCTTCTTCCTCCTCTAGTTCCTCAAGTGGTGGGGCTTCCTCCAATGAACTATGATTAGTAGCATCAATTTGAAAGAATTTGGGCTCCTTACATTTATGCTCAGGGGGGCATTTCTCATCACAGTAGTAACACAATCCTTGCTTTCTTCTTTCTGCCATTTCTACTAGTGACACCTTTTGAACCTTGAGTGTTTGGGTAGTTCTTTTAGCTTGTGTGGGGAGACCCTTGGCGATGAAATTTGGGCAATTAGACTGGGTCGCTAACGCACGTTCTACTTCACGAGCTATCCTGCAAGCATGCAACCATGAGCTAGGGTGGTGCAGTTGGAAGTGGGCTTGTATGGCTTCTTTGAGACCAATGACAAAACATTCCATGTAGAACTCATCATGTAGACATCTAATGCAGAAAGCTAAGGTTTCAAAGGCTGTAATATATCCGTTCATTGTTCCTATCTGTCAGAGCTTAGTGAGATGACCCAAAAAATTAGAGTCCTGGTCAAAGTGATTCGTAAGAGATTTTTTTAATATCTGCCAAGTCAAGGGCCTTCCATAGCAATGTTGATGCCATTGCCACCATTGCCATCTTTCATTGTCCAAGTACATGATACCCACACTAAGCTGAGTTGCATCATCCAGGATGTAATTCAATCTGAAATATTGCTCCATTTGTGCTATCCATGCAGCCAGGTGAGAGCCATCAAATTTATACACATCTAGCTTGGGTGGTCATGGATGGGATTGTTAGTGGGTTCCAAAGAGGTGAAGAGACTGGCTAGACTCACCCTCAATGTTTTCACTGCCAATATATGCCTCCATGTGTTCCTCCACCTTGCCCTTTGAGAGTGTTTCATTTAATTTCTTTAGCTGCAACATGACATCTTCCAGTTTTGATTCAAGGTTGTCAATCCTCTCATTGGCCATAGCTTGAGCTCTAGTTTGTACCATGCACCGATTCGATGTACTTGAAATTTGGGACCGCCCAAAATTTTTGGCACTAACAATTGAATGGTACCACCTTGCTCATCTCGTCGACCTAATTTTTATTTTTATTTTACTCCAAATGGAGTTATACTCCTTACCTAGGAATACTGCAATAGCCAAATCCCAGAAATGTCAATGTTGCCCAATATCCTGTGAAAATCATGCCCAGGTATAGGAACCCACACAATTAGTCAGATCTGAATGGCGGATCTGATTGTTGCAACAAATACAGAGCCCAAACTGCTAGATCTAGATGGCAAATCTGATGGATCTGATAGATTTGAATGGCTGAGCTGGAAGATATGAATGATGGAATTGATTGCTGCTGCAAATCTTGATGGATATGATAGATCTGAATGGCTAATCGGATAGATCTGAATTGTAGAATTGATTGCTGCAGCTGCGAAAAACCCCACCTATGAGATCTGATCTGGAAAATATTATGCGTGATCTAGAGATAGAGAAGGGAACTATGGTCTTCAGGAGTGTCAAGTGCTACAAAACACAATATACATAAGGGTCTGACAGTAGTACTCAACCCAATTTTTCAGGGCACTAACCAAGGAGGATCAACCGTACCCTTATTCGTACAACCCAACTACCCTATCGTACACGCGAGTAATCTCTCCAAGTGTCGTTCTCGATGTACTGTAGCAGCAATACGGCCGATGGTTTATCTATGACGAGCTTTCAGGGGAGCTAGGGGGCTTCCGATATACCCAGAGGGTACTTGGAAGATAGTTCATGCACGGTTTTGTCTAATGCACTACTACTTGAAGGGGTACCCATAGGGGTTACAAGGGAGTCCAACAAGCATGACCACCTCTTGTATTTCCTGTGTGCATGCCTCCCCAAATCCGCAGGTTTATGTGCTCAATGACAGATCCCATGGTTTAAAGACGCTGGAACACATCTCTATCCAAAAAGAAATTTTGCTAAAAATTGGAGATCCCACTAGTGCTAGAAAGCTTTTTGATACCACTTTTTATGCTCTTAACTTGAAAGACGATACCAGAATACCAAATATGCAAATAAATATACCCAGAACATGGAACAATGAGAAATAACAACAAGTGTTTTATTATTTAGAAAGCAATATTCACTTGCCTCTTCGAGGGGGTAACCTCCAATAGAGCTGAGCTCAATTACAAAATAAGACATGACGCTCCTCGTGGGGAGTCTCTATCCTTTATATAGGATTGATACATGCAATACCATGGTTCTTATTAATACTATCTATCTAATACCATTTCCCATTTGCAACTAACTGTGGTCCCTTTATTAAATGTGGGTTAACCACTTACAATGATTAATATGGGATTTATTGACTCTTTACTTAACTATAACTATGACTTGATCCTATTACATAAATAAGGGGGTTAGGGTTGGACCGTAACACTAGATCCCCTTATACTTTTGGATAGTCTACTGTCTAATATTTTGAGACTTATATAGGTATTCAATCCTGCTTCTGCGCTTACTTTCTTTGTGCCCATAATTATTACATTTGAAGCATTTTACTTCGGTTAACAAAGGAAAGAAGACATTTCAATCTCTGAAAGGAAAGTTTTGAGATCTAAAATTTTGATACTTATTATGTCTAAGAATTTCATCTCTTTCAACTTTGATCCTTCTACAATCAACAACTTTATGTCCAAAGATATGAAACTTATAATAATGACCATAACATTAATAGGCATGACTATTGTTGGAAGTCTTATGAAATTGTGCATGAAGGTACCTTGGTTTTTTGGCTAATTGATTTGTTCTCCATTGGTGATCTCCTCTTTGCCATGGTTCTCTTTTGCCTAAATTGATTCTTTCTTTTTGCTTCCTTACATAGCTCTATGGTTCCTCAAATCCTGTGGATGTCAATTTTATCTTATCCATTGAATCTTCTAGTTTCTTTGAGTATCCCAGATCTATTTTGATTCTTGAGGGCCTTTGGCTATTTAGAATATGATCTAGTTTCCTTGTGCCTTCTGCAATTTTTTCATTTAAAACATTCTCAGTATTTATTCCTTATGCCTTTCGCTTCAAGACTCTAACAGTTGTCTTCCCATTCATGGATCAAAACTTGAAGAACCTCTTCCTTTGAGTTCACTTCTTCCAGTTTAATTTTTAAAGATAGAATATCATCTTTCCATGTATTTGAGATCGTTTCCTTCCTTAACTTGAGCAACTCCTGTTTTAATTACTTTTCTCTTCTTCTAGTTTCTCATATGTTCCTTGTTTTTCTTCGTAGAAGGACTAAACTATATTTTCTTTTGATAGCTTCTTCAAGTTTTTATTTTTGATAAGAAAAATCCTCTTTATCAGATTTATACATACCTTCTTCAACACATTATAGTTGTTCCTTTAGCTAGTTGTTATTTTTCGTTGCTTTCTTTAACTCATCAAGAGAACTTATGGGTTCCCCTTTAAGGTCCATTATTCCTTCTTCTTCTTCCTCTTAAAAGTCCATAATACATTGTTTCTTGGAGTCTGTTCCAAAATCCATAAGTAAATACTTATCTGAATCATCCTCTGTGGAGTTTTCACTATCTAACTCTGTTGCTAATCTATCCTCTTTGGAGTAGAACCGCTTTTTCTTATAGAATTGTTTCTTCTGATGTTTTTGAGACTTGTTTCCAATTTTATGATCATCTTCCTTTCCAGATTTTCTTTGTAAGGGAGTTTGGATGAAAATGTCCAAATCTTCCACACTCAAAACATTTAAATGGAAACTTCCCTTTATATTTTCCTAAGCCACGCTTCAGTTTCCTGGTTAATTGAGCCAACTCTTGATTAGATTCACAACTGGAGCAATTTTGATGATATTTGTGCTCCTTGACCTTTTTAGATAATTTGAATACTGATTACTTAGGCTCAAACTTCTCTCTTCCTACTCTCATATCATAGGATGTGAGAGTACCATGCAGCTGGTCCATCTTGAGATCATTTAAATTATCCATTTCTTCTATAGCTGAGAATTTTGCATTAAATCTCATGGGCATAGATCTTAATATTGTTTGAACAATGATCTCCTCCTTGACCTCTTCACTGAGTCCTCTAATCATATTGGTTACTTCATTGACTTTGAGGAAGTATTCTGCTATGCTTTGATCTTCACTCATTCTTAAGCTCTCAAACCTCATTCTCAAGGTTTGAAGTTTCACCTACTTGACTTTTTCATCTCCTTCATGCTTTTGATTAATCTTTAGCCAAACTTCCTTAGCATGCTTACAATGCATGACTTTGACAAGTTCTGATTGGCTAAGACCAAAGAGAATGGAATTCTCGGCTTTAGAATTATTTCCATATGATTTTTTACCATCTGCATCAGTGGGAGGAATATCGGGGACATTTTAGTCTACTAGCACTAAAGTCCAAACATATACTCCCATGGACATAAGATATGCTTGCATCCTTACTTTCCAAAAGTCATTGCTTTTCCCATCAAAGACTGGTATTCTACTTGAGTACGCATATTTACTTTCTTACCTAAACATAATTCCTTATAAATCTACCTTCCAATGGTTAGGTTGTTCCTGAAGGAACCTACTCTGATATCAATTGTTGAAATAAGGAATTACTAAGAGGGGGGCTAAATCAGTAATAGTGATATTCTTGATTCTTTTTCATAAATTTTCTTTTAGTCCCTTTTTATATTATGTTACTTATGAGAGCATTTATTCATGAAGAAAGTGAGAAACATTTTTACGCATTCATGTTTTTTATCACTCGGAAATTTCCTTGGTTGTGGAAGGAAATAACTAAGGTAACCTCTAGCCAGTCTCTTGAATTGAAATCTATCCCTTTCAATCTAAAGGTCGGTCCCTTATATATATATATATATATATATATATATATATATATATATATATATATATATATATATATATATATCAGTCAAAATGATTGGTTATGTACATAACACAGTGACTAGATCTGATGCAATTAGGTTTCAAAAATTTGGTAGGGTTTGATAGATTTCAATTGGGCATGGAGCCAAATAATTGGCTTAATAAGGAAGCAAACTAGAACCTTCATAGAGGCAGGGTAGTTGAGATACTCTGAAATTTAAAAATGTTGAGATGGAATTCTGAATAAGAAGACAATGGTATACTTTTAAGAGCACCAAAAGGATGAATTCTTTAAAGCGTAAGTCATAAATTTGTGACTGACTGATCATATAAACAAAGCATAGTAAATATGATTTTTTTTTATTTACTCTTATCAAACATAGAAGAATACACATATGACAACATAGAAGGAAAATAGAAACAGGAAAACACATATCCAAACTCTCTCAACACAAGAGTATCTATTGCAGAATCAATCTTCCTTTATTAAAATTTTAGAAAATACACAGGGCACAATAATTTTTTGATAAAAAACTGAACCCTTTGTCATTTTTAGAAACTAAATTTATAGGAAAGACTGCAAACTAAAACAAGTTTCTAACAAAACTTAATTACAAAACCTAATAACGTACTTTATCAAATACATGTATATAGAAAACTTCCAAATCTTAATTTCATCTAAAGATCATGTTTTTGTTGGATCCATGGCTAGAGATAAGGATCAACAAGTTGAATTTTATGAGGTGGCATCCAAGTCAGCAACTATCCATGAGCTTTTTCCTTATGAATTCCTAAAAAATAGGGTCCAGTTATCCCTTCGAAACTATAAAACAATGATAAATTTTAGAAAAGCGAGAGAGGTTTTTTTTTAATGGGTCTATTTTGGAAGACGACCTCCTTCATATTTGAAGATTTTTTTTTCCAAATATTCACAAATTAGTCCCAAAATTTACTGCTTTGTATAGGAAAAGCAGTCTAAAAAACAAAGTTTTTTGTCAAGTAAAAACAAATATGTTTTGGCACTTTTTCCCTTTGACTGTTGAGCTTGTGTCATAACTTCTACCATCTAGAAACAAAGGAAATGGATATGGTATTGGGATTTGATTACAAGAATGTGGGATGACAATTGTTTTACTTCAGCAGATAAAACAATACAAATGATTAATTATTCACAAATTTTAACTCATGGTAATATAAATACTTCCAACATATGGAAATACTTGACATTAAACATGTTATTCCACTAGGGCATTTCTTTGGTCATGAAAATGTTTGAATTTTCTATTTGGTGTTGATTTTTGAACTGTCGAAGTTTAACTAACTATCTTCAGAAATTTGTGTTGCTACTCTGGTTGTCAGCACAATTTTAAATTTTCAAAACTGTAATAATGTTGACACTATCTTGTCAATGCTAATTTTAAATTTTCAAAATTGCAATAACATTGACACTGCCATTGTCAATTCTTTTGACTTTTTTTATTACAAATTGGCGCTGACACTCCCATTGTCAGCTCTTTAATAGTGTTTTTTACAAATTGGTGCTGACATTCTAGTTGTTAGTGCTTTAATTTTTTTTTAGACTAAACAATGTGATAACAGATGGCTTCACGAGGATGTTGTCTGTCATGGATGGTAGAAAGAACCACATAGACCAAAGGCTTGATCCATTAGGATGATCCCAAGTCAAAAACTGCAAATTGCAACCTATACTTATTCTATAACTAATAACCATACACTGCTTACTGCAGACTCAAAATTGAAATTGAAAAATTCACTGCTGAGAAACCAAACTGAAATTCTTTCTTTCCCCAACAAGCTTATTGCACACAATCCTACTTTAAAGTGCTAAAAGAATTGTTGAATCAAATAATAAAATTTTTCCAATACAACTAGTCAAGTAGCTTCTCAAATAGTATAGCTCCTTGATTGTGCTCTTTTCCTTGCTCCACATTAGTAGATTATCTTGTATCGATCTTAGCTTTAGTAGGCATAAATACATCGCTCTTTACTTTACTGCATTCTTGTAACATATTTAAAAAGTTGAAAACAAATTCATTATTGATAAAATATGAAAACTTGGGTCTGCTTAATGATTCCAAAAACACTACAAAACATTCCTCAAATGCCTACAAACTAATCTCACAACAATGTAAATGACTATCACTCTAATGTTTAATCCCTTCGACTACATATTTTCTTCCATGCATCTTAATCTGATGGTTGTCATAACAAGGAAAATAATATCCATAAGATAGTTACAATGGAACACTTTCTGATAAAGAAAATATATCTAGTTTCTTTTGAGAATTAGCATCCTTAAAATCATAATTTTCAAAATCCATGTAAGTTAATGGCTATGAATCTGAACTGAAACAACTTTCCATATACAAAGCCACGGGATCATGAAAAACATGAAAATGTTCCTGTCGATCTATAATGTTGTCAATTTGTTCCAGTAAACCTATGTGATTTTGCATCAGTTAAATTTCTTCTACTTCATCAATGATTTTAAATTTCTCTTTTAGCAACTTGAATGAAAAAAATCACAAAGGAAAAGAGTTACCCTTAGCTAATTGATCGCTCTCTTTATGTCCAATGTTGTAACTGTGATATATAGGTTGAGTGCTTTCATTAAAGTGATGAAAATAAACATTTATTTATGAAGGAAATACAATTGGTTTTTCATTAAAGTCATCAAAATAATAATTATCATATTCATCATATATAGGAAAATAAAAATTTGAAGAAGCAACTTGCTTTTCAACAAGCTTATTATTGCTCTCTGCAAAAACATCATCATTGAAACTTTCAAGAAAATGTATGATATTATCAATCCTCTGCTCATAATGAAATGGATCTAGAATAAATATATTTTGAACATGCTCATTCTCTTATTCATCTGCATCTATAACTTCATCTAGGATTTGTTTTGGGAGTTTCTCACATGCTTGAAGATTCTCATCTATTTCCTGAGCATCAATAAACATTTGTTGTAAGGTCATAGATCTCCTATTCATGAGAAGGTAAGAAAAATATGAATGAAATGTTGTTACATAACGCAACATGGTAGTAGCTTGAGGAGGTTGAATGTCTCTAGGCATCTTGTGATAAACACTGAAAAAATTCCTATTGAACATAGAGACAGTTTCATCCCTCTATTTCTCTATGACACAAAACTCTGAAAAATGTTGATCCTTGGATTTCCTCGTGCCCCAAAATTTCAGAAAAATATCACTCAGTTCCTCCCATGAACCGAATAATTCAGTCTCTAAATTTCTGAAACATTCTTTAGCATCCCCTTATAATGATTGAAAAAAAATAATTCAAGTAAACATCAACCTGTTGTTAGAAAAATATTATATATGACAGAGAAGTGCAAGGCATATAATATGCGGAAAAACACAAACACATAAAACTAGAGAGACACAAATATACGTGATTCACCCAGTTTGGTCTACGTCCACCCCAAACAGCCAATCCTTCCTTTCTATTATCCAACAAAATGAAGAGACACAACCTACAACAAATCCGTTGTAATATCCTTTGTTTTCTCTCACAGTCTCACCTATCTATTTCTTGCTCTAAGAATACACATATCTTCAACAGCCTCAATACAATACCCTCATACAAAGAGAGGGGTTTCCTTCTAGGGCAAGAAACCCTAAACTAAACATAAATTCTACCATCAGATCATCCGCCTAATGAACGGCCCAGATTGACTAGAAATTACTATACTTTTACAAGGCAATTTTACATATGTTTTTAGCTTTAGGGGTGCTACCCCCGCACCCCCCCCCCCCACATGGAGGGATGTAAAATCTTCCTCAGGTATGCATCTGGATGAAACAAAGACCTCTAAATTAGGATGATAATCATGCTCCACACCCAACACATGCTCAACTTCAAAAAGGCCTATAAAATGCTTGAAGGATTGAATGTGTTTTACAACTGCAAAGTTGTCAGGTTTCCTATCAAACGTAGTAAGGTAATTGTAACTTTTCGGAGGAAAATCATGGAAGGTATTTGGAAATATGACGATTCTATATCTCTCTTCAATATTGGAAGGTACAATATTATATATAGGAGGTGTAATATCAACCTTGATCACATGAGGCTCACAAGACTGGTCATGAAAATCATATGGCTTGCATGAAAAAACTTGGTTAAGATCAACAGTGTAAGAAGAAGGCATATCTACAAATTTTAAAGAAGGATATACAAGTGTAGATCTATGGTATTAATTCGAATACAATAAGAAATGGAAAATTATTTTGATATGTTTAGGAAATGACAAGAAGTAGTTGACAAAAGATAATATTACATCTTGGATAAAACTTGAGCTTCGATACCTGGTTTTTCTGTATTGTCCTTTGGTGTCTCTATTGATAAGGCTTCTCCTCTAATGGAGTCTTTGAATTTTATTTGAAGCTTGATTGGAGTTTCCAGGTGAATCATGCACAACTTGCTTATGTCTAAAAATTGTTCACCATTAGAAATCAAATCTGGATCTTGTCGTTCTCCGAGGGAAAATGTCACCTTCGCTCCCCAGCAATAGCACCAAAATGTTATCTCTTAGTGGAAAACCATGGCTGCAGGAAAAGCCTCTAAGGTAACCTCAAACCTCTTTGAGGTTGAAAAGCTGGCCCTTCCAACTTGGAGAGGGATCTCTCCTTAAAACTCAACTGCTCTAAGTCATTGAAGTAGTAGGTTTTCCAAATGAGTTATGTGGCCAGATTTATCAGAAAATGAAGTTTGGTTGGGATATGCAAAAAATACTACCATTAGGCATGGAATCTCTAATACAAAGACACTAGCTATAGTCCATACAAATCAGTCTAACAAAGGAAAGATAGTTGCAGGTTTCTTAGAAAAATCATTAATGAGAAATGGTAGGAAACAATAGAAGTAAACATCAGAAAACAAAACAACCATGTGAATTCTGCAATTGAAATTTAAGTTGAAAAACATATAACAAATCTGAAAAATATGAAATAGAGAATTTACAAATAATTCTATTTTATAACCTTTATTCAAATTACTAAGGATCAATGGATTCAAGCTTTGACTAAGAAAGAGGAAAAACAACATAAGAAATTGATTGGAAACCTTCAACACGTGAATCTATGAAATGTTGTAATATTTCTTGCAACAAGTTCTATTAATATCAAAATAATATACATTAGGTATGATATTTAAAGTATTCCCAACTCTTTTTTCATTACAATCTTTGTCTTTATAGAAAAGAAAAACTAATTGAAAACTAGTTTCAGGCAAAGATTTAATTACAAAGTTTAAATAATCACAACATATATCACAAATGCATGCATATAAAACTTTCCAATCCTATCTTCATCTAAAGATCATGTTGTTTTTGGAGTCATGGCTAGAGATAAGGATCAACAAGTCGAATTTGGTGAGGTGGCATCCAAGTCAACAAATTTCCGTGAGATTTTTCCTCATGAAATCTTGAAAAATAGGGTCCAGTGTGTTGTCGCTCACTGCATTGTGGGTTTCAATTGGCCAAGGTTGCCCAAGAGAAGTGAATTTTGGAGCCTCTATCCCAAACCATAGAAGCTATCATAACCAAATAAAACTATCTCCATCATGTAGCACTCAGAAATACATTTCCAACGGTATATGGAAGTTTGAAAATGGACTCGTGGAGAAGAAGTTAAGGAATTTTGAAGTCTACCTTGGAAAAGCCAAGCAAACCCAAAAAATGACTAAGTGTGGAGGAAAATCGCAGTTAGAGGTCCTGAGGGATGATCGTAATCACATATCGGCATCGGCGGGTCTAGGCACAAATTTATCACAAATCGGTGATCGACAATCGACAGGGTCCCAGGGCACATGTTTAAGGATTATCGGCGATTCACAGTGCCCAAAGCTGATATCGCAGTTTCGCAGTCTCACGATATCGGTGATCAATATATTGGTGGGATCCAAAACTTAAAAGACCTACAGGGGTCTGATTTGCGATATAATTTTCTATCATCAAGGAAGGACTTAAACAGTTCAACACAGGAAAGGCGAAAAAAATAGGGATCGACAGACCCCCTTTCTCTCTCCTCCGAGGGGCCACATGTCACACTACACGCAAGTCCTGCATCCCACATCTTGGTGATCCTGCATTCCTACAATCACAACAAACTCCAAAACCTTGTGGGGGACCGATATTGTGATATAGATCCTGTAGGAAATAATACTGAGAGGGGGGGTGAATCAGTATTATCTAACTCTTTTAATAAATCTTCCTTATTTGTTCCTTGAATTATTTTTGCATGTCAGTACCATAAAATAATGAACATGAACAAAGAAAACAGATAGTCACACCAAAGAACACAAGATGTAAGGTGGAAACCCAATGTGGGTGAAAACCACCTGCTGCAATATGTCTCTATCTTCTTTCAAATTAGAAACTCCTTTTACAATGGTTATGTACTAGTGCAGTCATTTACCAGTACGCAGGCTGCAACCTGCAGAGAGCTACAACTCTCTCTCTCATTTTCAGTCTCTCCTGGAAGGGAGCTACAACCCCCTACTTCTTTTCTTACAAGGACCACTTTTCATAAATTTTCAAACTGGATCCATAAGCATCAAATGATCATCAAGAGAATCACCCAGTCAACTGTAGTAACCAGATCAACAATAATAGGACCAAACCCAAAACACAGCAATGATAAACAAATATTTTTAAGAGAAGTAAGCAACTTCACCCATGTACTGCCTGCTTACAGTACGCACCCTGCTCAACTGCTCGCCTGCTTACGTACGCACCCTGCTCAACTGCTCACCTGCTTACGTACGCACCCTGCTCAACTGCTCGCCTGCTTACATACGCACTGTATCCATTGAACTACTTGCGGACCTCCACACTTGCAACCCTTCTGTGCCTGCACACCGGCGCACCTGAAACGCTTCGTTCCTGCGTATGTATGCACTTTTCTTTCACTGTACCTGCGTACCTTTGGGCATAGATGATTTCAAGACTTCAGAAATAACCCAGACAGTTAGATCTACAGATCTGAACATGCGCCAAAGAGATCTCAATCCAACAATAGATTCTCCTTATTTAGATCTAGACATACTCCCAAGAGATCATAATATTTCAGATCTAGCCCTCATAAGATATTCAACCCAAAACATGCACAAGCCAAATGATCTCCTTTGCTTTATATAGGAAAGCTCTTCCTTAAATCATGGATTAATACCACGGGCCGACACCATAATAACACAAAATCGTCGGCTAAATACCAAAGGTTAAACATAAGAAACCCCACGTGTGCTTTTCTCTGCCTTGAAATGTGTGCACTGGGGGTACTCACCTCCTGAACGGCTGACCTGCGTATCAGGCCGCGGTCCCTTCACGGTGTACCTGCGGGTATGCACTTTCTGAACTAATCTCTTGCGTACTTCTTAATTTTCAGCATATTGAGAGCCTTGCCATGGGTGTTGCCATTAAGTACAACATCTGTAACATATAGCCATACCAGAAACATAATGCCAACATTCTCCCCCTTTGGACTTGATGGCAACCTCAAAACTTCAGCTTCATTCTCCCCCTTTGACATCAAGGGCAAAGGGTTATGCTCCCCCTAAGAACATGCTCCCCCTGAATATGAACCAGATCTGCAACGAAGAACCATAATCCACCATGAAAGAGATAGAGACATATTGCAGCTACTTCCAAGATCTCCTTCTGCACATCCTCCATAATGCCAACAATGCATTATATGCTCCCCCTGAACCTGTACCATCAATCAGAAGAGGTTCAGCAATAAGATGATGCATCAACAACCCCCAGCTTTTGCCTGAGGTATTCAAAAGTGTCCCTGGGCAATGGTTTGGTGAGAATATCAGCAACTTGTTCCTTAGAAGGAACATACTCCAACTTGACCTTCTGTTCAAGCACTTGTTCCCAAAGAAAATGATACTTGATTGGTATGTGCTTGGTTTTTGAATGCATAACAAGATTCTTTGAGATGTTGATTGCACTTGTGTTATCACATAAGATGGGGATTGGTGGTGTACAAGTGATTTGAAAATCCTGCAAAGTCTGCATCATCCAAAGGAGTTGGGTGCAACAAGATGCAGCAGCAACATATTCCGCTTCAGCTGTAGACAAGGCAATCGAACTCTGTTTCTTGCTGAACCAAGATACCAGTCTGGAAGCCATAAAGAATGCACCACCACTTGTGCTTTTCCTGTCATCCACACTTCCGGCCCAATCTACATCTGTGTAAGCATGAAGTGTAAGATCTGTATCTCTAGGATACCATAAGCCATAATTTTGAGTCCCTTGAAGATATTTGAAAATTCTCTTCACTGCCTGAAGATGAGTCTCCTTTGGATTTGCCTAAAATCTTCCAACTATTCCAACTGCATGCATGATGTCCGGTCGAGTACCTGTCAAATAAAGTAAACTTCCAATCATAGATCTGTAGGTTGGTTGATGTACTGTTGCAGATTCATCATTTGCACTGAGGCTACATCCTGTGACCATGGGTGTACATACTGGTTTTGCATCTTCCATACCATATTTCTTCAAAATCTGTTTGAGATACTTGGTTTGAGATAAAAAGATTCCTCCTTCTTCTTGTTGGATTTACAAACCAAGGAAATATGTCAGTTCTCCTAGCAAGGACATTTCAAATTCTTTCTGCATGACCAAGGCAAAGCTTTGACTCATAGCTTCTTCATTGCTCCCAAAAATAATGTCATCTACATACACAACAAGTATTAGCAATTTTTCATTTTCAACTTTTATATAAAGATTGCTATCTGCTGATCCTTTTGAAAAGCCTTGTTGATGAAGATATTTGTCCAAACGGTAGTACCAAGCCCTTGGAGCTTGTTTAAGACCATAGAGAGCCTTTTTCAATCTGCATACAAGATTTGGATCATTTCCAAGAATGAACCCATCTGGCTATTCAATGTACACTTCTTCTTCCAAGTCTCCATTCAGAAAGGCTGATTTCACGTCCATTTGAAATACTTTGAAGTTTTGAAAACTTGAGAGAGCAAGGAACATTCGGATGGCCTCAAGTCTTGCAATAGGAGCAAAGGTTTCTTCAAAGTCTATTCCTTCTTGCTGCGCATACCCTTTACAAACAAGTCTGGCTTTGTTTCTAATTACTTCTCCATTTTCATTCAATTTATTTTTGAAGACCCATTTTGTTCCGATAACATTCTTCTCTTTTGGTCTAGGAACCAGCTCCCAAGTGTTGTTCTTTTCGATCTGCTCAAGTTCTTCATCCATTACTTTCACCCAACATTCATCTTTGCATGCCTCTTTCACATTTTGTGGTTCAGTAGAGGAGAGTAATGCCAAATAGCTTGAAGCTTCTGCAACTGTTCTTCTTGTTTGTACACCTGCTTCTTTCTGCCCCATAATCTGAGATTCTGGATGATTCTTCTGAACATATCTGGATGGAGTCTTTTCTTCTATTCTTGTTTGCTCCTCTGGTTCTTCTTGAGGTTCTTCTTCTTCATCATTCTGTCGTTGGGGGTAGCCTTCATCTTCTTCGATGTCTTCATGATGTACTTTCCTAGGAATGTATCCCTTCTCATCAACCACTACATCAATGCTGTCAACAATTCTGCCAAGTCTTTTATTGTAGCATTTGTATGCTTTGCTATGTGGAGAGTAACCAAGAAGAATGCCTTCATCTGCTCTAGGTTCAAATTTGCCAAGCTGCTCATCAGTATTCTTGATATAGCATTTGCTCCCAAAGATTTTGAAGTGCTTTACCGAAGGAGTCATACCACTCCAGAGCTCATGAGGAGTTTGAGTGCTGCTCACCCGGAAATTTGTTTTGTTGAGAATAACAACCGCAGCATGTGCAGCTTCACCCCAGAAAGTTGCGGGAGTTCCTGACTCATCAAGCATAGCACGAGCCATTTGTTGGACTGTTCTGTTCATTCTTTCCACAACTCCATTTTGCTGAGGAGTTCTTGCTGTAGAGAATTCTCTTCTTATCCCATGTTCTTCACAGAAATCGAAAAATTCATTTGAAGTAAATTCCCCACCTCTGTCGGATATGAGGCACTTAATTTTGTGACCTGATTCATTTTCAACCAAGGCTTTGAAGGATTTGAATTTTTCGAATGCTTCATCTTTGTGCTTCATAAGTCCTAACCAGACAAACCTGGAGAAATCGTCAATGAATAATATCAAGTATTCTTCTCCTCGAGGTGTTCTTTTCCTGAAAGGACCGCATGTATCTGTATGTACTAGCTCAAGAGGCATGCTAGCTGATCCTTCTTTCTTTGGAAAGTTAGTTCTGGTTTGTTTTCCAAACTGACATGATTTGCATATGGTGTTGTCAGGAATTTTGATATCTGGAAGGTCGCGAACTGCCTGATATTTGCCTGCTTTCCTTATTTGTGAAAAGCTTAGATATCCCAACCTCCGATGCCATAACTAGTGCTCATCATCCTTGCTCAGATAGCATTGTTGTTGTCCTTCTTCAAATATGTACAGATTATTTGGAGTTCTTTTGCCTTTGATCACTGTTTTACATGTATCAAGATCACGAACAAGACATCCATTTGATCTGAATATAACCTCGGTTCTTTGATCACACATCTGGCTGACACTTAGAAGATCATGCTTCAATCCATCAACATACAAAAAATTTCCAGCCTTGACCTTTTCTTTTAACTGAGCAATTCCTTTTCCTTTTATAGTTGCACGAGTATCATTTCCAAAAGATACTTTCTTTCCCTTTTCTAGAGCAGAATAAGACTTAAGTTTTTCTTTATCACCTGTCATATGCTTCGAACATCCACTGTCAATGTACCATAGATTTTCCTGTCCCTCTACATAAAATGCTATCCCACATCTTTTTGTTTGAGGTTCCTTTATTCTCCATGTTTTGGTGCTTGAGGCTTGTTCCTTTTTCTGCTGAAACCTGCTCCTGCATTCAGAGTCTTCATGACCAAAGTTATTGCAAATAGAACATTCAACTTCATTGTCAAGAACCGAAAAGTTGTTATAGGTCCTTTTTGTAATCCCCGTCATACTTCTTTGTTTTTGAGCTTCCCTAGTCATGATCGTTTTATATGCAACACATTGAGCTGCTTTGTGACCAAAGTTATGACAAGAAAAGCATTGTCCATTGAAGAAACTTCTGCAGTTATCGAATCTACCAGCCAACTGATTGTAATTTCTATTGTCATCTATTCTTGAACCAAATTGAGAAGATTTTACCTGTGGCTGGTTGTAGCTTTTGTTCACCCTTAATATGGATTGCCCCTGATAGTTTCTGTTTGTAGTTCATCCCTGCTTTACCTGATGATCTTCATTGTGCTTTTGCTCATTTCTTCTTGCTGCATCAAGATAACTTTTTGAGGTGGATGCTTGAGAAGTTTCTCCATTATAGCCCAGACCTGTCTTGTTTAGTGGAGACCGCTGCACATTGATAATCTCATCCAAAGTTTCAGATCCTTTGACAAACTTAAGATTAATAGCTTTTGTTTTCTCAATCTCTTTTCTAAGACCAACAATTTCACCTTCTAATTTTTCAAGATGTTTTTCTTTTTCATCAATTTGAAATTGTAGAGTATCAATGATCATATTCTTTTCTTCTATACATCTCTTGAGTCTAGTAATTTCATCATAAAGGTTATCCACATCTATAGCATCCATATAATCATCATCTTCAAATGCCATTAACAACTTATATTCATTACCTCATTCATTTTCATCACTGTTTGATAGACCATCACTATCTTCATGAGTGTAGTAGCTTTTCTTATTTGCATTTTGTTTCTTGTTCCATCTAGCAGGTTCCTTTCCTTTATCCTTATAAGGACATTTTGCAGCATAATGACCTACTCTTCCACAAGAAAATCATTTAAAAGGTAACTTACCTCTGAACCTTCTAGAACCCCTTTGAAGATTTCTGACAAAATTTGATTCTTCTTCTTCTTCTTCTGGGACGTGGCTTGCTTCATAATAATCTCCTTTGCCTGATGCCTTGAAAGTAGCTTCTCTTCTATCTGATGGACCTCCCTTTCTCATTTCATAAGCAGTTAGAATTCCATGTAGTTGAGACATAGTAAGGATTCATAGATTTTCCTTTTCTTCTATTACAGATACTTTAGATTCAATCTTGGGAGACAATGATCTTAGAACCTTTTCAACCACAATAGCCTCTTTTATTTCTTCACCCAAATTTTTCATACAATTAACAACCTCATCTACCCGAAGAAAATAGTTAGCCACACTTTCATCATTATACATCTTGAGAGTCTCATACTGAATTCTGAGAGTTTGAAGTTTAGCACGTTTTACCTGTTCATCTCCTTCATAGCTCGTGACAATTTTGTCCCATATCTCTTTTGCGGATTTATAGTGCATTACCTTCATGAATTCTGATTGGGATATACATCCTAATAGAGTACTGACTGCTTTCGCATTTGTTTCATACTTCTTTTTCTCAGCTGCATCTGTAGGAGTGGCTGAAGGAAAAGCGTAGCCTGTCTCTACGATGTCCCAAACTTCTGTACCAAGAGATTGAAGATAGGCAGTAACTCTTACCTTCCAATAATTGAAGTTTGTCCCATAAAAAACCGGTGGCCTTATTGATGCTTCTCTCTCGTATTTTCTCATGATGAACGATCTACCTTCAAGCGATCAAGCTTCTCTGAAGGACCTGCTCTGATTCCAATTGTAGGAAATAATACTGAGAGGGGGGGCGAATCAGTATTATCTAACTCTTTTAATAAATCTTCCTTATTTGTTCCTTGAATTATTTTTTCATGTCAGTACCATAAAATAATGAACATGAACAAAGAAAACAAATAGTCACACCAAAGAACACAAGTTGTAAGGTGGAAACCCAATGTGGGTGAAAACCACCTGCTGCAATATGTCTCTATCTTCTTTAAAATTAGAAACTCCTTTTACAATGGTTATGTACTGGTGCAGTCATTTACCAGTACGCAGGCTGCAACCTGCAGAGAGCTACAACTCTCTCTCTCGTTTTCAGTCTCTCCTGGAAGGGAGCTACAACCCCCTACTTCTTTTCTTACAAGGACCACTTTTCATAAATTTTCAAAATGGATCCATAAGCATCAAATGATCATCAAGAGAATCACCCAGTCAACTGTAGTAACCAGATCAACAATAATAGGACCAAACCCAAAACACAGCAATGATAAACAAAGATTTTAAGAGAAGTAAGCAGCTTCACCCATGTACTGCCTGCTTACAGTACGCACCCTGCTCAACTGCTCGCCTGCTTACGTACGCACCCTGCTCAACTGCTCGCCTGCTTACATACGCACCCTGCTCAACTGCTCGCCTGCTTACATACGCAGTGTATCCATTGAACTGCCTGCGGACCTCCGCACCTGCAATCCTTCTGTGCCTGTGTACCAACGCACCTGAAACGCTTCGTTCCTGCGTATGTACGCACTTTTCTTTCACTGTACCTAGGTACCTTCGGGCATAGATGATTTCAAGACTTCAGAAATAACCCAGACAGTCAGATCTACAGATCTGAACATGCGCTGAAGAGATCTCAATCCATCAGTAGATTCGCCTTATTTAGATCTAGACATACTCCCAAGAGATCATAATATTTCAGATCTAGCCCTCATAAGATATTCAACCCAAAACATGCACAAGCCAAATGATCTCCTTTGCTTTATATAGGAAAGCTCTTCCTTAAATCATGGATTAATACCACGGGCCGACACCATAATAACACAAAACCGTCGGCTAAATACCAAAGGTTAAACATAAGAAACCCCACGTGTGCTTTTCTCTGCCTTGAAATGTTTGCACTGGGGGTACGCACCTCCTGAACGGCTGACCTACATATCAGGTCACGGTCCCTTCACGGTGTACCTGCGGGTACGCACTTTCTGAACTAATCTCCTGCGTACTTCTTAATTTTCAACATATTTAGAGCCTTGCCATGGGTGTTTCCATCAAGTACAACATCTGTAACATATAGCCATACCAGAAACATAATGCCAACAGATCCAAATCATCGGGAGGTGTCGATTCCGAAATACAAAGGAAATCCTTGCAAAATAGGGTCGGGTGGGTCCTTTTCTCTCTCCTCCAAGGGACCATCTGGTGGCCTCTGATTGGCCCTCTGAGTTGACAGGGAAACTAATGTCAGAAATGACATGGAAAAGGACACATTTCACACAATTGCAGTGTTTTTAGGGGTGGCATGGAGCCATTTTCGGGTGCCACATGCCACCACTCAGAGAGTGACATGTGGAAGTGATGACGTCCCCCGCGAACCGGCGATCGCAGCGATTAAAGGAAAAAATCTCAAGACATTGGCACAGTGCGATTGTGATATGTGAGACTTCCCTTCCAGATGTGACCAAGTTTTAGGGCAAGTTCTATAAGGACCTCACGTCCGGACTGTCATCCCACTCCAAAGAAAAGGGTAAGGGGCCTTCTCCTCCAGCATGCGATTGCAATATGTGGGCACTCCCCTCAGATGTGATAAAGGAATAAGGTAGGTTCTATAGGGACCTCATGTACAGAATGTCAGTCCACGCCAAGGGAAAAGCTTAGAGTAGGGTAAACATGTGTTGAAGCATTGATATGTGGGAGAAATCGATAACAAAGGAAAAGGCCTCCAGACACGTGTCTGAGGGCAGTGCCTAAGGGCTTAGCCCTTGGTCCCAGCTCTTTCTCATATGAGGAAAGGCACATGAAGGGCTATGATAAGGGGGGCTAAAGGGGAAATAAAAAAAATGCGTATTTTCACTTTTTACAGAGGAAAAAGGCCATGCCCATGTGACTATGTTGTTTCCATGGAGCACAGCTCACCCACCATATCAAGGCACTAGTTGTGCAGTGCAGAGGTTTAATGGGTGGATGGGCCGAAAGATAGGAGACTTTAAGGGACCATGGTGTAGTAATGGAGCAATACATGGGATTCAGGAGGATTAATTCTTCAACATGGGGTTGCATCCCTCTGCACATCAAAGGCTACAAAGACAAGCTCTTTCAGTTGACCCAACCCCCACTTCATAGAACAAGGCATCTCAACTGTAAAGGTAGAAGCAACGAGAGCAGTTGATGAGCACAAGAGGCCATAACATGAACAAATTAAAACCTGAGGCTAATGCGATCATAGGATGGGCACACATACTTTCATTTACTATTTTGTCCAGTTATTTACTTAGTTTTATCCTGTAACATTCCTTCCTTCCAATGAGGCATTCATTTATATAATACCATTTTGGGCCACATAGCCATTAAGGATTGATACAGCTACTCGACTTGACAACTGAGCCTAGGGATATATATTTTTGTTGTAATGTAGTTTCTTTCTCCCCTCTAATAAATCGGGAAAAGAAAGACTTAGCTCAGGTTCAGAAATTCTAGAGAAAACACTGTAAGTTATATTTTCAGATTGTATCTCCTTTGTAATACAAATATTTTCATAATATCAAAGAAACAATGGTGATTCCATCTGTTAGTGTCAGTATCTGCATACTTCCATTAGGGATCAAAATTTTCTCTTTACATTTTCATTTTAGGGGTCCCATACTAAAAGTTTTGCATCATTCCATTAGGTCATGACATACCGATCCACTGATGGTTGTCCTCTTTTCAGAAAATCTAAATTTTTCCCTCATAGAGTATACTTGTTGATCATTCTTCAGGTTGTCTTCAGTTATGGTTTGATGATCAATCTGCAGTCATCATTTCATTAGGTCATAGGGCATGATTTCATTAGGTCTTAGGGTTTCACGACCAAGGTCAAAAGTTTGATTTTAAAGTGTAAATAAAGGTCAGCAAGGGTATGAGGATGATTGATAAATCACACATGATGGTTTGTAATTCATAGCTACTGAGTTATGACTTTTTAACCTAATGTAATTTTCACCTCAAAAACATGTTTCAGAGGTGAAAACAAAGTATTTTAAGTTTATTTGTATTTCATATGTAATTTTAAGTCCCTATATGTAATAATTGATCTCAGCTGCACCAGATAATTTCCCCTTGTTTCAGGACAAAGAACACTACAAAAATCAAGTCAAATTGAGCATTTATCCACCTGCAAAGACACAAAGAAGAAAAATGCATTAAAATAGAGTTTTAAAGAAGAACAAGAAACTTTAGAAAAGTGGGTTTTCCAAGTGAAAAATTAAAATCGACTCCTATTTAAGCCCTCAAATTTCATCTTCAAATTCATTATCTTCATTTGCAAAGAAAGGAGTCAAAAGGTGAGAAAAGAAAACAAGCTTGAGTGAGTTAGAGTGAAGAAATCTCGGCGTTGCGCTTTTGGCAGAGGGGCGCTACGCTTTTGGTTGAAGCAGACTCGCGCTGTGTTTTTAGAGAACAGCACTACGCTTTTCACCTGGCACTGTGTTTTCACCCAATTTTCTCAGTGTAAATTAATACAGACATTTCCCTTTTGTCCTGGCGCTACGCTTTTGAGCATTGGCACTGCGCTTTTAGCAGGAGAGCCCAAAATCCTCCAAATTCTCAAGAAAACTTCAAAATTGCCCTTTCTCTCCATTGCCACAAGTAAGTAAACATTCTTCACCTTGGTTTTGATTTGCTAATCTTAAGTCACAAGCATTGTTTACCATGTTTAATCTCAAACCTTAAAATCTCCCTAATGAAGCTTAAACCCTAACTCTTCCCTATTCATCCTAGCACCCAGCTCTAGAGTCCTAAAATTTCCCTATCCTTATTTCCCTATCACCCTATCCATTTTTCCTCTTTACCACTATTGCTTCACATTCCCCTTTGTCCCTCTTCCCCAAGAGTAAATATCAAGACACAAAACCCTTCTTCTCATTCCCTACTCCTCCGTTCATTTCCTAGCCACAAGTTCATGTTCCATCCCCTCATTCCTCATTTCCATACACCTCAACCTTGCAAACATGGACCTGGAAGACCAAGACTATGAGGAGGAGAACACAGGCAGTGATACCTCAGCTAATAGAGCCATGCAACCAAGAAAACAACACAAGGGAGGCAGGATTATCAGAGAAGATCCATCAAACCTTAGGGAATTTCAGGCCTCTGAGTTAGCTGTCACATGCTTCAGATACCTTGGTTGCTGTGAATTCTGTGAACAGGTTGAGAGAGTTCAATATCACCCAAATCTCACTAGACTTTTTGCTACACATCTTCAGGACAACAGGGTGACTCTTGTTGGGGTAACTTTCACCATTACATCCTCCATTATTTTAGATTCCACTAGGATTCCTAATGTAGGGGAGTAGTGGTTCAAGAGCCAAGATCTAGATGAGTTCTATTATGAACCTTATATCAAACCCCAGTACAAAAATCAGGTGAAGAGACTATTTCCTTTTAGGTTTCTTGAGAACAAGTATGTCCCCATGATGAAAATCATCATGAAGTATTTCACTTGTGAGGGAAGGTTCTCTAGGCTGTACACATATCACATCAGGCTCCACATGCATTTTACCAGGGTGAGGATGTTAAACCTCCCTTACTACTTGTTCAGGAGTATTGAGAACATGGCTTTTATTGTCCAAAGGAAGCCTTACCCTCAACAGATGAGCAGCCTTTATCATTAATCTCTGATGAAGGTCATTATGCTTCATCATCTCAGTCTCCTTAACATCCCGTGGGAGACCTTTATTTCTCATGAGATCTTCAGAGGAACTCAAATTCCTTCACCAGTGCCTCAAGAATCAGGGGGACCTTCTAGCCCAGTGAAAATAGATGAGGAAGCCAAGGAGACAAGAACTACTGAGGTGCTTGCCTACATGATATATCAGAGGGGCACTAGGGGATTATTTGTAGTAGATAGGCAAGTGTTTTCTCCACGGGATGTGGAAGGGGCCTTGCTTTCTTCATTAGCTCATAGGCAAGTGTTTTCTCCATGGGATGTGAAAGGGGCCTTGCCTTCTTCATCGACACAGTAGGTATAGGTGCAACAGCTGCACAAAGGCAAGGAAAATATGCCAGAGCAGAGTCTTGATGATGAGAAGGAAAGGGACTTTGACTTGGCTGAGCATGAGGAGCTGCAGCAATGCTATACTCGTCATGGGGTAGAAATCATTGACTTAGAGGCTTAAGATGAAGAAACCATCAAAGATGTCGTCATATGGGAAAGAGAAGCTCAATTGCAAGCTTTAGCAGACAATTTGGAGAGGTCCAAATATGTCATTACATACTTGGAGCAAGAAAACAAACAATTGAGTGACAAACAAGTTCTCATGGAGCTAGAAATGCTCAAGTTGAAACGACAAAGTGGCAAAGAAGCACAAGTCACTTTGACTCCTATTGAGCAGGAGATTGAAGATGATAGGGAGAATTGGCATGAAAGAGTAAACCTACACCTTGAGAAGTTGCTATGGAAGACCAATAGAGATAATCAGATGATCAGACACATGGCCTATCATTATAGGACTCGAAACAAGATTTGCAATATGAGGGTCAAGAGAATGAAAACTAGACTAAGGAGGGTCTTGAAAGGCAAGAAAGAGGAGGATAGACTTAGGATTTTGGCTGAAGATTCCTTGGATCATCAGAGCACATGATGATGGTGCTTCTCACCAATTTTGGGCAACTTTTGAGCAAATTTTGTCATTTGCAAATTTTGGATTTCAATACATAGGAAAACTACCTATAAGCGCAGTGCCACCGGTGCTGTGATTTTCCTAGGGGCACACATTGAAGAAATGGTTTGAATTTTTGGATTCATAGTAATGAGTACATACACCCTAGCAAGTTTCAAAGTTTCTGGGGCAGAACTGGCCCACCAAAAGGTCAAAAAACACCCTAAAAATGACCCTTCTGCCACTTTTTGGACACACAAAAGCAGTCTTGGGAAAATCAACTTTTGAGTGGTAAAATGAGCTTAAAATTCCGAAATTCTAGGTGTTTTGGAAAGTAGACTTGAGTACCTTTCCAATGAGCTATCATGGGCTCAATTTAGATGCCGAGAAGGCCTCCAAAAGGGACCTGAAAGTGTCACTGCGCTTTTGACCAGTGGCGCTGCACTTTTAGCAGTTTTGCTCAGGTTTGCTATTTTTCCAGTTTTTTGACTGTAATCATGGATTTTATCTCATGGTGGATGATTTAATATTGTAAATGATGACTTGGCATGTGATTATGATAGATAAGTAGTGATAGAGGGTAGATTCATTGCTTTAGAAGTTAGTTTGAGCTCAAATGAAACAATTTTTCACTTTTAAAGGCAAGTTGTTGATGATGCCTATATTCCTGTTTCTTGTTCAGTATTAGTTATATTAGCTCCTCATATTAGGGATTAGACGCCTAAGAATGGGAGGAGGTTGAAATCATGTCTATATCTTCTTCTTCTTTCTCATGGTAAAGGGTTGGACTCAACTGGATGCTAAAAGCTTGATTGTACACCTTTGTAAGCAGTTTGGCAGGAGATTAATAAGAATTGCAACTATTTTTATGGGACCCCTGTGGTATGGAGTTTTAGTATAGTTTCTTCTTCTATGATTATATTTTTATATTTTTTATGTATTACATCAATCATTTCATTGCTTCTAGTTGAATGTTTTCAATTTTGATAGGCAGAATTCATTGCATCAGTGCTCTACCTTTGGGAAACCATTCACCATTTCATGTTTTCTGTAGTCCATGAAGGATCCATGATTTTCACATGCCCTTCTTAGCTTCTCACCAGTGTAAAACATCTCACCCCATCAAGCCCTAGAGTGCTAAAGCCTATGCCTACCATGCCCCATAGAACACCCTGCATTTCTGACCTAGTTCCCTAGACCTAAACTGCACAACTCCTTCTGATCCGGAAAAACCCTTCCAAAATCAAATCAGAAATTTCAAGCTACTATACCTAGCCTAAAATCCTCTACCTGATCCAGTCATCTTGACCGATATCCTTATGGAGAGAGCCCTCTCCCGGCCTAGTAGGGCTAGCTACTTGGCTAAGCGTGGTTTGTGGTTACCTTGGCATTGCCTTCCTTAAGCCTGAGGTTCAATCCAGGTGATAACACCATCTTGAAAGGATTACAGTAGGTGTTCCCCTTTGTTTAACTCATTTTTTATGTCCATGCTTCTTCCCTGAATTCATGTAATTATTGCTTCTAGATGTGTTTCAAGCTCCTTTACAGATTCATTAGAATCTATATGTTAATGCAAATGCATGTAACTGTTTCACAATTTCATTTGTATGAACATTGGTTATGTATATACCTAGAGGAATATTGAGATTAGATCTTTAAATCTTCAACACATGAATCACCGCTTTCAGCTCCCCCTTCATTCATTATTTCTGCTTGTAGCCCACTTAAGCATAGAAATCCTTAATGTCTCAAGCTTTGTGTGTTAAATATAGAAGGCTTGAAGTCGTATGCTCTATGTGATGAGTTACTCTTCTCTCTTTTCCTCTTTCACACACACTGCAAAATATTATTAGTTGTAAAACCTTGAAGCTCTCGGCGTCCGCTATTTTTATGCTTATTTCTGAGATCTGAACATGTGAAGAAGTACCAGAAATATATGTTTTATTTCTTTTGGATTAATGAACCAATCTATTTCCTATATACATATGTATCTATTGATCATAATTGTCATCTCTAGTATACTGTAAATCATTTGAGACACACCATTTTAGATAGGCACTGGTCTTGAAGCAATCCAAGGTTGTCTCTGGGAGATACAACATCTTTTGGCGTCGTTGCTCGGGAGCTTATTGAAGGATTCTTTCCCCTGGGATACAACAAGATGAAACACTCTTTGAATAGGTGATCAAAGTCGATTATGATTACGCTCATATCACCTTGGCGATACCACACCCCTCTCATTATCATTCATAACCTTGGCTTCCAAAAGGACTCATACTCACTCAAAAACATCCCAGCAGAAAACTCCATTTGTATCTGACCCTGAAAATTTGATTTTTAAGAATTTCTAGAAAGATAAAACTCCCCCAGACTATGCTACCATCTCACCAGCCTTCGAAGTTCCCTCTTCCAATTCTCAGCCTATTGCTGCTCAGTATTTAGCACTTACTTTTAAGGCCTTGACATATGCTCCTTCCCCTATAACCTCTTTGGTCTTTACCCCAGTGCCTCAAGCAACTTTGAATCTCCCTCCACTAATCCATATGGCTCTGCCAAGATTTTTGCTCAATAAATATGAACCTCTTGATCTACCCCGACCTCCGACTGCTATGCCCCAGGACTACCTAAAGCATCTGCCTAGGTTCAATGGAGAAGATGGTAACACAACAAAAAGTCACATTGAAACCTTCAGTGCTTTTGCTGAGAACATAAATGTGGAACAATTGGATGTGGTTATGAGACTGTTTGTATAATCCCTCGTTGGAGAGGCTAGAAAATGGTTTAAATCCCTTCCTAATGCCTCCATCACTACATGGGAGAAACTTGAAAAGTCTTTCACCTAGAAATGGGGAGAAAAGAGGAACCATGAGTACCTACTTACTAAGTTCAATGCAATAAGGAAAAAGCCTAAGGACGATACTACACAATTTATCAAAAGATTCAATAAGCAGTTTAGTAACCTGTCAGCCGACATAAAGCCTCCTCCAGCTCCAACTCGTGTGATTTTCTTGGGATCCTTTGACTCTAATGTTGGTTTTACCCTGAGAGAAATCAAATCTACCACTCTGGACCAACTTCATATCGATGCTCTCGAAGTGGAAGCCAATTTGGCCTCGATACGAAAGTCGAGATCAAAGCAAGAACCTACTAAACCCAAAAGAGGAAAAGAGGAGGCATCCTCCTCTGGTTGAGTTGGGGAATCATGAGACTTGAAGTAGGAAGATCTAGAAAAAATCATCAAGAGATTATCACAAAAGGTTGGTAAGCTCGAAATCAAGAAAAATAACCTCTCCAGGAAGAATTCTCAAGTCAACAACCGGGGCTATAACTAGCAATATTGAAGGCCTCCACTGCAACTACTTCCAAGAGAAATAATGGATCAGCCGAATCAAATTCCTCATCCCTTATACTTGGAAGATATTCCTGACAAACAATCATCTGATACTCAGGAGAAGTAGGGCAATAGATATGTTGGTTTTGTTGAAGAGGAACATGATAATATGGCTCACTAGGAGGCCAGTCATCACAGAGAAGAAGCAGCAGAGGAAGATGATATGGATTATTATTGCAAATAGTTTACAGAGTTCATGCAAAGACAACTACAATGTAAGTATAATATAATATTTTCAAATAAGAGGACAAGAGAACCAGAAAAACGAGGGGAAGTTTCTCCCAAATTGGTTCCTCCAGCCCCAGACAAAGGGAAGGGTAAGCTACATCCTAACCCACCCAAGACAGGAGTCCCTGGAAATAAAGAGAGCAATAGTCTTAAGGGACATATAGAAAAAGAGGCACCTACTCCGCTAACAACTGCCAGTGGGAAGGGAGAAGGAATAGAGCATGGAGATGTAGAAAAGGCCCAAAATACATTCAATATCTAGAAGGAGCTGGAAGGGTAAAAAAATATGTTCCTTTGACTCAACTTTTAAAGTAGCCTCATTACAAAGATCAAGTCTCCAAATTTAGGCACCCAAATGGCTCATCACCATCCCCATGATAGTTGAACCTCTAGGAGGAGAGGCCAATGGTTGATTTTGGGCCGCATGTGGAAGAGCCAGATCCCTCTACTACACCATTTTATGTGACTTTGGTGATCCATGACCTTTTGTTACATAATTTCATGTTGGATTTAGGAGCTTCACACAACGTCATGCCATTATCAGTAATCGAAAAACTAGGTTTGGATATCATTGTTACACAACATTTTTTCATTGTCCCTGTACTCCCCATTCCTTGATCCTGGAGCACCTCTACAGTGAACCCCGCATGCTTTGCCTTCCTAAAGAAACTCCCATTGTGTCCCTCTTCATTAGTAGATAAATTTTCCCTTTTGCACCATTTCCCTTGAAACTTCTGTTTTTCCCAGTTTACAAGACCCGTGTATCGAGCAGTAAAAAGGGTCTTTTTCACCTCTATTTACCCTACATTAATTGTCAATCCAAGAACGATTTGTTATCTCAAAGAGTGTACTCAGTTTGAGGCAGTCATTTGTCAGAGTAATGCTAGTAGTATAGTGCTCTAAATACAAGAGTAAACGGATGCTTGGAATAAAATCTACTTACAAAAAGAAACCTAAGACTCAAATCATGCGTTCAGAAAGCTACAACAATTTATCAGTCAAGGGTACAATAGTGGTAACTCTTCCCTCTGTAAACTGATGCAATTAGAAAGCACTCAAGGAAAAGATCACCAATCTCAGAACTAGACAGCATGTGTCGATGCTCACTACAGTCTCAGATCGTTCTGCACACCAAAGCGATGATAACTCAAATGACAGGAAATGGAACAGCAACTAATTTTATAAACAGGATTGAACAACAAAACCTTAACCTATGGAAATGAATGTAACAGTAATTATATCCTACAGGAATTAAGTAACAGTCTTTACTTTAGAGATGAATTGAATAGCAAACAAAAATGGAACAGCAAACTAACAGAAATAAAATATAGAACAACAACTTAGATCAAATATGAATGTACGACAAACTAGATTAAACATACGACACTCTTGATATTGAAAGGAACAATAATTTGAGCTTCAATACAACAAGCATGAATCATAGCTATAAAGTAATGGTAATTGTGATCACAACTGAACAACAATCCCGAATGAACAACAATCACGTTTTAAGAATAAACCATACAGTAGTACCGATTTAGGAATACACAACATGGTTAATCTGTAATCAAACAGCAATGGCAATCTATAAGGAGCAACAATGTTATATCAATTGTCAAAAGGAACAACAATGTGATATAAAGTTAGAATGAACAACATAGCATTCCTGTTGCAGGGAATAACATTACTTAGTCAAGTATATAAGAGGAACCGATATGTAAAACAACAAGGCATGTCAGATTACTAAACAGAGCAAAAGAAAGAGATCAAACCACACACGAATTGGAATTAATGGTACAGGAGCAAGTGATCCATTGGGGCCAGGCCCTTAGCCTCCAGGGACTCACTGCTTAAGGTTACTCCAGAATCAAAGATAGAACGGAAACAAGATTTACATATTAGAACATCAAACAGAGTTACAGTGAATCGCTCTTCAAAGAGAGTCGATGATCAAAGTTTCAAGTACAAAGGAGAATTTCATAAAAATAACAATAATTCATCCCCAATGCGAACAATGTTTCCCCTTATTATAACAGCCGAGTGTAGATATCAATGATACAGAAGATTGTTAAGGTAGCGATCCCTCAGGATCATCCTGAGGGATTCGCTAAACTATTAATTCTCAGTTATCCTCTTTGTTCTCTTGCGCCGATTTGGTATCTCCTTTTCCTTTTCCTGGTTGTTACGTTCCAATTTGGATTGCCTTGTTTGAATCCGATTCCCTGTCGAAGGGACAGAAGTTAACTTTGTCTTGTCTTTTCCTTTGGGATGGCAGTCTTCCGTTTTCTCCTCTTTCTACATAGAAAAAGGATAATTATTAGTTATTTCACATTACATATAAATCTTCTAGATTTTATCATAACCTCTTGTCATATACCTAGCTCATGATGTAAAGAGGTTATGAGTTTTAAAGAAAAGATGACAAAGTAAATGAAAATAGCATACCTTCTCCAGTGCTCAACACACCCCCCTGCTTACCCTTTTTCATGCCCTCATGAAAACATTGTAGTTGACATGCAAGGTGGTGAGGGAGTAGGCTGGAGACAGGATCTCATGAGGAGGTCTACAACCATGATGCCTAGCTAGGTGCTAAAAAGGATGTCCTGTCTGACCCTCAGGCATTTCGTATAAGGCTTGGTATCCTGGTGCAGGATACCAAATGACCAGACTTCGGAACCTACAGCCTAACCAAGATGGCCCTTCCCTCAAAATAAGGTCACCATAAAGGCCCAAGTGATCAACAACTAACTTTTTCTCATAGTTAAACAGTTCCCTGTCTTGGATGTTCGAATTAGAAGTCTGATATCAGAATTTGGCGGCTGCAATGGCAAGGTCTTTGATGGTAAAGAAGTATTCTATCCCTTGTCGATTGATTGTTGTATGAATAGGTCCTAATGCTTCAATCACGCCTGGATTCCTCATTAGGTTCCTATGTTTATTCCATAACTACAATGGATCTCTAGGCTCAGCTCTCACCCATAACTCTAATCCATTTTCTCGTCTTTGAAAGGCATTGTAGGCTTTAAGCCATTTTATTCAATTAACTCCAAGGAAATGAATTCCTATAGTTGGACATCCCCAATGAAAAGGCTGGGATTTTGCTTTGTTTCTCGATCTAACACAAGGTTGTGCAAATAGAATTCACATAATAATCTCTGAATTTCACCCCATAATGCTTACAACAGTTTACGAAGTCATCAATAGTGTTTATTTCTATAGGGGCTCCTGCTTTGACTACTTTAATTTTCAATTGAAAATATCTTTCCATTAAAAACAAAGCATAATTCCTAGCAGGTGCTCTACACGCTAGAACGTCAGTATACAAAGAGCATAAGGTATCCATTTGTTTGATGACTACATCTAGTCTATGAGTTACCTTTTTTACTCTTTCTTCTTCCTTTTGCCATCCTTCAAAAGCCTGACTTTTGGATAAGTTGACATCCCTTAGCTGCTATTGTAATTCGTCATACTTTTCTCAAGAGACAGTTTGTTCTGTAAGTTTCTCTACTAATTGCTGGTCTTGCACCAAACCCTCTCGTAGAGTTACTATCCTCAGGTCACTATCCCACATAGTAGTTGTAAGCGGGAGGTTTACTTGAATCTTCTTATTGCGTTGTTCCATATTTATGGTTCGATTTCCTCAGATGATTGTGCCTCTGTCTGAATTTCTTTGTCATAGGCCATTATGTTATCTGTTTGTATTTCAACATGGGCAACAGCTGAATGTTGTTCCTTTTGGTTTTGAACAGTAGGCTGGACCTGAGTCCTCTTAATCTTTTTCCTAAGGGGTTTCGTCGGAGCGGTTACATGCTTTGCCACTAGGGTCCTTTTTTCTTTCTTCCCCATTTTCAAAACCCTCATTTGTTGTTGAAGTCGTGCTATTATGTTAAGCAGTATTTGTTGTTCCTTTCATAATCTTTTGATTTCTTTTGTTTTATTGGAAGGAACAGTTGTTCGCTTACTCAGGCCTGGACTCTCTCCTTGACCAATTTCCTGATTTTCTTCTTGGGGTGGTTCCCCATTATTCTGCTGATCGGGTTTTTCAAGGGTAGAAACCCTAGCTTGTTCTGCTATCTCTTGGGTAACTTCTTCTTCCACCCCTTCTTCTTCATAAAATTCTTCCGGTGTATTCTGACTTGGAACAAATTGTTCCTCTTCTTTATCTTCATCATTTTTCTCTCTGGATACACTTTCATCATGGACAGAGTGATTCTCTTCTTCTTCTTCCTCGTCACGCAATTCTTCAGATGCACTCTTATCATGAATAGAGTGCTCCTGCGGTTCTTCCTCGGTGTGGAGGTTTAGCAGGTTGAGCATATCCACCCATATTGGCCAAAATCTGGGCCAATTCATCTTCTCGCACTACAACAAAACATGAAATTTAAGCCAAATTTAGCACCAAATTTTAGTGTATTTTTCTCTCCATTGGGATGAGCAGCCTGGCGCTAAATCTGGCTCTATTGTACAATTTTTAAAGCATCCTTTTTTGCACCAAATTTTGCATCTTTTTTTTTACGCCAAATTTTGCATCATTTTTTGCATCATATTTTGCACCAAGATTTGCATTTGGTTTTACAATAGGTTTTGCTTCTAGTTTTGTGCCATTTTTTGCATCTATTTTTGCATCATTTTTTGCTTCATGTTTTGTGCCATTCTTTTCTTCTATTTTTGTGTCGATATTTGCATTGAGTTTTACACCATCTTTTGCATCTTATTTACTGCCTTTTTTTGCATAGAGTTTGTGCCAGTTTTTGCATCTAGTCTTATGCATTTTTTGCTTCTAATTTTGTACTTATTTTTACCTCTATTTTTGAACCAATTTTTCTACCTTTTTATACACCATTTTTTCATATTATTTTGCACCATATGTTGAATTTGATTTAGTGCCAAATTTTTCATCCATTTTTGAACCATTTTTTTCATCCACTTTTTCGTTTCATTTGTCTCCCTTTTTTGCATCCTATTTTGCACCTAATTTTGCATCATTTTTTGCATCCAATTTAGCATCATTTTTAACAACATTTCCTGCATCCTTTTGAGCATATAAATTTTCACCCTATGTTGGACCTTACGTTGCGTCCACCTTTGAATCCCATTTTGTGTCTAAAGTTACATTCAATTTTGAGCCATTTTTTGTCTACTTTTGCATTTGTTTTTGCACCAAGTTTTGAATCATTTGTTGCACCTCATTTTGCATCCAATGTTGCATCCAAATTTGAGTCATTTTTATGCCCATTTTCGCACCATTTTTTCTACTTTTGTGTCCAAATTTTCACCATTTTTTATGTCCAATTTTGCAACCTTTTTGGTGTCTAATTTTGCATCCTTTTTGGCATCCAAATTTGCATCCTTTTTCTACCACATTTTGTGTCCACATTTGCATCTCATTTTGCACCTAGATTTTAGTTTGAATTTTCATCTAGTTATGCATAATTTTTGGCATCCTTAGTTTCACCCTTTTTTAGTCCCATTTTTCTTCTTGTTTTGTGTCTTTTCTTACATCCTTTTTGCACCCAATTTTGCATCCTAATTTTACACCATTCTTTTCATCCTCATTTTGGTGTCCATTTTTGCATCCTTGTTTGCGCCCAATTTGGTATCTTTTTGTATGCCCTATTTTGTTCCCTTCTTTGTGTCTAGTTTTGCACCCCTTTTTAATTCTACTTTAAAACCCTTTTTGTCTCATTGTTTGCATCTTGTTTTGATGGCTAGTTTAACATCCAATTTTACTCCCAATTTTGCATCGATGGTTACATCCACTTTTGGCTTCTTGTTTAGAGTTTTACTTTTACTTCCATTTTACTAATTTTATTACATAGTGAAATATATTACAGTTTTTCAATATCATTTTTTTGTAGTATTTAATGCACAATTAGATGAACATAAAACTCTCTCAGTTTATCCGAGAAACCTAAGATAGACTGATTAAGATAATGGTTGTTCTAAGGCTCAGGATTCTTAGTAGATCAATATGTAGAGTATTGATTAAGAAAAGAAGAATGAATTCATGTGAGTCCTCGCATGCAGGTCTTGTTGGAGTTTTTAGTGTCGCTGGGAAGCGCTCCTAGATAGCTCCAAATCTTGGTCCTACACATAAGAGAGAGAACAAACAAAACTTCACAACATAATATCTTGATAATTGAAACTATAATAAACATATAAATATTATTGAATAAATAAATATAAACCAAAATCTCATACATTCATTAGTTAAATAGGATAAGTAAAGAATGAATAGCAGCATATGGAAGGAAGAACAAATAATATATATTAATAAACGAGTTGGAGGAAAGTTACAACCATCAGATGCAGTTGCAACAACACCTCCCCCAACTCCTAACTCCAAAACTCTCCCTCTCAAGATAGATCTCAACAGCATGGCAATACACAAATTCCCATCATTTCTTCAATGGCCAAGCCTCCAATATATAGGAAAGTGAAAGCTATGAAGATTTCCCAAATTCCTCATTAGTTTGATTTTGGCAAAAGCTTTTGGGTGAATAATGTTTCCTCATATAAAGATGGAATTTTCCACTTTTTATATGTTTTTGTGATTAGGAAAAGGTTTCACCATGCTTTATGGCTCTTTCCCACTTTTGTATGCTTTTATTTTTTAAGAAAAATCTAAAGATGAGGATAAAGAGATCACGTTCCATCATATGAGTTTCCGAAAGTGAACAAGAGTGTCAAATTCTAGTTAACTCGAGCTTTTTTCCTCGGATTAGAGGAATTTTCATTTTAAAATGTTAACATTGAATTTCCATGTAATAATGTGTAAGCCAATCAAAATCCTTTAAAATTTAAAAGACATACATGTGTGACTAGGCAGTGGATTTTTTTTTAATAATATAACTTACCTAATTTAACTGTGAATGGTGCCCAAGTGACCCAAAACTATATTAAATATTAAAAATAAAATTAATATCATAATCTATAAAAGTTAGAAGATCGAGAATATTTTCAATGAAGGGTAAATCATGCGTGTTAAATAAATAAATTTAAATATAAAATCCTAAATCCTAAATCTAATTTAAATTTTAAATTTACTTTCTTGATTTAAATTTTAAATTTACTTTCTTAATTTATTTTATTAAATCTTGTATTGATAAATTAATTTAAATATAAAATATAAATATATGGTTATTTTGATAAAAGTGCATTTATTTGGGTAACTTAAATTTAAACTTAACTTAAATTTATATTTTAAATTTTCCTTTTAAATTTAAATTTTCTTAAATCTTGTGTTAATAAATTAATTTCAATATAGTGATGTTTTTCTCGGTAATTTAAATTTAAATTTAAAGTTCCTTTAAATTTAAATTTAAATTTCCTTTAAATTTTGAATTTGCTTTTTTAATTTAAATTTTCCTTTTTAATTTAAATTTACTTTTTTAATTTAAATTTTATTAAATCTTGTGCTAATATATTAATTTAAATATAAAATACATATACAATTATTTTGATAAATGTGACATTTATTTGGGTAATTTTGGTAAAAGAATAATAAAAATGATATATTAAAAAATTGTCTACATGGCATTATTTTATTAGTTTCTTATTTTTTTCTTACGTGGTTATTTTTTGAGTTGAAAATTCCTCTAATGTGAGAATTTTGGTAACAAAAGTTAGATGAAAGGGACAACTTGTTATAGACTAGGATACCGTGGTTCTCATGGTACATAACTTGTATTATAGGCTTATATAGTTTAGGAGAAAGGGGTATTTCAACCAACATCATAGTATTCTCCTCCAAGATGATCAAGAGGTATTTTCATGTATAACACATTTAAGAATATATCACAATTCAAATTCATAACTTAGTATTTGTAAACAAATTTAAGAGTAATTGACAACGTTCATAAAAAATATAGCAGTATCCTCATATATAACAATTCTCCATCAAAAAATCATTGACAATTTTCAATATACATATATTACTACTAAACCAACATTTATCGCAGATATCATTATTCCAAGGTAAATTCACAACATTACATCCAAAAATAGTCTTATCATCATACATAATCATTCCCCATAAAAAAGCATTGACAGGTTTCAACACATATATAAAGTAACAAGATAATACTAATAATATCCTCATCATCTTTAATAAAATCAACTAAGATTCAAATGTGTGATTATCATATCAAAATATTTCATGAACACCATTATTCTAAGGTAAATTCGCAACACCCATGAAAACATAGTAATATCATCATACATAATAATTCTCTATCAAAATAATGTTGATAATTTTCAATATATACATAAAATAACAAGATAAAAATGATAATATCATCATCATATTAAATCAAATCAACTAAAATTCAATGTAAGATTACCAAATGAAAATGTTTCATAGATATCATTATGCTATGGTAAATTCACAACATCCATAAAAAAAATGGGAATCTCATCATACACAATAATTCTTCATAAAAAAAACTGTAAACAATTTTCAACATATTCATAAGGTAAAATGATAGTATCGATAGCATCATCATCATTATTCAAATAAACTAAAATTCAAATTTATGGTTACCATATTAAGACATCCAACTAAATATAAAAAATAACGCATGACTAGTTAGCACCACAAAAATCATAGTCAAGCTGATCCTCATGATCATTTCCATGATCATCATCCTGACCATCCTGATAATATCATCCACATAAGCATCATCATGCCATTGCCATCCTCATCATCATCATCTCTGATATATGATGTAATCTAAACATAGTCTATAGCATCATCTTCGTGGTCATTACCTATAACTTTCTGGAAAAAAATCAATATTACATGTTAGTACTAATTCTATAGAAAAATTCACATTTTTATTAGAATGTTAATAATAAAATGATTTAGGACATAATAACATTTAATAGTACTAAAAATAAAATGAAAATATGGCTTAAGATATATTGGAGATCCAACTAAGATTACACTTGTAATTCACATTAAGTAGTAGAAGCATTTTTTAATCCATATGAAGAAGGTACCCATTTGTTCTTCATATTATATTGTGAATGTTTCTTATGATTTGCATGCAGAATTAGTAAATTAATATTTACTAGAATCTTTATTTGAAATTACAATTGTAATTCAGATTAGAAATAGAAGAAATCTTCACAAAAAAAGAATGTCACGTGAAAAGGTAAATTGTTTTTAATGAAAAATAAGTCGCATACAATATGAATGTCACATGAAATATTGAGTTGTTTTTAATGCATGTACTTTTCTCTATAATAATATGGATCCTAATGTTTGTTCAAGAACAAATGCTCACAAATAATCACTTCATTTGATCCATTATCACACTTAATCCATTATACATAGTGACGACAATGATTCCATTCAAATTGCTTTGAACTCCCTAAATATAATGTAAAAGAGAAAACTCCACGACCACGACCATGACCGTAGCCCCCTCCCTCACCTCGTCCACCATCAGAGATAATGAACTTGGATTTATGACCACGATAGCAACCCCCCCCCCCCCCTTGCCTTTTGTCCACCATTAGAGGCATTGAACTTGGAATTAAGAGTACTCATGTTTTCTTTGTTCTAACTAATCTCCAAGGAATCAAAACTTGATCAATATATCAAGGACTCCATCAAGGAATAGATATATCATAAGAGAAGCTCAATAGGTGTTATCGGGAAATCTAGTGTCCACTCGGATCTGCTAGTCCCACTAAGACTAGTAGCTATCTTAGAAACAAACAAACTAAAACCACTTTCGTTTTCCTTTATGAAAAGTAGATAAGAGTGGAATGAAGGACACCAACCTCAGTCTTGTGCTTGGTTCCTTGCTTGATTCCTCTCCTTTCTGACAGATCCTTGCCGCTTCTCCTTCGTCTACCCAACTTCAAAGAGCACCTGTGGAATCAAAGCAACATAATACTATCGAAGAACAGAGATCTACAATCATAAAAAATATAGGACCAGATATATATTGACCACACAAATTCATATATCATCAAGCATACAAGAATGTGGAGGAAAACGTGAATAGCTTTATTAATAATCAAGAATAGCAAAGAGGATTACAACCAATTGTTCTGACCCAACATCACCCTCCATCATGAAAGGCCTTCTTTCACCTCATGAAAAGCTTAGATCACCCAACACTATGATATTTCAACAATAAACCAACAACACTTCCTCACAAGATACAAAATTCCAACCTTTGGATCTCTGGGATGAGGGATCCATATATAGATGATTGCAGGGGGGTGAGTCAGCTTCTGGGATTCTGATTAGTGTCCTCTCTCTAATAGTTCTTGATTCCACTTGGAGATTGATGATCTCTTATTCATCCCTAGGCGAATTCAGAGAGGCAAGTGTCACAGGAGAAGTTTTTGGAAGATTCCATGATCATCCACCTCGCATACTGCCTCTGCCATTTGTCCACTCTCTCCCATCGCACCCCATAGAAGGGCTTTTTAGTATGCATCGCACCTCTCGTGTGCATTAGGTGGGATGCATCGCACTTTGACCATGGAGCAGGTGAGATGGTCCATTTTTTACCAGTTCTTAGCAGTTTTTCATGGAGAACTTCTGGGAGATGATGTAATCAGCTGACCTTGTTCTTTTAGGGTATGGAACAACACTTTTAGGGACTTAGGAGCCCTTGGATTATGGACATGTTTGATTGGGGTTGCAGTGCCCAAAAATGTCTATAACAGTTTCCCCCTAAAGCATGAGGTCATTAATCTTTTGATGTCGAGTGAAATTCTTTATCATGACGATCTAAAGTTTTTTCAAGATGGAAGGCGACCTGTAATAAGATACAATACAATACATTATCTTCATAATATTTTTCATGATCTAGTTGAGGCGAGTATTCCCATGCTTAGCTTTATAAATTCATTTCCATGTACATAAGATAGACAACCGTCTATGTGGGAGACTGACTTTTATAATAGAGTCATCATCCTTTGATTCGGATGATCATCTGTGCAACAACACTGTACATTTGATGTCTTTATTTTCCTGAATATATCGCAGCTCGGATGGATGAAACTAGATCAGGGGTCTTCAAGCTCGTTCAATCTTCACTCAGAGTACAAGTCGATCCATGTGAAAGATGTTTTGGAGTCAAACATGGAAAGACATCGCTTGATTACTAGCTAATGATGTAAGTTGTTAACAGGCGTGAGAGGAATCACCGATATTGATGATGATCCTCAAGGTACTATAGTACAATTCACGTGGTGTGAATAAGGGACTTGGCGTCGAAAACCACGTAAAATCTTTTGGTCGAAGGCCATTGATGTAAACCTATCGCCGGAAGTGAGAAACTTGCCATTGAGGCATGCAAGCTTCAAAGTACTGAAGGGGTTGTTCCTAAGTCGACTTCTTGGATAATAAGCTGATGTCAACAAGACGTGACTCACCGTAGGAGGGCCTTAATGAATCCCACATCTACGACACAAAATAGAGTAAATGATTTTGGAGGTGAAAACGATCTGATGATACAAAGTTCAGGATGGCGGTCATGAAAGAATGGAGCATGAATGTATTGTAGCGGATGAGACAAAGGTGAATTCTTTGAGTGACTTCTCTTGAACATACTGGCGACACTGACATGATGGATTGGTAGCGTTAACCCCAAATGTGGATGGTGTGATGAACAAATGGTGATATGACCAGTGAACAGAACAACCCAACCCGACTCGAATGCGGAGTGAAAGTTTCATGTTCAAGAGAAACTTGCTACCAATAAAGTTTCTTCAAGTTTTCTTCCCAATTTTTCCCCAGTCATTGCTGACCAGTACCTCTTTATTTTTGTCAAGCTTGAGGAGGATAACATATGCTTGTTCTATAATTTTCCCTTCGGGCAAACCCGTCGCTATATTTTAACGAGCCTAGCAACAGTGAAACTCGTTCTTGTCTGTATGGACAAGTTTGTCACTATTCGGTTTTAACGAGTTTAACGACAAAGAAAACTCGGTCCTTTTCATTTTTAGAGAGTCTGAAAAGGGACGTAAAGGAAACTCCAATAATCCTTTTTCTTCATGTAATCCCTTAAGTTCGAAAAAGTATAAAATAATATGAAAGAGATGACTTTTTGGTAATTTTAACGAGCCGAACAAGACAAGCGCTCGATCTTTTTGTGTAATAATCCCTCAGGTCCAAAAAGATTAAAATCTAGAAGAGGGATAGAACTTCCGGTCACTTTAACGAGCTGGAGAGGCCAATCGCTCGACAATGTTTTCATATTTTATGAATCAAGTGAAAAGAGGTTAAAGGAGACTCGTTTTTGGGGAACGAGTGATAATTTCAGGTAGCAACTAATTCCAGGTAAGGTTTGGAATTTTCCAATCACGGCAGTGTCACAAGGATGGCTAGCAGGATCACTCTTCGCAGCTCTTCCTCAAAAGGGGTAAACAATCAAATGGAGGTGAATGATCGGCTAAAACATAGTGGAGGTGATGATGAGAACACGACCAACGCTCAAAAGCTGATGATAATGCATTCACAATGGTTATTTACTGGAAATTTGTTCATTTTTTAATGAGCTTAAACTCTGGGGGAACGTTTACTCATTGCTTATGTTTAATTTTTAACAAGCTTGAACTCCACATAAAACTGCTTGTGTCAGTCATATAATAAGGATGTCTCATCTAAGATGTCATTCTTTATGGAGCTTGCACCTTTCAAAGCTTTGCCCCGGATCCTTTCTTTATGCAAGTTAGAAACTACCAATCCTACGAGTTTAAAGGGTTGAGAAACTACAAACTAAGAAAATAAATGGTCGCTCTTCGCTTGCATGCCAAAAGGTTTGCATGCCCCCAGGTATAGCGAAAAATTCCCAGGTTACCATATGAAAGCTCTCCATCTGCGTTGCAGACAAAATGCTTCCTTGGCGATGTCTACCGAAATAGACAAAGGCGAGTGGCGCAGTCGCCTCCACTCACATAACTTTGACGAGGGAATATTATTCCAGTCTAATCCCATTTTCCTAAATGGATGGGTGTGTCAGACTAGTCATATATCCTCCACGGAAACCTACCTTATACCCAAGGTTTTCCTGCCAAAACAAACAAGAGTGCATGCCCCTTAGGTTTCAGTCATGTCCTCCTGAATCACTCGCGCTCATCAGGTGGACAGACTAGAGATTGATGAGACATTCCTTGCAAGAAAAGGCCATTAGGGATGGTATTTGACTATTTGCTATGTGTGAGTTGGGGAATGAAAGCTGGTCTACGAGCTTGACCACTCGTCCTTCATGCGGAAAACACATTACTCTAAAGAGTGAGGAGACAATGGCTCCCATGCAATAAATATAGTCACGCCCAAGGAGTAGATTATAATCCAGAGGTCCTTGGATTACCATCACGTTCATGTGAATGGTTTTCCTTCTCAATGTTATCGGCACATTGGGAAGGATTCTTAACGATCGACTGGTTCCTTTGTCAAAGCCTGTCAGATTTCTCATCTCTGGCAGAAGTGATGGTGAACCAAGCACTTTCCAAGCAGTCGAGGAAAGGATACTCACAGAAGCCCCTTCATCTATGATGGTGCCGACCATGATCATTCTGTATACTTGTACAATGATTTGGAATAGTACATTGGCCAGTACCCGGGGTCTGCCTAGTAGATTCCAATCGAAAGAAACGACTAGGTTGCTTGGAGGTGGGACCGAATAGACAACCGGATATGACTCTGACGAACTTCCTTCCTGCGAAAAAGGAAAGGGTCGACTGCCCCCATGTTCATCGGAGTCTGTGTTTACGAAAAGAATTTGGGCAGTGTCGTTCCCATTCTCTTCGGTGATTGTGTCATCTAAAGATGGACCTTCCAAAGACAAGACTGGGTTGACTGCCGCCTCAACCTTTTGACTTTCGTCTGGTATGGGTTCGGTAGGTTTATCTTCAATGACAGATGCTCCGACCGAACACAATGGTGTTTCAGTCGGATTTTCAACTAGTGATGGACTTGGCAAGAGTTTCTTATATCCAGGAGGAAGTCGTAACGGTGAAACCGGGCGGTCATCCAAAACTCTTTTAGCTTCATCAAGGAAGGGACAATGGTGGAGGGCATGATTGCCTTCACACAGTCTACAAGGAAATTTACATCTTCCTTTTTGTCTAGGTGCTTCTCTTTCACTTGTTGATGGTGTACTTTCAACATGGTCCTCAAAGGTTGATGACACCGGGTTGTGCAAACGAGGAGACCAGTCCCTTAAGTTTCGAGGGATGCAGGGACAATCTCGGTGGTAGTGGTCTCCTTTGCAAATGACACATGGCGATTTAGGCCTGGATGGTGTTGTGTGTGGATTTTTGCTAGACGATGCATGGTTGCCCCCTTTCATCTTTGGTTCCTTCTTCTTCTTCTCTTTCTTATTCTTCTCCTTCTTCTTCTTAGTTACTTGGTTTTGGGCCTTACCGACTTTATCAAGTGAAGAGGAAGGAGGAGAGGGAGAATCGGATGAAGTAGAAGGTTGGGGGGTAACTTTAGTATCATCTAGTTGCTGACTGGATTGTTCAGGAATTACGGTGTTCTGAACGACGGAGGTCGAGAAGAGCCATATTGGCAAGCCAATTGTCAATCCTAGAAGTGACAATGTGGCCATATGAGGTGCACCAACATCTCCCCAAGAGGAGAAAGGACTAGGATTTCCTCCAAGAGGAATTCCTTGGTTGGTGGACTCCATTTTCCTCAACCTAAGACCAACGTGGGAATGGTGATATTATTGTGATTAAAATAAATTTTAGACGCTTTGACACAACTTGTTTTTTCAATTTTTAAGAGTCAAGAAAAAACAAAAGATGACTCTAGTCGCCTTCGATTTTTAATGAGCCTGAAGTGACAAGTGCTTAGATGGACCTTTTCCTTTAAGGAGTCTGAAAAGGAACAAAAGAGACTACTCTGGAAATCTAGACAGAGGGATTACCAAACCAATCGCAAAACTGTAGAATACTTTTTATGGTACGGCATTCAATCTTCCCAAATGTCATGTTCAGTGCATTGCGATCGATAGGGCGGAAGACACGGCTTCTTATGGATAAAGGATATATCCTATTGTGGTCTCCCAATATATACTCGACTGTACGTGGGAGCACAAGTTCGTACTGGCACTTGTCGTCTCAAAGAGGAGGAATCACCCAACCAACAGTGAAAGCGACAGTTACCAGGCTTTACGACGCCAGAATACGTCTCTAGCCTAGACTTCTAGATGTTTTACGTTAGGTTCCAAAGCGTTTTTAAGTTCATTAAATTTATTTTACAGTTGATCTTTCCTAAGAAATTTTCCTTTCAAGTTCACCACGTGATGTAGATGTACAATTCCTAAAATGAAATCTAATATGATAAACAATTGTTTAATCTTCTTTTTGCAATGAAAATCCTAGCTACTAAGGAAAGAGAGATGATATTCTTTCAACATGGAGCAGAGAGCACACAATAGATGCACTGTCCTAAATCAAACGAACAAGCAGTCTAAATGAAAATGCACATGCATGTATTTTTTTCAGCTTTCTTAATGTGTGGATGATAAGAAGAATGCTAAGTACAAATCTGAATTATTTTTCAAAGCGAAAGTACTAACAAATTTCTCTTCAAAACAAAAGGAAGATAATGAGACACTTTACTATTTTGAATTGAAAACTGCTTTTGACACTTGAAAAACTACTAATTCAAATCAAATACAAGAGTAACTGTATAATCAACCATCAAGAATAATGGAATTCTTTTCTTTGACTGAAAACGACACTTGCGACACTTTCAAATCAAAAGACGATAGTTCGACTATGCTACTACTTCGTGAAAGAGAACTGAAAATGGTAGAAAATACATAAAACATTCACAGTTCTTTGCACAATGGAGGCTGGAATTTTGTGTCTTGTAAGGAAGTGTTGTTGGTTTCTTGTTGGAATATCATAGTGTTGGGTGATCTAAGCTTTTCATGAGGTGAAAGAAGGGCTTTCATGCTGGAGGGTGATGTTGGGTCAGAACAATTGGTTGTAATCCTCTTTGCTATTCTTGATTATTAATAAATCTATTAACGTTTTCCTCCACATTCTTGTATGCTTGATGATATATGCATTTGTGTGGTCAATATATATCTGGTACTATATTATTTATTATTGTAGATCTCTATTCTTCGATAGTATTATGCTGCTTTGATTCTTCTCCTTTCTGCTTCTCCTTCGTCTAGCCAGCTTCAAAGAGAACTGTGGAATCAAAGCAGCATAATACTATCGAAGAACAGAGATCTACAATCATAAACAATATAGGACCAGATATATATTGACCACACAAATCCATATATCATCAAGCATACAAGAATGTGGAGGAAAACTTGAATAGCTTTATTAATAATCAAGAATGGAAAAGAGGATTACAACCAATTTTTCTGACCCAACGTCACCCTCCAGCATGAAAGCCCTTCTTTCACCTCATGAAAAGCTTAGATCACCCAATACTATGATATTCCAATAAGAAACCAACAACACTTCCTTACAAGATACAAAATTCCAACCTTTGGATCTCTGGGATGAGGGATCCATATATAGATGATTGCAAGGGGTTGAGTCAGCTTCTGGGATTCTGATTAGTGTCCTCTCTCTAATAGTTCTTGATTCCACTTGGAGATTTATGATCTCTTACTCATCCCTGGGCGAATTCAGAGAGGAAAGTGTCACAGGAGAAGTTTCTGGAAGAATCCATGATCATCCACCTTTCATATGGCCTCTGCCATTTGTCCACTCTCGCCCATCGCACCCCATAGAAGGGATTTTCAGTATGCATCACACCTCCCGTGTGCATTAGGTGGGATGCATCGCACTTTGACCATGGAGCAGGTGTGATGGTCCAGTTTTGACTAGTTCCGAGCAGTTTTTCATGGAGAACTTCTAGGAGATGATGTAATCAGCTGACCTTGTTCTTTTAGGGTATGGAACAACACTTTTAGGGACTTAGGAGCCCTTGGATTATGGACATGTTTGATTGGGGTTGCAGTGCCCAAAAATGTATATAACAATAGGTTTTGTGAAAAGAGTGTGAAATAACACTTATATATGTTTTATGAAATAACTTGAGTGAGTGGAATGAATGGTGGGAAACACTTACCAAGGAAAGGAATATTTTTGGTCTACCCTTATTTCTATTATTATTTTTGCTTCGTAGAATGAAGGGAAGTGTTTAAAAAAAATATAAAAAAATATTTTAAATTTAATATATATATATATGCTTAATTTTAGTTTTTTTTTAATATATATTCAGTTTAGTATTTTTTTATTTTCTAAAAAAATATATTTAGTTTCTTGTTTTTTTTTATAACAAAAATTATATTTTCTTTTTATAAAAATTGATTTTAAACATCCATTCATGCAAAATTTGTGATTCTATAATATAAGTTTAAATTATATATAAAAAAGTAACTTAATGCCATGCGTTGTGTCACTGAGATGGGTATTATACATCTCTTCCTTGCTAAATTATAGAATGTGCTTGGGTTTTCTTAATGCAATAAAATTAATTCTTCTCTTCATTATATCTTGAGATGTTCAACTTGCACCTAATAAAACAATAAAGTTAAAATAGGTTTGCCTTTGTCCTTTGTAGGTTTCTTTCCCCATTAACCCTTGTCTTAATAGATTAATTGTCTTATGGTGGCCTTGAGTGGTCACTCCCATTATTTGCATGCTTTTTAGTTTTATGTTAGTGACATTTCTTAGGATTGATAACATGTTATTTAATTTATGAAAATGTGTTATTTTCCATATTATTGTTAAATATTAATATTAAATATGTTGGTTTTGAACATGGTTTAGAAAAACGTTCCCAAAAGGTTTATAGATTGTAATTTATAATGTAATGCTTCATTGCTTGATGAAATTATTTTGGATATTTTTTTTAAAGATTCATTGATTGATGAAATTTTTATGGATATTTTTTTTAGTATATTAACTTGTATGTGATAACGTCAAAAGTCACCTCTTTTTGAGATTTTCATTTGTTAATTTCCCTTAAGGCTATCAAGTTCACCATTCAGTTCCAGGTTAAGGAAATATAGGAGTCATGAAGTGGCATTGTCCAATAACTTAAATCTTGGAACATGTTTTTTTAGTCACACTATACTTCCTTTCTGTGTAAATTCTCCATGAAAATAGTCTCATGGAACATGAGGGACCTCAATAGTAAAGGAAAACAAATACTCCTAAAAAAAAAATGGTCCACAAAGCACCCATCAATAATGTTGATATAAGAAATAAAAATATTAAGTGAGATTCTACCCCATATAATTAGAAAATGGGGGAGGAATTTCCAAGTAGTAGTGATTGATGATTAGATATACTTGGGTGGAATGGCTATTATTTGGAATGATCAGGACATCAAGGTTACCAATATGTTTACCTCTTTTTGCATTATGACAATATAATTTTAGTTAATTGACATTGAGGACTACTACCATGTATCCAATGTCTGTGACTCCAATATCACAAATGGAAAACCTCTATTTCTCAATTCTATTTCCAACACAAGTAATTTATACTCCCCATCTTCGTGGATTATTGGGAGTGACTTCAATATTATCAAGTGTCTCGAGGAATAGAAAGAATGAATTGCAATGTTTACCAAGAGATTTTGTAAGATATACCATCAAGTGTCAATGAATACCCCATAGTGGATTCTGCAGCAAATGCGCCTATGAAAGCAATCCCTCTTCAACATATCCCTACATTCCACGGTCTTATATCAGAAGATCCAGATGCATTTTTATTTGAATTTGATGTACTGTGTAGGGGATATGATTACACCACCGACCCTCAGAAATTGAAACTATTTTCCTCTACATTAAAAGGGGTTGCTTTAAGATGGTTTATGGGATTAGGTGGCGGGGTTATAAATAACTGGGATCAAATGAAAGAATCTTTTTTGAAAAAATATCAGGAATACTGTAGGTCTAGAGAACTGAAGGACGAAATATTCCAGATGACAACTAGACCAAATGAAACATTAGAGGAGTATGTGGAACGTTTTCAGTATAATCTTCAAAGATCTCCTTATGCATCACTACCTTTACCTGATAATGTGTTAAAAATAGCATTAATAAGGGGCGTGAAGGAACAATGGATTGAAACATTAAACATTATGGGAAAAGGAGATATTTATCAAGAAAATTTTGCTGACATTATTGATTTATGCATCAGGAGCTCGAGAGGCAACACAAGAGTAAAACCGGCAGAACATGATCGGTTTGTAAGAGATAATAAAATTTCGACAAAAGGAGTAACGCGTGTAGAAATTGGAAATTTATTGGAAAATTTTAAAACTGATATACTAGGGACACTAACTACACAACTTGATATTATGCAGGCCAAACAGAAGCAAATGGAGGCATAACAGAATTTGGCAATCTTCTGTCCCCGATGTAGGAAAAAGAATAGCCATAAGGAGTGTCCACTGGATGCAGTCCAAACATGCGCCATCTGTACAAAATATCACCTGACGGAGAGCTGTCCCTCACTCCTTGGATTGAAAGCAGTATATAAGGAAGCAAAAGAAGAGCCAGAATCTGTGTATTTGCTTAACCAACACCGTCAGTGGCAGCCAAGACAATCTGGTATGTTTCCAGACCCAACTTCTTCTTTTCAGCCTCTGCATTATAATGCTCAACAATATAATATGTGGCAAAGTCAATCCCAAACCCCATTTCCAAACTGGTCACCGCAGTTGTTTCCTTCCTAAAACCCATGGCTGAATCAAACAAGCCAATCTGGTTGGCAAATCTTCCTTAGACTCCACCATATTGGCAAAGTATCTCATACCCACCACAATGGACTCCCCCTACTTCACAAAGTTCAGCCTGGCAGACAAATTTGCAAAGACCGATGCATCAGCCAGTAGGAACCATTCCGCTCCCTCAACCTACACTGCCAGCCTTACAACAAAATCCCCAGTCTAATCTGAGACCGAAACTCCCAGCCCAACCCAACCCCAATCCAAATAACAGACCCATCCAATCTGTCCAAATCATAGAAACACCATCTGGGCGTATTATTGAAACTGAGGGAGATAAGACAATTCAGGTTGAAGATCAATTACCCAGAGAACATCTGTCACAAGAAGAGGATGTGAATAAACAACAAACTTATAATCAAGCAACCACATCCTCTCCTCCATTCCCAAAACGATTAGTCATACCTCAACCTAAACAATATCCTGATTTTGGCATTCTAGGAGAATTAGAAAATTTGTACATAAAAATTCCATTCCTCCAAGCCATTCAAGACATCCCGATATATGCAAAAACTATCAAGGAATTGTGCATAAAGAAACCAAGGACAAATATAACAAATAATCCAAGCGTCCAAGTAGTCGGCACTCTATCTGACTTACTATTAGGAAAAGAAACACCCATTAAATACAAAGACCCAGGAAATCCAATTGTAACTGTCCAAATTTATGGTCAGACCGTGTCCAATGCCTTAGTTGATCTAGGAGTTGCAATCAATATCTTAACAACCACTACTTGCCAAAAGATAGGCATTACATCTGTAGAACCCACCTCTACCTTGCTAGAATTGGCTGACCGATCTGTGCTTAGGCTAGAGGGCACACTACATGATGTCATGGTCTCTGTTGATTCCTGGGAATGTCCAACCGATTTTCTGATAATAAATCCCAAAACCCGACTTGATGGACATCCATTGATTTTAGGTAGACCTTGGCTTGCCACTGCCGATGCTTATATTGGTTGCGGGCAAGGAAATATGACCATAACCAAAGGACCAAATATCAAGAACTTAGTTCTATATCCTCTAGCACAGCCAAGTGTCACAATAATCAAATCTAATAAGCACCATGTATCATACCTTACTGATAACATTAGAACTCCATTAACTATACAAGAGGCACTTGATTTCAAAGACCAAATAGAAGATGATGCCATTAATAATTTCATTAGTCAAACTGAATCTAGATCCTGCACACAGTGTCCTATGATAGAAGCAGCATTTGATAATGAATTAGAAGAAGATCCTCTGAAAGATACACATGATCAAACAATACCTGTTACTTATGTTGCAAATAGTAAAATTGTGGAAATTGAACCGGGTAAAACCTTAAATATTAATGCCAACCTCACATCCGAGAAAGAAATGAAGCTCATCCGTTTGTTAAGGAAATATAAAGAAGCATTTGCATGGGACTACCCTGATATGAAAGGAATTGACCCCCAATTGTGTACACACCACATTTATATAGAAAAAGATGCGAGACCTGTTCGTCAACCTCAGAGGAGACTAGATCCTCATCTAAAAGATGTGGTAAAAGTTGAACTTCAAAAAAATTTAGATGTCAATTTTATCTACCCTATCTTTGATAGTAAATGGGTCTCTCTGCTTGTGGTGGTACCAAAAAAGAATGGGAAATGGAGAATCTATGTGGACTACAAGAGCTAAATAAAGCAACACAAAAAGACCACTTCCCTCTCCCATTCATAGACCAAGTATTCGACACTTTGGCAGGAAAGAAATTATTTTATTTCCTGGATGGCTTCAGTGGATACATTCAGATTCAGATTGCCCTTGAAGATCAAGACAAAACTACTTTTACTTGTCCTTGGGGAAAATTTGCCTACCGAGTTCTACCTTTTGGCTTATGCAATGCTCCTGCCACATTCCAAAGGGCTATCCTTAGCATTTTTGCATATTTAATAAATGAAGGACTTGAAGTATACATGGATGACTTTACACCATACGGAGATGATTTCGATCCAGCATTGGATACCCTAGAAAAAGTCCAACAACGCTGCATTGCTACCAGGCTTTGTTTAAGCCACGAAAAATGCTATATGATGATGACTGAAGGACTTATCCTAGGACATCATATTTCAACAGCTGGCATTCAGGTAGACCCAGCCAAAATCCAAATAATTTTGCTTATTCCCACTCCTACCACTCAAATGGAGGTACGCAGTTTTCTTGGATTTTCTGGTTATTATAGGAGATTTATAGAACATTATTCGCACATTGCTGCACCTCTATATGCACTAACTGGTAACGTTGATTTTCTTTGGACAGAAAAATGTGAACATGCTTTCAAGGATCTGAGGAAGCTTGTGTCCACATCCCCAGTCCTTCGAGGACCAAATTGGGATTTTCTATTTCAGATATCATCTGATGCCTCAAATACAGCCATTGGAGCAGTCCTTGGGTAGGAAGAGAATAAAAAACCATATGAAATTTACTACATCAACAAAAATTTATCCCCTGCTGAATTAAACTACACTGTTACTGCAAAAGAATTTCTAGCTATAATACATGCTATCAATAAGTTTAGACATTACATTACTGGATATCCTGTTATCTTGTACACAGATCATTTTGCCATAAAATATCTAGCAAACAAGCCTATCACAAATGGCAGAATAACTAGATGGTTGATTTTATTGTAGGAATTTGATATTACAATCAAGGATCGACCTGGAAAAGAAAATCTTGTAGCCGATTTTCCCTCAAGAATGCCAAAGCCAATCGATGCAGCAGCAGTTGAAGACCAATTTCCAGATGAGCATCTGTTTGTTGTGGCTATTCAAACACCCTGGTATGCTGATGTTGCCAATTACCTAGCAGTGGGTAAATTACTGAAGCATCTAACCCCTAATGAGCGGAAACAGATTGTTCAGTGGAGTGCTTGTTTTTCTTTGATTGGGGGATATTTGTTCCATACAGGGGCAGACATGCATATCAGGAGATGCATCCGAGAAGATAAAATCTTTGACATTTTAAAAGCCTGCCATGACGGACCATGTGGTGGACATTTCACCGATCGCAAAATTGGACATAAAGTGCTGCAGACAGGGTATTATTGGCCCACGATTTTCAAAGATGCAAAGAAATTTGTCCAAGCCTGTGACAGTTTCTAGAGAGCAGGAAGCCTTGGTCAGTCTAATGAGATGCCTCTAAAACGACAGTTAGTCATCGAACCATTCGAGCGATGGGCTCTTGATTTCGTTGGACCAATTAACCCATCATCAAACCAGAAAACATATATTTTGGTGGCAACAGAATATGTCACCAAGTGGGTTGAAGCAGAGGCATTGCCAAGAGCTACAGAGGACTCTGTCATATAGTTCCTGTTCCATCTATTTTTACGTTATGGCCTTCCAAGAGAAATAATTACAAACGGTGGACCATAGTTTGTTGGGAACAGAATAGCTGCAACACTCAAAAACTATCATGTCCAGCATAAAATCACTACTCCATACCACCCACAGGAAAATGGGCAGGTAGAAAGCAACAATAAAATAATAGAAGCAATCATAATGAAAACCATTGCGTCACATAGATGTGATTGGGCTGCCAGACTACCTGAAGCACTATGGGCTTACAGAACAACATGGAGAAGCACCACTGGTTACTCACCTTATCAATTAGTGTTTGGAAAACAACCCATTTTCCCCATAGAATTCGAAATCCAAACATTGCGAACAACACAGGAAGTTGGCTTAGATCTAACCGAGGCACAGATTAATTGATTGCAGCAGATCAATGAGCTAGACAAAATTAGGCTCTCTGCACTTCAAAATACTGCTATGATCCAATAGCAGCGAGCTAAATGGCATGATTCTCTCATTAAAAATAAAGTCTTCCACGAAGGAGATTGGGCTCTTTTGTACAACTCCAGGTTTCAGGACTTCCCTGGGAAACTCCAGACTAGTTGGTTGGGACCATACGAAATCCAGAAGGTACATGACAATGGGACCCTTACTCTAATCACTATTGACGGTTCCGGATATGCCTTCAAGGCAAATGGCCACCGAGTTCGTCTCTATCGTAAACCACTCACTCGGGAGTCCTTCTACCAGCAGCTATGCCGAGACTCTGATATGGAGATTTTGGGGGAGGAATAGAAGCCATCCTCACCTATAATTCATTAAGGAATTTATTTCTTTTTACATTTTGTACATAATTTCCTTTCTTGAATCATTTTTGTACATATTTTTTAATCAACGTTTTGCTGTATTATTTTTGTTGTTCTTTTTTTTCAAAAGAACAACGTTTTCTTCTGGCTATTCCTTTTTCAAAAGAGCAACCCCCTTTGGATCAGCCATCATTTTGTTGTAATTTGGTTCTTTTTCTTTATTTTTGTGTTCTGCTGTTCCTTTTCCAAAGGAACAACGTTTTTGATTTTTGTTGTTCCTTTTCCAAAGGAATGGAATTTGTGTGTTTTTGTTGTTCCTTTTCCAAAAGAACAACATTTTCTAGTTTCTGTCATTCCTTTTCCAAAGGAATGGAATTTGTGTGTTTTTGTTGTTCCTTTTCCAAAAGAACAACATTTTCTGATTTTTTCCATTCCTTTTCCAAAGGAATGGCATTTGTGTGTTTTTGCTATTCCTTTTCCAAAGGCACAACATTTTTTATTGTTGTTGTTCCGTTTCCAAAGGAACGACATCTATGTGTTTTGTTGTTCCTTTTCCAAAGGAACAACATTTTCGATTTCTGTTGTTCCTTTTCCAAAGAAACGACATTTTCCTGTTTTGCTGTTCCTTTTCCAAAGGAACAACGTTTTTTATTTTTGTTGTTCCTTTTCCAAAGGAACGACATTTCTGTGTGTTTTGTTGTTCCTTTTCCAAAGGAACAACATTTTTTATTTCTGCTGTTCCTTTTTTTAAAAGGAACAACATTGGTATGTTCTATTGTTCCTTTTCCAAAGGAACAATGTTTTCGATTTCTGTTGTCCCTTTTCCAGAGGAACGACACTATGTGTTCTGTTGTTCCTTTTCCAAAGGAACAACGTTTTTCCATCTTTGCTGTTCCTTTTCCAAAGGAACAGCATTTGCGATTTCTGTTGTTCCTTTTCCAAAGGAACAACATTTGTGGTCTTTTGTTGTCCCTTTTTCCAAAACGAACACCACTTGCATGCTTTTGCTCTCCTTGTGGAACAACTTGTTCCTTTTGCTGTTCTAAATTGAGGATGCTTATTGCTCCTGTTCTTTCAAGTCTTTTAGAATACAACTATGCACTTATGAAATGGATACAAAATCACAACATATTGAAATCAATCAATCATAAATCGCTATCTTTATAAGAAATTGCTCTGAATCGGTAAGAGGACAGAAGGAAGGACACGCTTATTTATCAACTTTTGTTGTCATTGTTCTACTAATTCTGCTCTGATTGGTTATCTTTATCATGTTGATCCCTTTTAATCCTCTTTGATTATTATTTAGGAATAAGAGCAAAGGGTTTATATCTTCCTATTGAGATGTTAAGACTTCTTCCACCATTCCTACTCTTAAGGAGTATTGAACCACCCTTTGTGTATAAATAAGGGAAAGTACTTTATGAAAAATAAAGAAAAAAGAGCAAACATGACTTATAAGTTGTCAAATGCAGGATAGGGGGTCTCATCAACAGTCATCCTACCATGATCATGAGGACGAAAGTGAAGTGGCATTCCCACTATGGCCACCACACTAGTGATATGGTCCAAAAGGTATATCAAATAAACAACCCTTGGAACAGGAGGTCTCATCACGAGCCGGCCTGCCCACTTCTTGCTCCTTTCTCGTGAATGGAATTATGCCTAACTGGTCACCAAGCCATCATAATGGCCTACATTTTGACATCACACAACATTTCCTAAGCATACACAAAGGATCATGGTTCCATGGGTGAAATAAACAACTCTGCCAAAGTTATGGACACCTGTTGGCAGCAGAGCACTGTTAATGGTATTAAAGTCACATTATTTACACCAATAGGTAAGTTATTAGCACCCTTCTGTTTCTTATACCTTAGTAATCAATCATATATTATTTCCCGAACCATATAATGCATGGACATCTATTATTACCAATCATGATAGAACAGTTGACAATGACCGCATGAGATTCCGTTCCACGGCAGATGTCCTATCCCGCAGCCTCGCATCATATCACAGCCGTTTCTTATGTATTAATCGATCCAACTTTACGCCTCGATTTTAGTAATTCGCTGCTTTTGTAAACATGGCATATTGCCATACACTGTTCCTTTATGACTCTACTTCAGAGCGGGTGTTGCTCCTTTATTTGATGGCTGGGATAGCCTATCACATTGCGGGGGGGAGGCTAACCTCATCATTCCTGGATTACATGTCAGCCCACTATTCGGGAAGTTGTGTACTAGGGTATAGCACGTCTCAACGGCATACTATTTTTTTATTTTTTCTGCATGACTTGTTGTTCATAAGCCATTTCTATTGTATACTCTACAACATTAGATTTTGAACAAGTCTTGCGTCTGTCAGACCCTCTGTGTTTCAACAGCACGAACAGCTACCATTCCATTGAGAGCTTACAGCGAAGCCATGGGAGGAAGATCGATTCGGAAAGAACTGAAGGTGTTAACAGTCTCTGCTACTACCCGGGAAATCCTGGAAAGAGCAGGGTGGCTGACTTATCTCAACACTTGCAGGAGTCTAACGAGACTGTGGAAATTGAATTCTTGCAGAACTTGCAAGAGGATTACTCCACAGTAAGGGGGAGACACATAGCAGTCACTGATGACATAATTGCAGAAGTCTCGGGACTACCAGCCATTGGACCTGTATGGAGGTTAAAAAAGGAAAGATTGCAGAAGATTATAGAAATCTTCCAGGACGAAGGCCAGAGCCTGGAAATTAGAGGAAAGGGAGTGCTGCCAGCAGCACTAGGAGAGCCATGGGAAAAATTGGCAAAAACCATTCAAAGCTACATCACCTGTGAAGGCAGAAAAGATGTGGTAAGACCACGACATCTTAAACTCTTAGCTGTACTAAAGCAAAAATGCTCTGTAAATTTACCTGCATTTTTGAATTCGTTACTTCATGACGTTGCACAGGGCATAAAAAATGCACAACATGTAGAGTCAGTTGTTAGTCATCATGGGTTCATTCAGTTAATAGTCAGCCATACCCTCACCCAGTAGCAGAGCAACTGGGAAGATCTAATTGCCATGATAAATGGGGGATTGACCGCACCATCCCCAAAACGTAAACATGCCACCAGTACAGCCGAGCATCCAGAAAAACGCAGGGAATCAGCAAAGCGTAAACATGCCATCGCTACACCCAAGTGGCTAGAAAAACGCAGGAAATCGGTTCGGCTAGCACGACTACGAGGAACTCTAGAGAAGCCCCAAGAAAACACCAGCCAGACGGTAGAAATAGAAGATGAGAAACCCCCATGGCCAGAAGGGGAGGACGATGAGAAAGGAGTTCAAGAAGAAGAAGAGGTCGAGCAATCTGAAGAGGAAGAAGAAAAAGAAGAAGAGGCCGAGCAATCTGAAGAGGAAGAAGAAAACGAAGAAGAAGCCGAGCAATCTGAGTAGGAGGAGGAAACGGAATAGCAGGAAGGTAGCCCATTGCAGGACCTAGTTGGAGAAGATGAATTGGCTGAAGTTTTGGCCAATATGGGCGAATATGGCCAACCTTCCAGTCCATCAGACCTCCATGACGAAAATAAACCCCAGGAGGAAAATGCACCTGAAGAATCACATGCAAAGGAGGCAAAAGAAGAAAATCTGCTTGCTCATCATGAAAAGATGACAGGAGATGCTGAACAGGAACAATCCGTTTCCAACCAAAAGACACCAAAAGAAATTCTGGAGGAAACAGGGGAAGAAAGAGAAGTCGCCCAAGAAATAACAGAACCAGTTAGGGTTCTTGCCCCGGAACAGCCAGAGAAGAACAGTGAAGAAACACCCCAGAGAGAAAATCCGGGAATTAGTCACAGTCCAAGCCGCAGTGAACAACCTGCTGTTCCTTCTAAGGAAATTCTGGAAATTAAAGAATTGCGAAAGGAACAGCAGAGATTACTGAATATAATAGTCCAGCTCCACCAGCAGATTAGGATCCTAAAAGCAAGGAAAACGGTAAAAAGGACTTCAAGAAGGAAAAATGTGACCACTCCAGCAAAACCCCTCAAGGAAAAGGGGCGGAGGACTAGAATCCATCCTGTTGTTCAAAACCTTGTCGAAAACCAGGCTACTGTTCCAAATGATGCTGAGAAATAGACTATTGTTCCAATAGAAAAGGAACAGCAATGAACTGATATCCACGTTAAGATAGAAATGGATGAGATGATGACCTGTGATAAGGAAATTTAGACAGAGGCACCACTTTCGGGAGTGATAAGGGTTATGAACTCAAAGCAACGCAATAGGAAAGTTCAGGTAAAACTCTCGGCCTCCACTACCACATGGAGAAGAGATCCAAAAATAGTAACCCTACGAAAGGGTTTGAAGAAAGCTCAACAAGAAGCAGAAAAGCTTAGAGAGCAAACGGTCCCTCACGAAAAGTATGAAGAGCTACAGCAGAAGCTTAGGAATGTCAAGCTATCCGAAAGCCAGGCCTTTGAAGGGTGGCGAAGGCAACAAGAGAAAGTCGCGAAGGTAACTCATAGGTTAGATATAGTTATCAAGCATATGGATACCTTGTGTTCTTTATACAATGACGTCTTAGCATGTAGAGCACCTGCTAAGAATTATGCCTTGTTTTTACTGGAACGGTATTTGCAATTAAAAATAAAGGTTGTTAAAGCAGGTGCTCCCATACAAATTAACATCGTCAATGATTTTATAGACTGATGTAAGCACTACGGGGTAAAAGTCCAGAGACTACTGTGTGAGTTCTATTTACATAACCTTGTATTAGACCAGGAGACCGAGCTGAAACCTGGCCCTTTTGTTGGGGATATCCAATTGCAGGCATTTATTTCATTTGGGGTTAATCAAATTAAATGGCTTAAAGCCTATAATACTTTCCAAAGGAAACAAAACGGATTAGATTTGTGGGTAAGGGCTGAGCCTAGGGACCTAGTACAGTTGTTGAGAGCACATAGAAACCTCATCAAGACTCTAGGTGTAATTGAAGCATTAGGACACATGCATGAGGCACTCATTCGACAGGGATTAGAATACTTTTTCTCTATCAAAGACCCTGCCATTGATGCAGCTAAATTTCGGTATCAAATCTCTAATCTGAATATCCAGCTTAGGGAACCATTTAAGTATGAGAATTTTAAATTAGCTGCCAACCTCTTGCACCTCTATGGCGAAATTGTTTTGAGGACAGGGCCATCCTGCTTAGGATATAGGTTCCGGAGTCCAATTACTTGGCACCCTACACCCGGATACCAAGCCCTGTATGAGATGCCTAAGGGTCAGACAGGCCATTTCTTTGAATACTTAGTTACGCATCATGGCTGTAGGCCTCCTCATGAGATTCCATCTCCAGCCTATTCTCTCACTGCCTTACATGTCAACTAAAATGTTTCCATGAGGGCATGAAATAGGGTAAGCAGGGGGGTGTGTGGAGTACTAAAGAAGGTATGTTTTTGATGATTATTTCAGTATCTTTTCATTGGAACTTACAAACCTTTTGCATCATGAACTAGGAAAATGATAAAGAATTATAATAGACCATGTGAGATTAATATGCAAGACGGAAACGCTGACAATTGTCATTTCCTTATGCAGGAAGGAGGAAAAACAATAAGTTGTCGTTCCAAAGGAAAGGACAAGGACGGGTTAATCGCTGTCCCTATGACGGGATACCGAATGCAAACAAGGCAAAGCAAATCAAAGTGAATCAGCCTGGGAAAGGAGGTGGAGATATCAGCTCGGTGTAGGAGAGAAAAGAAATGACTGAGGACTAATGGTTTGGCGAATCCCTCAGGATCCTTGATCCTGAGGGATCGTTGTTTTATCTATTTCTGCACTTAGATATCTCCGTCGTCACCCTTATAAAAGGGGAAACACTGTTAGCTCGGGAGAAAGTTAGATACGGTTATGCTTTTATGTAATTTCTTTTAAGATCAAAACTTTGATCATCGAGTCTCGTTAAGAACTGGTTTATTGTAATTCTGCTCTATGCATTAATACAAACTTGGTTACTATTTCATCTCTGAGTCTGGAATAACTTCAAGCGGTGTACCCCTGGAGGCTAAGGGCCCAACCATAGAGGACACTTGCTCCTATATTATTACATTTGGTTTATGTGTGGTTTGCTTATCGACATCATTTGGTAATCTGATGTGTTTTATAAGTTTACATCACATGCTCTGTTATGTTTAATTCATTAAGGCTTCTTCAGACAGAACAATTGTATTGACTCTACATCATATTGCTGTTCTTTTAGAAGTTGATCTAATACTGCTAATCTTTACAGAATACTGTTACTGTTCCATTACAGAGCCTTTGTGTTGTGCACTTGTTCATTAACGTGTCGGAATTCATCTTGGAAGTTATGTTCTTTGTGATTGTTGGATTTATGAACAATGTTGTTCTATTTTGAATTGCAGTAGTATTCTTTCTAACTGAGATCGATACTTGGATCAGATTATTATTTAAGTGTGTTGTGTGTGTATACGGTTTTCAAGCGTTGTTCCATAATTTATCAGTAATCAGTGCTATTCCATTGGTGTGTGTTATTCAATCTACCATTAAGAGTGAAAGATTGTCGTTTGATTCCTGTAGATTATGATTAATACATTGGATCTGATAGACAAAGATTGTTACTACTTGTGAGACTTAGTTGCTGTTCTATTTCTTAGCTGTTGTTCCATTTCGGATTTTCTGTTCCATTTCAGACTTGTTGTTTGATTTCTTAATTGTTGTTCCATTTCTTATCCGTCGTTCCATTTATTGGTGTTGGCGTGAAGAACGATCTTAGGCTATAATGAGCATTGGCATCTATTGTCTGGCCCCCAGATCCATGATCTATTCTCTGATTTCCTTTTCCATCAGTTTCCAAAGGGAAGGGTTATTGCTACTGAACCCTTGACTGATAATTTTCTTAGTCTTTTGAATGTGTGATTTAATCTTTTGAAATGGTTAAGCTGTAGGCAATCATCCATTTACTCTTGTATTTCTGAACACTATACTACTAGCATTACTCTGACAAATGATAGCCTCAGACTGAGACACTGTTTGAAATAACAAAATTTTCCCGGATTGACATATTAACGTGAGGTAATTAGAGGTGAAAGAGACCCTTTTTATAGCTCTACAACGACGCCGGAATACGTCTCTAGCCTAGACTTCTAGATGTTGTGCATTAGGTTCCAAAGTGCTTTTATGTTCATTGAAATTTATTTTACAATTGATCTTTCTTAAGAAGTTTTCCTTTAAGGTTCATTGCGTGATGTAGATATACCATTCTTGAATATGCAATCTAAGATGATAAACAGTTGTTTACTCTCTTTTTGCAATGAAAATCCTAGCTACTAAGGAAAGAGAAGTAAAATTCTTTCAACATAAAGTAGACAGCACACACTAAGATGCACTGTCCTAAATCAATTTTCGCACGCAGTCTAAATGCAATTGCACATGCATGTATTTTTTTTCCACTTTCTTAATGTGTGAATGACAAAAAGAATGCTAAGTACAGATCTGAACTATTTTTCTTTCAAAGCGACAATACTAACAATTTTCTTTTCAAAAAATGAAAGGAAGACTAAGACAACATTTTTCGATTTTGAATTCAAAAAATGAAAGGAAGACTAAGACGACACTTTGCGATTTTGAATTCAAAAAACGAAAGGAAGACCACTTTGTGATTTCGAATTCAAAAAATGAAAGGAAGGCTAATATGACACTTTGCGATTTAAAATTTGAAAAACGAAAGGTAGACTAAGAGAAACACTTTCAAATTCAAATTTAAAATTGCTTTCAACACTTGAAATACTATTAATTCAAATCAAATACAATGACAAAGGTGTAATCAAATATTAAAAAGAGGAAGACTCTTTTCTTTGACTGAAAAAGACACTTGTGACACTTTCAAATCAAAAGACGACAGTTTGATTAAGCTACTGTTTGCAAAGGAGAACTGTAAATGACGAAAAATACATAAAAAAAAAATTCACAATTCTTTAAACAATGGAGGCTAAATAATGCAAAGGAAGGGAGTTTCAACAGTGATATATTGATCATAGACAACAAAACTACTGAATAAAGCTGAAGATAATGAAGAAAAAACCAAAATTTGGAGGCAGAAACAGTCTCATCTAATCATCACACCTGTAACACAAGGAAACAGGGATTCATCTCACTTGCAACACATGGGAGGTGTGATGCATTCAGGCTGCCAATGAGAGACAGTGCGATGGTCTAGGGACAAGACTGAGCTTGGTTTTTGCTCACGGTTTGTAGCTTAGTTCAAGGATTTAGGTTGAGCTAATGATAGGTAGTAAACACAAAGCATAGGGGCTGATCTAATGAGGTTATTTGAGCTACCACCCGGGCACTTAGGAAGTTTTCAAGTTAGATGTTCAGTTCATAAACTATCCCGAAGATTGACTGAAACAGTGTTGATCTACTTTGCAGTTGCATAGAAAAAGCATTTCGAAGGCTAGCTGGCTTAACTTCAAGCTCCATCTGTAGTTTATAAAGCAAACAAATAGAAACAAGCAAACAAGCTATTCGTCCCCCAGTGGATTTGCCATTTTGTTATCGGGAAAACTAGTGTCCATTCAGAGCTGCTAGTCCCACTAAGACGGGTAGCTATCTTAGAAACAAACAAACTGAAGTTACATGTGTTTTCATTTATGAGAAATAGATGAGAGAGAAGCAAAGAGTACCAACCTCAGTCTTTCGCTTGGCTCCTTGCTTGTTTCCTCCCTCCTTTGACAATGCTTTTCCACTCCTTCCTCACTTGTCTTGCTTCAAAGAAACACTTGTAGAGTCAAAGCAGCATAATAACATCAAAGCATAGAGATCTACAGCCATAAACAATATAGGATCAGATATATATTAACCATACAAATGCATATATCAATACAAAGATTCAGAAATATACAAGAATATGGAGGAAAACTCAAATAGCTGTATTGATAGAAGTAGTAGAAGAGAGGATTACAACCCATTGGTCTGACACAGCACCATCCTCCCAGCATGAAAGCCCTCTTCACCTCATGGAATGCTAGATCACCCAACACTATGATGTTTCACAGAGAAACCAACAGCACTTCCTTACAAAATACAAAGTTCCAGCCTCTGGATCTCTAGGATGAGGGATCCATATATAGATATTTGCAGGTGGGTGAGTCAGTTTCTGGGATTTTGATTAGTGTCATTTCTCTAATAGTTCTTGGTTCCACTTGGAGATCTCATGATCTCTTACTCATCCCTGGGAAAATTCAGAGAGGCAAGTGTCAAATGGGTAGTTTCTAAAAGATTCTATGGGTTTCCACCTAGCCAACTACCTCTACCATTTGTCTGCTCTCGCTCATTGCACCCTACAGAAGGGCTTTTCAGTATGCATCGCACTTTCTACCTGTAGTAGGTGATGTTGGCATTTTAGCACAGGTGTGGCGCTACGGTTCAGGTGTTGTCCTTGATGGCAACTCTCTTTGATGACAGATCTCAGTCCAGACTACAAGAATGAAGAGAAATTTCATATATGCAGGTTCATTAAGCCCAAGTTGCATATACACACTGGTACGCTATATACTAAGTCGCGGATACGCAGGCTCGCTATATACGAAGACGCGTATACACGCAGTTTCATGAACAGAAAAGAGCGTACATGTCGAGAAGCTTCCCTTTGGTTTGTGGTAGTTAGTCCTCGGTACTTGAGCCTATGTTTTTGGACCAAGGTATCTCGACAGTCGTGTTGATCCCGAGTTTTGAAGTTTATGGTATTGTATTACTATGGTTTTGGACCGTGGTATTGAGAATGGCCTAAAACTATATAAGGAGAAGAAGATCATTAGGCAATTGTATCGAAAAAGTCTTGAATATCTAATGAAGAAAGAGATCTAGTATGCAGGTTCTGGGTTGATGATACATTGCTTGATCTGAGCTAAGGAGAGATCACACCGGTTGATGGAAGATTATATCTAAGGATAGATCAGGATCAAATTGTTTGAAATGAACTATCTTTATATGGTTGATTATACGTATTTTTAGATCCGCATACTGACGCAATGTTATGTTCTGGGTATGACTGATGTCTGGTACAGCTGCGAAGTTTTAAGAAAATACTTTTAGATCTGTACGCATGTTGGCTTCGGTAAAATCGCGTGTATACGCGGGTTTGTTTCATTGAAGTAGTGTATATCTTTTGAAGCTTAATTTGGGGTTGCAGTTGGGTCTGACTGTTATTGCAAAGTTCTGTAGCTTGCTCTGTGTTCTGGTGACTGGGTGTTGACAGGGTTTCAGTGGTTCAGTGATTCAAAGATTGATGATGCTAGTATTGGTTGTTTTCTGCTTCAATGATTTGTTATGAAAAGTGAATGAATCGTGGTCTTCAGATTGTAATGTTGTGCTTCAGGAGTATCCAGTCTGAAAATTGATGAAAAGGGGTACCTGAAGGAAAGAAGATTGTAGGCCAGCACCTACGTACTAGTATCTTAGCTAGTACAAGAGCAAAGGGGGTTGGAGCTCCCTTCCAGGAGAGTTTGGAAAACGAGAGAAGGTTGTAGCCTTCTGCAGGTTGTAGCCTGCGTACTGGTATAAGGTTTCACCAGTACAAAAGATTGTAAACTGAAGTTTCTTATTAAAGAAATATAGAGACGACTTGCAGCAGGTGGTTTTCACCCACATTGGGTTTCCACCTTATATCATGGTGTTCATGTGTGTGGCTTTTGTGTGATGATCTGTTCTGTTATACTGCACCTGTTTACTTTTAATATGGTTAATAATGTCCTAATGCATTTACTGAAGATAAACTAACTGAATCATAATATTTCTGGTTATACGCTGGTTGCTTTAGACACAGTAGCGTGTACACGCTGGTTCACTTAACTGAAGTAGCGTATATGTTTATGAGTATTGAAAAAAATTTATTGATCTGATAATACTGATTCACCCCCCCCCCCCCCCTCAGTATTATTTCCAACAATTGGTATCAGAGCAGGTCCTTCAGAGAAGCTTGATCGCTTGAAGGTAGATCGTTCATCATGAGCAACTATGAGAGATAATCATCAATCAGGCCACCGGTTTTTGATGGGACAAAATTCAATTATTGGAAGGTAAGAGTTACTGCCTATCTTCAATCTCTTGGTACAGAAGTTTGGGACATCGTAGAGACAGGATACACTTTTCCTTAAGCTACTCCTATAGATCTAGCTGAGAAAAAGAAATATGAAACAAATGCGAAAGCAGTCAGTACTCTATTAGGATGTATATCCCAATCGGAATTCATGAAGGTAATGCACTATAAATCCGCAAAAGAAATATGGGACAAAATTGTCACGAGCTATGAAGGAGACGAACAGGTAAAGCGTGCTAAACTTCAAACTCTCAGGATTAAGTATGAGACTCTTAGAATGTATAATGATGAAAGTGTGGCTAACTATTTCCTTAGGGTAGATGAGATTGTTAATTGCATGAAAAACTTGGGTGAAGAAATAAAAGAGGTTGTTGTGGTTGAAAAGGTTCTAAGATCATTGTCCCCCAAATTTGAATCTAAAGTGTCTGCAATAGAAGAAAAAGAAAATCTACAAATTCTTACTATGTCTCAGCTTCACGGAATTCTAACTACTTATGAAATGAGAAAAGGAGGTCCATCAGACAGAAGAGAAGCTGCTTTCAAGGCTTCAGGCAAAGAAGATTATTATGAAGGAAGTCACGTGCCAGAAGATGAAGAAGAAGAATCAAATTTTGTCAGAAATCTTCAAAGGGGTTCTGGAAGGTTCAGAGGTAAGTTACCTTTTAAATGCTTTGCTTGTGGAAGAGTAGGTCATTATGCTGCCAAATGTCCTCACAAAGATAAGAATGACAATGCAAAGGAACCTGTTAAATGGAACAAGAAATAGAATGAAAAGAAGAAAAGCTATTACACTCATGAAGATAGTGATGGTCTTTCAAATAGTGACGAAGATGAACAGGGTTATAGATATAAAATTTTAATGGCTTTTGAAGATGATGACTACATGGATGCTATAGATGTAGAAGGCTTTTGTGAAGAAATGAATAATCTCAAAGTTTTCTTAGAAGAGAAAAGTGTTATTATTGATTCTCTACAATGTCAACTGGCAGAAAAGGAAAAACATCTTGAAAAATTGGAATGTGAGATTGTTTGTCTTAGAAAGGAGATTGAGAAAACAAAAGCGATTAATCTTAAATTTCTTAAAGGATCTGAAACCTTGGATGAGATTATCAATGTGCAACTTTCTCCTCTGATCAAGACAGGTCTGGGATATAATGGAGAAACATCTCAAGCTTCTACCTCTAAAAGTTATCTTGATGCAGCAAGGAGGAGCGAGCAAAGACCAAATAAAAGTCATCAGGTGAATCAGGGACAGTTTACCTCAAGAACAAATAAAGACTATCAAGAAATTCGGGGACAAGCTGCCTTAAGGACAAACAGAAGCTACAATCAGCCACAGGTAAAATCTTCCCAATTTTCCCCAAGAATGGATGTCAATAGAAGCTACAATCGGTTGGATGATAGATCTGATTATCAGAGAAAATTCTTTAATGGCCAATGTTTTTCTTGCCATAACTTCGGTCACAAAGCAGCTCAATGTGTTGCCTACAAGACAATCATGACTAGAGAAGCTCAAAAGCAAAGAAGTATGACTGGAACCATGAAAAGGAATTATAACAACTTTTCGGTTCTTGAAAATGAAGTTGAATGCTCTATTTGTAATAACTTTGGTCATGAAGACTCTGAATGCAGGAGCAGGTTCTGGAAGACAACTCAGAAGGAACAAACCTCAAATGTCAGAACATGGAGAATAAAGGAACTGCAACCAGAAATATGTGGGATAGCCTTTTATGCAGAAGGTCAAGAAAGTCTATGCTACATTGACAGCGGATGTTTGAAGCATATGACAGGGGACAAAGAAAAACTTGAATCATATACCGCATTAGAAAAGGGAAAGAAAGTTTCTTTTGGAAACGATATCTCTGCAGCCATAAAAGGAAAAGGCATTGCTCCGTTGAAAGAGAAGGTCAAAGCTGGAAATGTTTTGTATGTTGATGGATTGAAGCATAATCTTCTGAGTGTCAGTCAGATGTGCGATCAAGGAACATAGGTAATATTTAGATCAAATGGATGTTGTGTTCGTGATCTTGATACAGGTGAAACAGTGATCAAAGGAAGAAGGACTCCAAATAATCTATACATATTTGAAAAAAGACAACAACAATGCTATTTGAGCAAGAATCATGAACACTAGCTATGGCATCGGAGGTTGGGGCATCTAGGCTTTCCACAAATAAGGAAAGCATGCAAATATCAGGCAGTTCATGATCTTCCAGATATCAAAATTCCAGACAACACCATATGCAAATCATGTCAGTTTGGAAAGCAAACCAGAACTAATTTTCCTGAGAAGGAAGGATCAGCTAGCATGCCTCTTGAGCTAGTACATATAGATACATGTGGTCCATTCAGAAAAAGAACACCTCGAGGAGAATAATATTTGATATTATTCATTGACGATTTCTCCAGGTTTGTCTGGTTAGGACTTATGAAGCACAAAGATGAAGCATTCGAAAAATTGAAATCCTTCAAAGCCTTGGCTGAAAATGAATCAGGACAAAATTAAGTGCCTCAGATCTGACAAAGGTGGGGAGTTTACCTCGAATGAATTTTTCGATTTCTGTGAAGAACATGGGATAAGAAGAGAATTATCTACATCCAGAACTCCTCAGCAAAATGGAGTTGTGGAAAGAATGAACAGAACAATCCAACAAATGGCTCATGCTATGCTTGATGAATCAGGTACTCCCGCAACTTTCTGGGGTGAAGCTGCACATGCTGCGGTTATTATTCTTAACAAAACAAATGTCCGAGTAAACAGCACTCAAACTCCTCATGAGCTCTGGTGTGGTAAGACTCCTTCGGTGAAGCACTTCAAAATCTTTGGGAGCAAATGTTATATTAAGAATACTGATGAGCAACTTGGAAAACTTGAACCAAGAGCAGATGAAGGCATTCTTCTTGGTTATTCTCCACATAGCAAAGCATATAAGTGCTACAATAAAAGACTTGGAAGAATTGTTGACAACATTGATGTTGTGGTTGATGAGAAGGGATACATTCCTAGGCAAGTTCATCATGAAGATATCAAAGAAGATGAAGGCTACCCTCAAAGACAAAATGATGAAGAAGAACCTCAAGAAGAACCAGAGGAGCAGACAATAATAGAAGAGAAGACTCCATCCAGATATGTTCAGAAGAATCATCCAGAATCTCAGATTGTGGAGCAGAAAGAAGCAGGAGTACAAACAAGAAGAACAATTGTAGAAGCTTCAAGCTATTTGGCATTACTCTCTTCCACTGAACCACAAAATGTGAAAGAGGCATGCAAAGATGAATGTTGGGTCAAAGCAATCGATGAAGAACTTGAGCAGATCGAAAAGAACAACACTTGGGAATTGGTCCCTAGACCAAAAGATAAGAATGTCATAGGGACAAAATGGGTCTTCAAAAATAAATTGAATGAAAATGGAGAAGTAATTAGAAACAAGGCCAGACTTGTTTGTAAAGGGTATGCGCAGCAAGAAGGAATAGATTTTGAAGAGACCTTTGCTCCTGTTGCAAGACTTGAGGCCATCCGAATGTTCCTTGCTCTCTCAAGCTTTCAAAACTTCAAGGTATTTCAAATGGACGTGAAATCAGCCTTTCTGAATGGAGACATAGAAGAAGAAGTATATATTGAGAAGACAGATGGTTTCATTCTTGGGAATGATCCAAACCTTGTATGCAGATTGAAAAAGGCTCTGTATGGTCTCAAACAAGCTCCAAGGGCTTGGTACTATCGTTTGGACAAATATCTTCACCAACAAGGTTTTTCAAAAGGATCAACAGATAGCAATCTCTATATGAAAGTTGAAAACAAAAAATTTCTAATACTTGTTATGTATGTAGATGATATTATCTTTGGCAGCAATGAAGAGGCTATGAGTCAAAACTTTGCCTTGGTTATGCAGAAAGAATTTGAAATGTCATTACTTGGAGAATTGACATACTTTCTTGGATTGCAAATCCAACAAAATGAAGGAGGTATTTTCTTGTCTCAAACCAAGTACCTCAAACAGATCTTGAAGAAGTATGGCATGGAAGATTCAAAGCCAGTATGTACCCCCATGGTTACAGGATGCAGTCTCATTACAAATGACGAATCAGCAGCAGTTCATCAACCAACTTATAGATCAATGGTTGGGAGTTTGCTTTATTTGACAGGTACCCGACCAGACATTATGCATGCAGTAGGAATTGTTGGAAGATTTCAAGCCAACCCAAAGGAAACTCATCTTTAGGCAGTCAAAAGAATCTTCAAGTATCTTCAAGGGACTCAAAACTATGGCTTATGGTATCCTAGAGATACAGATCTCACTCTTCATGCTTACACAGATGCAGATTGGGCCGGAAGTGTGGATGACAGGAAAAGCACAAGTGGTGGTGCATTCTTCATGGGTTCCAGATTAGTATCTTGGTTCAGCAAGAAACAGAGTTCAATTGCTTTATCTACAGCTGAAGCAGAATATGTGGCTGCGGCATCTTGTTGTACACAACTTCTTTGGATGATGCAGACCTTGCAGGATTTTCAAATCACTTGCACTCCACCTGTCTCTATCTTATGTGATAATACAAGTGCAATCAAAATTTCAAAGAATCCAGTCATGCATTCAAAGACCAAGCACATACCAATCAAGTATCACTTCCTCCGGGAACAAGTGCTTGAACAAAAGGTCAAGTTGGAGTATGTTTCTTCTAAAGAACAAGTTGCTGATATTCTCACAAAACCACTGCTCAAAGAGACTTTTGAATATCTCAGACAAAAGCTGGGAGTAGTTGATGCTTCATCCTACTGTTGAAGCTTGTCTGTTCTAAAGAAAAATTGGTGTACGCGTGTTGTATAATGGATATCCGCGTACATACGCTGATTTATGCAAGTGAAGTCGCGTATATGGAGTTCTGAACAGCAAGGGCAGGCTCTGGTTGGAGAAGGTCTGAGATGGGCATCCCAGAGTCCTTTAGGCACAGTTTCAGGGGGAGTAGCTTAAAGTCTAATAAAGCATTGTTGGCATTTAGATGTTTTTGGTTCTATTTCACAACTGTTGATTGGAGAAGGAGCACAGAAGGAAATCTTGGTTGCTTATCTTGCTTCAGATGCTACTGGTTACTGATTATCAGATGTTGTTGGTGACTTTCATAAGTCTTGGTCTAGATCTTTCGTCTCTATGTCATGTATCTCTTTTGTGATATCTCTTTTATGATGTCAAGGTCATGTAACGGCCTATGTTGGTTTCCCCACTATGCGTGGGATGAATGATGTAATTTAATTGGTTGTTATACGTAGATTTCTGATGTATCCCCTCTTGGTTGGAGTATGGATGTATGTATTGAGTCTTTTGGTGATAGGAAGGTCCTTTATGATGTATAAGTCTTGGTTTTTTTTGAAGAGCATCTTTTATAGATCTTGCCTACAGTCAAGGGGAGCATGTTCAGCACAGCAGAGTAGAGATATCAGCATGTTCTCTGGGGGAGCACAGCCCTTTGCCCTTGATGACAAAGGGGGAGAATGATTATAAGGATCTTGGGGTTGCCATCAAGTCCAAAGGGGGAGATTGTTGGCATTTTGGCACAGGTGTGGCACCACGGTTCAGGTCTTGTCCTTGATGGCAACTCTCTTTGATGACAGATCTCAGTCCAGACTACAAGAATGAAGAGAAATTTCATATACACAGGTTCATTAAGCCCAAGTTGTGTATACATGCTGGTACGCTATATACTAAGTCGCGGATACGCAGGCTTGCTATATACGAAGACGCGTATACACACAGTTTCATGAACAGAAAAGAGCGTACATGTCGAGAAGCTTCCCTTTGGTCCGTGGTAGTTAGTCCTCGGTACTTGAGCCTATGTTTTTGGACCAAGGTATCTCGATAGTCGTGTTGATCCCGAGTTTTAAAGTTGATGGTATTGTATTACTATGGTTTTGGACCGTGGTATTGAGAATGGCCTAAAACTATATAAGGAGAAGAAGATCATTAGGCAATTGTATCGAAAAAGTCTTGAATATCTAATGAAGAAAGAGATCTAGTATGCAGGTTCTGGGTTGATGATACATTGCTTGATCTGAGCTAAGGGGAGATCACACCGGTTCATGGAAGATTAGATCTAAGGATAGATCGGGATCAAATTGTTTGAAATGAACTATCTTTATATGGTTTATTATGCGTATTTTTAGATCCGCATACTGACGCAATGTTATGTTCTGGGTATGACTGATGTCTGGTACAGCTGTGAAGTTTTAAGAAAATACTTTTAGATCTGTACGAATGTTGGCTTCGGTAAAAGCGCGTGTATATGCGGGTTTGTTTCATTGAAGTAGCGTATATCTTTTGAAGCTTAATTTTTGGGGTTGCAGTTGGGTCTGACTGTTATTGCAAAGTTCTGTAGTCTGCTCTGTGTTCTGGTGACTGGGTGTTGACAGGGTTTCAGTGGTTCAGTGATTCAAAGATTGATGATGCTAGTATTGGTTGTTTTGTGCTTCAATGATTTTTTATGAACAGTGAATGAATCGTGGTCTTCAGATTGTAATGTTGTGCTTCAGGAGTATCCAGTCTGAAAATTGATGAAAAGTGGTACCTGAAGGAAAGAAGATTGTAGGCCAGCACCTACGTACTAGTATCTTAGCTAGTACAAGAGCAAAGGGGGTTGGAGCTCCCTTCCAGGAGAGTTTGGAAAACGAGAGAAGGTTGTAGCCTTCTGCAGGTTGTAGTCTGCGTACTGGTATAAGGCTGCACCAGTACAAAAGATTGTAAACTGAAGTTTCTTATTAAAGAAAGATAGAGACGACTTGCAGCAGGTGGTTTTCACCCACATTGGGTTTCCACCTTATATCATGGTGTTCATGTGTGTGGCTTTTGTGTGATGATCTGTTCTGTTATACTGCACATGTTTACTTTTAATATGGTTAATAATGTCCTGATGCATTTACTGATCTGATAATATTGATTCACCCCCCCCCCCTCTTAGTATTATTTCCAACAGGTGAGATGCATCGCACCCTTAGCACTGAGCAGTCTTTATGGTCCAGTTTTGACCAGTTCTAAGTAGTTGTTCAGGGAGAACTTCTGGGAGATGATGTAATCAGCTAACCTTGTTCCGTTAGGGTATGAAACAACACTTTTAGGGGCTTAGAAGCCCTTTGTTTATGGCCATATGAGATTGGGTTGCAGTGCCCAAATATGTCTATAACACATGGTTTTCCCAGCTTCCATGCGACCGAACGCTTCGAGGTTTTCTTCCTAGAGGGGTTTTGCCCAGCATCAAAAATGGCCTCCTTTTCCCGATCCGATCTTCCCAGGTGCCAATTTCACCTCCTAGGCAGTCTCCATGGCCCTCAGTCAGTGCGATTTGACTAAGGTCCTCATCGTTCCTCGCTAACTGCCAACTTCCACTGTTCAGAGGTCTTCCTAATCGCTCTGTGCTCTTGAATCCGAATTTTTTGTCCTGATTTGATACAGTCATGGTACTGTGATAATCTTCATGGATCCAATTCAGATCATGGCCTTCCCACTAAAAACACTTTTGGACAACCAGAATTTGGTTTTCAAGCATCGACTAAGTGAGGGTACTATTGTCTCACTTGTCCAATCTCAATCCACTTTGCACTGCTCAGCTTGGAACCCTTGAGCCCTACTCTAAGGTACTCAACATCTCCTCTGCGCGCCGTCCTCATCTTCCTATCCAGAACTGTGTCTTCCTGCAATTCATTAAGATATTCAGGTAGCAGGTCATCAATAGAAGGCAATTGACTCTACTCTTCAAGATCCTCAATTAGTGAGGGTTCAAACAATCTCAAGCAATTTTCATTTACGACTGAGTATATGTGCATGTAAGCTGGTAGATTATGGTGAAAATCATTTTCACCAATCTTCTCAAGTATCTTGAAAGGTCCATACCTGATAGGCTTAACCTTTTTACCTTCACCTTGCATCTTGTCCTTGCTGATATATATCCAAACTTGGTCACCAACTTGGAAACTATACTCCATCTGATGCTTGTCATGCCTTGCCTTGTATTTGGCTTGGCTCTTTTCCAGCTATTCCTGTACTGCCTGGTGGATCTCCTAGATTTGTTCAATGAACCTAGTTGCCCTGTCCACATCACTGTGTCCCTCAACTACGGTATCTTTACCAAAGGAAAAATCCAAAGGAGACCTTGGTGTGAAACGAAAACATATCTCAAAAGGAGATCTCCATGTAGAATAATGTTTTTCTCTGTTGTAAGCATGCTGAACATAACACAAATGTTCATCCCAAAGCTTAGGATGTTTGCTGCAATATCCTTTGAGTAACTAGATCACTGTCCTGTTGACTACTTCTGTCTCGCCATCAGTTTGTGGATGAAAAGCTATGGTCTTCTTGAGTTTGGTGTCCATCAGTTCCCACAGACTTGACCAAAACTTTGCCACAAATCAGGTGTCTCGATCAGATACAATGGAAGTGGGTAATCCAAAATGAACCCATACATGTTCAAAGAACAATTTTGCAGCATGTTCTACTATAATTCGTTTGCTACAAGGTATCAAAATACACATTTTTTTGAACCTACCCACAAAAACATATTGGTAATCATGACCTTTCCTATATTTAGGCAGTCCTCCAACAAAATCCATGGAAACATTTTCCCAAGGGTGAGAAGGAACTGGAAATGGAGTGTACAAACCTAGTTTTCTATTGCTGGGCTTGCTTTTAGCACACATAGTACACCCTCTTACATATCTAGAAATTGTCTCATTCATTTTTGGCCAATAACAAAATATTTGCAGCTGTGCAACTGTTTTACTTACCCCAAAGTGACCTGATATCAGAGAAGTGTGTTCCTCTCTAATTATCTTTACTCTCTCAGTTCATGGAATGCATAACTTCCCACAGTGGTATAAGATTCGGTCCTTCACATGATAATCCAATTCTTCTACCCATTTTCCTTGACTCAAAGTTGCATATACATCTTTAAAGTCTATATCTTGAGCATATTATTCAATGTTGCTTTCATGTAGCACATAATTATGCTTAAGTATAGTAGATGCATTTATAATGGGTCTAGATAACATGTCTGCAACTTTATTGTGTACGCCCTTTTTATATCTCATGACTAAATGAAACTGTTGTAGAAAACCCATCCATCTGTAGTGTCTTGATTGCGACAACTTAGTTTGGGAGTGTAGATATTGAAGTGGTTGATGATCAGTATGTATTACTATCTCTTTTCCCATTAAGTAATGTTTCCACTTTTTCACACTCTGAACTAATGCATACAATTCTTTATCATATGTAGGATAGTTAACTACTTGATGTGGCCACCAACAACCCCCCTCTTTGTTTGGTATTAGCAATAACACCAAGCAAATGGAGACCCTTAATAAAAATCCAAAAAAACATTTTATCAAAGTTTTTGTATTTTTGACTTCCAAAAAGTTGTATTGCATCGCGAGAAGAGAGTGAAATGTTTTCATATGCGCATAATAAGCTGCGAAGAAGCGACGCGAAATTCATCGCATCGCATATATTATGAAGCACTCTTAAAAATAAAAAACTTAAGGAATCTCCGACGGCCGATATGCGACGTCGCATATCGCAACATCGTATAGCCAACACACAATGATTGATTACTAAGTGCGATCTGCGATCTGCGATGAATGCGATCGTCAATTTCTGCGATGACACATCTTGATGACGCGATCCTTGATACTACGATGCAATTTGCAGAAATCACCCATCTCAAATTTTCCCCAGCACAGTATTCAAGGAAAGCTGTCTGTAGACCAAAAATTGGGCGCGCACCTTAAAGGAATTTAATGATTGTATGCCAAAGTATCCAGGAAGGATTGCGTTGTGTTTTTCGAAGAGTCAGTTCATTATCGGTGTCATGATTATGCATTCATTAGAGCTTAAAGCTTTCATGTCCATCTTTTCTTCATTTACTCTTTCCTTTGCGTAAACTGTAAGACAGCAAATAACATAAAGCAATGTGCAGGAAACATCTAAGGAAAAGGGGAAAGCGTCAATGCTCGGAGAACAGAGAAGAGATGCCTTCACAAACAGGTGCCGAATGTAACAGGACCACAGAATCCAAAGTATCACTTAACATATACTGATGTCAATAGGCCATCCAAAACTCAGAATCAAAGGCGCACAAAAGAAGCATGTTTGCAAAATATCCTGAAGCTTATGCCCGGTAAAGCAAAAAGAAAAAGGTGCAAAAGAGGGAAAACGAACCAGAAAAGCCCGAAACAAAGAACGGAGGTAGTTTTCAATACAGAAAATTGTTCAGAGAGCAAAGTCCCTAACTTATTCAGTCATTTGCAAGGCCGGAAACCGAAATAGCAAAAGCAGAATCAGTTTGAGGGAAATTTGGGTTATTACCAAGTATACACACAGTGTATACACCAAGCCAGAAGGAAGATTTTCGAAAATATCTTCTAATTTGCCAGAAAGTGGTGCCAGCGCTTGTTATTTCTATTTTCGTAGCTCAAACGAAAGGAGAAGACGACCAGCCGACTCTTCCCAGGCGAATGTTGCATGCTTACAGCACTAAGGAGCAAATACAGAAACGGTTAGGAATTAGATTCAATTTTTAGAAATAATTTTGCTTTAGTAGAAGGGCGGTCATTTAAAACCATGTCCTAAATTTATGTAATTAAGATTAATTAGTTAGCAGTATTTAAACCCTTCTCAGGCATTTGGAGAAGGGTCTAGAAATTTTTCAAAAAACTTGTCCTCAGAACATGCACTTTTGCACCCTCGGAGGGGGTTTTTGATGAATGGTTGGATCAAGATTTATCAATATTTGCATTTGATATCTGCTACTAATGTTGCACTTCTGTACTCTTAGTAGATGTTAGAACAAGTAGAGATAAATCGTTGTTACTTGAAGCTTATGAGTGGAACCAGTCATAAATGGTACTTTTATCTCTTGACCATTTCTGCTTATATTCTTAAAGTGATATACAGTTTTCGGTTGTTTATATGTTAATGCATGAATGTGCGGGTTACCATTTGGCACTTCTGTACGGTGGAGTCATTTATTCGTGTTTGATATATGAATAACTTATTATGCGATATGCTGTTCACAACTGTTTTGCTTAAATTTTTATGCAGAGTGGTTTATCTTAATTGATTTCTCTTCTTATGATAGCTGAATGATCTTTATTACCAGTTATTGTTCGAAATCTCTTTAGATCGCATAATAGAAGAAATACACCCCGGGTTAGCGTAGATTAGATGTGTTGTTTCCTATTAGATTACAGTAGCATAGAGTTAGTTTAGAAGTATGAATTAAATTAGCTTTTAAGTACTCCTAGATCAGCATCATCCAACTCTACACACACACACACCCCTTAGATTGGGAAACTGGTCCCATTATCCCCAGTTGGACCCGCTATACCAAACAGATAAGGAGCTACCAACCAAGGTCCGGACCGGGTGGGTATCCCCCTTGTTGTCGACCCGATTTTCGGGGCTTCAACACTACTGCAGGATTAAAAGTCTCAGAATGATAATATATGGGTTTACCATGTTGTGTCAACACTACTCCCATGGCATAGTCAATGGCATTTGTTTGGATCTCAAATGGTCTTTGCAGATCAAGCAGTGCTAGTGAAGGTGTTGTACTAATCTTTTCTTTCAAGGTGTCGAAGGCTTTCTGATGTTTTCCTCCCCACTGAAACACCTTGTTCAATCCTATTAAAGCATGTAAGAGAGCTGCAATTGAGGAAAAGCTAGAAATGAACTTCCTCCAATATTTTGCTGCTCCTAAGAAGCTTCTCACTTCTGTAGCAGACTTGGGTTTAGGTCAGTGTACAATGACTGCCACCTTAAAGGGATCTATCTTCAATTCACCACCCCCAATGATATGACCCAAATAATTCAGAGATGTTTTGCCAAATTCACATTTTGAGAGTTTAACATGAATTTTTTCTCTTTTCAAAACATCTAATGTCTGCTTAACATGCTTTAAGTGTTCTTCCCACATTTTACTAAAAATCAGAATGTCATCCAGATACACAATAACAAAATCATCAAGAAAGTGTTTGAGTACATCATTCATTAATCTCATGAAAGTAGCAGGAGCATTAGTTAAGCCAAAATGCATAACCAACCACTCATACAATCCCTACTTTGTTTTGAAATCAGTCTTCCATGCATCTTGTTCTGCAACTCTGACCTGATGGTATCCACTATGCAAGTCTAGCTTGGTGAAATAAACAGCATCTTTCAATTGATCTAGAAGATCATCTGTGCGAGGAAGGGGATAACGATTTTTTATTGTTATCTTATTCAGTGTTCAGTAGTCAATGCACATTCTCCACGAGCCATCCTTCTTTCTCACCAAAACAATTGGTGACCCACATGGTGATGTGCTAGGCCTGATGAACCCCTTCTCGAGCAACTCCTGCACCTGCTTCTTGATTTTATAATTCTTTAAAGCAGACACCCTATACATTCCAATGTTAGGGAATGGAGCATCTTGCTGCAAAATAATATGATGTACTATTTCCTTTTTGGGTGGCAGACCTTTAGGTTCTTGAAACAAGATATCATACTCTGAAACAACCTTTTCTAAATCAGCTTGCTATTTAGCATTACAGCCCTCAAATACATTGGTTTTACCAGGTTTCTTTTCCTTTACAACCATCAGTAAGAACTGTTTTCATGAATTTATCATTCTTTTCATCTGCCCTGAGTTTATGAGGGTATAATTATTCTTGAGCTTATGAGCTCTTACAAAGTATTTGATTCCCTTTTTAACAAGTAGATACTTGTTCTCAACTCTATAGAAAATAACTTTTCTATCATACAAGTAAGGACTTCCTAAAACAATTCCACATATATCCAAAGGAATTATGTCTAACTCAACCTCATCTACAAATGCTAACCCAAAAGAAAACTTGATTTTGCACTGTCTAGTCACTTGTAGTTGTGCTTTATCATTCAACCATCCTAATGGGTATTGTTTATTGTAAGGTGTAGTTGCTAATCCCAATTTCTTTACAATTGCTTCAGAAATTAAATTTACTTGTGAGCCACTATCAAACAAAGTATCAATCTTTTGATGTTTGGAAATAACTCGAATATGGAAAATCTCATGCCTTTTTCTCTCATTTTCTTCATCGATAACAGATTGTGCAGAATTACTAGTGGATCCTTCAGAATTCTTACCTTTTATACCTGTGGCTACAATGGTTGTTTCATCTCTCGAGTTTGACCCCAAATATTTCTGAATGGCTGCAGTAGTCTTCTTCTTCTTTCCCTCAAACTTCTTAGGTTTCAGCTCTGGATGCAAAATCCAACAATGCTCATCATCATGCCCATCCTTTTTACAGTGAGTGCATGAATCTTTACTTTCCTGTGCAGTGTTAGCCTTCCTTGCTTTCCACTTCTACTTTCTTTTCTCCTTGCTCTTGCTTGTAGTGGGTTGGGATGGTCCCCCGACTTCTAGATTTCCATTCTTTCCTCTAGCTTCTAGATGAGTAGCTTGTACAGATACTCCATCTATACTAGTGGGATTAAACATGAGGATGGTATGCTTCATGTAGTTGTGTAGACCACCAATGTACTTCAAAAGAGTTCAAGTGAGTCTAATGAGATTCCTAGAATCAATGCTCTCTTTCTAAATTCTTGAGTGTACCCTTGCACACTTTGCCCTTTCAACTGCCGAAGAGTTTGCCAACTCATCATGGCTTGTTGCATGTAGGCTAATGGATAGAACTACTTTTTGACTACAGAAATAAATTTGCTCCAGAAAGAGATGGTCTTACCATGTCTCTTCATATCAGCTTGGGTTTTTCCTTCCCACCAAACCAAGGAAGTGCCTCCAAGGCGTAGGCTTGCCAACTAAATCTTGCTCTTGTCTGAGTTTATGTTCTGCACTCTGCAATACACATCAATTTGTCTAATCCAATTGTCCAAATTTCTGCATTTAACTCTCCATCATATATAGGCAAATCAAATTTAACATCTAACTTGATCAAAGATGCTTTCTTGTTATGTACAGGGCTATTAGGAGGTGTGAGAAAGCTTTTCTCTTTCCCTTTTCCTTTTGAGTGGTCATAGAAATGTGATTCATCTTCTCCTTTGTCTTGTTTAGAGCCTGATGAATCTTCGTCCTTATGTTTTCTAAAGACCCTATACATTTCTACTACCATGGACTTTATGGCTACGAAACTTTCTATGAATTGATGGTCTGGCCCCATAGAACCTTCCTCTGACATTGTCTTCTAAGGATAGACTCTCCCAATTTCAAGATTAGTTTCAACCAACTCTCCTTCTCCTAATTTGAGCTTTAATCTAGTGAGCATTCAACAACTAAACCAACACAAGATTGTCTAACCTTACAGCCTAAAGCTCTGATACCACGTGATCCAAAAATCACCCTTGAGTGACCTTACTTAAAGAAATTATTGAATGAAGGTATTACAGGCTCATGTGCTGGTGTGTGTCTATGTTATTTTAGGCAACTGATCGATCAGATTGCAAAATACACATACACTGGAAATGGAAAACAACAAAGAAACATAGTAAGAAAATACAAGAACATAACAATTAATAAAGATTTCACCCTATCCTCCAGGGCTACGTCTCCAGTCCAGCTTTCAATGGTGGCCTTCTTTTGTTGTGTCTTTAAAGTAGAGAATTACAATGAGGAGCTCAAATTGAGTCTCCTGAAACAAAACAATGTTTGGTAGGGTGGTTCTTGGATCCCCCAAGCCACTAGAGTACACAGAATATTTTCCTTACCAGAACTTGACCTCTCTGGTCTTTAATGGGAGAAGCCCAATGTGGTGCTCAGTTCCCGACATATCCTATTAGGGATTGCTCGATGCTGCCTTGTGCTGCAGGTCAGCTCGGCTCTCTACCTTTCTGCTTCTTGCTTCACTATCTTTTCTTTTCTTTGTCTTTATCTTCCTCTCTCTGGTTCTTCCTCTTGGTGTCCCCTCTAGTCTTTTCTATTCTCTATTCATGGCTTTAAAGCCAATCAATCTCATGACTGTTTGATTCCCCTTCCACCTCCGTAAGATCACCTACTATTGTTCGCTTGGAATTCCATGTCTCTACATCATGGTCATCGGCTCACAGGGAGTGGCCACTTGTCCTCTGGTGAACTAGGCTAGCTCTTCCTCGTCGGTTCCGTTCTTCGGTTACGTTGGCAAATGACTCATCTGCCACCTCAATGATCAAATCGGACCTCAAATCCTTATAGATTACGGCTTATTCCCCTGTCAAATCTGGTTCTTTCATCAGGCGCATTCTTAGCCGTTAGATCTGGGGCCTTCAGATCCAACGTCATTCGCTCATTTCGCACGGTTGGCTTGCTCGACCGTTAGTGTGCAATGAGCGGCGGTATTCTCTCTCCTCCGCCTGCCATGTGTCGAGTGCTGCATGGAATCGCTCATTTTTCTCCAAATTCGCTTACGGCCCAAGCGTGCCCCTAATATACCACTGGTTTTGGAGTGTGGGTCCCGCCTTTAGCCTTTAGCATTTTCCCCACAGTTTTCCCAGCTTCCATGTGACCGAGCACTTGAGGGTTTTCCTTCTCGAGGGGTTTTGCCCACCACTAATCGCACATCAGAAATGGCCTCCTTTTCCTGATTCGGGCTTCCCAGGTGCCAGTTTCACCTCCTTCATAGTCTCCATGGGCCTTGGTCAGTGCGCTTTGACCGAGGTCCTCGTCGTTCCTCGCTGGCTGCCAACTTCCACTGTTCAAAGGTCTTCCTGATCGCTCTGTGCTCTTGAATTCGAAGTTTTTATCCTGATTTTATATAGTCATGGTACTATGATAATCTTCATGGATCCAATTCGGATCAGGGCCAATGATATGTCACCATGTGTCCTACAAGAGGAGAGAGAAAGAGTCTCAATTAGCCTTGGTTTTGCAACAATGTCCTTTGTTAATTTTTCTTAGCATTTCTTGACGCTTTAACGATATTGACAACACTGAATATCGTAACTTCTTAAAATACTAATGTTAAGAAGTTTCAATATTTCGATATGCTCAGACCTCTAATATTCTAATGGAATCTGATATTCTGATATCCCAGTCTCTGATATCACTTACTCCAATGCTCCTATTTGGCTTGCTCTGATGCTCTGATATTATAGTCTTTGATATCACCTAATCTAATGCTCTAATCTAGCCTGCTCTGATGCTCCGATATTCTAGTCTCTAATATAGCCTACTCTGGGGTTGTGATATCAATTCCCGATGTGCTTCGACCTCTGATATTTCAGCTTTCTTAAAACTTCAAGACCATGACATCGAAAGATCATAACTTTTGATCTAAGAGGCCATTTACAGACTTCCATACATCGTTGGATATCTCTTTGAGAGAATTTCCAATGGAGAGGGTTTGATGTAGGTTTTGAGCCCATCTGCGACCTTAAAGATGGTTGTAAACTCTTTGCCAGTCTTTTCTCCTTGACTCTTCTTCTTGTGCCTAGAATCCTAAACTCCCAACCACCATAGTCATAATTTTATGGCTTCTCCAGTAAGCCCGCTACTATGATGATTCTCTACAAAGTAGTGTAGAAACCACGGGATTCTTCTTGAACTCCCTATCATCATGGTCATAATTTTATGGCTTCCCCAGTAAGCCTCTGATGCAGGAGCATCTGGACTTACCCAGGAATGTGATTTTTTGTTCACATGTTGCAGTTAAAAGAGTTGAATTTCATGACCTAAGTGGTAAAAAGGTCAGTTTTAGTAGAGAGGGTTGGACCTCTCGAAGATGAGTTTTAATTCATTATTGTAATAGTTAGGAAATTACCTTATTTTAGAATGAGGCTAAGTTGTTAGCATAGGTGTGTAACAAAGCTTAAAGTTGAGATTTGATTGTTAGATTGATCAAAATAGAGATTGATTTGTTAGTGCAGTTAGAATAGAGTATGACTCATAAAAGAAAGAAAATGTATGTAAAACGATTAGCTGAGCCGAGATGATTGAGGTTTGAGTGAGAGGTGAGAGTTTGAGTATTAGACAGGGTTTGAGATTGAGACAGAGGTCAATATATTGCTATAATTGAGCCGAGAGGGCCAAGACTCTGTAACAGATATTATATTAATGAAATTGATTCAGCGTGTATTTGTAGTATTCCTAGTGTGGATTCTCGTTTACTCTATGTATTTGCGTTCAGATAGTTAACTGGGTATTTCCTTTATTTTCATGCCTTAAATGAAAATCTTAGTGTTTAACGTATTTTCTCATAAATCATGGTTATTTTGTGTTAAGGGTTAATTTTGTGATTAAATGCTAAAACCCTTGATTAAGTGCTTTGTTAAGTATTGAGTTAATGCACGTGGTTATATCTGAAAGGTGGGTTTTAAACAATAAAGGTGGTTATCAGGCGAAAAAAGAGTTGTAAGTGGTATTTCAGGGAAGTCACCCAATTCCACTAACCAAGTGACACGTATCACTCGGTGGAGAGAGAAAACTGCCTTATCTAGCAGGTATTCTCTATGCAAGTGGTGCACCCAATATCCTTGTGAACCGTCAGATCTAGCGTGTGGTTGATTGATGGCAGAGGATCAACGTATTGTTCTCTTGATCGGGTTGAATGTTGACCATAGGATCTGATAGTAAAGAGATATACGGTGTGGATTGAAGCGTTGTTTATAAAGTGAAAGTCAACGTGGGACCGAATTTTTAAATAAAAAGTGGGGACCCTCTGTGTAAAGCTAGAACATGATTAGAATAATCTGAGAGCACCGGATTGGTTCTAAAGTAACCAATATTCTATCTAAATACATAACCCTGGTTTCACCAACCTGCTGTGTCATTTTTGGTATCAGAGCATAGAGATTAAGATTTATTGCAGTAAACATGCCACCAAGGAGAGGAGTTGGCATTGGTCGAGGAAGACCTGAAGAAAATGCAGTTCTCCTGGAAGAGATCTAGAGTCTATGTACGAGAATGGAAACAATTGAGACTTCTCAGAGAAGAACACCTAATGAAGGAGTTGATATTGCTAAATAAGAATCTTCTAAGGAAGAAGAAGAGGAGGAAAATGAAACTACTAGAGTTATCGAGATGTTGGCGAAAGTAGTAGGAAAACCAAAGGTAGAAATTCCTACGTATGAAGGGAGTCTGAATGCAGAAGATCTAATGGATTGGATCAATTCATTGGGAAAATATTTTGACTATGAAGAGGAAGCCGATGACAAAAATAAGGTGAAATTTGTAGCTACCAGATTGAAGGGTCATGCAACTATTTGGTGGGATGAATTAAAAACATCCAGGACGAGAAAAGGAAAGTCCAAGATCAAGCAATGGGATAAAATGGTGAGTCAAAAGAAAGCTAAATTTATGCCTAAAGATTATCAGTTAAATATTTTCAAGAAATTGCATAATTTAAGGCAAAAATGAATGTATGTTAAAGAATATACAGAAGAGTTTTATAGATTGAGTATTAGATCAAGAAATGCAGAGGATGACATGGAGAAGGTAGCCAGATATATCAATGGCTTAAGGTATGACATTCAGGATGAGATCATCTTGTTTATTTTGAAGACTATTGAAGATGCCTATCAAGCAAGTTTGAAGGCAGAAGAGAAGATGTTGAGAAAACAAAATCAGAGGAATAGAGGAAGGAGTTCAGTAAGAGGTAGAGGAACTACCAAACCAAGGGGTCAGTATCAAGCAGGAAATTCAAGTAGTAGACCACCACAGAGGGGATATTTTAATATAGGAAGATTTTCACCTAGAGGAAGAGGTTGAGGAAGAGATATTCGGTGTTACATATGTGGAGAATGGGGACATGGATCATGGGACTGTCCTCATAGAAAAACAACAAGTTAGAGGAATGTGAATGTGGAAGAATCACTTGAAGTAGGAGAATCCCTGTTGTTGAAAAGGACATTGCTTAAAGATGAGAAAAGAATTGGAGAACCAGCTTAGAGGAAGAGTTTATTCAGAACTACATGCAAATCTAAAGGTAAATGTTGTAAAGTGATAATTGACAGTGGAAGCATTGATAACCATGTTTCTACAGATATGGTGGACAAGCTAGGATTGTTAAAGACATTACACCCTACTCCTTACAAAGTGTCATGGCTACAGAAAGGACATCAGATCATTGTGACAGAACAATGCAAGGTAGAGATATAGATTGGTACTTATAAAGATGTGATATTGTGTGATGTAATGCCAATGGATGTATGCCATGTATTGTTGGGAAGACCTTGGCAGTTTGATCGGAGAGTTATTCATGATGGGAGGAGAAATACTTATACTCTAGAGAAGGATGGAAATAAACATACGTTGTTTCCATTGAAGGATGAAGCTGACAAAGGAGCACCTGGAAATAGTGTTATGTTGATGAGTGGAAAGGAGCTATTACAAGAGGTTGAAAAAGGTGAAGAATTGAATTTTGTTGTCATAGGAAGACCTAAGGCAATTTTGACTTCCACAAACTTAGATGATTTACCTAAAGAAATCAAAACATTGTTGAATGATTTTGACGATATTATTGTGGATAATTTTCAAATGCATTACCACCGATTAGGAGTATTAGTCATCATATTGATATAATATCAGGAGCAAGTTTTCCAAACAAAGTAGCATACAGACTAACTCCTCAAGAGAATGCAGAAGTTCGAAGACAAGTGCATGAATTAATGGATAAGGGACTAATCAGAGAGAGTCTTAGTCCATGTGCTATACCAACAGTACTCAATCCAAAGAAAAGAGGTGAATGGCGAATGTGTACGAATTCGAGAGCCATAAGGAAGATCACTATCAGGTATAGATTTCCTTTACCATGCATGGATGATTTGATGGATTGTTTGAGTGGATCAAAGTATTCTACTAAAATAGATCAGAAGAGTGGATATCATCAAATAAGAATTATAGAAGGATATGGATGGAAGACTGCATTTAAAACAAATAGTGGGTTTTTTTAGGACCTAAATCTATCTCAGGTTGAGAAAGGTAGGTCTAGGGTAATATCAAACCACGCTTAACCTAGTAGCTAGCCCTACTAGGTCGGGAGAGGGCTATCTCCTTGTCAATCTCAAGAAAATATAGCAAATGAGGCTTGAGATGACTGATATAAAGACTAATTTTAGGTCAGAGGATTTTGATTGAATTTTATGTTGGTTTGCTGGATCAAATGTGAAAGGCAGTTTTGGGTCTAGGGAATGCACTCAGTCTTGCAGAGGTTTCTGTGGGGTGAGGTAGGCAAGTACTTTAGTACTTTAGATTAGGCATAATGGTAAGTCTTGAGACTAGTGAGGAGTTGGAGAGGGCATGAATGTGTCATGAGTCCTCTTCAAACGGTAGAAAACATGTAAAACTAATGAAACCCTAAGGTAGAGCACTGCAACATCAATGATTTCCACCTTTATACTTGATTCATTTAGTTAAGCAGAAAAGAGAGAGATAATGGCACACATAAAAATATGATAACTTGAATCACAGAAGGAAAAACAATACTAATTCACCTTGCCACAATAATCCCACAAAATGCTGCAAACCTTGGTCTATATCCTTGCCAAACTGCAGAGATGATGTACAATAGTGCTCAAAGAATTCAAAAGAGTCCAACCTTTACAAATGACTGAAAAACACATGATATAGACTTCCAAACCACCTTTGCTATCCATCAGGGGTCAAATCCATGAGAATATGGGTGGTTTCAACCATATCTAAACTAGGAACACAAAAATAGGTAGTGGAACAGCTTGCCTCTAAAACCTAGGAAACTGATTCATTCAACTCTAAACCACCTACAACTGATGTATCTACCTTATCAAGTCCATTTTTATCATTTTTACAACATAGTACATCAATTTACATCATGTCACATCATGAATTTGACCATAAGAGAGAAAAAATCAAAATGAGAAAAAACTAGGCGAAAATTTTGTGTTTTGAGCAAAATTGACAAAATTTTCTCCTATGCATAGCGCCATTTTTTTTGTGCGTAGCACTTTTTCCAAGCTGAATTTGGAGGCCTTCCCCTTCACCAAATTTTCCCCAAGATGGCTTGTTGGAAATTCTGTCTGTCTAATTTATAGGACAAGTGGAATTTTTTAATTTGGTGTCCATTTTCCCCTCCAAAATTGCAATCTCCCAAGACTTTTTCCTATGTGGCCAAAAAGTGGCAAAAAGGGCATTTTTGAGGTGTTTTTGGCCCTTTTAGAGGCTCAAAAATCGTCAAAATTTCCTAGTAATTTCTGAACATGCATAAATTTTCATAAGGACTCCAAAAATGCCAAGTTTTCCTCAAATGGAGGTCCCTATCAAAAGCAATCGCAGGTGGCGTTATGCACCTATTGGAAAAGCCTGTGCGTAGCACCATTGATTCTGTGTGTAGCGTCGTATTTAGATCAATTTTTGGAGGCCTTCGCAGTGTCCAAATTGGGTGAAAAATATCTTGTTGGAAATCTTATTGAGACTAATTTCCAACACAACTTGAATTTTTCAATTTGGAGTTCATTTGCCTTGTCAAAAGTCAAATCTCCCAAAACTGGTCAAAATGTGAAAAATGAGGCTGCCTAAAAGCAGAGTGTTGTTGCAGTCAACTTTTGAAGCTCTTCCTCAAATCCAAATTCAGCTCATGATAGCTCATTGGAAATCTTTGTGTGTCTAGTTATCATTTAATGCATCAAGAAAGTCATTTGGCCAACCAAGCTAGGAGAAATCTTGATTTTACCAAGGTCAATTCAGAGGTGCATCAATTCTCCTAAGGCAACTGTATTTTTGACATTTCTCTAAAACCATGACACCTGTGTAAAATGTGAATGTTTTTCTTCCCTGGACTATTTTGGACAAAATCGACTCTCAATTTTTCCAAATTCATGTTTTCTTGCTCAGAAACATCATTTGAGTAAATCCTATCCCGATGTGTGGAACAGGGGATTTGTCAAAATGAAGTGAAATGAAGGGGATAAGGGGCTTCCAAATTCTTGAAAAAAAAATTTGAAGTAGGGAGGGATGTTAGAAAACATGGGAAAGTGGAATTTCAAAGATCGAGTGAGGGGAAGGGGTCCAAAAGGGCAAAACACAAGCCTAGCCTAGAAAATTTCCAAATTGTAGCAAGAAACTAGAGTTTGTGGGAAAATGAAGAATTTGAGGGATATCAGTGATGGGAAGTGTTTAATAAGGTACATTAAGGATAGCGGAAGGTGTATGAACATCGGGACACAATTTTTGTTGATGATTTTACCATCCAAGAGAAGTTACCTTCAAAACCCTAGGAGAGGGAAATGAACCTTACCTAGGCACAACTGAAGCACGAACAAGGTGTAAAATGACCCATTGGAACCTGAAATGATGAAGAAAACTTTATCAATGATGGTACACTCATCTGAATGGTGACATGGACTGACATTTGGACAGCTTTGAAAGAAGTGAAAACAAACCCTAGACCTAATACCTAGAGACCAAATTTTACTTGAAGATTCTCTAAAATGACAAAATTTGACTTTGACACTCTGAGACCACTTTGTAAGAGCATATTTGATCACTAGAGGAAGGCTTCAAAGACTAACACTAACATTGGCTCCAATGGGGATGGTAGCTCCTTGGAGGTGCCAAGAACCGCAGACCTTTGGGAGAGCAGACCAGTGCCTTATCCATTGGGCAATATGGAGTCAACATCTTGGCAACAAAAACATCAAAACTCAAGACTCAAAACTCAAGAGTCAAGACTCATAATCTAAAATGAGTAAGAACTAAGACTAACTCAAAACTGAAACAAGACACTCAAAAGCTGAAACTAGATATTCAGCAACTAAAACTAGCTCGAAACTAACGAAAACAAAAATTGACTCAAGGCTTACTTAACTAAAACAAGTACTTACAAATATTTTTAATGGCAGCAGACCATCGAGATTTGAGGGTTTCAAATCAAGATGAAAACCACCTGCCTATTGATGAAATATGTACAATCATGTGAAGTGGGCCTTCCAATGTAACCAATCTAGCAGATGGCTACCTTTTGAAATCCTGCTCTCACTTTCCCCGAGCAGGTAGAACGATGTACATGTAGGCAACTCACAATAACAACTGAAACCAAGGATTATGATAACAAACCAGGCAACATTCATCTTCTCTAATGCTTGCAAAGCAATGCTAAAGGGATCTTGAAAATCCTGAACCACTAGTTTGTCTTGAGCTCTAGAAGAAAAATACAAGTACTCCCTTCATTATGATCTGAAAGAACAATTGATTTCCAAGTGATAGGAAGGCATAGAGAGGCATAAGCTTCTGCCATCTGAGTTTTAGCTGTAAATTCCTCGACCATGAGAAACACTGACTCGGATTCTGACATACTATCTCTCTCAGGCTCCTACTCATCAATGTCATGGTCTAGGTCATTCTTAAACAGAAAACAATCTTCAAGATCATGAATCATGACAGCCTTATCTGTTCGCTGATCTATAAATCCAATTTCAAGACTATCATCATTTTCAAAAGAGGAAGAAGTTTCACCAACACCTTCTTGACCATGTGCACACTGCAGACCTGCATTAACTTGGGTTGTAATCTGACCTTTCAGGAGTCGATCTATCTGATCTTCAGACGGAGGAGATAATACTTTCTGTTTTGTTTTGCTTACGCAATTATTGTCTTCTTGAAATAACATTTCAAAACATGAAAAACCTGAATGACAGTCCTCAATTCCCTGGTCTTCTGAAATTTGAAAAAATTGCTAATTATCTTCATATGACATGGCAATCAAATTATCATTTACCACTGAATTATCAAAATAAGATTTTTCACTTACTTGAACAAAGGTCTCATCTTGTTTTTCATAAAATGACTGGATTACCTCCTCATGAAGGCTTGGGTCAATAACTCTATCTTCTTCATTCCAGATGATCTCAACAGCAGAGCTCTCCTTCATGAGATTTAGAACAAGGTAGTCTTGATCATCACAATCTAAATCTAGATCTGAAATAGCCGACTTGATTTTATCACATTCTGAAATTGAAACTTGACTTTCCTGCATATTATCTTCTTCTATGGACAGATCTGAAATAAAACCTTCTCTTTCATCATTTTCCATTGTACTAAGATCTTGATCCTACTGCAAATTTTCCTGAGCATCTTGACAAGTATCCTTTAAGCTCTCTTTATGCTGCTGAAATGAATTTTCATACAGGGCTTCCATGATCTCATCGTCCATGAAGTCATCATCTTCATAAATTCTCTCAATACTTTCAATAAAACTATAAACATGTTTGCAACAGTTCTGAACTAATATTAAGGATGGATAAGATTATTTATACCTTTCAAAGAACATGGTATGAAAATCCTTTAAACAGTAAATACAAGTAGGCGGAAAACTTTCATACCAAGATCGGGCTTCACCTTCCAGAGTGACCATGAATATCTTCATCAAACAATCTTCAGGAAAATCAATCTTCAACTTGCGAATATGTATGTGAAATCTAACCAGATGTAAAGCGGCATCATTTCTATTATCATCTTTAAATATAGGCAAATTCCTTTGCAATCTACCTTAGGAATTTTATTTGGGAAACATGGAATGTGATCTCGGCCAATGGGAGCATACCTTCGATCCAATGAAACTATTTTGATAACAATGAATTCACCAATAAATTCTTCAGGCTACTGATTTCTTGAAGAGTAGAGTCACCATAAAAATTCTGAACCTTGGGATTCTTCGACACTGGGGTTGCCAGGTGAATGATTTTAGCCTTCCAGTGCCTCATCGTTGTCCACCATCAACAATCAAATCTAAAATTGATGCATTTTTGCTGAGGAACATAAAACTACGTTCTCCAGTATGGTCGCCACTATGTTAGGGCCTAAATCTACCTCAGGCTGAGAAAGGCAGGTTTAGGGTAACGTCAAACAACACTTAACCTAGTAGCTAGCCCTACCAGGTCGGGAGAGGAATCTCTCCTTGTCAGTCTCAGGAAAATATAGCAAATGAGGCTTGATATGACTAATATAAATACTAATTTTAGGCTAATTATATGCTCAAAGGTCTTTGATTTAATTTTATGTTGGTTTGTTGCATCAAATGTGAAAGACAATTTTGGGTCCGGGGAATGAACTCAGTCTTGCAGAGTTTTCTGTGGGGCGAGGTAGCCAAGTGCTTTAGTACTTCAGATTAGGTGTAATGGTGAGTCTTGAGACTGGTGAAGAGTTGGAGAGGGCATGAATGTGTCATGGGTCCTCTTCAAACAGTAGAAAACATGTAAAACTAATGAAACCCTAAGGTAGAGAACTGCAACATCAATGATTTCCACCTTTATACTTTATTCATTTAGTTAAGCAAAAAAGAGAGAGATAATGGCACACATAAACATATGATAACTTGAATCACAGAAGGAAAAACAATACTAATTCACCTTGCCACAAGGGTCCCACAAAATGTTGCAAACCCTGGTCTATTTCCTTGCCAAACTATAGAGATGATGTACAATAGTGCTCAAAGCATTCACAAGAGTCCAACCTTTACAAATGACTAAAAAAACACATGATATAGACCTCCAAACCACCTGTGCTATCCATCAGGGGTCGAATCCATGAGAATATGGGTGGTTTCAACCATATCTAAACTAGGAACACAAAAATAGGCAGTGGAACAACTTGCCTCTAAAACCTAGGAAACTGATTCATTCAACTCTAAACCACCTACAACTGATGTATCTACCTTATCAAGCCAATTTTTATCATTTTTACATAATAGTACATCAATTTACATCATGTCACATCATGAATTTGACCATAAGAGAGAAAAAGTCAAACTGAGAAAAAACTAGGCGAAATTTTTGAGTTTTGAGCAAAATTGACAAAATTTTCTCCTATGCATAGCGCCATTTTTTTGTGCGTAGCACTTTTTCCAAGCTGAATTTGGAGGCCTTCCCCTTCACAAATTTTGCTCCAAGATGCCTTTTTGGAAAGGTATATCTGTCTAATTTCTAGGAAAAGTGGAATTTTTTAATTTGGTGTCCATTTTCCCCTCCAAAATTGCAATCTCCTAAGACTGCTTCCTGTGTGGCCAAAAAGTGGGATTCTTGTGGCAAAAGCGAGTGTTGGTGGCGCTACGCACCTGTTGGAAGAGCCTGTGCGTAGTGCCACTGATTCTGTCTGTAGCGTCGTTTTCAGATCAAGTTTTGGAGGCCTTCTTGGTGTCCAAATTGGGGACACCATAGCTCTTTGGAAAGCTTATTGAGTCTACTTTCCAAAACTACTTCAATTTTCAATTTGGAGTTTATTTTCCCTTTCAAACGTCAAATCTCCCAAGACTGGTCAAAATGTGCAAAATGAGGCTGCCTAAGAGTAGAGTGTTGTTGCAGTCAACTTGTGAAGGTCTTCCTCAACTCCAAATTGAGCTCATGATAGCTCATTGGAAATATGTTTGTGTCTAGTTATCGTTTAACTCATCAAGAAAGTCATTTGGCCAACCAAGCTAGGAGCAACCTTGATTTCCCAAGGTCACTTCAGAGGTGCATCAATTCTCCTGAGGTAACTGTATTTTTGACATTTCTCTAAAACCATGACACCTGTGTAAAAAGTGAAGGAGGTTTTTCTTCCTTAGAAGATTTTGGACAAAAAACACTCTCATTTTTTCCAAATTCATGTTTTCTTGCTCAAAAACATCATTTGAGTAAAACCTATCCTGATGTGTGGAATAGGGGATTTGTCGAAATGAAGTGAAATGAAGGGGATAAGGGGCTTCCAAATTCTTGAGAAAATTTTGGGAAGTAGGGAGGGATGTTAGGAAACATGGGAAAGTAGAATTTCAAAGATTGAGTGAGGGGAAGGTGTCCAAAAGGGCAAAACACAGGCCTAGCCTAGAAAATTACCAATTTGCAACAAGAAACTAGGGTTTGTGGAAAAATGAGGAATTTGAGGGATATCTGTGATGGGAAGTGTTTAATAAGGTACATTAAGGATAGGGGAAGGTGTATGAAAATCAAGACCTAATTTTTGTTGATGATTTGACCATACAAGAGAAATTACCTTCAAAACCCTAGGAGAGGGAAATGAACCTTACCTAGGCACAACTAAAGTACGAACAAGGTGTAAAATGACCCATTGGAACCTGAAATGATGATGACAACTCTATGAATGATGGTACACTCATCTGAATGGTGACATGGACTAACATTTGGACAGCTTTGAAAGAAGTGAAAGCAAACCCTAGACCTAATACCTAGAGACCAAATTTTACTTGAAGATTCTCTGAAATGACAAAATGTGACTTTGACACCCTGAGACCACTTTGTAAGAGCATATTTGATCACTGGAGGAAGGCTTCAAAGACTGAGACTAACAGGTTGTATGAGTGGCTAGTGATGCCTTTTGGACTCACTAGTTCACCTAGCACATTCATGATATTGATGAATGAAGTCTTGAAGGAATATGCAGGCAAGTTTGTTATTGTTTATCTTGATGATACTAGTTTTTAGTAGAAGTAAAGAAGAACATCTAGAGCATATTAAGTTGTGCTATCACTCAGGTTGTTCCCTGCCTCTAGGAGGGAATACGGCTGAGGTAACCACTAACCATTCTTTTGGCTGCAGGTTCTAGCCTACCTGCAACCAGAGAGGGCTCCCTCTTTGTAATTTAGCTTTGTTTTGGAGTATTTTAGGCTAGTTATGATGCACAGAGTTTGGTTTTTAGTTTGTTGGATGGTGATATCAAGCAGAGCTGGGATGCAAGTCTAAAATAGTCTGTTCCATTGGGCAGATGGAGTTAATGATGAAGAACTGCTGAGAGTGTTTTCTTTGGTAAAGGGCAATGCTACAGAGCAAGATAATCAGTCTTGGAACAACTTTTAAATCTGGGAATTGGTGGAATGAAAGACAGGGAATGAAAGGCAATCAAGAATGTTTCATTATGCTGGCAGAGGGAAAGTGCATAAATATTATCAAGGAGCAATTAGGAATTCCCAAATAGCATTCAAAAATGAAAGAATTAGTGCAAACATGAGCAGCTAAGAATTCATATTTATGAATAATTCTGAAGAAAACATAATTAATAGCAGAGATTGAACACAGGGTGCATTTAAACAAATCCTGGGCTATTCTTTTTCTATGTTACCAAGACTATGAAACATATATGATATTTGCAAACACATAAGACATAAATGCAGGTTAGAGCAACTTATTGATCCATAAAAAGACACAAGAATTATGTAGCAGTTCCCAGAACATTAAATCCACATTTAGACGGTCCAACAGTATTGAACTTCAAACAACCTTTGTATTAGAGAACCTGAGAATTTACAGTGCAGTTCAGAGAGAAAATCACCAAAAATAATACATATCAATTGGGAGTATATATAAGAGAGTTTTTTACAAAAATATCCCGTAGGAAAATATCTAGTAATAAATTTATCTATCTACTCTGGCAAATAGCAATAATTGATGTGAAAGTCTGCGCAACATGTGGAAGTAATTAGGATGTACTGGCCGCCTTAGGTGCTTTGCTTTTGTTGACTTTTAGGCTCCTTTTTCGGCTGATAGCTGTAGCTTTGGTTGGCGTCCCTGATGTGCTGTCTTTTGCCACCTGTGTTTGATTTTATTTTAATAAGTTGCCATTACATTTAACCTTCTTTTTCTGTTATTTTGACACTTCGGCAAGTGGACCGTGTATGTGGATTTGCTGACCTGTAGCTGACTCAAAAAAGGAACAGAAATCAAATCACCTGGGTAAAATTTCCAGCATTGCCTGCCACCAATCCTCTGTAGGCAACTGATGTCTTTGTATTTTAATCAGTGTTTCATCAGCTTCAGTATATCTATAAAAGTTGGGTTGAACCTCAAACAGGTGATTTATCTCATGTTCAATATAGAACATATTTTCTAATTTGTCATAAATACTCTATCTAGAGGGAGGCCCTGTTTCTTCTGAGGTGCTTGAGGATGCTGTAATTTGATTGGAAACATAGTTATTTATTCTAGTAGTATACTGTTCACTGGTTAGCAGTCTCCCACTACTGGTCAATAAGCTGGGTAACCCTCTGCTCTGCAATGCTGCAACCTTTAGTTTGAATTCATTTATTTCTGCCTGCATTTCTTAGCACTTTCTTTCTAGAGTCTGTACAAAATTCCTCAGAGTAAGCACCTTTTTCACTGTCAGAATAGTATCTGTCCTACTACTGATATCCAGAGCTGCCAGCTGCTCTTTGGTATGAGTTTTCAGAAACTGAATCATTTTATTGGCCTGCTTAGGCATATTTCCCAATGATTCCCTAGCCCTTTGAGTCTCAAATTGAGCTAAGCCTATCAATTCTATTTGTTCATGTACAGTCTGAATTGGTTGACATTGGTTAGTGACAGACTAGCCAATTTTGGCTCACAAAATTTTCTCGATTTCAGCTAGAGTTTTATCTAGAGTAAGCTCCTTCTCTAGGGCTTTTATTTTGTTGTCCAAGGCTTTTATTTCTCTTGGTTTTTCAGCCACTGTCATCTTGGACTTGTCATAGCTTGCCTCCATCTTGGCGAATTTTTCTTTGGCCTCTTTCACCTCTGTCACCTGAACTTCTAGCTCTTTGACTGCCTTCATCATTTCTTCCATACTCATGCTAGATTCAGGTATTGTTGTTGCTACTGCTGCTGAAGCATCTGTAGTTGATGTAGCTGATTTGGATGCTGGAATGACTGGAGGAATTGTTGCTGCTTGTGTGGGAGGAACAGTGGCAACTGTTGGAGCTATTTCAGGTGACTGGGAGGTCGACTCTCCCTGCTTGCCTTGCAATGTTTTCTCCAATTCTTGCTCCATTTGAATTATCCTTTGGTTCATTTTCATCAGCAGATCCATCATATCTTCACCCTCCTTCTCTTGTATGAGTTCTATTGTTTGAGGGTGCATAGTTGCAGGCAGCCTCAATTACTTTCTTAGTGCAACAATATCTTCTTATTTTTTCTTTATGAGGGCCTGGATGCCTTTGGCATCCTTCTTAGGATCATTCCCTAGTTCCACAATGATTTCCTCCAATGTCTTTATCCTTTTGTCCTTAGCCGAGGAAGACATTCTCTCCAAATCCAATTGAGTGTTTGTATTTTTCAATGATTCTTTCAGTTGATGGGCCAGCATTGCGTTGTCTACTAGAGTAGCATAGACCATTTCACCTAACTACTTGTGCAGCTCAATTTGGTCCATCAGGTGTATGTCCTTAGCAAGGACCTCCAGGTTTGTCTTTATGTAATCTGAAACTATCTGTGGTTGTGGTATCTTAGGCTTGAAATGAATTAAAATCATCTTTTCCTCCTTAAATTCATAAGCTGCCATTAATCTCTACTATTTAGATGGTGTTGTCTTGAGAAATTGATCATACAGTTGTACTCTTAACAACTCATTTTGGGCCTTGATTTCCATGAAAGTTCCTTTAATACCAGGCGGTTGCTTGCTTTGCTGCCTTGAGGAAGACACCTCCATACCATGTTGCCTCTCTTGCTCTTGCTGGAATGAGCTAGTAGGTGTTTGCTGGCTAGTTTCTCTCTCCCTCCTTGGACTCTCTATGACTTCTTCACTAATTTCCTCCTCAACTTGAGGATCAACTCTCTGTCTTTTGGCTTCTGGTTGCTGTGTTGACCCACTTACAGGTGTGGTCTCTTCCCTGTCCCGTTTCTTGCTTCTTTCCTCATTGAGAGGAGTTTGCAATACTAGAATCTATGGTGCCTCAGTCTGCTGTGGAGGGGCTTGCCCTTGACTCTGTTCCTTTGAGGTAGTTGGCTGTTCTGTCATTGTTTCTTGCTCTGCATCCATTACCTCCTTGCCTTTTGTTGTTCCTATTGCTGGTGTAGTCCTTTCTTGGGCAGCTTGTGGAGCTACAGCAGTTGATGTGCCCTCTCCGATTTGTTGTGGCAGTTTGAATGTTACCTGCTCAAAAGAATCCAAGTCAAGAGTCTTTTCCAAATCTTTGACATTTTGCTCCATTATTTCTTCCTGAGTGAACTCTTCAACTAGTGTGCCTTGCACCCACTCATCTTGGTTAGCAAATTGTTCAATCTGTGGGATTTTGCAATGTTCATAGGCTGACAGCCTATATTTTATTTTCCTGGCATTGATGAAACCATCTAGGTCATAAGGTACCCACCAAAAACTCCTTTTTAACCTGAGTTTCTCCCCCAATATTTGATCAGCATCTTGTCATCCTTCCTTTTTGTTCATGACAAAGGGGCCTAGTTGGTCTTTGAATTTCAAGCGAGCCTTTTTCTTGGCACTATGAAAATGAGTTAAATATGAATTGATGAGTTTCCTGTAATATTCCAAGGCAAATAGTCTCATTGGCACATATCTTGGCAGCCTGTAGGGAAAGAGCTCACAACCATATATACTAATGACAGTGTGATTCTGGTAAAAGTACTAGTCACCTTTTTTGTAGTTCTTTGAAAGCTGCAATATTTTCTGCATGTCATAGGATAGCCTAGCAGGAGGAGTTCTCATCAGGAGACAAGAGAATGGATAGAAAAAAAGGTCAATAAACTCACAGTAAGAGTAGGGGGAGTTGTGGACATCATGAAAGACTGAGGTCCAAAAAAAAATAGACCTCTTTTCTCATTTGGAGTCCAATCTTTTGATGGGGCATTGGAAACAGTCTGGCTGGTAATAGAGGAACAGATGATAGATATAGGATGAATATTTGAAGACCCCCTCCCTATCCAGTTTCAGCAGTTGGTCATGTATCTTATTGGCAATGAATTTGGCATAGTTGTATTTGACAACAGTGGGTTGTCCTGGGGTAAATGCAGATAGCAAGACCAATATAGTATGATCAATATGGTCGCTTGTTTTGAAACCTAGCACATAGGATATCATATCTATTAGTAATTTTCCCACTTCATTGAAATCTATATAGAGAAAAGGAGGTGGCCCTGTTGGCTGGCGATCTGCTCTCATGAATACTTTAGCAATTCGGGCTATCTCTGAGCTAGAGAGTTTAGGACCTTCATCAAGGAGGAATTTCAGAGAGGGACCAGAAGCTGAGTTTGCTTGAAGTTTAGCATTTGATTGATGAATTCAGGAGTTATATGGAATAGGATGCTCCCAGATGGAGACTTCACTACCCTTTGACTTGGCTCATAGTTTTCACAGCAGAGGCGAATAATTTCACAGAAGACATTGACAGAAGGAAGGAAGTATATGGGAAAATTTGATTCCCAAATGCCATAAATGTCACTTTTGTTCAAATGACTGTTCCTCAGCTGACAAAATGTCTACAGGTGGTTTTTGTCACCAACCAAGTCTTGAATTAAGTGGTCCCTATCAGCCAAAGGTAATGCTTCCAGTTCCTTATGGGGTGCATTGAGAGGAGTGATATTCAGTGCTGCTGGAGTGGCCATTTTTAACTTCTCTATATTTGTAGTTTGGAATTCAGGTGTTTTCAACAGCAGAAACAGGATACTGGCCCTGAAGCTCTTGTCAGGGAATTTGCAGATTGAGCTTATCTAGAACTGACCTCACTATGTAAAATTTGTGGTCAAAAACAGATGTTGCAGAGTGTAGCATGGTCTTTAAATGAATTTATTGGATTGCAAGCTATGTGAGTAGAATGCAGAGGAAATGGGCTTGAATTTTGATTGAAGGAGAAAAATTTTGCAGAGGATTTTGACAAATGAACTCAATGCATGGGCAGTTTGGAGAATCTGCTGGCAGAAATGGGCTCAAAGTGCGTTTTAATGGCCAATTTGCAGAGGGGGGCAAAGTTTGCCGATTTGTTTTTGAACAATGGCTCACATAGTAAATTAACAGGTGGTGATGCATAGGTAGGAGTGCAATTTTCTGTGAATTCTAGTTCCTCAGTTGATTTTAATGGCGAAATTTTGAAAAAACAGGGTTTATGGGTCAACAATGGGTAAATACCTGTTTTTGATGGCGCAGAGGGCAATTAGCAGGTACAATGCTGAGTTGAGGGGCAGAATTTGCAGGAGGAACTTGCTTGATTGGATAATTGGAGTTCTGGAGGCAAATTCATCGTAAGCAACATGCACGTTCTCCACAGGCGCATAATAGAAAATAAACGAAAATAGTCGTTTTCACAACTTTTTAACAAATTTTGTATATTTTAGCGCTTTTTGGCACTTTTCGGGATGATGACGTATTTTTGGCGCGTAGTGGGTACGGAGGGTGATGTGGCATCTAACGTGTATGGTGACGTGGCGCATGACACGATGGCGGGGTGGTGATGTCAGCAGGTGACGTAGCAATACTGCAGAGGAGTAGGGGGTGACGTGGATGCGACGTCATTGGTGATGTGGGCCTGACGTCATCGGGCAGGTGGCAGGCGGTAAGCAGTTTTCCCTGCACTGCCTTTGGCCCGGGGTGGTTTTGCAGGAGGGGGCTCCGATCACACTGGGAATTCAACGTGTGGCAGGGGTACAGTAGCAATACCGCCCATCCCCCGGACGCTAACCTTCGGTGGATAAGAGCTTGCGATATCGCCGCCAGCCGTCAGATCTATGGCACGGGATCAGACAGTCATCAGGAGTTTAAAGCTGCGGGGTTTCACAATGATGGGGGCCCGTACCATATTTAAATGTATTAATAATGAGTCGAGGTTTAAAACTTTGGGTTATATGGGTTTTGTGTAGGCGCCACGATTATTTGTTTAACCAATTGTTAAACAAATCCCATATAAATATGCGCGTTGAGAGTTTAACACAGGGTTTAGGAGGGAGGGTTAGCACGATTATTTATTTAACCTGGCATTAAACAAACTCCAAAGGTTTTATGAACGCAGAAGGGTTAATATAAAGTCCCAAATGAACTTAATATTCCTCGAACTTGTATGGTATGGCTATAATTTCCAATGGGTAGGGATATTTATATTTTTTGGGTTTTTTATATAGTTTTTGTAGAATAGGGGTAGGGCAAATGATCAAGGGAGCTAAATTATAAAGTTAAGATGTCAATATGAATATATGGAATGGAACTACATGAATAAATGCTAGTTCATAGAGTGAAAACTTAGGCATAGGGAAATGAAAGGGGTATGGAATGATCATTTTTACACAAGAAATGTGGCTTCTTTTAACTAAGTAAACTCAAGGTTTAACTTGGCATTTATTCATAAAATGAAGTGAAACAGGACTATTGGGCAGATCCCAAGGTCCTTGAGGGGATGTTCGCAAATGATTTCTGGGGGAATGAAAGGGGAAATTAGTCATGCTTCCACTGTTCAACAACTAAACCAATGCCTTGGTACCTGTGTCACTGATGAGATGAGTCTTTATTAACAAGACAAAAAGTGATCATAAACTTGTTTCTGCAACCTCAAACTGCCTACCCAGCCTACACCTAGCATTTTTTCTTCCTTTGGATTGGGTGCACTTTGACTAGCAAACCCTGATGTTCCCCTTTTCCTTTGACTGCCCTCCTATCTAAATCTACCCTTATCTCTTCCAAGGGCCCAGATTAAGCAGTTGGGCTCCTTATTTTCTCTACCTAGCTAATGTACTACCAAGCTTGAACTATTTGGAAAGACCTTCATTCTCTATTCTACAACAGCAAATTTAAATATGGAGTGGTCCAGATTGAACTGTTGGGCCATCCATCAAGTGTGATAGACAACAGAGTTTTCACATTGTGAACTTGCAAATAAGATAGCAGTGGAATTTTGACTGGCCACTTTCCTGGTCTTTCTTTGGGGTTCATTCTCTTTTTCTTTTGTCAACCAATTCATTCTTCTTTCCCTTTGATTTTTCTTTTAGGGCATACCCTCTTTTCATTTTTAATTTTCTTCATTTGTTCACAAAATATGGAACCTTTGCAGCATGAAAGGATGAACATATTTGGCCCTTCCACAGTCAATCATGAAAAATGAAACCTATTGGTATAGGATCCTAACAGGTTGGTTCTAATAACTCTATAGAAAGAGAAACTACTGATAAATCTGAAGAAATTTGGTTTCATAAGGAAGAATTAATTTACTTGGGATTTGTAGTTTCTAAAGAAGGATTGAAAATGGATCTAGAGAAAGTCCAAGCATTTTGGAACTGGCCTATTCCAAGGAATATGTTTGAGATAAGAAGCTTTCATGGTCCTGCAAGTTTTTATAATAAATTTATCAGAGGTTTTAGTCAGATTTGTGCACCAATTCTTGAAACAATCAAGGAGACTAATCAACCATTCAAGTGGACAGAAGCAGCAGACATGAATTTTAAGTTGTTGAAGGAGAAAATCATAGAGAAACCAGTTTTGGCTTTACCTGATTTTGAAAAGTTATTTCAAGTTGAAACAGATGTTAGTGGAGTTGCAATTAGAGTAGTTTTGAGTCAAGAACAGAGACCAATAGCATACTTTAGTGAGAAACTAAATTAAGTTAAGAAGAAGTATTCTTCTTATGATAAATAATTTTATGCTATTGTACAAGCCTTAAAGAAATGGAGACATTATTTGCTAGCAAAGGAGTTTATATTGTATTCTGACAATCATGCATTGCAGTTCATAAACAACCAGCCAAAATTGAACCAGAAACATGCCAAGTGGGTAGAGTTTTTGCAGAGCTTTACTTTTGTGATAAATCACACAAGTGGTAAGTTGAACAAATTTTTTGATGCTTTAAGCACGGTAAGTTTTATTGTGCAAGAATTCAAAGTTGGTGTTGTAGGATTTGAAGAAATGGTTGAAATGTATAAAGATGATGTAGATTTCAAAGATATCTATATAGCAGTTCAAAATCCAATAGTTCATAACAGAAGTCAGTGGTTAGATTATCTTATCCAAGGAGATGTATTGTTTAAAGGTAACAAGTTGTGCATTCCCAAATGTTCTATGAGGGAAAACATAATAAAGGAGAAACATAGTGGAGTATTATCTGGTCACTTTAGACATGACAAAAACTTTTCAAAGGTAAATGATTTTTACTATTGGCCAAAGATGCGAACTAATGTTAAGATATTTGTTGAGAAGTGCAGGATATGTCAACATGCTAAAGGGAGAAGCCAGAATACAGGATTGTACCAGCCATTACCAATACCAAACCGACCATGGGATGCAGTTAGCATGGATTTTGTTTTGGGCTGACCTAAAACTCAAAGGGGGAATGATTCTATTTATGTTGTGGCAGATAGATTTTCTAAGATGGCACATTTCATTCCATGTAAGAAGACTAGTGATGTAACACATATTACTAATCTATTTTTTTTCAGAAATTGTAAGATTACATGGATTTCCTGTAAGTATTGTGTCTGATAGAGATACAAAGTTTGTAGGGAATTTTTGGAGAACTCTTTGGAAGAAACTGGGAGCTAACCCTAGTTTTAGTTTGGCATACCATCCTCAAATAGATGGACAAACCGAGGTAGTAAACAGAAGCTTGGGGAACATATTGAGAAGTTTAGTGTATCAAATTCCTAAACAATGGGATTTAGCACTAGCTTAGGCTGAGTTTTCTTATAATGACACTCCAAACTGAAGTACTAGAATGACTCCATTTCAGATTGTTTTTGGGATGAATCCAAGAGGTGTGTATGAGCCTAGAGAATTGGGTAAACAGGATATAAGAAGTGCAAAAGCTGAAGAGTTTGCAGAACAGATGCAGAGGCTACAAGAAGATGTCAAAAGCAGATTGCACGAAAACATTGGAAAATACAAACAGAGAACAGATATGAAAATAAGAGAGAAGGAATTCCAAGTGGGAGATTTGATGGTGTATTTGAGAAAAGAAAGATTTCCTGCTAAGACTTATGATAAACTAAAAATGAAAAAGAGAGGACCATGTAGAATTATAAGAAATTTTTCAAGTAATGCTTATGAAATTGAATTGCCAGAAGGGATTGGGATATCACCTACCTTCAATGTTGCATATTTGTATCCATACAAGGAGACGGAGACAAAGCTACAGGAGGAGACTACAGAAGTGAAGTTCAAACTTTGAACTGGGAAGAACAAATGCAAAAGACGGTTAAGAAAGAGGTGGAAGCTGTTTTGGAAAAGAGAGTAACCAAAAGAACCAGAGGACAAGTTTATTTTCAATATCTAGTCAAATGGAAAGGACAGCCAGTGGAGGATGCTAGTTGGTTGACAGTAGCAAAATTTCAGAAGTATGGAGTAAACCTTGAAAGTCCGAGGGACGATTCTTTTCTTCCCTGGGAGTCTGATGTAGAAGCATCTGGACTTAGCCAACAATGTGATTATTTGTTCACATGTTGTGGTTAAAAGAGTTGAATTTCATGACCTGAGTGGTCAAAAATTCAGTTTTAGTAGAGAGGGTTGGACCTCTCGAAGATGAGTTTTACTTCATTATTGTAATAGTTAGGAAATTACCTTATTTTAGACTAAGGCTAAGTTGTTAGCATAGGTGTTTAACAGAGCTTAAAGATAGAGATTTGATTGTTAGATAGATCAAAATAGAGATCGAGTTGTTAGTGCAGTTAGAATAGAGTATAACTCATAAAAGAAAGAAAATGTAATGGAAAAATATTAGCCGATCTGAGATGACTGAGGTTTGAGTGGGAGGCGAGATTTTGAGTATTAGAGAGGGTTTGAGATTGAGACAGAGGCCAATATTTTGCTGTAATTGAGCCGAGAGGGCCAATACTCTGTAACAAATATTATATTAATGAAATTGATTCAGCATGTATTTGTAGTATTCCTAGTGTGGATTCTTGTTTACTCTGTGTATTCGCATTCAGACAGTTAACTGGGTATTTCCTTTATTTTCATGCCTTAAACAAAAATCTCAGTGTTTAATATGTTTTCTAATAAATCATGGTTATTTTGTGTTAAGGGTTAATTTTGTGATTAAACGCTAAAACCCTTGATGACGCACTTTGTTAAGCATTGAGTTAGTGCACATGGTTATATCTGAAATGTGGGTTTTAAACAATAAAGGTGGTTATCGGGCGGATAAATAGTTGTAAGTGGTATTTCGGGGAATTCACCTGATTCCACTAACCAAGTGACACGTAGAACTCGATGGAGAGAGAAAACCGCCTTATCGAGCGGGTATTCTCCGTGCAAGTGGTGCACCCGATATCCTTGTGAACCGTCAAATCTAGTGTGTGGTTGATAGGCGACGGAGGATTAATGAATTATTTTGTTGATTGCGTTGAGTGTTGATCGTTGGATCTGATAGTGAAGAGATCTACGGTGTGGATTGAAGTGCTATTTATAAAGTGAAAGTCAACATGGGACCAGAGTTTTAAATAAAAAGTGGGGACCCTACGTGTAAAGCTAGAGCACGAGTAGAATCTGTTAAGAGCACCGGATTGGCTCTAAAGTAACCAATATTCTATTTAAAGGCATAACCTTGTTTTCACCAACCTACTATGTCAGTTTGCTATTATGATGATTCTCCACATGAAGCCTGTAGCTACCATGGGATTCCTTCTAGAATTTCAATCATCATGTTAATATTGGTTGACATTAATGCCAACACTATCACAACCACTAACTATCTAGACACTACCAATTTTCCAATAGGGGCTTGGTCATTCCACATCTCTATAACTTACTAGAACTATAATGGCTTCGTGTGGGCTTCTCTAATAACCTTCCTAGGTGCATATGTCCTTCATGGAATCCACTTCCTCAACAAGACCCATGGGTTTCTATTAACTTCTTCATGCCTACTACCATTCACCAAGAGCCTTCTTCTATGTCATTTTTTCAAACCATGTTACCCCACCTTTCGACCTCTACCAATAATATTTGTACTCACATATCACCTTTTTTATATAACAACCATAAGCCACCTATAGTCCAGAATGCTTATCCTTCCTCTTATTGACATATGTTATCTCATGTTGACATCACTACAATCCACATTTCATGAGCACCATCAAAGTCACTAGCTGTAAGGGATTCATGTTTCCAAGTTAATACTAATTATATGGTTAATTTGGTAAGAAAATACTTAGTTCCCTCCATTTTTTACTTTGTTCACTTGCAATCCCAATACACAATTATCTTCAGTTTCCGAACTTTCTTATTGATTTCCTTAATTGATTTTCTTTGGTTGTTGTCTATTGTATGTCAATATTGATACTAATAGAGCTCTGGTTTATTACAATATTTTAGTAATTTTAATATATATATATATATATATATATATATATATATATATATATATATATATATATATATATATATATATATATACCCTTGTTATAAAATGACATCCTGCATAGTTGGGCACCTTGGCACACAAGACCTTTGAAGAGATACATGACCTATGATCCATTCGACCAATCGATCCCTGAACTCTAGTGAAACATTAGAAACCCTTCTATTTTAAATGTTATTGTGTATATTCTAAGGGTGAAAATAACCCCAAAAAATTATGGATGTGCCCTTGCACCTCTTAGTGAAAATGCTAATTATGTCTTACTTAAGTTGGTTAGGTAGTTAAAATAATTTTTTGACTACCTTGGGCAATTGAAAGACTCAATTAGAAGATCAAATAATTCTCACATTTGACTAAAAAATTAGAAGTGGTGACTACTTGGCCTAGTCAACTAGTTGTATAGGTCCTCCAACACCATCCTTCAAAGAATTATGGATGCAATCTTTTTCAATGTGAAAGCTTTGAACACTTTTAAAGACTCCTATATCATCATATAATTCATCAGCAATAATAAATATCCAAATGTTAAAAAGCTCACTAGAATCAAGGAATAACTCTACAAGGTTGAGGAAATCTAGATTCTTCAAATCCTAAGGATGCTTAGAAAGGAAGTCAACACAAATGTTGTGGTGCCTCTAGGTTGGGAGAAGAGACATCTAAACAAAATGGGGTGAACTTTTATGATATTCCTTAGGTTTACATTCAACAATCTCGATGCATGACAATTAAGTCCTCAATGCTGACACATGTAAGGTTATTCCTTCAAAGAGGGGAGGGATGAGACATTAAATTGAGCCCCATCTCCACATATGTTGGAGTTATTGGCATTCAAATATTTTGTAATGGATAAAAAATCTCACTAATGTAGTGCGGATTTTTGGCAATGTTCTTGTTAGTGTCAGTGTCTTCACACTTCCATTGGTGATCAAATTGCTCTTTTGCATGCATATTAGGTGTCTCATTCGATCAGTTGCATTCCATTAGGTCATGGATCAACTGATGGTAGTGGTTTCATGTCAATTTCCCTCATGACATCCACCTGTTGACCTGTTTACACATTTTTTCAGTCATTCACAATCATCTTGTTTCATTTCATGTATAACAACTAGTCCTAGGGTTTAGTTCCATTAGGTCTTAGGGTTTGTCAATCATGCTCAAATAAAGAGGTCAGGAGGCACATGAAGGTTCATAAAGTCATAAGTTTACTTCTAATATGCTCAATAAATCTTTTTCACCTCAAAACAGAAATCAGCGTATTTTTCTATTTTAATGATTTTCATGTAAATTCAATTCTTTTTATATATAATAAGCACTTAGCAGTTGTTCCTGGTCATCTTGCTAACTCCTGCCACTGCAAAAACAAAAGCATCAAGACATCAGTCCATCAAATTGCCAAGAAAACGGGTCAAGCTTCAAACTGAAAAACAGAAGTTTTGAAAAGGTTACCAAGACTTTAGAAAAGTGGGTTTGAAATGAAGAAAAATCAAAGTGTATGGTATATAAAGAAAAATCAGTGAAAGAAATCCATTTCAAAAAAGTCAAGTGAAGAGCCAAAATCGTGTTTTGAGGGAAGAGTGAGAAAAACAAGAGGAAAAGTGAAAATTTGGTGCAAACCTTCCTGGTGCTGCACATCAGAGGGGCATTGTGCATCAGGAAGCTTCTTCCTGTGTAAAAATACATTAGCACTGCGCATTAGGGAGGCGCTACGCATTGGGTTCAGTGCACTGCGCATTGAGCTACCAAGGTTCCAATTCACCCAAAATCGTCCTCAATCAATTCTTTTACTACATTCACCTCCTAAGAAGTAAGTGTAAATACATCCTAACCTTAAGTATGGTTTTTCATGTTTGGTTCATGATTTTTTCTTCCTAAAGGTCAAACCCTAGCTTGCCTATATGCTCTATTTCACATCATTGAAAAACCACAATCCCTTGTCCCTTTTCCTAGCTTCATTGCACTAAAACTACCGCTTGATTTTATTTTCCCTTTCCCTATTTTCCCTAAGAAACTAATCCCCTTTATCAAACCCTAATTCCCTCATACATCAAAACCCTTGCTCCCCAAATCCTTCCCTTCATTCCCCTAGCTCATCTCATTACTATTGTTCCATTTACAAAATCTCTTCATACTCACCTTTTGTTCCCACCTATTATCCATTATTCACCATATCATCACCATATCCATTATTCTCATAGAGACAAGCATGGAAAGAGGCAGTGAATCAGATTTTGAAGAGGACACGCTTAGTGACAGCTCAAGAGAAAGAAATTTGCAGCAAAGGAAACCTCACAAAGGTGGAAAAATCATCAGGGAGGAACCTATCAGCATGAGTGAACTCCTTGCTTACCCACTAGCCACCACATGTTTCAGATATCAGTCCTGTTTTGAGTTTTGTGAAATGGTTGAGAGGGTCAAATTTCACCATGAGTTAGCAAGGCAGTTTGTGATAAACATGGATAACAATATGGTACATCTTGTTGGGGTAAACTTCACTCTTTCACCAACTATCATTGCAGAGGCCACAAGAATTCCAAATGTAGGGGAAAAGTGGAACAAAAGGAAAAATATTAGTAAGCAGCATTATGAGCCTTATATCAAGGCCAAGTACCATGGCAAACTCAGCAGGTGTTTCCTTTTAAATTCTTGGAGGACCGGTATGTTCCACTCATGAAACTTATCATTAAATACTTTAAATGTGATGGTAGGTTCTCCAGACTTTATGCCTACCAAATCAAATTTCTCATGCACTTCACCAGGGTCAGAATGATGAGCATCCCTTATTTCATATGCAAAAACATAGAGAGAATGAGAGTGATTGTAAAGAGAAAACCATATCCACAGCAACTCAATAGCATTTATCATTTTTCTGTCATCAAAATTATTTTTTTGCATCAGCTCACTCATTTTGGAATGCCATGGGAAACTTTCATTGCCCATGAGTGCTTCAAAGGGCCTCAAATATTTTTAGATCGCCAAGAAGAAGGTGAACCTTCCAGGCAACAAAAGGAGCCTAAAAATAAAACAGAGGTTCCTATGTTTGTCACCTATGAGAGATGCACAAGGAAGCTTTTTATTGCTGCTAGGCGAGAATTATCTCCACCAGGGGTGGAAGGGGTCTCATTTTCTTCACCAAACCACAGGCAAATGCTATCTCCACCAGGGGTGGAAAGGGCTTTGCCTTCTTCTCTAGCTATACAGGTTGGCCAGCAGTCGAAGAGAAAAGACAAAAGGAAACAAAATATGCATGAGGAGAGCCCTCCTAAAGGGAAAGACAAAGAGTTTATTTTGATTGAGGAGGATGTCACTGATTTGGGCTCTCAAAGATCAAGACTCAAGGACATGATTATCAAAGAGAAGGAGGCTGAGATAAAAGCCTTATCACTTAACCTTGAGAGGGCCAAATGGATCATCAAATTTCTTAAATAGGAAAACAAATGACAGATAAGCAAGCTATAAAGGAGCTACAGATGATTAGGGAAAATAGGCAAGAGGCAAAGAAAACAAGGATCGAGATGACTTCCCTTGAGCAAGAAATTGAGAATGACCGAGAGACATGGTTGGAAAGGGTGAACATTCACCTTGAGAAGTTTCTTGAGAAATCCAACAAAGAGAAGAGAATGATGTGCCATATGGCCTATCATTACTTAACTCGGAACAAGATTTGCAAAACAAGGGTAAAGAGGCTAAAAGCCAAGTTAAGGAGACCCTTGAGGGCCAAGAAAGAACATGATAAACTCAAAATCTTGGCTAAAGCTTCATTAGCTTAGAAAAGCATTGAATAAGGTTTCCTCTCACCAAATTTGAGGAAATTTTGGAAAAAAATTTCATTTTGCATTTTTTAAAATAGAAACATAGGAAATTTCAGCTGATGCGCAACGCCACCGGCACTGTGCATTGAATTGGTGCATCCTCTTGACAAATGGCTTACAGATTTGGATTCAACATAAAAAAATAAGAAATCCTAGAAATTTTCATCAATTTTGGAGAAGATCTGGGCCACCAAAAGGGCAAAAAACATTCAAAAAATGCCCACTCTGCGACTTTTTGGACCCATAGGAAACAGTATTGGGAGACTTTATGTTCAAAAGGGGAAAATCAACTCCAAATTAGAAAATTCAAAGTGTTCTAGAAACTAGATAGGTAGAGATTTCCAACAAGCTATCTTGGGCCTGATTTAGATGAGTGGGAGGTCTACAAAAATGTCCCTAAAGCGGCATTGTGCATCAGGCAAATTTTGTCAATTTTGCCTAAAACTCAAAATTTCACCCAGTTTCTTCAGTGGTTGACTTTTCTTCTTGTTTAGGTAAATGTATGCATGGTAAATGATGTATTTTATGTAAGTGTATATGAAAATAACCTCATAGGGTAGATACATCAAGTTCCAAGTGGTTTTGAGCTGTAATGAATTGGTTTCCTAAGTTTTAGAGGCAAGTTGTTCCACTGCCTACTTTTGTGTTCCTAGTTTAGATATGGTTGAAACCACCCCTTTTCTCATGGATTCGACCCTGATAGCTAGCATGAGTGGTTTCCTTGCCTATATTATGTAATTTCTTAGTCATTTGTAAAGGTTGGACTTTGGTAGAAGTGGTGGCACTCATTGAACATTTGTATCAACAGTTTGGCAAGGAATAAAACCAGGTTTCACGGCTATTTTTGTGTGATTCTTGTGACAGTGAGTTTATGTATTGTTTCTTCTTTGTAATGAGTTTTTATTATGTTTTATATGTATCAAAATCCATGTTTCTCTTCCAAAACTAAATGAATCAAGGTGAATGGACAAAATACGCTGTTGTGCTTTGTCTTTGGAATGCATTTGGTTTTCAATGTTTTCAACTGTTTGAAGAGGATTCATAGTTTCTTTATGCCCTCCTCAACTCCTCAGCTATCTTAATCTACCATCTTAATCCATTTCTAGTACATAAACCGTTGTCTACCTCGCCCCACAGAACATGACTGTATTCCTGAGTTGATTTCCTGGACCTATCTGCCTTCTCCAATTAATCCAGCAACCAAAACCTAAAAATCAAACCAGAAACCTTGAGCTACTATACCTAGCCTAAAATATACATTAAATTCAGTCATCTCAAGCCCTATTGGAAATATCCTAATTGAGATTGATAAGGAGAGATCCCTCTCCCGACCTGGTAGGGCTAGCTACTAGGTTAAGCGTGGTTTGATGTTACCCTAGACCTGCCTTCCTTCAGCCTGAGGTAGATCCAAGCCCTAACAGTTGGGATAGGAGTTGGTCAAAAGGATCTTGATGATTTTGAAACATGGATGGTAATGGCCATCCTCCGCTTGTCAAACAGACATTTAGTGACTATATAGAGTTCTTTGACAACATACAAATATTAAAAATGTGAAAAGAACTTCTATTTTTCTATCATTTCCAAAGTTCATGATTGGGAACACCAACAAGTTTCTAATAATGCAAGTATAATGGACACTTTGGTTTAATAAAAAGTACAAATCCAAGCATTAGAGGAAGAATGCATTATGCTTTGATCAACAATCACTAATCTCAACAAAGGCTCTTTATCTACAATTGAAAATCTAAATATGTCTATGGGTTTCATTCTTATGAAATTCGGGGAAGAGGAAACAATGAATACTCTAATGGTGGAAATGTCCTTGGTTAAGGAAGCATCTCAAACTTCCAATTAAGTCGGGGACAATTCCATAAGAAATCATGTGTTTTACTCAGATTTTAGTCACCAATATTATGAAAATTTGCTTTATATTTAGGGATCATTTAGCGAGTTTACTTTAATAACAATCCTTTGAACTTTTTTGTACAAAAGAAACCATAAAAGTTTACAAGTTTGAATAAGTCGACATGATATAACAAATGTTACTCAATTTTGCCTTCTTAATATAAATAATATCCAATTATAAAATAAATAATAATAGTAATTTTTTTTTTTTTGTTAAGCTTGGCAGGACCTTCTTTTTCTATTTATAAAACACAAGTTTACACCACATATGTGAGATAGGTGGCCTCAACTTTCCTAGTGGGAAACCAAGTCTGTTGGCCACCTAGCCTCATTATAAGCCATCCAAAAGTAATATAGTATCAATCGATCTAACCAAGCTCTATACGTATCAGTATCATGATAAGAGTCTATGTGTCTATCTATCATAACCATGCATCAATAAAAGTAAATGCTACCCGCAAGAAACAAAAAAACATCCAAGAAACTAACTAATATTATTGTTCTTCTGAGGCAGACTCCACTGGAGCTGGGTCTTTGGATGAGATGCCATACATGTCAGCAAGCTCAATAATGCAAGGGATGTGCCTTTGGATTCGATCAAGGCGAATGTCCTTCTTACACAACTGAAATTGGATTGTCTACAAGTCATTTTTGTAATTGGGCATGCCCTGGAGGGTCATAGTCATCCCTGCTGATATTTGCTCCATTGCCTTCCCCATGAGACTCTTCATGAGCTAGTACAGATAGAGCATCTATTTAAATTGGGTGAGTCTTCGCCTGGTACTCCCAGGATCTAGGATTACAGCCCGCCAATTCTACATTTCCTCTTCAAACTCCTCCTCTTATTTTATCTTCTCCTCCCATTCATCCAAAATCTTACAGATGCCTACATTTTTTCCTTCCCAGTAAGTTGTCATCGTTGTGTGTTGAAAATAGCAACAAGAAATGCTAAAAATAGAAGTGCTAAAAAATAGCACTGCTATAAATAGAATTTCAGGATACATTCCAATTTTAGTTAGTCCTTGAACTAAAATTGAGAATTAAAATTCGAATTTGATTTTAGCAGTTGTTTGTAAAATAATTAATTAATTCATCTTGAGGTAATTAGTTGTATAAAATCAAACATGAAGTCTATGTGAAGACATGCAACAACTTCCCCTTTGATTGAGGAAGTTATCCCTTGATTAAGGAGATCAGGATCAATTGTACTTTGAGTTGTAACTAGTTAGCTCAGTTAACTAAGTTAAGTCCAATTAAATTAGTTCCAACAGTTTGTGGAACTAATTGTGAGTTCAGTTAGTTAATGCATACATGCATGTAACTACTGCACTTCAGACAACTGAATATTCTCTCATAAATAACTCATGCATGTCAGTTTAGTTAGAGACCCAGTTGCGATCAGATGATGGGACAATTTACTATCAGTTGAAAGAATATTCCATTGATGATATATCTTGCATGCAGAAGGAATTCATTCCTTGGAGATTGCGTAGTTACTTCTGAGTTTGGTAAGTTGCATGAGAGGTCAGTTCACACAGGTGGCAACCAAAGGACCCAAGAGAAACTGCGCAAGGAAATAGGAGGCTTGGAGGATTGGGGGAAGGCAGATGTTGTTTCTATTCAGTCTATGAGCAGCATTGAGGGATTTTACTGAGAGCTGGATAGCTTGTGAGCTAAAGCTTCGTGTAATCGGGGCATATTTCCACTTGTATGATAATATAGAGATCGGGGTTTTTAGCTGAGGCTTTCCCGAGAGTATTCTTCTATGTTCATGTGTGATTGATTTCTCATTATCTAATATATGTGTTCTATTTGATCTTGCTCAAAATCTATTAAGCTTCCGCAAGTTTGTTTGTAGAAGTAGATCAAGTATTTTTCTTTTGTATATTGCATTATCAAGTGATCTATAGTGGGAATTTCTACATGGCATCGGAGCAAAGGTGATCAAAGCGGAGAACAATATATAAAGAAGGGAGAAGTTCGAAGTTTGAAGTTCTTGATTATAGAATTCGAATTCTTATCACATCTCAAATTTCACCAATGGTGTTCAACGGTTTGAGACTCCAGTATGCCCTTGATGGCAGCTCGAATTATATAGCCTGGAAGGATTGGATGGAAGCAGTATTAGAGGAAAACAGTTTGAAGGACTTCATTGATTCAAGAAGTCCCCCAGCCAGCAGCTGCTAATGCCCAAGAATTGGTAGAATGGAAGAAATGTGTGGCTAGAGCAAGGAGAATCCTTCTGGAGGGAGTTCGAGACCACATTGTCTCGAGTCTCCTGGGAAGGAGACACCATTTTGAATGTGGAAAATGTTGAAGGATCTATATCAGAATAGCATCAATCAGAGGAAGCTAGTGCTGAAAAACAAGCTTCAGAAAATCAAGTGTGAAAAGGGCGAGACGATCTATACATATCTGAACAAGCTCACCACCTGCAAGGATGAGCTTAGAAGTGTAGGGATCACGATAGCTGATGATGACATGGTGAGTCTTACTCTCCTCGATCTTCCTAAGAGCTAGCATAGCTACCAAGACTCGATAAATGGAAGAGAGAAACTGCCTGATTGGGAACGACTTTGGTCAGATTTGATGCAGGAGGAAATAAGGAGCACCAGAGATGAATCTTCATAAAAACAAGATGATGAAGAAAATCTAGCCTTAACGAGTAAGGCGAGGAAAGGGAAGGGGAAGGCGTCCCATTAAAAATCCAGTTCTTCGCATGGTGGGAAGAAGATTGACAAATCGAATGTGAGATGCTTTTATTGTCATGAAGTGGGACATTATGCTACAAACTGTCCACAGAAGAAATCCAAGAAGGGATCCTCGAAGGGATAAAATGGTGAGGCACTGGCCTCACAGTTCGAATTAGATTTCACCCTCATCGCATGTATGGTTTCATCGATGGTGGGGTGCGTTTGGTACCTGGACAGTGGAGCATCATTCCACATGATCGGCGACAAGAATCTTTTCAGTACCTTGGAGGAGAAGGACCTCCAAATGCAGATTGAGATGGGAAATGATGGAAAGTACCATGTTTCAAGTGATGGTATGGTTGTGTTTCAGAGGGAGCATGGAGTTCCTCTCACTCTAACTGATGTAAAGTATGTGCTGGGTTTGAAGAAGAATCTTGTGTCTGTCGCTATGCTGGAAGAAAAAGGCTATGATGTAGTCTTTAGCAAAGGAAAGGCATTTATGATGCATATCGGCATTGCACAGACCAAGAGGATTGGGATTCAAGTAAAGAATCTCTACAAGCTGGAGGTAGACGACTGTGCTACATTGAGTTTCAAAGTAGAGTTGGTGCAGAGCCAAGATGTTGGTGAGCCATGGCATAGAATATTGGGCCACTTGCACCATGGGGCCTTGAAGATCATGCAATAGATTTCTACCAGACTTTCCAAGGGAAAATTGGAGCAAATGGATACATGCAATGGTTGAACCTTAGGTAAGTATGCGAAATATTCCTTTCAGGATCGAGACAGTAGAGCTGGAGAAATCCTGGAGTGAGTTCATACAGATGTGTGTGGACCGTTCTCTTTATCCTCCACTGCTAAACAAAGGTACTATATTATTTTTATTGATGATTTTTCTCGTACATGTTGGATATATTTTATGTAGAAGAAGTATCAAACATTCTCGAGGTTTGGTGAGTTCAAAGCCTTGGTAGAGAAATATTCTGGAAAGAAAATAAGGGCCTTGCGAAGCGACAATGGTGGATAGTATGTGTCCCAACAGTTTAAGGACTTATGTGTAGTAGAAGGAATTAAACGGGAGTTGACAGCACCCCATAACCCACAACAGAATGGGGTGGCTAAAAGTAAGAATAGATAGATTGTGGGAGCAGCTCGACCGATGCTGCATGACCAAAGCCTACCCCTTCATTTATGGGCTGAGGCATGTAATACAACAATATACTTGCAGAACAGCAACCCGCATCATATAATGGGAATGAAGGCACCATTGGAGGCCTTTTCTGGGAAGAGACCAGATGTGAGTCACTTCAGGATATTTGGATCATCGGTTTATTTCCATGTGACCAAAGATGCTTGGCAGAAGCTAGATCCAACAACTGGGTTGGGGATACTTGTGGGGTATAGTGATACACCCCACAACTATCAGGTGTTCTTGCCTACTAATCAGAGGACAGTGGTACGCAAAGATCTGAAGTTTGACGAGCAGAAAGCCATGCAAGTATCACTTGAGAGGGAGCTCAAGTTGCATGCAAAGGAGGAACTTTTAGTTCCTAAGGAGGAGAAGCCTCAGACTAATGCGGAGCAGCCGCATGTAGAGGATCCGGGAGTGGAGACATCCACTCATGAAGAGTCTTCCAAAGATGGGTGGAAATGCTCAAGGGAAGATGACTGGTTGATGTTGGATGCGAGAGAGAATGTGGGACAGCCATCTTCTCAGCATAGACAGAGGAGGTCACCAGAGTGGTACACTCATTACATGGCCCTGGTTGGGGAGTGTGTAGAGACCAAACCTTCTTATTTTGAGGAAGAAGTGAAGCAACCAGTTTGGGTTGGTGCAATGGTGGAGGAGTATGACTCCATCGTTCGAAACTGTTTTTGGGATGTTGTCCCAAGACCGGAGGACAAGTCAGTGGTGAGTTCCCGATGGCTTTACAAGGTATAGAAGGCAACTGATGGCAATGTTGAGAAACATAAGGCAAATTTTGTTGCCTGTGGTTTCTCATAGGTCGAGGGGATCGAATACAATGAGACTTTTGCTCTTGTAGCAAGGTACTCATCTATCAAATCGTTGTTGGCACTATCAGCTCACATGGGTTGGAAGATCCATCAGATGTATGTGAAGACTGCGTTCCTCAATGGGAAGATTGAAGAAGAGGTGTACATTGAACAACCAGAAGGTCAAGAGGGCTTTGTACGGGCTGAAGCAAGCACCTCGTGCTTGGTACACCAGGATCGACAACTATTTCACTAGGTTGGGCTTCATAAAGAGTGAAGCAGATGCAAACCTTTACCACATCATGGTAGAAGGTAAGCCATTGATCATTTTTCTTTATGTTGATGATATGATATTGACAGGTGATGATCAGTTGATCAAGTCTTTCAAGGAGGACCTTGCAAGAGAGTTCGAGATGAAAGACATGGGTCTTACACACTACTTTCTAGGCATGGAAGTGTGGCAGAAGGATGGGGAAGTGTTTGTGTATCAAGGCAAGTATTCCAATGAGATACTCAGGCAATTCCACATGGAGAAGTGCAAGCCCATGCAGACTCCTCTAGCTGGTAATTGGAGGAAGGAGGATGCTACTTCAAGTGAGGTAGTAGCTACTACTGTTTATCGACAGCTTGTGGGTTCATTGACATATCTAATGAACACACAACTTGATTTAAACTTTGCAACGAACTGACTAAGTCAAACTATGGTTCAGCCTACCAAGCTGTTTTTGAAGGCAGTGAAGCATGTGCTAAGATACCTCAAAGGCACATCTCAATATGGATTGTGGTACAGACGAATAGAGGGAGTGAAGCTTCAAGGCTTCACAGATGCAGATTGGGCAGGGAATCCATCAGACCAGAAGAGAACTTCAGGAGGAATCTTCAACCTTGGTTCAGCTGCAGTTTCTTGGTATAGCAAGAGACATAGGTCAGTTGCACTTAGCTCAATGGAGGCTGAATACTGATCTGCAAATGAGATCTAAGACAATTAATAAGGTATTACATACTCATTTCCATGGATTTGTCTATGTTATTTTATGCAATGGATCGATAAGATTGTGAAATACACGGACAATGAAGCAGTAAAGAAGCATAATAGGCAACACACATAAACACAACAAGTTTAATAAGGAGTTCACCCAATACTCCTGGGCTACATCTCCTGGTCTAGCCTTCAGTGGTGATCTCTCTATTATGTCTTCAAAACTGAGTTTTACAACAGTGAGCTCAATTTGAGCCTCACACAACAAATACAAAAAAATAAGGCTTTACTTGGATCCCACAAGTCTCTTCTGAGTACACAGACTCTCCTCACTGACTCTCTGTCTCTGTTGCTTTGTCTCAGCACTACCACACTACTGCTTGCCTTTGTTTCTGTCTTTTGTGGCTTTAAAGCCAATCTGCTCTACTTGTTTGTTTCCTCTTCTCAACTTTCTGTCTCCCGGCCTCTGTCCGCTCGAATCCCTCTTCTAGCGTTAAATAATCATTACATAACGCCTTCAGGGGAGGTGGCCACCTATTCTACAGTGGATGAGTGCATTAGGCCTTTGAAATCCTTGAAACGGCTGCTTTCTGTTAACATAGAGAAATGCATTCAAAACTATGAAAATCCGCCAAAAACATTATTTATCCAACTTCAAAAGTCCTCAAATCTGCTCTATTCTCCTATCGGTTCCGCCTTTTGTATACTGACGTCTCATCTCCACCATTGATCTGGGAGATCTAGATCCAACAACTGAGATCCATTTCAGGTGGCCCCTTCGTACGAGAGTTAACCACCCGATAAGGGTGGTTTCCTCTCTCCTCAACTTGGACACATGGCAACCATTGTATGGGATTAGGTGGAGCCCAGCCCAAACCATTTACCGTCTTGGGTCCTCTTGAAATCTTGCATGTTTTGTGATTTTCCTTTTATATTAAAAAACATTAAAACATGAAATCCCGCTCATATCAGACTTGAAATAGTGTTCAACAACATTAATAAACCCTTTCGGGTTCGTAAGATCGCATCAGGTGCACCTTCTTTGTGTTTCACTTATTTAACGAAAAACGCAAATACAAAGGAAATTGTTGTCTTCTGGAACTCAAATTATATCAAATATTGTTTATAATGTTATCAGATCACGCTATCACGAGTCATATCAGCCCCACTCCAATGTAATACTTTGATGTGATGTTGCGATTGCGACTTGTTGCTAATCGCATATCGCATAGACCTCGGGCCGTTGTAAGTGATCCTTTTCATTTTTCGATAGCAATTCTACGATGCAACTTGGGATGTCGATCTGCGTGTTGACCCCGCTAATCGCCATCACAAAATTTTTATGGTCTCTGCCGATAGCCTCCCTTTGCCACCACTGATTACGATTTGCCGATCGGATCTGGACTGTTGATCGGCAAGATCCGACGACTCCTGTGCATTCACTGTTCAAGGCTTTGATACCCTATTTTTCAATGTTTTCTTTGTGTTTTGGCTTCCAATATTGTTTTCCCTTGTTTTATGAAGGTTTTTCCATGTGATAATTTTGATCTTTTGAATGATTTATAAAGACTTAGAGAGTATTTTAGGATCCATTTGGATCATTCCTTCCCACTGAAAAGGATTTTGGACCACTAAAATTTGGTTTTTAAGCATAAATCAAGTGAGGATACAACTTCCTCACTTGCCCAATCTCTATCCATCTTGCATTGCTTGGCTTTGAACCTTTGAGCCCAATTCTTAGGTACTCAACATCCCCACTGCGTGTAGTTCTCACCTTCCTGTGCAGAACTGTATCTTCCTGTAACTCATTGAGATATTCAAGAAACAGAGCATTAATAGAAGGCAACTGACTTTGCTCTTCGGGATCTTCAATCAAAGAAGGTCCAAATAGTCTCAAGTTCTTTGCATTAACTACTAAATAGATGTGCATGTAAGCTGGCAAATCAAGGCGAAAAGCGTTCTCACCAATTTTCTCAAGTATCCTGAAAGGCCCATACCTTATTGGCTTCAGCTTCTTTCCTTCACCTTGCATTCTATCTTTGCTGATGTACAGCCAAACTTGATCACCAACTTGGAAGCTATGCTCAATTCGATGCTTATCATGCCTTGCCTTGTACTTGGCTGGGCTCTTTTCTAGTTGTTCCTGCACTACCTGGTGAATTTCTTGGATCTATTCAATGAACCTAGTTGCTTTTTCCACATCACTATGTCCATCAACTACTATGTATTTACTAAAGTCAAAATCCAAGGGAGACCTCGGTGTAAACCAAAACAAGTCTCAAAAGGAGATCTTTGTGTAGAAGAATGTTTAGCACAGTTGTAAGCATGTTGCACATAACATAAAATGTTCATCCCAAAGCTTGGGATGCTTGCTGCAATAACCCTTGAGCAACTGGATCACTGTCCTGTTAACTACCTCTGTTTGGCCATCTGTTTGTGGATGAAAGGTTGTGCTCTTCCTCAGTCTGGTGTCCATCAACTCCCATAGGCTTGAATAAAACTTCCCAACAAATCAGGAATCTCGATCAGAGACAATAGAAGTGGGTAACCCAAAATGCACCCAAACATGCTGAAAGAAAAACTTCGTTGTTTGTTCAATTGTAATCTATTTGTTACAAGGTATTAAAATACACATTTTGTTGAACCTGTCCATAATAACATATGAATAATCATGACCTTTTCTAGATTTTAGCATTCCCCCGACAAAGTCCATGGAAACACTTTCCCAAGGATGAGAAGGAACTGTAAGTGTAGTGTACAAGCCTATTTTTCTATTGCTGGGCTTGCTTTTAGCACACATGGTACACCCTTTAATATATCTAGAAACTGTTTCATGCATTCTTAGCCAATAACAAAATCTTTGCAGGTGTGCAACTGTTTTACTCACACCAAAATGACCTAATATTAGAGAAGTGTGTGCTTCTCGGATTATGTTAACTCTTTCAGTTTGAACAATGCATAACTTTCCCAAATGATACAAGAGTTGGTCCTTAACATGATAATCCAATTCTTCTACTTGTTTGCCATGACTTAAAGTTTCATATACATCTTTAAAATCTACATCTTGAGCATATTGTTCAATGTATCTTTCATGCAGTACTGAATTACGATTAAGTATAGTAGATGCATTTATAATTCATCTGGAAAACATATCTGCAGCTTTATTGTGTATGCCCTTCTTATATTTGATGATTAGATGAAACTGTTGTAGAAATCCCATCCACCTATAGTACCTTGATTGTTGCAATTTAGTTTGTGAATGCAAATATTGAAGTGGTTGATGATCAGTATGTATAACTATTTCTTTGCCCAATAGGTAATGTTTCCACTTTTTCACACTCTGTACTAATGCATACAATGCTTTATCATATGTGGGATAATTAACTAATGCATAATTAAAGGTCTTAGAATGATAACAAACAATGTAAACTTTGAAACGGGAACTATAAACTCAAAACGGGAACTCTGGCCAAAAAACCCCATAAAAACATCAAAAACAGTGCTCAAAACGAAAAGTGTGTATACTGGAACGATGTTTTTATTTTTTAGGCGTCAATTTTGAACATGTTTTAAAATTAGCAGTGACTAAAAAATTTACTATGAAGTTTCGTGCAAAATATAGCTTCAAAATGAAACTGATGACACTGGAACAATGATTTTTTTTTAGGGTCAATTTTCAATATTTAAAAAAAATGCTAATAAAACCAAATTTCTATGTGTTAAAAAAAGTTGTTTATGCGGGAAAAAACACACTAATGTTTTTGGCAGAATATCATTTTTCTTTCCTAAGTATAAATTTAACATGTTTTCAACCATAACATGCTAGATACAAAAAAAATTGAAATTTTTTCAACTATAAAATAAAAAAAACCATGACATTATGAACAAATTACATCACTAAATGCATTCAAAAGTCATTATTTGTATATTGAATAAAACATATTTTATATCTCTAATTTAATATTTCATTGTAGATATTTTAAACAATAAAATTTATCATAACTATGACATATAATCCAACAACATAAAAATGCCTCATAACTTCTCATTTAACACCATATGGAAAACATTAATTTTATTTGAAGATACGATGCATACATCAGTTATATAAACTGTCTTAAACAACTATTCAAAATCACTCATGTTTTCTGGCACACCATCAGAATTCACATCTTCATATGAGTGACTGGATGCTGACGAAGATGTTCCATATTCTTCTCTTTCATCAACTAGTGCCCCATCTGAGTCCACATGCATGCCCAACATTTCAGGTTTCAAAATTCTTCTAGATCTACGACTGGTTTCAGGTGACTCCCATGTTAACACTGTTCCTTCTCGTAACAACCTTTTCAGAATCTCTATCGTCTTGAAGCGAAGAGTTCCTCTCTTTGTTAAATTGAAGTCATAAACAAATATGTCTACATCCTCCAATTTTAATATGTCTGTGCGGCGGCGATTTACATTTGTACCCTTTCTTTTTCTTTTTCCGCCATTTTTTTTGTCAACTACCATCTCTGGCTTATACACACCATTGAATGGGTGTGTATTTGTGGCATACCAATGTACTTCAACACTTGTAACATCCTCATTTTTTGTAAATACCTTTATAACTTTAGCAACCCAAAATGGATAGCCATTGGGATCTCCATCTGCTAGCACTGCAATCATGCAACCCTCCTTAATATCCTGTACTGAACCCCTATAAAGGTCTTCCATGGCTTCACGTTGTGCACGAGATCTTCTGGAACCAATATACATCTCTCTTTCCTCTGCCTGTGAAGAATTAATAATACCTTGAGATTGTTGCTGTTCAACAATGTTTACTTCCTCATGTTCATTCGACACATTATGTGGCCAAATAAATGGATTTTTCAAAGGTATATCTTCATTTATTGTTGTCGAAATGATATCACTTTGATTATTGAAAAACGACTCCCACCAAACTGAATCAGTAATGTCAAAGTACTCATATGTATATCTAATACATTTTTTAATTTATTCCAGGCAATCAGAATAATTTATAGCCCTGTTCTGTCTACGTGCATTCTGAACTTCACCAACTGATTGTAATAACAATATTTTTGATGCAAATATTGGATGATCTGGAATGAACTTCAAAAATTGCAATCCTGATGACGGTGCCCATTCTGTAGTAGTTGAATACTTCTTGCCCCATATTAGTGTTTTCCCATCAATTTTTTTGATACGAAATTGATGTTGGAAGCTAATGTCATTAAGTTGTTCAATGCATCTCCCCTCACCATATGATCCCAGAATAAACCTTTGCATGTCAATAGTTTCTTCCAACACATCAAAAGTAGGCTTTGTCATGTATGATTTCTTAATACATTAAATTAGTGATGGCAAGCTACCAACTTCCTTCCTCCTCAATGTGACTTAAAAACGGATGAACATCTGATCAATATGGTCATGAGTGTGCCCAACAAGAAGGAAACCAACCTTTACCTTCTGAAAAATTCCCAATTCAACAAGCATGTTTAGATATCCAAAAACAACCTGTTTTTTGTTTTCACGGCAAGTGTTGTCCAATTGTAGATACAAAACTTCAGGAAGATTACCAGACCAATGAGAAATCACATCATGAATTATAGTTATGGTCAGATTTGCATCATTATGAATATTTGGAGCTGTGAAGTACACCCTTGGCAACATTTTCCCATTGAAGACCATACAACCGACCAAGTGAAATTGAATAAAGTTTTCCTCCTGTAAATTTTTGGGTGTGCGAACAAAATGTGGTAAAAGTGTTTTCTTCTGGTCCATACCATCAATTATCAAACCCAAATATTTATTCGGATTATCATAGCACTTTTTTCGATGCTTGTACAACTTCTTCCTTTCGTTTGTTTGTTGTTCGCGATGCTCTTGAAGTTGTTTGAAAATTAAATCTACACAACATAAAAGAGATTCATTAAGAAATATGTTTTCATAGTTGATGACTATACAATTTTAAAAGTTAAAGTTATAAACGCTTACCTCTTTCTGAGCCTTCACTTTTGTCCCTTTTTTATTTAAGAGAAGCACATGTACTGCAAATCCCCATCCTTGTCTTCTTAGGAATACGGACATTGTTGAATTCTTTCTTCCATACCTTCACAAAATATTGATATGTAATAAACTGGCCATGTCCCTCAGCACCTTCTGCATATTGTTTGTATAAGTTGTAGATTTCTCGTCTTGAAAAATTATCTAGAATATGTATTGTCTCTCCATTTGGCATACACTCTCCATGATTTGAAAAGAAATCTTTCATCCATGACATTGCAGTATTTGATAATGGACCAAACTGTCTTTTATGATGTACTTCTGAATAAAATGTGGGATCCTTTTCCAAATTTTCTTGAATTCTCGAGAGACGAAAATTCCCAATCGAATGAAACATTTTGAAACCTTTTCTACAGATAAAAAAAGTCCCAATATGATAATCATAACCTGACAATGTAGATTGCATGCACCCAACTAAATATGAATTTTGCATGCTTTTATTCATTGACAAATATCTCTTCCTGCTTTCTAATGCAAATTTGAAATCCATATGTTTCAAGCAATATTTTTGGCAACATTCACTTGAAATGAGAGCACTAATAGAACTTCTTCTCGTCAGATATTCTGCTCTACCCCTTGTATAACTAGAACAACTTGCATTGATACGAAAAGGTCTGCTCCTACTCCTTGATACAATGTTTCTTGGCAACATCTCCATCATTTGATCATCATTTGTATAAGGCTTTTCATCATCATTAAGAGGAACGTTATCCACACTATGATCATCCTTGCTTTTCAAATATTGACTTGGAGGATATTCTTCATCTTCTGCTTCTTCAGTGCTACTGTCGTAGTCCTTAGAATTCGGACTGAATGGAAAATCTGACTCGATGTTTAATGGATATTCTTCCTCATATGCATTGCCAGTGCTACTCTCATAGTCCATAGAATTAGGACTACGTTGAAAATGTGACTTACTTATTGAAGATGCTACATCCCGTCCTTTGTCACTGCTACCTTTATACTCATTACAATTAGGACTAAGTGCATCATCCTGTCCTTCATCACTGTTGCTCTCATAGTCCGCAGAATTAGGACTAAGAGGACACAGTGACACTCTATTATTTTGAAATTCATCATCACACTCTTCATAACTATTGCTCTCATAGTTCGCAGAATTAGGACTAAGTGGACACTGTGGTACTCCAATCTTTTGAATTTCATCATCCCACTCTTCATCACTGCTGCTCTCATAGTCCTTAGAACTTGGACTAACTGGACACCGTGACACTCCATACTTTTGAAAATCAACATCATGCTTTTCATCACTATTGCTCTCATAGTCCTTAGAATTAGGACTAAGTGGACACTTTGACACTCCATACTTTTGAAAATCAACATCATGCTTTTCATCACTACTGCTCTCATAGTCCTTAGAATTAGGACTAAGTGGACACTTTGACACTCCATACTTTTGAAAATCAACATCATGCTTTTCATCACTGCTGCTCTCATAGTCTTCAGAATTAGGACTAAGTGGACACCATGACACTCCATTCTTTTGAAATTTGCCATCATGTGCTTCAAAACTGCTGCTCTCATAGTCCTCAGAATTAGGACTAAGTGGACACCGTGACACTCCCTTCTTTTGAACTTCACCATTATGCTTTTCAAAACTGCTGCTCTCATAGTCCTCAGAATTAGGACTAAGTGGACACCGTGACACTCCCTTCTTTTGAAATTCACCATTATGCTCTTCAAAACTGCTGCTCTCATAGTCCTCGGAATTAGGACTAAGTGGACACCGTGACACTCCATTCTTTTGAACTTCACCATCATGCTCGTCAAAACTGCTGCTCTCATAGTCCTCAGAATTAGGACTAAGTGGACACCGTGACCCTCCATTCTTTTGAACTTCACCATCATGCTCTTCAAAACTGTTGCTCTCATAGTCCTCAGAATTAGGACTAAGTGGACATCGTGACACTCTGTTCTTTTGAACTTCACCATCATGCTCTTCATCACTGCGGCTTTCATAGTCCTTAGAAGTAGGACTAAGTGGAATCTGTGACTCTTTATTTATTTGAAATTATCCATCCCCTATTTCATCAGTGCTACTGTCATAGTCCTTAGAATCAGGACTAAGTGGAAGAAGTGACTTTCTATTCATAGTGGAAGAATTCCCGCTATGTTCATCAATATGAATAGAGTTGTTACGCGATGCAGAAGTTGATGGTGTATAAATCGAAACTTCACTATCAGAACAATCCATCCCTTTCAAATAGAAGATGTTGAATGATACAAATGGAGAGTCTCCTAAAGATATTATATAGCTTAAAGAATGAAATTTTCCCTCCAAAATTTTCCTTCCAAAAAATTTCACGAAAATATTTCCCTCCAAAAAGTTTCACGAAAATATTTCCCTCCAAAAAATCTGTTAAATTTATTTACCTTTATTACTTTGTTCTACAATTTATTGGAAAATGTAAACTAAATTTTTTTATGAAATCATAATTAAAATTGTACCCTACAACTTCTACAATTATTATAATAGTTAAACCATATAATATTCGCTTTCCAATACTACAATATTCACTTTAAAATATTTTAAAACAAATTATCCCACATTCAACCTGTTGTAAAACAAATCAATAATATTCACTTTATAATATTGTAAAACGAATTATCCCATATTAACCGTACAGTAAAACATCCTTGTAACTTCACTTACATATTAAAATTTCATTATCACTATTACTAACATCACATCCAGGCTTTCTGAAAATCGTTGAAAGAGGTCGTGAATTTGTGGAGCAACTAAATCGCCATCAACAACATAATCAACGAAGAATTCTCGCAATTAAAAGGTAAGTTAAATTTTTTTCTTGAAAACTTTCATATTAAATTAGTTTCATGAAAAATCGTGAGCATGGTGGGCCCGGTCAACCTCATTTTCTTAACACCAATGGGTGCTCCACACCCCCCCTCGCCCGCCCGCCCGCCCGGCCCCTCCAGGCGCCTTTACAGCGCCCCCCCTCACCCGCCTGCCCGACCCCTTCGGGCGCCCTGACAGTCCCCCCTCAACCGCCTGCCCGGCCCGGGCCCCCTCACCTGCCCGGCCCACACACCCCGTCCCCCCTCACCCGCCTGCCCGGCTCGGCCCAGGCGCCCTAACCCCCCTGCCCCACCCCTCTGGTCAAACCACCCACGCCCCGCTCACCCGCTCGCCCGGCCCGGGCGCCATCACCCGCCCGCCCAACCCCTCCCGGCGCCCTCACCCGGGCACCTCACCCCTTCGGGCGGGCCACCCACCCCCGAGCGCCCTCACCCGCATGGCCCACCCACCCCCTGGTGCCCTCACCCGCCCGCCCGCACGGCACGGGAGCCCTGACCCACCCGCCCGAGCCGCCTGCAGGCGCCCTGACCCGCCCGCCCAACCCGCCCCCGCTTGCGCCGACCGGCCTGCCCCACCCCGCCCACCCGCCCGCCCGCGCCCCACCGCGCCCTCACCCGCCCGCCGCCCTCACCCGCCCGCCCCACCCGCCCGCCCGCCACTCCCGCCCGCGGGCGCCCTCACCCGCCCGCCCGCCCGCCCCACCCTCGGGCGCCCTCACCCTCCCGCCCGCCCGCCCGCCCCACCCACCCCCAGGCGCCCTCACCCGCCCGCCCAACCCACCCCCGGGTGCCCTCAACCGCCCACCCGACCCACCCTCGGGTGCCCTCACCCGCCCGCCTCACCCGCCCTCCGCCCGCCCGCCTCACCAACCCTCCGCTCTCGGCCTCACCCGCCCTCCACCTGCCCACCTCACCCACCCTCCGCCCTCGGCCTCACCCGCCCGCCTCACCCGCCCTCCGCCCGCCCGCCTCACCAACCCTCCGCTCTCGGCCTCACCCGCCCTCCGCCCGCCCACCTCACCCACCCTCCGCCCTCGGCCTCACCCGCCCGCCTCACCCGCCCTCCTCACCCACCTGCCCGCCTCACCCGCCCTTCGCCGGCCCGCCTCACCCGCCCTCGTGCAGGCGCCACCCGGGTCGCCCGCGCCCTCGCCTGGCAGGCAGGGCGATTTCGGGAATCGCCCTGCTGCCGGGCGAGGGCGCAGGCGGCCCGAGTGGCGCCTGCACGAGGGCGGGCGCCACCCGGGCCGCCCGTGCCCTCGCCCGGCAGCATAGCGATTCCCGGAATCGCCCTACCTGCCGGGCGAGGGCGCGGGCGGCCCGGGTGGCGCCTGCACGAGGTTGGGCGCCCTCGTGCAGGCGCCACCCGGGCCGCCCGCACCCTCGCCCAGCAGGCAGGGCAATTCTCGGAATCGCCCTGCTGCCGGGCGAGGGCGCGGGCGGCCCGGGTGGCGCCTGCACGAGGTTGGGCGCCCTGGTGCAGGCGCCACCCGGGCCGCCCGCGCCCTCACCCGGCAGGCAGGGCGATTCCCGGAATCGCCCTGCCTGCCGGGCGAGGGCGCGTGCGGCCCAGGTGGCGCCTGCACGAGGGGCACTGTCACACCCCCAATCTATTTTTTTTTTCTTGGGCAGGTGCGGCACCGCCTAGGTAAACAGAATGCTTGAACCTTACGGACTACGCCTTCACTTTTTTAACTATTATGAACTTATAACATTAACACATGAAGACTCATTTACATTATGCAATAATTATAACAACAATAATTCAACATAATAAGAACCAACAGCAATATGACAATGAACTTCTTTTATTTATATCACAATATTTTTACAACCGGGTGGGCGACCGCCCGTGCTCACCCGCACGGCGGTCCGCCAAGACCCCTTTTAAAATTCTGTTACAATGGACAGTCGGAAGGGCGACCGCCCGTGCGCCCCTGCACGGCGGTCCGCCGAGACTTCCTTATAAAAATACACAGTAAGTTAGCACACGAACCGGTACTCGGGTGAGTGCACTCGCACTTCCTTTCCCTGCTTTATCGTGCGAACAGAGATGAAGAATGACCGCGATGTTTGGGCGGGTGGACGTGCCCGGCACGACTCCACCGCCAACGTCGTCGTGAGGTTGTATATACCGTGTACACCCCGACCCGGTCTCAACCCATGTAAGTATAATTGCTGTGCGCACCCGAACAGCAACCTGTTCTTTGTCCGACCGCTGCCCGACCGGCGAACACTTGCTACGACTGCGCAAGTACATTTATATTCCACTGTAACCTCAACTTCGATCATACGACCTCCAACCCGATCATCGTTGTTGTTGCTGTACCCCGGCGCATCACCGTGGCCGGAACCCGAACCTGTCTCACCTATGCCCGGCTCGGCGGGCTCATCTGCTGTTCATTCGATCGACTGCTCCCTTACCCGATTGCGCACTGCTCCTTGTGCGTTGAGAGAGAAGTATGTGACCGATCAAGCGATGGAAAAATGAGTTCCAAGTCTCCCAAACTTATACGCTTTCCAATTGTGCGTTCCTCCATTTGGCCGACGCATCATTATATCGGTGAACACCCCTTTCGCCCATGTTTTACATGTCGGCTTGGGTTATTCGCCACCCAGTCTCCACCGCATATAAATTAGCTCCGCACGCTCATATCTTACATATTCTGCGCGCTCCATATGCGATGGCGACTTGATACTTAGTTTATTTTTGTGAAGAGGTAGGGCGCGCTCCTGGGTAAAGCCGCAGGTCGCTACATTCTCCCACACCCGAAGTCATTGTCGTCCCGACAATTCCTGCTCTTCTCCTCAACTTTCTGTCATATCTCGCGATTTTTTCCTTCCATCTCCAAAGTGAATCGTCCATTTCCCAGCTCTCCTCTTCCGGTGCATCCTTCCATCTGCAAAGAAATTCCCATCGTCGGTGGCAACCAACACCAGTAGTTCTGAGACTCACAATCTTCTCTAACTCTAGTCCTGGTCTGTCCACAATCCCAGCTGGTCCTCTTGTCAGTTCAACTCTCTTTGGATGGTCTGAATCAAGTTGACATCTCTTCAACTGGCTCACATGAAAAACTCGGTGTTTCATGTTCATATGGCGCAGAAGCTCCAGCTCGTAAGAAACTTCCCCCACTTTCTTCTTCACTCGGAATGGTCCCTCATATTTTCGTGTCAGTTTGCTCGTCGTCCCCTTGGCCGGCCGAAACTGCTCCCTGGTAATCCTAAGAAACACCATGTCCCCTTCACCAAAGTGCGCTTCCCCTCTCCCACGTTGAGCGTACTTCTTCATCCTTCTTGCAGCATCGTGCAAGCGCAATCGTGCTAACTCCAAGGTCTCCTCCCAAGCCTTCATGAACCTCTTCGCATGAGGACTCCTCAAGAAACCCCCCGTGACTACGGTATGCGGTGCAACCGGCATCTGTCCATTTACCAATTCGAATGGACTATACCCTGTTGCAGAACTCTTTTGAATATTGTAGCTAAACTAGGCAATATCCAAGAGTTCGGGCCAATTCTTTTGATCAGCTGTCACATAGTGTCGCAAGTAGTCCTCCAGCAATGCGTTGATCCTCTCGGTCTATCCATCTGTCTGTGGATGGTAGCTCGAACTCATCAACAGCTCTATCCCGACCAACTTGAACAATGTTGTCCAAAATCTCCCTGTGAACCGTGGATCTCTATCCGACACAATACTCAGTGGCATTCCCCAATACTTCACTATGTTCTTGAAGAACAACCCTGCTGTCCGCTCAGCCCCACAAGGTATCTTTGTAGGAACAAAGACGGCATACTTGGAAAAATGGTCAACCACCACAATAATTCCATTATACCCCTGAACCTGTGGTAGCTGAGTGATGAAGTCCATTGAGACACTCACCCATGGTCTCTCCGGAATCGGCAAAGGCTGCAACAGACCCCTTGATCTCTGGTTATCCGATTTGTCCTGCTGACAAATGATGCACGTGTGTACATACTCCTCCATATCCTCCCTCATCTTTTCCCAAAAGAAACCCCTCTCCAATAATGACAAGGAACGACGTTGTCCTGGGTGTCCAGCCCACGGAGAATCGTGGCATTCCTTCAAAAGGTGTCTCCTGAGTCCTGATGACTTTGGAACATAGAGTCGGTTCCCAAAGAACAAGAACCCATCTCGTAGGAAGAATCTCCGTGTCTTCCCCTCCTTTACCTGCTTCACTATATTTTGCGCCAAAGTATCGGTTTCAATGCTTTCCTTGATCTTGTTCTGCATCTCTTCTGACATCTGAACTCGACTTCTACCCCTAGTGGCCCGGTCCTCTCCTTCCTCCAATGCTGCCAGTTGTCCTTTCCTGCTAAGGGCATCTGCTACTGCATTGTGTCTCCCCGGTCTATACTCGATAGTCATGTCGAATTCTGCCAAGAAATCTTGCCACCGAGCTTGCTTTGCCGAAAGCTTCGGTTGTGATGCAAAATAACTCGCTGCAACGTTGTCTGTCTTGACAACAAACGGCTTCCCGATCAGGTAATGCCTCCACACATGAAGACAGTGGATGATATAAGTCATCTCCTTCTCATGAACCGGATACCTTTGTTCTCTATCATGCAACTTTCGACTCTCGTACGCCACTGGATGTCCATCTTGCATGAGAACCCCTCCTATAGCAAAATCTGAAGCATCAGTATGTACCTCAAATGGTCTCTCGAAGTCAGGTAACTTCAGTACCGGAGCTGTGACCATCCTCTTCTTCAAATCATCAAATGCCTCCTGACATTTGTTCGTCCAACTCCACCTCTTGTCCTTCTTCAATAGGTCTGTCAGTGCCGATGTCACCTTGGAGTACCCCTCTACGAACTTTCGTTGGTAGTTGGTCATGCCCAAGAACACCCTCATCTCATGGACATTCTTTGGTTCAACCCAGTCTTCGATTGCCTTCACTCTGCTTGGCTCCATCCGTATGCATCCTTGACCAACAATATGTCCAAGGAACGGAATCTCAGTCTGGGCGAACACACACTTAGACTTTTTCAAGAACAACTGATTTGTCCTCAGTGCCTCGAACACCATTGCCAAGTGTTTCTTGTGATCTTCCATGTTGTCACTGAACACCACTATATCGTCCAAGTATACCACTACGAATGAATCCAAGTATGGTCGTAGGACATCATTCATCAAAGTGCAAAATGTAGCAGGAGCATTGCACAACCCGAACGGCATAACAAGGAACTCAAAACTACCATACCTTGTTACTATCGCGGTCTTCTTCTCGTCTCCTTCAGCTATCCGCACCTGATAGTATCCATGCCTCAAGTCCAGCTTGGAAAACACCTGAGCTTTCGCAAGCTTGTCAAAGCAATCAGTAGCCAATGGCAAAGGATAAATGTTCCTTACCGTTTTCTTGTTCAATGCACTGTAATCACAGCACATCCGTGGCTCGTTCGAGTCCTTTTTCCGTTGGAATAGTACCGGGGCTCCATAAGGGGACCTTGAATGTCTGATGAATCCTGCCTCAGTGAACTCCTTTAACTGGCGTTTCAATTCCTCCAATTCAGGTCCCGACAGTCGATAAGGTGCCTTGGCCAGGGGTTGCTTCCCTGGCTCAAGCTCAATGCTGTGGTCCACTGCACGCCTTGGTGGAATTTTCTTTGGAAGCTCATCAGGCATCAAATCTGCATATTGGGTAAGCACCTCAGATATTTCGGCTGGAACAGGCATTCCTACTCCACCCCCTTCAACATCTTTGAACATCACCGCATATGTCTCCATATTTGAGTCCTTCATGGCCTTCTCAAAACTTAGTAACGAAACATGCTGCACCTTGACTTCCTTCCTTTGCCCATGGGTGGGCAAAGTCCAAATTTGTGATTTCCCAATCAGCACTACCTCATCATAGAAAGGAACAACAATAGCCTTGTTTCCTTTCAAGAAATCCTGCCCAAGTATCATATCGAAGTCATTCATCTCCATCACCGTGAAGTCCAACTGACCTTTCCACTCTTTTATCTTCACAGGTACATCGTGTACCAAAAACGCCACCTTAGCTCTAGATTTTACTGCGTTGACCTCCATGTTTGATGGGGTGATTGTCAGCCCAGCCTCTTTTGCTAACCGTGTCGTCATAAAATTATGTGTGGCCCCTGTGTCCACCAGGGCTTGAATGGTTTTGCCATGTACCACCAAGTCCACGAACCCCAAGCGGTTCATCCATGCTTTCTCCATGGTTTTATCAGCTTCACCTGCCATGAGAAAACTTTGCTCTGATACCACCTATCACGCCCCCAATCTATTTTTTTTTCTTGGGCGGGTGCGGCACTGCCTAGGTAAACAGAATGCTTGAACCTTACGGACTACGCCTTCACTTTTTAAAACATTATGAACTTATAACGTGAACACATGAAGACTCATTTACATTATGCAATAATTCAACAATAATAATTCAGCATAATAAGAACCAACAACAATATGACATTGAACTTCTTTTATTTATATCACAATATTTTTACAACCGGGTGGGCGACCGCCCGTACTCACCCGCACGGCGGTCCGCCAAGACCCCTTTTAAAATTCTGTTACAATGGACAGTCGGAAGGGCGATCGCCCGTGCGCCCCTGCACGACGGTCCACCGAGACTTCCTTATAAAAATACACAGTAAGTTAGCACACGAACCGGTACTCGGGTGAGTGCACCCGCACTTCCTTTCCCTGCTTTATCGTGCGAACAGAGATGAAGAATGACCGTGATGTTTGGGCAGGTGGACGTGCCTGGCACGACTCCACCGCCAATGTCGTCATGAGGTTGTATATACCATGTACAACCCGACCCGGTCTCAACCCGGTGTAAGTATAATTGTTGTGCGCGCCCGAACAGCAACATGTTCTTTGTTCGACCGCTGCCCGATAGGCGAACACTTGCTACGACTGCGCAAGTATATTTATATTCCACCGTAACCTCAACTTCGATCATACGACCTCCAACCCGATCACCATTGTTGTTGCTGTACCCCGACGCATCACCGTGACCGAAACCCGAACCTGCCTCGCCTATGCCCGGCTCGGCGGGCTCATCTGCTGTTCATTCGATCGACTGCTCCCTTACCCGATTGCGCACTGCTCCTTATGCGTTGAGAGAGAAGTATGTGACCGATCAAGCGATGGCTAAATGAGTTCCAAGTCTCCCAAACTTATACGCTTTCCAATTGTGCGTTCCTCCATTTGGCCGACGCATCATTATATCGGTGAACACCCCTTCCGCCCATGTTTTACATGTCGGCTTGGGTTATTCGCCGCCCAGTCTCCACCGCATATAAATTCGCTCCGCACGCTCATATCTTACATATTCTGCGCGCTCCATATGCAATGGCGACTTGATACTTAGTTTATTTTTGCAAAGAGGCAGGGCGCGCTCCTAGGCAAAGCCGCAGGTCGCTACAGGCGCCCTCGTGGAGGCGCCACCCGGGCCGCCCACGCCCTTGCCTGGCAGGCAGGGCGATTCCCGGAATCGCCCTACTTGCCGGGCGAGGGCGTGGGCGGCCCGGGTGGCGCCTGCACGAGGGCGCCCGCCGCCCGTGCCGCCCGTGGCGGGCGCCCGCGCCCTCGCCCGGCAGGCAGGGCGATTCCCGGAATCGCCCTGCTGCCGGGCGAGGGCGCGGGCGGCCCAGGTGCCGCCTGCACGAGGGTGAGAGCCCTCGTACAGGCGCCACCCGGGCCGCCCGCGCCCTCGCCCGGCAGGCAGGGCGATTCCCGGAATCGCCATGCTGCCGGGCGAGGGCGCGGGCGGCCCGGGTGGCGCCTGCACGAGGTTGGGTGCCCTCGTGCAGGCGCCACCCGGGCTGCCCGCGCCCTCGCCCGTCAGGCAGGGCGATTCCCTGAATCACCCTGCCTGCCGGGCAAGGGCGCAGGCGACCCGGGTGGCGCCTGCACGAGGTTGGGCGCCCTCGTTCAGGCGCCACCTAGGCCGCCCGCCCCGGTCCTGAGAAGAGGGTTCGTTCATAGCTGTCCTTCCTAAGATTCATTAATCAAGTGGTATTAGGGCATGTCTAGGTCTTCAGGTGGGTTAGTCAATAGGTTGGGTAACAAGGGAAGTTAGGGTAAAGGGTTAATATCGCCTCTCCTACAAAGTGTTCCTGGCTGAATCAATTCAATGGGTTGGGCAGGCAGCACTCTGTCCTCCCTCCATATCCTAGGGTGAAGGCGGTATGGTAGGTGGATAGATGAGGCACTAAACTGAAAGCAAGTAGGGATATAAAGGTTATAGGAAAGCTGTAAGAATTCATAATCAATAGTATCCAGCCAGGATTCGCCCGGCCCGCTCGAAAGATCAATCAATAGTTTGATAACTAAGCATTCATAAAGCAAGTTTTTTTGAAAGCCCAGCCCGTCCAACAATGTTATTATAAGTTCAAGTAAGTGAGCCGAGCCGGTGTAGACATATAAAGGGTAATAAATAGCAAGAATGCTGCTATCTTACCACTAATATTATTACAGCAAGCAAAGCCATCCCCTCCATTTGAGCAAACTATCTTGGCAGGAGTCAAGCAAGCAATTTCCTACCCTACCTATTTTATGGTGTATTAACCTATGGAAAAAGCTTTTGGGAGAATCTGTTTCGAACGATTCAACGAATGCACTCGCGGGATTAGATGAAAGAAAGATAGAGCCAGTCATTTACTAGGAACCAGCACCCACCAGGAAATAATCACTTCGGGAACGGGGCGTCCTCCAATCCTTAGCACCTTCTCTATGGCCTTTATTTCCGTAGATCAAAAAGCTTGAGAAGGAAACGAATAAGCCTATGCTTTAGGCTGTAGTTCAGATGGGCTGCGTTACTGCTTTTGTATCCGCGGTGGTGGTTAGGCCAACTGAAGATGCCAGCTTTAGAGTTGGGTGAGCTTGGTCGAGCAACTCAAGTTCCTTACGGCACCTTATAGCCTAAATCAAAGGGCAAAGATCGGCATGCCTGGTTCTTCCATCATGAAATGAACTGAAATAAATCACGCAGAGAAGGCAAGGCTAGGAAAATGAGACCAAGATCGAAACGAAAACCTCCGCTGCTTAGTATTTGCCCAATCCGCTTTTGCTCGCCGCTACTAACGGGGTCTCGGTTGATTCCCCTTCCCATAGCTACTTAGATGTTTCAGTTCGCTAAGTCTTTCAAGTCCAAGGAGCGCGGACTAGCCACGAGGCTTGGATACGGTTTCCCGATCGGAGATCCATGGATCACGGACGGTATCTCCCCACGGCCTTTCGCCTTTCGAAGCGTCCTTCCCTCTCAATGCCCGAGCATCCATCCGATGCATTCTTTCCGATACAGCAGGCATTGAACCTGCTTCACACCGCACCACCGATGGCGGACTTTTGGCCGAGTGTGCTAATGCACCCATCAATCACTGAAACTTGTTCGTGATTCCAATCATTATATATGTAATTACGCTTTAGTAGATAATGCATATATGGGCATATTTCATTATGCATGAATGACTCGATATATGTCATTTCGCAAGCAATTAGATCGATCTCGCGAACCTCTGCGCGAAACGATGGGGGCCTTCCATTCATTCATTATAGCTGCTATTATATATGTCATTACGCTTTAAGGCTCAACCATCCGTACGGGGAGAAGAAAGACTAGTTCGTGTGATTCTATTCTGGTTCCTATCTCGAATGATGTAATTACGTATATAATGAATGCCGACCAAGACAATGAGTAAGTGACTGCTGGTCATTCTTAATTGATAGCCCGGTGAAATGGTGGTAGGTATATATGAGCATGTGGTAGTTTAGGTTCAGTCAGTTTCATTTTACTTATTGGGTGGGGGGGCTTACGGTCGAGTCACTAACGTACCTCTCCTGTTAGTCGAGTCACTTAACGTACCTCTCCCTTACGGTCGAGCATGCTTATGCATCCTTGCCCGATGTGGACAAGCTACTTCGTTCCTTGCTTTCCTAACGTCAAGCAAGCACTACGTTCCTCTCCTCTCCTTAACAGTCGAGCACCTAAAGGTCCTCTCCTTAACAGTCGAGCCTGCTTACGCATCCTTAACAGTCGAGCCTGTTGTAGCATCCTTGCCCGGTGCGGACAAGCGACTACGTTGATGGCGGCCCCCTTGTCGAGAGTTCGCTTGCTCACCCTTAATTTTACATGTGAATTTGACTAAACATCTACCCAATTCCACACTTAACCCAATCCACCGGAACCAATCCACTGGACCCAATTCCACGCAGGAAAGATATAGTGAATAGAGAAACCTCGCTTAATAAGGTAAGTACTAAACTACCCGACCTAACCCATAAAGTCTGGATTCGGATATTTATTTGGAAGATACGGCCCACTCCACTCTAGACGGGAAAGAGAATGTTAACGAACTTATCTCGCCATACAACCATCCCCACAGAGAAATGCTTCATGACTGTTCCAACCCAATGGCAGGAGTTAGGGTGATTTCCCCACTTATTCTCCTAGAGAATTCCCGTGAACTTCCTAAAACCCATAGTATACAATCAGGGATGTAATGCCAAACCCACCAATGAAAGGATAGAGTTGGGTACTGATTTCATCCCGCTATAAAGGGGACTAACCTCTGCGTAACGCCGAGTAGTTGGCTCCCCTCCTAACAGCAATAAAGGATAAGCCTTATCCTCACATAGAAAGCTAAGAAAGTTTGTAAGTAAGGGACTCATACAACTACATACTAGCTAGGAGAGGTAGGTAGAATTATTACCCTTACCCTCTCATTCCATTCAGCTTAGATAGGAAGGTAAGAAGGAATAAAGGATAAGCCTTACCCTCTCACCTATCATTTAGCTGCCTAAGCAGAAGTCCTGCCTCGTAGCCTTCTGACCCGAGGAAAGGCGCCGAAGGGAAATACCCCATCATCGCCGATTGAGTTATAGGCGGGTTCAGTGCTGACAACACCCTCGCGAATAGAGCGGATTATTGGCCTTGAGCTATAGAACTGGCCTTAGAAGAGAGAGATAGAGACGGGTCTTCCTATAGAATAGATATAGACTGACTAGATAGATACAAGCATCACTCGCGGGGAAGTCCCCCCTGAAAAGGGATTGCGTGCAAGAGGAGGACGTGCCATTGGACTTATCCATTAGTACCTTGAACCAGGATTGTAGCCAAGCAATCGATTTAGGGTCAAGCCAAACCTATAGTATGAACATGGACGGGCCAAGCCAAAGAGTAAGCCAGTCAAGCAATAGAAGCCATTGGAAAAAGCCTGCCATTGTAATTAGCTAGCTCATATATAAGCAAGAACCTATAAACATTCCCTATCAATAGGCTAGGCTTTTCATAAGGCTTTATAGGCTGCAAACAGGCTGCCATCAGCTCATAAGCTCCTATCATTAGACTATAGAGATAGATAGACTGGCCCTTATACTATTTGGTTATAAGTAAAACTACCGCTAGCCGATAGAGAGAACCCGGGTCTTTCCATTCATTAGTCAGAATGGTTGGGTCAGACCTGAAGCACGCAGAGAGGGAAGGGAAGCATGGTCCTCGACCCCAAGGGAGAGGAGAGGAGAGGGAGAGGGAGAGGACCCTCACCATATGAATAGTGAGTGACTCCGTCCCTTTAGGTACTCGACCATAAGGGAGAGGGAGAGGAAGCGCAAGCCCCTTCTCATTCAAATGAAATCAGATGACTTGCTCTATTATATATGTCATTACGCTTCAAAACCTCTGCCTCCTCTCCTTATCAGTCGAGCCCCCTAAAGGGTCCTAAAATGGCAATAATGGGAGGGGAATCTTGAAAAACCTCTCCCTTATGGTCGAGCCTGCTTACGCATCCTCCGCCAAGCTAAAATGGCCCCAAATTAGTTGAATGCGTAAGCATGCTCGACTGATAAGGCTGCCATCGAGAGGAGAGGAGAGGAGATGGCATTTGTGTGCGTTTTACGGCTACTTAAAAAGGCCCAAGCTGGGGACTGGACCTAGCGGGGACCTAAAAATAGCCCAAAATCACCATTTTCACGTGGCTCCAAAGAACGGCTTGCTTTCTCTGAACCAACTGGATCCACTCCCAAATGGTTAGGGCTTCGCGCTTACGGAAATAGCGTATATAAACATTTTCACCCAAGGCCAGGTAGGGACTCACTATTCATATGGTGAGGACCGGAGGGGCTCGACCATAAGGATGCGTAAGCAGGCTCGACTGTTAAGGAGAGGACCTTTTAGGGTGCTCGACTGTTAAGGCCGCCATCACCTTTAGGTGCTCGACCATTAGGGAGAGGAGAGGAGAGGTCTGGCAGGGTGAGGGATTTATCGCTCATCCATCATATGGATGAGGGTGAGTCTGTCGAACTCTCGACCTATGGGAGAGGTAACGAACACTCGACTAAAAGGCCACCATCACTCGACCAACCTTTAGTTACTTATTTGAGAGGGGCCACCCAATAAGCATCAAGGAAGTACGCCTATAAGAAAGCGTAATTACCTATCTCATTCAGGCAGGGAGATCGTCATGAATATGAATGAATTCGATCATGACCGTAATGACATATATAATGAATTTGATCATGACCGTAATGACATATATAATGAATGAATTACTCTCCCGTTGGTCAAGCCCTACCGGGCCTTCGGGCCTCACAGAACTCATTTACCACGATGAACGGGAAGTTTCAAAAAATCCTGTATCGAATAATCATGTCGGTTCTAAAAACCGCAACCTCAGTGGGCGCATAAGGATAAGCTGAATGGCGCCCAATCCAAAGGTTGGCCGCGGGGGGTAACCCCTGGCACTTAAAGGACAAGGATCCGCTCCGTCCTGCTTCGTGAGGGGGGAGAGCCTTGCGATATATAGTCCCCCCTTCCACGGTATGGCCTGCCGCGGCTACCCTGACAGCCGCGAGAGTTCCGGGGAAAATAGGTGGGGTGGATTTTCCACCTCGGTCAGGGAAGGGAGCAATCCTCCACTACCTATAGAAAGACAGGTCCGGTTTCTTAGTGGGGGACCTAGACCTCGCTCACATTATCTTGCCGGAATCCAGCCACCGAAAGTGGTAGGACCGAGAAACTCCAATATATAAATATTCACTGATATCTAATATCATTCTATCTTACCTTATCATCATTTCTTATTCCTCCTCGAAGAGGGAAGGGGAAGGCCTACTCCGTTCATCATACTCCCAGCTCGATAGGGAAAACTAGAAACCATAGACCCTCCAGGGCAATGAATAACAGCACTTATATAACCTCAGGTACCCCCCTCCTCGGTGACCCATATATCGGCCTATCCTTACCATTTCTCTTTCTCGGTCTAGCCTAATCACCCACACTATCTGGCCACAGTAGATCTGGTAGGTAATTATCCTAATTCTTCTTGTCTGACTTGGAATTCTTCTTTTCAGGCTTGGAATTCTTCTTTTCAGGCTTGGATGGATCTTTTTCTGGACAGCAGGATTGCTAGTTTACGGATCATTTCTGGCCTTAAACCTGTGCGTGATGATAATTTTTACCTAATCTTCTTGACTGATAAAATTATTCATTTTCTTCATAATCTGATGAAGAGGTCCAATGAACGGCTCCGGGTCGGACCCTACGCCGCACAGCGACAGCCTTATTCTAACTCTATTCCCTTTCTTACCAGGTAAGTCGGGCTTGCCGCTGCGACCAGAGGATGGCTACAGAGTCGGCCCAGGCCCAGAGGGCAGACCCGACCCCTTAAAGATACGAGTTTCACCCATCTACATGGATTCTGATCGCCCCCACTCTTCCCGAAGGGAAAGGGCGATGGACCCTCATCCCGAGGTGGATCAACCGACAGGAAGACCTGCTCCAAGGGTCCACCTCCCGGTTTCACGGGATGAGGGAATTCTATTTTTACCGGGTGCACGAACCAAATGGAAGGGCGGAGGCGAATCATTTGGGTACGGACCGTGGGATTGAATGGGAAAGAAATATACAAACTCCCACGGCAGGGGTTCGATTTGGTTTCGTGCGAAAACCCTCTCCTGGACAGTCAAGTGTGCTTACGCACCCTCACCATATGAATAGTGAGTGACTCCGTCCCTATGATCTAAGAAAGAGGACCGGTAGGGTGAGGTAACGAACTCTCGACAACAGAGAGGTTACGAGGTCGAGGAGAGGAAGCGAAAGCTGGCTCGACCAACGGGAGAGGATGCGTAAGCAGGCTCGACTAACAGGTTCGTAAGGCAGGTAGTTAAATCTGCTCGTTCAATCAATGGGACGAGGTAATGGAATCCACCCTTGCTATCTCCATCTCAGAGTTCAGGCCAGGGCTTCAACCTATAACCATCGATCTCAAGCGGGTCAAGGGGAATCGATCTAAAGGAGTAGTGCTCAACCCCATCTCCCGATCAATCATCAGACGAGGGATAGCAGGAGAGGCTGGTGGATATTTGGATTGTTACGGGGTGAAACCGTAATCAGAGAGCCTTCCACCTCATTCCCTCAAACTTAATTCATCCAGGCCAGTAAGGGTTGTTCAGTCAGTCGGTACAGAGTTCATCCCCCTCCCATCTGATTCAGGGGTTGGCGCGGATCCCATTGTTTTCCGTCACTATAGGGATAGCTAGTTGGCCCCTCCGACACGGCTTATCTCGGATGGAGTAGGGATTGACCGAGAACTTATCTAGCGGACTAAGAACCCGGTCGGATATCGAATCCATTCTTTTTTCCCTCCCATGGCGACGGACCTTCGGATCGGGAAGAATGAGGTCTCGTTCCGGCGGGTGGGGGACAGGTTTGGGGGTATAGGACTTCTTAACGAGCCATCCCCTGGGACGGAGAGAAGCATCGACCGGCCTCCCCCTACAGCTGCTTCATTAGCGGCACCTGGGCCGGGGAAGAGGTCAGGCGATCTCGGTATCGATTTCCCACCCACCACTCCGATTCGTCGAGCGAGATTCCTTCCTTGATTGCTTATTGGGTTGGTCCTCGCCGTATTATCTCCTTTCTTCTTTGTCCCTCCCTTTCTTTGAGAGAAGAGCATCGGCGCTCTCTTAGCATTCGTTCGCTAAGTTGTCTGGTTCGAGCCCATACTTCTCCATGTGAAACGAAAACCTATATCATCATATGGTTTTACTTTTCAACCCATCCCCTATCTATTACGGCAGCACAGTAACTTTTGTATTGACACGCTCTTATTCCAGATTTACTCAGTATCCGGGCCATGGCCGGTTCAAACAGATTTTCCCTTTAATACTCAATCAGGTCGAATCCCTTTATTGAACATAATTTCGATATGAAAAGAGATGTGTACCCTATCTCCGAGGAGGAGTGTCAACAAATAATAGCAGTGCTTCGTGATTTATCTTTTAAGTTCCTCCCTTTATACCAAATTTACATTCCCAAACCTGGGAGGCCTGGCAAGTATCGACCCATTACAATTCCTCATCCGCGTGACGTCATAGTAATGGAGGCATTGGAGATTAGATTGACTGAGCTATTTGAAAGCATATTTCTACCAAGCTCACACGGATTTAGACCAAAAAGAGGAACGAGAACCTGTTATTGGGACATTTTAGGGTTGAGTAACATCCACTATTGCGTAGATGCAGATATCGTCAGTTGCTTTGATGAAATACCTCACGAGAGATTATTAGATTATATCGACACTATTATTGACGATGAAAGGCTCCGGGCTCTGATATCTTTCTTTCTAAAGGCGGATATAGTGGACAAGAAGGGCACTAATTATGGAGGAAAAGAAAAAGGAATTCCCCAAGGGAGCCCTACCTCTCCAATCCTTATGAACATATATCTGCATCAGCTGGATGTTCTCGTGGAAACATTTTTAGCGAGGTCTCCCTACGCCCATTACGTCCGCTACGCAGATAACATACTACTCGTTTGCAAAATCAAAAACATCAATCCTCAGATCTTCCTCGATAAACTTCAGGATTTCGTGACCGATCTGCGACTAAGTCTGACCATCTCTATTCATTCGAGGGGACGGCCCCCATTTCTGTTTCTAGGCATCTATCTCAAGGTGTATTCGGATGGGCATATAAATCTCTTCGCACCCTTATCGAGAATAGAGCGAAAAATTGATACCATCCGAGAGCAAGCTAAAGGACTTAGGGAACCGATTAACGACCCGGAAGCGCTAGAAGAGAAGCAAAAGGACTTAATCAACCTGTATAATAAAAAAATAGTGAGTTACTTGGCCTTTTACGTTAAATGTCAGAATTCATCCAAAAGTAAGGAACTTCTGAAGAAGAAAATGTTAGATTCATGTATACAAGATCTGGCCAAGCTCGCGAAAACATCCGTGAAGAATATAAAGAGGAAATGGGGCCCATCGCTTCAACGAGCACCTATCCCCTTTATTCCTCGCAAACAAATAGACCGCGCCTTTAGTAAAATGCTTCGCAAATATGACCGGCAGGGGAAAGATTTTAGAGTAACCGGAGTCTAAAAAGGCGTTTAGAAGAACCAAAACAATTAAGAGAACCAAATAATGAATGATGCCCTTTTTGGTATTTCTTTATTCGAGGTCCACCATTGGGTTTTTTTAGTTTCACTTGCCCGCACAAATTCGTCCCTTTATGCTGGTCCTTACTAATAACCTAACAGAACTTGACTTTGTGCTCGCGACCCTACCTAAGGCTAACTACCTAAGGTGCGTGAGGCAGAGCGAGGGCACGGGCGGCCCGGGTGGCGCCTGCACGAGGGGGGTTGTCACGCCCCTGAGTCTACGGTAGTCTTTCAACCGTTATCTGGCGGGGTGCGACACTACCATGTATTTTCTTTTTCGTAATACTCATACATGTAGACTACGCCTTACACATTAATGTACTTAATTAATCTTCTTTAACCAAGTAGAGCGCATAAAACTTCATAAACATTCATAACCAATATAATCAATATGCAATGTAAACCGAGCACATAACATTGACACACAATTATAATGGGAGGGGCAACTCCTGAACGAGTTCGCCCAAATATATTATGAACCTTTCTTTTCAATAATACAACAAGTGTGCCGGGCAGCCCACGGCCAACACTTAGAATTTATACAACGTAGGCAAGAACGCCTTATACAATCCGATACCAATTACCTTCGATTAGAGCGAGCTCACCTGAGCCTCTTAGAACTCCACTGAATCAATTTCCGCACCAAACTGTCTTCACCGTGAACTGTTCGACCTCCAAACTTATTCCCGGTTTGAACTGCGCACTTTATTCACTTATGCGCATGAGGAATGCGCACTTCTGCGTTCCTTCTTGTTTCTAGATCGAACACCAAGAGGAGAGCGAAGTGCTTGCTTGCAAATGAGCTCTCTGCGCCATACATATATAGCCATCCTAGCTCCAAAACGAAGGGGTGTCAACTCTTCAAGCCGACCCCCAAAACCTGTGCGTTGAAGCCCCTTTGTTACTTATGGGTGGGCCGGCCCTTGCCTAAAGGCAAGGCCGCCCTACGCCCTTATAAACTCTGCACTCCTTCGCATTATTTCATAACCATTTCGTAAGTGCTCCAAGATCGTCGCACTCGTCCCTTATGTCGCATTGTTGTTCGTGGTTGCACCTCCGTTTGCTGTCGTGTTCTGTTCGCCCGTCGCATGGAGGGACGCCCGCCCGGGTCGTCCTCCCTTCGTCCATGTCTACACGCTCAACCGCCCACACTTGCGTCTGAACTAACTCGCGCCCATGTCCATGTTCACCAGCTCGCGGTCCTAACCTGCTGTTCGCCATGCCTTCGTTCGTTGGTTCGCCCACCGGGTGTGGGTCGCCCTTTGGTCGCCCGCCCGTTGGGCGCGGGTCGCCCTCGGGTCGACTCGTCGTTTCGACTCACCCGAGCCTGAACCGTGTGCTGTTCCACCAGTTCGGGTAGCTGCACCCGCGTGCAAGTCCGCCTGCAGCTCGCCCTTGTCCGCCAGTTGTCATGTCTGCCCGAACCTACCTTTCGCTCGTCATGCACGGGTCGCGCACCCGGAGCGCTCGCCCGTCGTGCACGGGTCGCCCACGGGTCGCCCGCCCGTCGTGCACGGGTCGCCCACGGGTTGCCCACCCGGGTCGCCCGTCGGGTGAAGGCGCGCCTCTGCCCAAAACGCCAGGGCGTTACACTCTCCTCCACCTGAAGACGTTGTCGTCCCGACAACATTCCATCTTAGTGATTCCTTCACCAAGACATCTCCATGTGCCAACTGCCCATGTATAACAAGTGTTACACATCCTAGCCATGTGCCAACACTCATCTCCACGGTTCCATGCCCAGGTCCATGGAAACCCCATCTTTCTGCAGCATGTTATGATCATCATACCTGCTCAACCAAGTTTGAGGGCTCACTGCCATGAGCAGCTTAACAATGAGCCCCATCTTCTATGTCATCTAAGAAGATAGGAGAGCCAGGAAGCTCCCTCCTTGGCTTTCATCCACCCATGTGTCGGATTGATACTGCGTCCTTAAGTACTTGTGTATAGCTTCAACCTCTTCACATCTACACCCAAGCTCACCTAGTTTGTCCTTTGTCAGTTGGAAGTCGTATATGCCCATAGCATATCTGCAAAAGTCTACTATTCTAGTGGGATCTCTACCCTCATAATCTTCATAAATTCCTGCTTCTTAAGTAGCACTCGGGCTCACTTCATTCGCAGCTTCTTTGTGAAGATCTTCATTAGAATATGTTCCCAACAAGTGTTTCCACGTTCGTGAGGTCCTCTCCTCACTTCCTTTGTTCTTCTTCCCGGCCTTTGCGACAAAGTGGATAAGCTTCCTTTCCTTCGTTGTTTGGACCATGCTCCCAAATCCTCTTAGTTTCGCATCTTCATGTCTCACATTCGGATCTTTGGGATACAATGTCATAGAGGCCATCCTTGGTTTATATCCCAAGCAACTCCTTCTATTCATCGGCACCATCACATTCTTTCCTTCAGCTATTATCAAGAGAAGGTCTCGGGACATCATTGGTATGGCTTGGGCAAGCCTCATAAAGTCCAACCCCAACACCATAGAATGATCGTCCATATATACGACCCTCAAATCCAGCTTTCTGAACCACGATCCAACTTTTACCGGAGTGTTTTTCAACACACCATCAATAGCCTTGATGGAAGAGTTAACTTCTTTGAAGGCACTGCATTCCCCTTCCATCTTTTCTTTCCTTCCAAAAGATCTCGCTGCCTTCCTACTTACGATGCTGTGAGTGGCTCTTGTATCAATCAAAGCTGCAAGTCTTTTACCTTTCACGGTTGCTTGCACAAAGCTTAACTTCAAAGAACCATCTTCCTTCGTTGGTTTCGTTTTGCGCCTTATCTCAGCAACCTGCTTCAAAAATTCGGCTTCGGAAATGTCAATAGGCTCATGTTCCTTTTCGAAATTTCTCTTAAGAAATCTTACTCCTTCGCTTGGTCCTTCTGGGGAACTCGGCCCTGGTCTAGCTTGACTTGTCTCAAGCTTTTCCTCCACCGTGTTCTGTTCAAGCGCACCAACCATCTGTTCATCGACCAAGTCCATGGAGCTAAACTTCCGGATGTCCTCTGGATGTTCACGGTAGTGAGTTTCCAATTTGTCAACATAGTCGAGCTCCTCTTGTTCGATCACAACCAGCTTCTTACCAAGAAGTCTCTTTCTTATTTCTTCCTCAATTCGCTTGACCTCGGCCTCCACTTTGGCACTTTCTTTCCTCAATCGGGCTCTTTCCTCAAAGAGCTCTTGAAGACCAAGTTCGCCTTGATGGATTTCTTCATCAAACTCATTGAGTTCAACACTTGCTGTACTTTCGCATTGGCTTCTGAGTTCTTCGAGTTCCCTCCGTAGTTCCGAACAGCTTTCCCGAATCTTCATATTCTCTGTTCGCATTGCAACCCAGTTGGAACTCCACCGACTCATGTGTTCCAATATTTCATATCGGAGAGCCTTAACTGCGCTATGACCATCATCCGCCATTACCACCTTGTCGGCCTTCTCCATTTAGTCATCTGCTATAGATCAAGCAGATTCACCTTCAATTTCAACCAAGACAACTTTGTCCAAGTTTCCACTAGTAAACTGTCCACCAGCTCTGACCGAGCTCTGATACCACCTGTCACGCCCCTGAGTCTACGGTAGTCTTTCAACCGTTATTTGGCGGGGTGCGGCACTACCATGTATTTTCTTTTTCGTAATACTCATACATGTAGACTACGCCTTACACATTAATGTACTTAATTAATCTTCTTTAACCAAGTATAGCGCATAAAACTTCATAAACATTCATAACCAATATAATCAATATGCAATGTAAACCGAGCACATAACATTGACACACAATTATAATGGGAGGGGCAACTCTCGAACGAGTTCGCCCAAATATATTATGAACCTTTCTTTTCAATAATACAACAAGTGTGCCCGGTAGCCCACGGCCAACACTTAGAATTTATACAACGTAGGCAAGAACGCCTTATACAATCCAATACCAATTACCTTCGTTTAGAGCGAGCTCACCCGAGCCTCTTAGAACTCCACCGAATCAATTTCTGCACCAAACTGTCTTCACCGTGAACTGTTCGACCTCCAAACTTATTCCCGGTTTGAACTGTGCACTTTATTCACTTATGCGCATGAGGAATGCGCACTTCTGCGTTCCTTCTTGTTTCTAGATCGAACACCAAGAGGAGAGCGAAGTGCTTGCTTGCAAATGAGCTCTCTGCGCCATACATATATAGCCATCCTAGCTCCAAAACGAAGGGGTGTCAGCTCTTCAAGCTGACCCCCAAAACCTGTGCGTTGAAGCCCCTTTGTTACTTATGGGCAGGTTGGCCTTGCCTAAAGGCAAGGCCGCCCTACACCCTTATAAACTCTCCACTCCTTCGCATTATTTCATAACCATTTCGTAAGTGCTCCAAGATCGTCGCAACCGGCACATGAGAACGTTGCACTCGTCCCTTATGTCGCATTGTTGTTCGTGGTCGCACCTCCGTTTGCTGTCGTGTTCTGTTCACCCGTCGCATGGAGGGACGCCAGCCCAGGTTGTCCTCCCTTCGTCCACATCTACACGCTCAACCGCCCACACTTGCGTCTGAACCAACTCGCGCCCATGTCCGTGTTCACCAGCTCGCGGTCCTAACCTGTTGTTCGCCATGCCTTCGTTCGTTGGTTCGCCCACCGGGTGTGGGTCGCCCTTGGGTCGCCCGCCCGTTGGGCGCGGGTCGCCCTCGGGTCGACTCGTCGTTTCGGCTCGCCCGAGCCTCAACCGTGTGTTGTTCCGTCGGTTCGGGTAGCTGCACCCGCGTGCAAGTCCGCCCGCAGCTCGCCCTTGTCTGCTGGTTGTCATGTCTGCCCGAACCTGCCTTTCGCTCGCCGTGCACGGGTCGCGCGCCCGGGGCGCTCGCCCGTCGTGCACGGGTCGCCTGCCCATCGTGCACGGGTCACCCACGGGTCGTCCACCCGAGTTGCCCGTCGGGTGAAGGCGCGCCTCTGCCCAAAACGCCAGGGCGTTATAGGGGGTGCTGTGACGCCCTCGAGTCTCAGGCAGGCGTGCACGATGGGTGGGCGCCCCGTGCACGACGGCGGGCGCTCCTTGGCACAACGACGGTCGCGTTTTGGCACGACGACGGGTAGTGCGACGAGCGGATGGGCGAACCTCCGACGATGGGTGGACCCAACGAATGGGCGACCCATGGGCAACCCGCGTAGCGGGTGACCCATGGGCGACCCGTGTAGCGGGCGACCCATGGGCGACCCGCACCTGGTGGATGGATGAGCCAAGCAATGAACAACGCGGTGGGCAGCACGGATTGTGAGGACGCGGGCTTGGTTCGATGGGCGGGTGCGTTACAGCATAGGCGAGCGCGGCATACGACGAACGACGGAACAATGGCGGGCAGCATGCGACTAAATGATGAGCTGGGTGCGACATTACAGCGGGCGGACGCCGGTTGCCATGCGACGAATTGTGCGACAAAACAGCAAACGTGGTGCGACGAAGATATGACGAAATAACACTTGGGCTGAATGTGGCTAAGTGTTGAACGGGCATCTTAATGTACATGAGCATATGTTGTGGGATCTTATACGCATATGTGGAGTAACATATAAATATAAGCAAATGATAAAAAGAAATAAAATATAATTTAATATTTATACGTGGCCTTATATGCATAATGGGGGTTGGCCGTGAGTAATACACCCCCTTACGACATATGAAGGGCGTATGTGTTAACAAATGGAACAAATGGCAGAAGGCCGACATGTTAAAAGTATGTTGTGGGCGTATGTGGCAAATATAAGGGTCGGCCAGGGGCTATACACCCCCTCCTAAAACACATGCGTAGGAGCATATAAATACAACACGGAGGGGCCTCGTTTGGATCATTCGACTTCGCTCAAGTCTTCCTTCGCATAAGGACAAGAGAGAAGTGCGAAGGTTCTTGGAGGAAATGCACATTCCTCATGCGCATAAGGAAGAAGAGGATTTCGCATATCTTGGCTTGGTTAACGTGAAGGTGATCACGGTTGAGGGAGTTTTTAGTACACGGTCTTGGTGCAGAATTGTGTGAACGTCTTGGTGACCCGTGTGGGTGCCCGTTCACAAACAAAGGTCCATAAATTGTGTATGTAAAAGGCAGATTGCCTTGATTGTAATATTTATAAGTGTTGGCCGAGGACTTTGCCCGGCACACTTGTGTATTGATGTATTATTGAAGGTTCATAATATATTGAATATTTGGGCGGACTCGTTTGGGAGTTGCCCCTCCCATTCTTCATGGTTGTTTGCAATTGTTGTCGGTTTAATTGCATATGAATTGTTAAAGAATGGTTTATGATGAATTATGAAGATTAATGCTTATACATGGTTATAAGATAATGGTTAAAGCATGTTTATATCGGTTAAGGCGTAGTCCATATGTACCAGTATTAATGAAAAGAACGTACACGGTGGTGCCGCACCCCGCCGTGCACGGAAAAAAAGTTACCGTAGACTTGGGGGCGTGACAGGTGGTATCAGAGCAAAGATTGCTCGTGGCAGTTGACAGGTGAAGATAAGGTATGGAGAACAACCGAGGTCTTGTAACCTTGAAGATTTGTGGCAGAGATGTTCAAGCGTTGGCAAACACAGGTGGTTCATATAACCTTATATTGGTACGGTTAATAGAAGAAGTGGGGCTGATATCTACTATGGAGAACTGGGAGATAACCTCGTGGAATTTGGTAGTAGGCATGATACGATATGTACCTGTACAGTTGGAAGGATGTAGGGGTCAGCTGGACTTCATGGTGATAAATACAGATGGCATTGATGTGATGCTTGGACGAGATGGACTTCTTCAAATCAGTCAGGCAATAGATGAGGTTACAGACCGGGAAGAGGAAGTCGTGATGGCCGAAGATGTTGAAGACTTAACTATGATGGAGGTTAGACTTGAGGATGATCAAACTAAGCCCGAATCATGCAGCTCGTGGACATGGACTGACGAAGATATCCATATGGGAGGACCATGTGATGAGGAGGATATGATGGAGGCCGAACTTGAGTTTAATCAAGTTGAACCGGGATCATATAGTTTGGCAGCTTGGATGGTTACTCACATGGAAGAATCACATGATGACAAGGTACAAGGCATGGCAAGTTTGGGAGAAGGTGGAAGGAAGCTCTTACTTACCTTGGAAAGGTTGAAGAGGATGAAGGAAGAGAGACCCCGAATCTGTGAAGAACTTGAAGCCTTGGAAAAGGGTGTTGAGGACAAGCTTCTTCAACTTGGTTGGACAATGGAGCAAGGTGATGTTGCAGATGGTACTATCAAGGAAGAAGAAGCCGTAATAGATGAAGATGTTGTGGACATGACTACGATGGAGGCAGAACTTGAAGGTGATCAAGTTGAACAAGGATTGTGCAGCTTATCGACATGGATGGGTGAGATCACTCATATGGAGGAGCCTCATATTGATAAAGTAAGTATTGGTACTTGTGTTCCATTTGAGCATTTGGTAAATGGACCGTGTGCAGTGAAAGACAAAACTAGTTTGTCTATTCTATGGAGGATCATGCCATGGATGACTATGATGGAACCTTGCATGGAGAAGCAAGGGTTGTTACCTGCTGAAGGACTTGTTGGGGTTACTTGTGACCTTATGGTTGAAGGTGCAAGGGCCCGTGACAAGGGTGGAACTTGATGATCGTTGTGGATGATTGGGTCATGCTTTAGCCACTTTGGCTAGGTGCCCGGCATGACTCATGGACAGGTTGAAGGGCACACTTTTGGGTGGACTTCTCATGGCCAAGACCAAGAGATAGTCTTGATGGACACCTTGGGGAAGAAGCTGTGATGGAAGGGACTCGTGATGATGATGCTTAGATGGACTTCTCATAGCCGAGACCAAGAGATAGTCTTGGTGGACCTTCGGTGGAGGAGCTCATGATGATATGGGGTCGTTGTGACTTTTGGGACATCATACATGGTGGACTTAGAGGTCTGATGCATTGAGGAGCTGAGGTCAGGTGACTTTGATGCAGTATGGGATGCATACTTCCAAAGTACATGCATAGAACATGGCTTGGAAGAGTGACTTGATGAGGAGGATCGATGAGACACTTTGAGGTGATGGGGTCACAATGATGATGATGCCTTGGTGGCAACACTTAGGCATGTGTTGAGCCGAGACTCAACTACTTTACGCACATGATGATATTGGGATAGATGTGGCAGACTTAGCACATTGACACAAACACTTCGTGGACAGCATGTTGCAGATGAGATGGATGGAGTTTTCATGGACCTGAGCATGGAGATGAGTGTTGACACGTGACCGAGATGTGTAGAACTTATACATGGGCAGTTTACACATGGCGATGACTTGATGGAGACAGGCCTTATATATGTGGCAATGATGGTTGCCTTATATGGAGGGGTCTACATTATGGTCGATACTAGTCTTGGTGGAGAGTCACTAAGATGGTGTGTTGTCGGGATGACAATGTTTTCGGGTGGAGGAGAGTGTGACGCCCTCGAGTCTCGGGCAGGCGTGCACGATTGGCGGGCACCCCGTGCACGACGGCAGGCGCTCCTTGGCACAACGACGAGCGCATTTTGGCACGACGACGGGCAGTGCGATGAGCGGATGGGCGAACCTCCGACGATGGGTGGACCCGATGAATGGGTGACCCATGGGTGACCCGCGTAGCGGGCGACCCATGGGCGACCCGCACCCGGTGGACGGATGAGCCAAGCGATGAACAACGCGGTGGGCAGCACGGATTGTGAGGACGCGGGCTTGGTTCGATGGGTGGGTGCGTTACAGCATAGGCGAGCGCGGCATACAACGAACGACGGAACAATGGCGGGCATCATGCGACGAAATGACGAGCTGGGTGCGACATTATAGCGGGCGGACGCCGGTTGCCATGCGACGAACTGTGCGACAAAACAGCAAACGTGGTGCGACGAAGATATGACGAAATAACACTTGGGCTGAATGTGGCTTTGTTGAACAGGCATATTAATGTACATGAGCGTATGTTATGGGAGCTTATACGCATATGTGGAGTAACATATAAATATAAGCAAATGATAAAAAGAAATAAAATATAATTTAATATTTATACGTGGCCTTATATGCATAATGGGGGTTGGCCGTGAGTAATACACCCCCTTACGACATATGAAGGGAGTATGTGTTAACAAATGGAACAAATGGCAGAAGGCCGACGTGTTAAAAGTATGTTGTGGGCGTATGTGGCAAATATGGGGGTCGGCTAGGGGCTGTACACCCCCTCCTAAAACACATGCATAGGAGCATATAAATACAACATGGAGAGGCCTCATTTGGATCATTCAACTTCGCTCAAGTCTTCCTTCGCATAAGGACAAGAGAGAAGTGCGAAGGTTCTTGGAGGAAATGCACATTCCTCATGCGCATAAGGAAGAAGAGGATTTCGCATATCTTGGCTTGGTAAACGTGAAGGTGATCACGGTTGAGAGAGTTTTTAGTACACGGTCTTGGTGCAGAATTGTGTGAACGTCTTGGTAACCCATGTGGGTGCCCGTTCACGAACAAAGGTGCATAAATTGTGTATGTAAAAGGCAGATTGCCTTGATTGTAATATTTCTAAGTGTTGGCCGAGGAATTTTCCCGACACACTTGAGTATTGATGTATTATTGAAGGTTCATAATATATTGATTATTTAGGCGGACTCATTCAGGAGTTGCCCCTCCCATTCTTCATGGTTGTTTGCAATTGTTGTCGGTTTAATTGCATATGAATTGTTAAAGAATGGTTTATGATGAATTATGAAGATTAATGCTTATACATGGTTATAAGATAACGGTTAAAGCATGTTTATATCGGTTAAGGCATAGTCCATATGTACCAGTATTAACGAAAAGAATGTACACGGTGGTGCCGCACCCCGTTGGGCACGGAAAAAAAGTTACCGTAGACTTGGGGGCGTGACAGGCGCCCTTGTGCAGGAGCCACCCGGGCTGCCCGCGCCCTCGCCCGGCAGGCAGGGCGATTTCGGGAATCGCCCTGCCTGCCGGGCGAGGGCGCGGGCGGCCCAGGTGGCGCCTGCACGAGAGGGGGCGCCCTTGTGTAGGCGCCACACGGGCCGCCCAGGCCCTCGCCTGGTAGGCAGGGCGATTCCGGGAATCGCCCTGCCTGCCGGGCGAGGGCGCGGGCGGCCCGGGTGGCGCCTGCACGAGGGGGGGCGCCCTCGTGCAGGCACCACCTGGGCCGCCCGCGCCCTCGCCCGGTAGGCAGGGCGATTCCAGGAATTGCCCTGCCTGCCGGACGAGGGCACGGGCGGCCCGAGTGGCGACTGCACGGGGGGGGGGGGGGGGCGCCCTAGTGCAGGCGCCACCCGGGCCGCCCGCACCGGGTGGCGCCTGCACGAGGTTGGGCGCCCTCGTGCAGGCGCCACCCGGGCTGCCCGCGCCCTCGCCCAGCAGGCAGGGTGACCCTGCCTGCTCGGCGAGGGCACGGGCGGCCGGGGTGGCGCCTGCACGAGGGGGGCGCTATCACGCCCCCGAGTCTACGGTAGTCTTTCAACCGTTATCTGGCGGGGTGTGGCACTACCATGTATTTTCTTTTTCGTAATACTCATACATGTAGACTACGCCTTACACATTATGTACTTAATTAATCTTCTTTTTCCAAGTAGAGCGCATAAAACTTCATAAACATTCATAACCAATATAATCAATATGCAATGCAAACCGAGCACATAACATTGACACACAATTATAATGGGAGAGGCAACTCCCGAACGAGTTCGCCCAACTATTTTATAAACCTTCTTTTCAATAATACAACAAGTGTGCCGGGCAGCCCACGGCCAACACTTAGAATTTATACAATGTAGGCAAGAACGCCTTTTACAATCTGATACCAATTACCTTCGGTTAGAGCGAGCTCACCTGAGCCTCTTAGAACTCCACCGAATCAATTTTTGCACCAAACTGTCTTCACCGTGAACTGTTCGACCTGCAAACTTATTCTCGGTTTGAACTGCGCACTTTATTCACTTATGCGCATGAGGAATGCGCACTTCTGCGTTCCTTCTTGTTTCTAGATCGAACACCAAGAGGAGAGCGAAGTGCTTGGTTGCAAACGAGCTCTCTGCGCCATACATATATAGCCATCCTAGCTCCAAAACGAAGGGGTGGCAGCTCTTCAGGCCGACCCTCAAAACATATGCGTTGAAGCCCCTTTGTTACTTATGGGCAGGTTGGCCCTTGCTTAAAGGCAAGGCCGCCCTACGCCCTTATAAACTCTGCACTCCTTCGCATTATTTCATAACCATTTCGTAATTGCTCCAAGATCGTCGCAACCGGCTCATGAGAACGTCGCACTTGTCCCTTATGTCGCATTGTTGTTCGTGGTCACACCTCCGTTTGTTGTCGTGTTTTGTTCGCCCGTCGCATGGAGGGACGCCCGCCCGGGTTGTCCTCCCTTCGTCCACATCTACACGCTCAACCGCCCACACTTGCGTCTGAACCAACTCGCGCCCATGTCCGTGTTCACCAGCTCGCGGTCCTAACCTACTGTTCGCCATGCCTTCGTTCGTTGGTTCGCCCACCGGGTGTGGGTCGCCCGCCCGTTGGGTGTGGGTCGCCCTCGGGTCGACTCGTCGTTTCGGCTCGCCCGAGCCTCAACCGTGTGTTGTTCCGCCGGTTCGGGTAGCTGCACCCGCGTTCAAGTCCGCCCGTAGCTCGCCCTTGTCCGCCGGTTGTCATGTTTGCCGGAACCTGCCTTTCGCTCACCGTGCACGGGTCACACGCCCGCGGCGCTCGCCCGTCGTGCACGGGTCGCCTGCGGGTCGCCCACCTGGGTCGCCTGCCCGTCGTGCACGGGTCGTCCACCCGGGTCACCCATCGGGTGAAGGCGCGCCTCTGCCCAAAACGCCAGGGCGTTACACTCTCCTCCACCTGAAGGCGTTGTCCTCCCGACAACATTCCATCTTAGTGATTCCTTCACCAAGACATCTCCATGTGCCAACTGCCCATGTATAACAAGTGTTACACCCTAGCCATGTGCCAACACTCATCTCCACGGTTCCATGCCCAGGTCCATGGAAACCCCATCTTTCTGCAGCATGTTATGATCATCATACCTGCTCAACCAAGTTTGAGGGCTCATTGCCATGAGCATCTTAACAATGAGCCCCATCTTCTATGTCATCTAAGAATATAGGAGAGCCAGGAAGCTCCCTCCCTGGCTTTCCTCCACCCATGTGTCGGATTGATACTGCGTCCTTAAGTACTTGTGTACAGCTTCAACCTCTTCACATGTGCACCCAAGCTCACCTAGCTTGTCCTTTGTCAGTTGGAAGTCGTATATGCCCATAGCATATCTGCAAAAATCTACTATTCCGGCGGGATCTCTACCCTCATAATATTCATAAATTCCTGCTTCTGATGTAGCACTCGGGCTCACTTCATTCGCAGCTTCTTTGTGAAGATCTTCATTAGAATATGTTCCCAACAAGTGTTTCCACGTTCGTGAGGTCCTCTCCTCACTTCCTTTGTTCTCCTTTCCGGCCTTTGCAACAAAGTCGATAAGCTTCCTTTCCTTCGTTGTTTGGACCATGCTCCCAAATCCTCTTAGTTCCGCATCTTCATGTCTCACATTCGGATCTTTGGGATACAATGTCATAGAGGCCATCCTTGGTCTATATCCCAAGCAACTCCTTCTATTCATCGGCACCATCACATTCTTTCCTTCAGCTGTGATCAAGAGAAGGTCTCGGGACATCATTGGTATGGCTTGGGCAAGCCTCATAAAGTCCAACCCCAACACCATAGAATGATCGTCCATATCTACGACCCTCAAATCCAGCTTTCCGAACCACGATCCAACTTTTACCGGAGTGTTTTTCAACACACCATCAACAGCCTTGATGGAAGAGTTAACTGCTTTGAAGGCACTGCATTCCCCTTCCATCTTCGCTTTCCTTCCAAAAGATCTCGCTGCCTTCCTGCTTACGAAGCTGTGAGTGGCTCCTGTATCAATCAAAGCTGCAAGTATTTTACCTTTCATGGTTGCTTGCACAAAGCTTAACTTCAAAGAACCATCTTCCTTCGTTGGTTTTGTTTTGCGCCTTATCTCAGCAACCTGCTTCAAAAATTCGGCTTTGGAAATGTCAATAGGCTCATGTTCCTTTTCGACATTCTCTTGAGAAATCTTACTCCTTCGCTTGGTCCTTCTGGGGAACTCGGCCCTGGTCTAGCTTGACTTGTCTCAAGCTTTTCCTCCACCGTGTTCTGTTCAAGCGCACCAACCATCTGTTCATCGACCAAGTCCATGGAGCTAAACTTTCAGATGTCCTCTGGATGTTCACGTTAGTGAGTTTCCAATTTGTCAACATAGTCGAGCTCCTCTTGTTCGATCACAACCAGCTTCTTACCAAGAAGTCTCTTTCTTATTTCTTCCTCAATTCGCTTGACCTCGGCCTCCACTTTGGCACTTTCTTTCCTCAATCGGGCTCTTTCTTCAAAGAGCTCCTAAAGACCAAGTTCGCCTTGATGGATTTCTTCATAAAACTCATTGAGTTCAACACTTGCTGTACTTTCACATTGGCTTCTAAGTTCTTCGAGTTCCCTCCGTATTTCCGAACAGCTTTCTCGAATCTTCATATTCTTTGTTCACATTGCAACCCAGTTGGAACTCCACCGACTCATGTGTTCCAATATTTCATATCGGAGAGCCTTAACTGCGCTATGACCATCATCCGCCATTACCGCCTTGTCGGCATTCTCCATTTAGTCACCTGCTATAGATCAAGCAGATTCACCTTCAATTTCAACCGAGACAACTTTGTCCAAGTTTCCACTAGTAAACTGTCCACCAGCTCTAACCGAGCTCTGATACCACCTGTCACGCCCCTGAGCCTACGGTAGTCTTTCAACCATTATCTGGCAGGGTGCGGCACTACCATGTATTTTATTTTTCGTAATACTCATACATGTAGACTACGCCTTACACATTATGTACTTAATTAATCTTCTTTTTCCAAGTAGAGCACATAAAACTTCATAAACATTTATAACCAATGTAATCAATATGCAATGCAAACTGAGCACATAACATTGACACACAATTATAATGGGAGGGGCAACTCCCGAACGAGTTCGCCCAATTATTTTATAAACCTTCTTTTCAATAATACAACAAGTGTGTCGGGCAGCCCACGGCCAACACTTAGAATTTATACAATGTAGGCAAGAACGCCCTTTACAATCCGATACCAATTACCTTCAGTTAGAGCGAGCTCACCTGAGCCTCTTAGAACTCCACCGAATCAATTTCTGCACCAAACTGTCTTCACCATGAACTGTTTGACCTCCAAACTTATTCCCGGTTTGAACTGCGCACTTTATTCACTTTTGCGCATGAGGAATGCGCACTTCTGCGTTCCTTCTTGTTTCTAGATCGAACACCAAGAGGAGAGCGAAGTGCTTGCTTGCAAATGAGCTCTCTGCGCCATACATATATAGCCATCCTAGCTCCAAAACGAAGGGGTGTCAGCTCTTCAAGCCGACCCCCAAAACATATGCGTTGAAGCCCCTTTGTTACTTATGGGCAGGTCGGCCCTTGCCTAAAGGCAAGGCCGCCCTACGCCCTTATAAACTCTGCACTCCATCGCATTATTTCATATGTATTTCGTAAGTGCTCCCAAGAACGTCGCAACCGGCTCATGAGAACGTCGCACTCGTCCCTTATGTCGCATTGTTGTTCGTGGTCGCACCTCCGTTTGCTGTCGTGTTCTGTTCGCCCGTCGCATGGAGGGACGCCCGCACGGGTCGTCCTCCCTTTGTCCACGTCTACATGCTCAACCGCCCACACTTGCGTCTGAACCAACTCGCGCCCATGTCCGTGTTCACCAGCTCGCGGTCCTAACCTGCTATTTGCCATGCCTTCGTTCGTTGGTTCGCCCACCGGGTGTGGGTCGCCCGCCCATTGGGCGCGGGTCGCCCTCGGGTCGACTCGTCGTTTCGGCTCGCCCGAGCCTCAACCGTGTGCTGTTCCACCGGTTCGGGTAGTTGCACCCGCGTGCAAGTCCGCCCGCAGCTCGCCCTTGTCCGCCGGTTGTCATGTCTGCCCAAACCTGCCTTTCGCTCGCCATGCACGGGTCACGCGCCCGGGGCACTCGCCCGTTGTGCACGGGTCGCGCGCCCGGGCCGCTCGCCCGTCGTGCACGGGTCGCCCGCGGGTCGCCCACCCGGGTCGCCCGTCGGGTGAAGGCGCGCCTCTGCCCAAAACGCCAGGGCGTTACAGGCGTTGTGACGCCCTCGAGTCTCGGGCAGACGTGCATGATGGGCGAGCGCCCCGTGCACGACGACGGGCGCTCCTTGGCACGACGCCGGGCGCGTTTTGGCACGACGATGGGCAGTGCGATGAGCGGATGGGCGAACCTCTGATACTTGGGCAGACCCAACAATGGGCGGACCCGACGATGGGCGGACCCGGCAATGGGTGGACGACCCATGGGCGACCCGTGCACGGTGGGCGGGCGACCCGTGGGCACGGTCACACTACAGGCAGGCGCGGTTATGCGAGGGACGGGCGCAGCAAATGCGACGACGAGCTGAGTGTAATGCGACGGCTGAGCTGTTGTGCGATGTTGTATGCGAGCCATGAGTGCGACGAAACAGCAAGCCGCGGTCGCAGTGCAACGGGAGGTCTACACAATGCAACGAGAGCTTGTGACGAAATATGCGACGAAACACTTAGGCCGGAATGCGGCTAAGTGTTGAGTGCATGTGTTAATGGATGTAATCACATGTTATATGGGAGCTTATACGCATATGTGGAGTAACATATAAAATATAAGCGAATGATATATGTGTGAATTAATTAAAATATAATATAACCTTTATACGTGGCCTTATATGTATAATGGGGTCGGCCATGAGTAATGCACCCCCATTAAATCACAAGGAGGATGTATATGCGATGGAGAATGGTTAAAAAGTCAAGCCGACATGTATATGAGGCGTATCGTTATGATTTCAGGAGTCGGCCTCATGAATGGACGCATCCTTTGGAGAGATGATGATATGCATATATATATGGCATGATGAGATGCCATTTGATCCATCGACTTTCGCTCAACATTCCTTCGCATAAGAGACAAGGAAAGTGCGAAGGTTCACATAGGTGATGCGCATTCCTCATGCGCATAAGGTGAAGAAGGTCTTCGCATATTTCAGATTGGCTTGTGTGGAATAAGGTCTCGGTTAAGGGAGATTTTATGGTCACGGTTGAGGAGGTTTAGTACACGGTTCGGTGCAGAATTACGTGAGTGTCTTGGTGACCCGGGTGGGTACCCGCTCACATGCAAAGGTGCAGAATTGTGTATGTATAAGGCTTCTTATGCCTTTTTGTAAAATTGTAAAAGTTTCTAAGTGTTGGCCGTGGACTTGCCCGGCACACTTGTATTATTGAAAAAGGTTTCATAATATATTCGGGCAGACTTTCAGGAGTTGCTCCTCCCATTCTTCTCGGTTGTTTTGCAATTGTTATTCGGTTAAATTGCATATGATAATGTTAAGAATGGTTTATGAAGATTGATGAAGATTAATGCTTATGATTATAAGTGAAGACATGTTTATATCGGTTTAAAGTTGATTATATTGGTTAAGGTGTAGTCCATAAACGTTAACTTGTTAAAAAGGGAGCGTTCGGTGGTGCCGCACCCTGCCGGGCACGGTCAAAAAAAATTGCCGTAGACTTGGGGGCGTGATAGGTGGTATCAGAGCTCGGTCAGAGCTGGTCAGCAAGTTTTGCTCGTGAAGGTTTCAAGACTCGGTTTGAGCAGGGTTGCTCGTGATGAAGATTATGGAGGACAGTTTGGGTTACATAGACTTGATGGTTTGTGGTAAAACCGTTCAAGCCGTGGTAGACATGAATGTTGCACATAGCTTTATGACTACATGGTTAGCAAAAGAGACATGGCTGACATCTATTATGAAGATCGAGACAGTGGGCTCTAGAGCTAAAGTGGTCGGTTTGGTACGAAACGTACCTATACAGGTAGAAGGATGGAGAGGTCGGTTAGACTTCATAGTGATGAAGTTGGAGGGCTTCGACATGATACTTGGACGAGATTTCTTGAAGGGCAACAAAGCTGTTGTTGTCCCCTTCTACGATGAAGATGTTGCAAGCTTGACTACGATGAAGAAAGGACTTGAGGATGATCAGGTCGACCCAGAATCGTGCAGTTTGTCAACATATATGAACGAGGTCGCTCACATGGAGGGACCACATGATGATGAAGTAAGTATGAATACTTGTGTTCCATTTGAGCATTTGGTAGATGGAACATGTGCAGTGGAAGGAAAAATCAGTTTGCCTATGCGATGGAGGATCTTGCCATGGATGTCTATGATGGAGTCTTGTATGGAGAAGCAGGGATCGTTGGTTGATGCAGGACTTGTTGGGGCTACTTGTGACCTTATGGTTGAAGGTGCAAGGGCTCGTGACAAGGGTGGAACTTGATGATCGTTGTGGATGATTGGGTCATGCTTTAGCCCCTTTGGCTAAGTGCCCGGCATGACTCATGGACAGATTAAAGGGCACCTCTTTGGGTGGACTTCTCATGGCCAAGACCAAGAGATAGTCTTGGTGAACCTTTGGTGGAGGAGCTATGGAGAAGGGACTCGTGATGACATGATGATATGGTTGGTGACCGAGTTCACTAAACCGAAGATTGACTACTTGGATGGAGTTGTGAGCAGACATGGAGCATTCCTACCACATGGAGGCATATTGTATGCGTGCCGAGTGTTGGATGACTTGAGGAGCTCATGATGACATGGGATCGTTGTGACTTTTAGGACATCATATATGGTGGACTTAGAGGTCTGATGCATTGAGGAGCTGAGGTCGGGAGACTTTGATGCAGTATGGGATGCATACTTTCAAAGCACATGCATGGGACATGGCTTGGAAGAGTGACTTGATGTGGAGGATTGATGAGACACTTTGAGGTGATGGGGTCACGATGATGATGATGATGGGTTGAGCCGAGACTTAACTACTTTTTGCACATGATGATGTTGGGGATAGATGTAGCTGGTCACTTATGGCACATTGACACCAACACTTCATGGACAGCATGTTGCAGATGAAATGGATGGAGTTTTCATGGACCTGAGCATGGATTATGGGAGCTGATTCTTGATGAGTCGGGGATGTGACAGGATGCTTGAGGAACAACTGATGGTAACATGAGGATGTGCATTCTCATAGTTTGGACGTGACGGTTGGACTAGCTACCCAACTAGTTCAAACATGGGGACTAGTAGTGTACAGAGATGTGTTGGCATTTGTTGGAGTATCATGGCAGCAATTCGCGTGAGGACGACACATGGTGATCGAGATGGCTTCCCGTTGATGATGATCTTGGTGGAGGGTTACCGAGATGATATGTTGTCGAGGACGAAAACGTCTTCAGGTGGAGGAGAGTGTGACGCCCTCGAGTCTCGGGCAGACGTGCACGATGGGCGAGCGCCCCGTGCACGACGACGGGCGCTCCTTGGCACGACGGCGGGCGCGTTTTGGCACAACGACGGGTAGTGCGACGAGCGGATGGGCGAACCTCCGATACTTGGGCGGACCCAACAATGGGCGGACCCGACGATGGGCGGACCCGGCAATGGGTGGGCGACCCATGGGCGACCTGTGCACGGTGGGCGGGCGACCCGTGGGTGCGGTCACACTACAGGCAGGCGCGGTTATGCGAGGGACGGGCGCAGCAAATGCGACGACGAGCTGAGTGTAATGTGACGGCTGAGCTGTGGTGCGACGTTGTATGCGAGCCATGAGTGCGACGAAACAGCAAGCCGCGGTCGCAGTGTGACGGGAGGTCGACACAATGCGACGAGAGCTTGTGACGAAATATGCGACGAAACACTTAGGCTGGAATGCGGCTAAGTGTTGAACGCATGTGTTAATGGATGTAATCACATGTTATATGGGAGCTTATACGCATATGTGGAGTAACATACAAAATATAAGTGAATGATATATGTGTGAATTAATTAAAATATAATATAACCTTTATACGTGGCCTTATATGTATAATGGGGTCGACCATGAGTAATGCACCCCCATTAAATCATAAGGAGGACGTATATGCGATAGAGAATGGTTAAAAATTCAAGCCGACATGTATATGAGGCATATCGTTATGATTTAAGGAGTCGGCCTCATGAATGGACGCATCCTTTGGAGAGATGATGATATGCATATATATATGGCATGATGAGATGCCATTTGATCCATCGACTTTCGCTCAACATTCCTTCGCATAAGAGACAAGGAAAGTGCGAAGGTCACATAGGTGATGCGCATTCCTCATGCGCATAAGGTGAAGAAGGTATTCGCATATTTCAGATTGGCTTGTGTGGAATAAGGTCTCGGTTAAGGGAGATTTTGTGGTCACGATTGAGGAGGTTTAGTACACGGTTCGGTGCATAATTACGTGAGTGTCTTGGTGACCCGGGTGGGTACCCGCTCACATGCAAAGGTGCAGAATTGTGCATGTATAAGGCTTCTTATGCCTTGTTGTAAAATTGTAAAAGTTTCTAATTGTTGGCCGTGGACTTGCCCGGCGCACTTGTATTATTGAAAAAGGTTTCATAATATATTCGGGCAGACTTTCGGGAGTTGCTCCTCCCATTCTTCTCGGTTGTTTTGCAATTGTTATTTGGTTAAATTGCATATGATAATGTTAAGAATGGTTTATGAACATTGATGAAGATTAATGCTTATGATTATAAGTGAAGACATGTTTATATCGGTTTAAAGCTGATTATATTGGTTAAGGCGTAGTCCATAAACGTTAACTTGTTAAAAAGGGAGCGTTCGGTGGTGCCGCACCCTGCCGGGCACGGTCAAAAGAAATTGTCGTAGACTTGGGGGCGTGACAGGTGCCCTCGTGCAGGCGCCACCCGGGCCGCCCACGCCCTCGCCCGGCAGGCAGGGCGATTCCGGGAATCGCCCTGCCTACCGGGCGAGGGCGCGGGCGGCCCGGTGGCGCCTGCACAAGGGGGGGCGCCCTCGTGCAGGCGCCACCCGGGCCACCCGCACCCTCGCCCGGTAGGCAGGGCGATTCTCGGAATCGCCCTACCTGCCGGGCGAGGGCGCGGGCGGCTCGGGTGGCCCCTGCACTGGGGGGGCGCCCTCATGCAGGCGCCACCCGGGCCGCCCGCGCCCTCGCCCGGCAGGCAAGGTCGCCCTGCCTGCCGGGCGAGGGCGCGGGCGGCCCGAGTGGCGCCTGCACGAGGGGGGCACTGTCACGCCCCTGAGTCTACGGTAGTCTTTCAACCATTATCTGGCAGGGTGCGGCACTACCATGTATTTTCTTTTTCGTAATACGCATACATGTAGACTACGCCTTACACATTAATATACTTAGTTCATCTTCTTTAATCATGTAGAGCGCATAAAACTTCATAAACATTCATAACCAATATAATCAATATGCAATGTAAACCGAGCACATAACATTGACACACAATTATAATGGGAGGGGCAACTCCCGAACGAGTTCACCCAAATATATTATGAACCTTTCTTTTCAATAATACAACAAGTGTGTCGGGAAGCCCACGGCCAACACTTAGAATTTACACAATGTAGGCAAGAACGCCTTTTACAATTCAATACCAATCACCTTCGGTTAGAGCGAGCTCACCCGAGCCTCTTAGAACTCCACCGAATCAATTTCCGCACCAAACTGTCTTAACCGTGAACTGTTCGACCTCCAAACTTATTCCTGGTTTGAACTGCGCACTTTATTCACTTATGCGCATGAGGAATGCGCACTTCTGCGTCCTTCTTGTTTCTAGATCGAAGACCAAGAGGAGAGCGAAGTTCTTGGTTGCAAATGAGCTCTCTGCGCCATACATATATAGCCATCCTAGCTCCAAAACGAAGGGGTGTCAGCTCTTCAAGCCGACCCCCAAAACATATGCGTTGAAGCCCCTTTGTTACTTATGGGCAGGTCGGCCCTTGCCTTAAGGCAAGGCCGCCCTACACCCTTATAAACTTTTCGCTCCATCGCATTATTTCATAAACATTTCGTAAGTGCTCCAAGATCATCGCAACCGGCTCATGAGAACGTCGCACTCGTCCCTTATGTAGCATTGCTGTTCGTGGTCGCACCTCCGTTTGTTGTCGTGTTTTGTCCACCCGTCGCATGGAGGGACGCCCACCCGGGTCGTCCTCCCTTCGTCCACGTCTACACGCTCAACCGCCCGCACTTGCGTTTGAACCAACTCGCGCCCATGTCCATGTCCACCAGCTCGCGGTCCTAACCTGTTGTTCGCCATGCCTTCGTTCGTTGGTTTGCACACCGGGTGTGGGTCGCCCTTGGGTTGCCCGCCCGTTGGGCGCGGGTCGCCCTCAGGTCGGCTCATCGTTTCGGCTCGCCCGAGCCTCAACCATGTGTTGTTCTGCCGGTTCGGGTAGCTGCACCCGCGTGCAAGTCTGCCCGCAGCTCGCCCTTGTCCGTCGGTTGTCATGTCTGCCCGAACCTGCCTTTCGCTCCCCGTGCACGGGTCGCGCGCCCGGGGCGCTCGCCCGTCGTGCACGGGTCGCCCGCGGACCGCCCACCTGGGTCGCCCACCCGGGTCGCCCGTCGGGTGAAGGCGCGCCTCTGCCCGAAACACCAGGGCGTTACACTCTCCTCCACCTGAAGACGTTGTCGTCCTAACAACATTCCATCTCAGTGATTCCTTTACCAAGACATCTCCACATGCCACCTGCCCATGTATAACAAGTGGTACACATCCTAGCCATGTGTCAACACTCATCTCCACGGTTCCATGCCCAGGTTCGTGGAAACCCCATCTTTCTGCAGCATGTTATGATCATCATACCTGCTCATCCAAGTTTGAGGACTCACTGCCATGAGCAGCTTAACAATGAGCCCCATCTTCTATGTCATCTAAGAAGATGTGGAGCGAGAAGAGCTTGGAGGCTATCCTTCACTAATCAACTTGATCCACCTGTCCGGATCCTCAACCTCCATCCTTTGTAGATATGGTTCCCGATCTTCCTTCTGGATGTTCGGCCTCACATATAGCTCATCATCGTCATCATCATCCTCCACCAACTCTAGCCTTCTCGATAGGTCCAAGATGCTATCGGAAAGTGCTCGGATGACCACAGATTGTTCTGCAATCTTTGCCTCCATCGTAGACAACCGCTTGTCTACATTTACCTTGTCCTCCATCTGCATTCCTCCTAACTTATGATCGGGTTTTGTTACACCAATGGTTGGAACACCAATGGGCACATCTTCCCTTCCATCATAAATGAAGAGTTTCCTCAAATGTGGCACAACCATAGCTTCAAACTATTTCATGAACTCCATCCCCAATACTGCCTCATAGTCATCAATCCGCACTATGGTGAAATCCACCTTTCCGGTCCATGCACCAAGTGTAGTGTCCACCTTTTCGGCCATACCAAGGATTGCCATAGGAGGAGAATTCACCATCTTCATTTGTGCCTTTACAGGTACAAATTTCAGCCCAAGTCTCCTTGCGGTGTCTTCACTCATGAAGTTATGTGAAGCCCCACTATCAACCATAGTGAGTACATCGGCTCCACCAATCTTCATCTGAACATACTCCAACCTGTTTCTTTCCGGATCCCTCCTAGAAGCCACTTCCGTAGTAGCAGCTACACCAAGTATCTGCATCATCCCCACAGAAGCATTGTCATCCTCTTCGGTAGGTTGTGTAACAGCAGTTACCTTTGGTTTAGATGGGCAATTCTTCACCGTGTGTGGTCCTTCACACAACCAACACTTTATAGGCTTCTTCATCTTTGCACCATCATCTGATTTCGGAGCATCATCCTTTTTCTTGTCTTTCGGTTTGTCGGGCTTCTTTTCCTTGTTAGAAGTCTCATCATAGTGGTCCACCAACCTGTCAACCGCAGCAAAAGCTTCTTCAAGTGTTCTTATCTTCTGCCTCTTCACCTCATTGCGTGCCCAAGGCTTCAACCCAATAATAAAGTTGAACACCTTGTCCCTTTCCGCCATGTCGGGAAGTTCCAAAGCTGCACTTGAAAACTCTCGCTGATATGCTTGCAAGCTCCTGGTTTGTTTGATGAACTTGATCTTTGTCCTTGCTTCCCATGTTTCATCCTAAGGACTGAAATGGTTCTGCAAAGCTTTCTTCATGTCTTCCCATGAAGTGATGTCATCAGCATTTCCATTGATAATCTGGTCCACCCTCCTTCGCCACCACATCTTGGCATCATTTGTGAGGAATTGAGCGGCCACCTTGACTTGTGTCTCCCCATCAGGCAGACTCAACCGTTCCAAGTACTGCTCCATGTCCCACAAGAAGTTACCAAGAGTCTTTGCACTCCTTGTACCGTCATAAGATTCCGGCTCTTTGACCTTTACATGGGGTACTCCTCCACCTGAGTTATACCTCATGGCTCTCTTCAATACCGCAATCTCGTCCTTGGCTTCATCAAGACTTTTATTTACCTTGTCAAGAGTTCCTTTCAAGTTTGTGATCACTGCAAGACCCTGATCTCTTGATTCTTCAACTTCCTTGATCCTTCCTTCCAATCGAGTACACATAAGATCGTTGTACTCACATTGTGCTTTGAGCTCCTCGTTTTGTGTCCGGAGTTCTTCAAGTTCTTCTCTAACCTTCGAGATGGCTTCTCGTTCTTTAGTAAGCGAGTCCACATCTTGGTTCCAAGAAGACTCCAAAGTCTCCATCCTTTCAATTACCTTTCCCATGAACTCAAGATGAGGATCCTTCACGGGATCCTTCATTGTATGGCTAGACCCGGCTTGAGAGTTAGCGGCCATCTTCTTTTGCGACCTTGTTTCGACCATTCATCGGCTTCCCCAAGTCACCTGCAAGAACCTTGTCAACTGCCAACTTCAAGTGTGCGAGCAACCCTGCTCACCAGCTCTAGACCGAGCTCTGATACCACCTGTCACGCCCCTGAGTCTACGGTAGTCTTTCAACCGTTATCTGGCGGGGTGCGGCACTACCATGTATTTTCTTTTTCGTAATACTCATACATGTAGACTACGCCTTACACATTAATATACTTAATTCATCTTCTTTAATCAAGTAGAGCGCATAAAACTTCATAAACATTCATAACCAATATAATCAATATGCAATGTAAACCGAGCACATAACATTGACACACAATTATAATGGGAGGGGCAACTCCCGAACGAGTTCGCCCAAATATATTATGAACCTTTCTTTTCAATAATACAACAAGTGTGCCGGGCAGCCCACGGCCAACACTTAGAATTTATACAATGTAGGCAAGAACGCCTTTTACAATCCGATACCAATCACCTTCGGTTAGAGCGAGCTCACCCGAGCCTCTTAGAACTCCACCGAATCAATTTCCGCACCAAACTGTCTTCATCGTGAACTGTTCGACCTCCAAACTTATTCCCGATTTGAACTGCGCACTTTATTCACTTATGCGCATGAGGAATGCGCACTTCTGCGTCCTTCTTGTTTCTAGATCGAACACCAAGAGGAGAGCGAAGTGCTTGGTTGCAAATGAGCTCTCTACGCCATACATATATAGCCATCCTAGCTCCAAAACAAAGGGGTGTCAGCTCTTCAAGTCGACCCCCAAAACCTGTGCATTGAAGCCCCTTTGTTACTTATTGGCAGGTCAGCCCTTGCCTTAAGGCAAGGCCGCCCTACGCCCTTATAAACTTTTCGCTCCATCGTGTTATTTCATAAACATTTCGTAAGTGCTCCAAGATCGTCGCAACCGGCTCATGAGAACGTCGCACTCATCCCTTATGTCGCATTGATGTTCGTGGTCGCACCTCCGTTTGCTGTCGTGTTCTGTCTGCCCATCGCATGGAGGGATGCCCGCCCGGGTCGTCCTCCCTTCGTCCACGTCTACACGCTCAACCGCCCGCACTTGCGTCTGAACCAACTCGCGCCCATGTCCGTGTCCACCAGCTCACAGTCCTAACCTGCTGTTCGCCATGCCTTCGTTTGTTGGTTCACCCACCGGGTGTGGGTCGCCCGCTCGTTGGGCGCGGGTCGCCCTCGGGTCGGCTCATTGTTTCGGCTCGCCCGAACCTCAACCGTGTGTTGTTCCACCGGTTCGGGTAGCTGCACCCGTGTGCAAGTCTACCTGCAGCTCGCCCTTGTCCGCCGGTTGTCATGTCTGCCCGAACCTGCCTTTCGCTCGCCGTGCACGGGTCACGCGCCCAAGGCGCTCGCCCGTCATGCACGGGTCGCCCGCGGGCCGCCCACCCGGGTCGCCCGCCTGTCGTGCACGGGTCGCCCACCCGGGTCGCCCGTCGGGTGAAGGCGCGCCTCTGCCCGAAACGCCAAGGCCTTACAGGCGCCCTCGTGCAGGCGCCACCCGGGCCGCCCGCGCCCTCGCCCGGCAGGCAGGGCGACCCTGCCTGTCGGGCGAGGGCGCGGGCGACCCCGGTGGCGCCTGCACGAGGCTGGGTGCCCTCGTATAGGCGCCACCTAGGCTGCTCGCGCCCTCGCCTGACAGGCAAGGCGATTCCCGGAATCGCCCTGCCTGCCGGGCAAGGGCGCGGGCGGCCCGGGTGGCGCCTACACGAGGGGGGCGCTGTCACGCCCCTGAGTCTATGGTAGTCTTTCAACCATTATCTGGCGGGGTGCGGCACTACCATGTATTTTCTTTTTCGTAATACTCATACATGTAGACTACGCCTTACACATTAATGTACTTAATTAATCTTCTTTAACCAAGTAGAGAGCATAAAACTTCATAAACATTCATAACCAATATAATCAATATGCAATGTAAACCGAGCACATAAAATTGACACACAATTATAATGGGAGGGGCAACTCCCGAACGAGTTCGCCCAAATATATTATGAACCTTTCTTTTCAATAATACAACAAGTGTGCCGGGCAGCCCACGGCCAACACTTAGAATTTATACAACGTAGGCAAGAACGCCTTATACAATCCGATACCAATCACCTTCGATTAGAGCAAGCTCACCCGAGCCTCTTAGAACTCCACCGAATCAATTTCCGCATCAAACTATCTTCACTGTGAACTGTTCGACCTCCAAACTTATTCCCGGTTTGAACTGCGCACTTATTCACTTATGCGCATGAGGAATGCGCACTTCTGCGTCCTTCTTGTTTCTAGATCGAACACCAAGAGGAGAGCGAAGTGCTTCGTTGCAAATGAGCTCTCTGCGCCATGCATATATAGCCATCCCAGCTCCAAAACAAAGGGGTGTCAGCTCTTCAAGCCGACCCCCAAATCCTGTGCGTTGAAGCCCCTTTGTTACTTATGGGCAGGTCGGCCCTTGCCTTAAGGCAAGGCCGCCCTACGCCCTTATAAACTTTTCGCTCCATCGCATTATTTCATAAACATTTCATAAGTGCTCCAAGATCGTCGTAACCGGCTCAATGGAACGTCGCACTTGTCCCTTATGTTGCATTGCTTGTTCGTGGTCGCACCTCCGTTTGTTGTCGTGTTTTGTTCGCCCGTCGCATGGAGGGACGCCCGGCCGGGTCGTCCTCCCTTCGTCCACGTCTACATGCTCAACCGCTCACACTTATGCCTAAACCAACTCGTGCCCATGTCCGTGTCCACCAACTCGCTGTTGTTCACCGTCGCGCCCATGTCCGTGTCCACCAACTCGCTGCTGTTCACCGTGCCTTCGTTCGTTGGTTCGCCCACCGGGTGTGGGTCACCCTTGGGTCGCCCGCCCGTTGGGCGCGGGTCGCCCTCGGGTCGACTCATCGTTTCGGCTCGCCCGAGCCTCAACCGTATGCTGTTCCGCCGGTTCGGGTAGCTGCACCCGCGTGCAAGTCCGCCCGCAGCTCGCCCTTGTCCGCCGGTTGTCATGTCTGCTCGAACCTGCCTTTCGCTCACCGTGCACGAGTTGTGCGCCCGGGGTGCTCGCCCGTCGTGCACGGGTCGCCCGCGGGTCGCCCACCCGGGTCGCCCGCCCATCGTGCACGGGTCGCCCACGGGTCGTCCACCCGGGTCGCCCGTCAGGTGAAGGCACGCCTCTGCCCAAAACGCCAGGGCGTTACACTCTCCTCCACCTGAAGACGTTGTCGTCCCGACAAAATTCCATCTTAGTGATTCCTTCACCAAGACATCTCCCCGTGACAACTGCCCATGTATAAGAAGTGTTACACATCCTAGCCATGTACCAACACTCATCTCCACGGTTCCATGCCCAGTTCCATGGAAACCCCATCTTTCTGCAGCATGTTATGATCATCATACTTGCTCATCCAAGTTTGAGGGCTCACTGCCATGAGCAGCTTAACAATGAGCCCCATCTTCTATGTCATCTAAGAAGATAGGAGAGCCAGGAAGCTCCCTCCCTGGCTTTCATCCACCCATGTGTCGGATTGATACTGCGCCCTTAAGTACTTGTGTACAGCTTCAACCTCTTCACATGTTCACCCAAGCTCACCTAGCTTGTCCTTTGTCAGTTGGAAGTCGTATATGCCCATAGCATATCTGCAAAAGTATACTATTCCGGCGGGATATCTACCCTCATAATCTTCATAAATTCCTGCTTCTGAAGTAGCACTCGGGCTCACTTCATTCGCAGCTTCTTTGTGAAGATCTTCATTAGAATATGTTCCCAACAAGTGTTTCCATGTTCGTGAGGTCCTCTCCTCACTTCCTTTGTTCTTCTTCCCGGCCTTTGCGACAAAGTCGATAAGCTTCCTTTCCTTCGTTGTTTGGACCATGCTCCTAAATCCTCTTAGTTCCGCATCTTCATATCTCACATTCGGATCTTTGGGATACAATGTCATAGAGGCCATCCTTGGTCTATATCCCAAGAAACTCCTTCTATTCATCGGCACCATCACATTCTTTCCTTCAGCTGTGATCAAGAGAAGGTCTCGGGACATCATTGGTATGGCTTGGGCAAGCCTCATAAAGTCTAACCCCAACACCATAGAATGATCGTCCATATCTACAACCCTCAAATCGAGCTTTCTGAACCACGATCCAACTTTTACCGGAGTGTTTTTCAACACACCATCAACAGCCTTGATGGAAGAGTTAACTGCTTTGAAGGCACTGCATTCCCCTTCCATCTTCGCTTTCCTTCCAAAAGACCTCGCTTCCTTCCTGCTTACGAAGCTGTGAGTGGCTCCCGTATCAATCAAAGCTGCAAGTCTTTTGCCTTTTACGGTTGCTTGCACAAAACTTAACTTCAAAGAACCATCTTCCTTTGTTGGTTTCGTTTTGCGCCTTATCTCAGCAATCTGCTTCAAAAATTCGGCCTCAGCAATGTTAATAGACTCATGTTCCTTTTCGACATTTCTTTTGAGAAATCTTACTCCTTCGCTTGGTCCTTCTGGGGAACTCGGCCCTGGTCTAGCTTGAATTGTCTCAAGCTTTTCCTCCACCATGTTCTGTTCAAGTGCACCAACCATCTGTTCATCGACCAAGTCCATGGAGCTAAACTTCCGGATGTCCTCTGGATGTTCACGGTAGTGAGTTTCCAATTTATCAACATAGTCGAGCTCCTCTTGTTCGATCACAACTAGCTTCTTACCAAGAAGTCTCTTTCTTATTTCTTCCTCAATTCCCTTGACCTCAGCCTCCACTTTGGCACTTTCTTTCCTCAATCGGGCTCTTTCCTCAAAGAGCTCCTGAAGACCAAGTTCGCCTTGATGGATTTCTTCATCAAACTCATTGAGTTCAACACTTGTTGTACTTTCGCATTGGATTCTAAGTTTTTCGAGTTCCTCCGTAGTTCCGAACAGCTTTCTCGAATCTTCATATTCTCTGTTCGCATTACAACCCACTTGGAACTCCACTGACTCATGTGTTCCAATATTTCATATCAGAGAGCCCTAAATGCGCTATGACCATCATCTGCCATTACCGCCTTGTCGGCCTTCTCCATTTAGTCACCTGCTATAGATCAAGCAGATTCACCTTCAATTTCAACTGAGACAACTTTGTCCAAGTTTCCACTAGTAAACTGTCCACCAGCTCTGACCGAGCTCTGATACCACCTGTCACGCCCCTGAGTCTACGGTAGTCTTTCAACCGTTATCTCGCGGGGTGCGGCACTACCATGTATTTTCTTTTTCGTAATACTCATACATGTAGACTACGCTTTACACATTAATGTACTTAATTAATCTTCTTTAACCAAGTAGAGCGCATAAAACTTCATAAACATTCATAACCAATATAATCAATATGCAATGTAAACCGAGCACATAACATTGACACACAATTATAATGGGAGGGGCAACTCCCGAACGAGTTCGCCCAAATATATTATGAACCTTTCTTTTCAATAATACAACAAGTGTGCCGGGCAGCCCACGGCCAACACTTAGAATTTATACAACGTAGGCAACAACGCCTTATACAATCCGATACCAATTACCTTCGGTTAGAGCGAGCTCACCCGAGCCTCTTAGAACTCCACCGAATCAATTTCCGCACCAAACTGTCTTCACCGTGAACTGTTCGACCTCCAAACTTATTCCCGGTTTGAACTGCGCACTTTATTCACTTATGCGCATGAGGAATGCGCACTTTTGCATCCTTCTTGTTTCTAGATCGAACACCAAGAGGAGAGCGAAGTGCTTCGTTGCAAATGAGCTCTCTGCGCCATACATATATAGCCATCCTAGCTCCAAAACGAAGGGGTGTCAGCTCTTCAAGCCGACCCCCAAAACCTGTGCGTTGAAGCCCCTTTGTTACTTATGGGCAGGTCGAACCTTGCCTTAAGGCAAGGCCGCCCTACGCCCTTATAAACTTTTCGCTCCATCGCATTATTTCATAAACATTTCGTAAGTGCTCCAAGATCGTCGTAACCGGCTCATGAGAACGTCGCACTTGTCCCTTATGTCGCATTGCTTGTTCGTGGTCGCACCTCCGTTTGCTGTCGTGTTCTGTCCGCCCGTCGCATGGAGGGGCGCCCGCCCGGGTCGTCCTCCCTTCGTCCACGTCTACACGCTCAACCGCTCACACTTATGCCTGAAACAACTCGCGCCCATGTCTGTGTCCACCAACTCGCTGTTTTTCACTGTCGCGCCCATGTCCGTGTCCATCAACTCGCTGCTTTTCACCGTGCCTTCATTCGTTGGTTCGCCCACCGGGTGTGGGTCGCCTGCCCGTTGGGCACGGGTCGCCCTCGGGTCGACTCGTCGTTTCGGCTCGCCCGAGCCTCAACCGTGTGTTGTTCTGCCGGTTCGGGTAGCTGCACCCGCGTGCAAGTCCGCCCGCAGCTCGCCCTTGTCCGCCGATTGTCATTTCTGCCCGAACCTGCCTTTCGCTCGCCGTGCACGGGTTGCGCGCCCGGGGTGCTCGCCCGTCGTGCACGGGTCGCCCACCGGGGTCGCCCGCCCGTCGTGCACAGGTCGCCCACCCGTCGTGCACGGGTCGCCCACGGGTCGTCCACCCGGGTCGCCCGTTGGGTGACGGCGCGCCTCTGCCCAAAACGCCAGGGCGTTACAGGCGCCCTCGTGCAGGTGCCACCCGGGCCGCCCGCGCCCTCGCCCTGCCCGCCGGGCGAGGGCGCGGGTAGCCCAGTTGGCGCCTGCACAAGGGCGCCCCCCCTCGTGCAGGCGCCACCCGGGTCGCGCCCGCGCCCTCGCCCGGCAGGCAGGGCGATTCCGGGAATCGCCCTGCCTGCCGGGCGAGGGCGCGGGTGGCCCGGGTGGCGCCTGCACGAGGGCGCCCCCCCTCGTGGAGGTGCCACCCGCGCCCTCGCCCGGCAAGCAGGGTCGCCCTGCTTGCCAGGCAAGGGCGCGGGCGGCCCTGGTGGCGCCTGCACGAGGTTGGGCGCCCTCGTGCAGGCGCCACCCAGGCCGCCTGCGCCCTCGCCCGGCAGGCAGGGCAATTCCGGGAATCGCCCTGCCTGCCGGGCGAGGGCGCGGGCGGCCCAGGTGGCGCCTGCACGAGGGGGCCGCCCTCATGCAGGCGCCACCCGGGCCGCCCACGCCCTTGCCCAGCAGGCAGGGCGATTCCCAGAATCGCCCTGCCTGCCGGGCGAGGGCGTGGGCGGCCCGGGTGAGGGCGCGGGCGGCCCGGGTGACGCCTGCACGAGGGGGGGCGCCCTCGTGCAGGCGCCACTCGGGCCGCCCGCGCCCTCGCCCGGCAGGCAGGGAGATTCCCAGAATCGCCCTGCCCGCCGGGTGAGGGCGCGGGTGACCCAGGTGGCGCCTGCAGGAGAGGGGGCGCCCTCGTGCAGGCGCCACCCGGGCGGCCCACGCCCTGCCTGCCGGGAGAGGGCGCGGGCAGCCCGGGTGGCGCCTGCACGAGGGGGGGCGCCCTCGTGCAGGCGCCACCCGGGCCGGCCCGCGCCCTCGCCCGGCAGGCAGGGTCGCCCTGCCTGCCGGGCGAGGGCGCGGCCGGCCCGGGTGGCCCCTGCACGAGGCCGCCCGGGCGGAGGGCGGTTCGGGTGAAGCGGCCGGGTGGGTGAGGGCGCCGGGCCGGGGGCTGGGTGAAGGCGCCCGGAGGTGTGGGGCGGGCGGGCAGGCGAGGGCGCCTAAAGGGGCGGGGTGGGCGGGTTGGAGCGGGTGGGTGAGGGGGTGCGGGGTGTGCGGGTTAAGGGGTGCGAGGTGAGGGGGTGCGGTAGGGAGCCCGGGCGGAGGGGGGTTCGGGTGAGGCAGGCGGGTGGGTGACGGCGCCGGGCGGGGGGCGGGCAAGGGCGCCAGGAGGGGTTGAGCGGGTGGGTGAGGACTACATGATGGGGTGCGGGGTGGGCGGGTTGGGGGAGAGGTAGGGAGCCTGGGCGGAGGGGGGTTCAGTTGGGGCGGGCGGGTGGGTGAGGGCGTCGGGCGGACGGGCGGGCGAGGGCGCCCGAAGGGGTGAGGGCACCGGGAGGGTTGGAGCGGGCGGGTGAGGTGGTGCGGGGTGGGCGAGTGTGGGAAGAGGTAGGGAGCTCGGGCGGAGGGGGGTTCGGATGAGTCAGGCGGGTGGGTGAGGGTGTCGGGCGGGGGGCCGGGTGAGGGCGCCCGGAGGGGTGGGGCGGGCGGGTGGGGCGATTGTTGATTAAAATTTATGATATGTTTTTGTTGTTACTTTAAGTTAATATGTTTTTATTATTTACTAGTTTATGTGTTTCTATTTTTCAGGAAAATGGCATCAAAGAGAATTTCAGTGAATCTTTCTGGACCAAAGACTCATAAAGGTGCTACTAAAAGAAACATTGGTGAACGAACTCCACCTGAGCTCATGGCTACAAATCTTTCAAGTGCCGCAAGTGATAAGAAGATGATTTCAGACTGGAAGAATTCGAAAGAGGTGAAATTTCCATCAAGAATGTGGTATGTGAAAGAAAGAGAAAGCGCAAATGTGAATATATATCTATATATCGATATACCGAATGATAATGGAATTTTTGAGGTGATGGGAAGAGTCGTAGATATGTGTTCCGTACCAGACACTGAAGTTGTTTACGTACTTACAAAAGCTCCCAAGTCACATGAAAGGGTTAAATACCAACTATCATATTCATTGTATGACATGAGCGAGGTATCTACAAAGTTGTGTGGTCAAATCGTAGATGAGATGACAGAAAACATCGTAAGTATTATTATTTATATTTTTATTTTGCGTTTTTTAAAGTGTCTCACTATATTTTTTAACTTTTTTTTTATTGACATATGATATTTTGTTTGGCAGAATTTCGTTAAAAGCTGTTCAATTAAGTTGGGAGGCATTCATTTCATTGAGAATGATATCATGAATGTTGTTAGCAGTTTTTACTCAGTGTCAGAAGAAAATATGGAAAAAAGGCAAAATGAAGTAATTGATAATGCTACAAAACTACATCCAAAGGATCAGAAAAAAAAGGTCTCTGGTGGATAAATCTAGCAAGGGTAAACAAGTTACTTTTGAGAACGATGAAGTTGAAATTGACAATGAAACATATGTTGTCATTACTGAAGATGACATTGGAACTGAGAAGAGCCATAAAAATCCAAAAGTAACAATGCCCAAGAATAACTCTGGTGGGAATGTTATGACCAAGAAAAGTAGAGTTGATGATTTCGAAGCAGTCATTACCAGTAGTCAAGAACCTAGTGAAACTTCAAAAGAAAGCAGAGAAATCATTACACCAAGAGCTGATTTAGAAGATGGCATTATCAAAACAAAACAAAATGTCATTCGAGAGAATTTGATAAAGAGAAACTCAATTGATGGTGGTCGCACATTTCAGCTTAATGTCAGGCAAACCTATAAAACAAGTGAAGGACAATGTCAATATCAAGTTAGAAAGCCACATCATCATCTGCATGTTCACAACTTGAAGACATTGATGAGGTACAATCCATATGCTCATGTGGTTAGTTATGTGCTTCTTGTTGATCCACTTCAAGTTCCCAACAAAGAAGCATTTGATAAGTCAAAATGTTTTGAATACAATTATTATGTGCTTGGGGGGAACCATTCTGTAGAAGCTCAAAGACAATTGATGGAGGAATATCCTAATAACCCACGTTTTGAAACAATGAAATGTATCATTTACGCTGGTTTATCTGATACAGAAGCAAAGTTAGTGGCATGGGATCATAATTCAGATAATGAATATAGGATGTCTATGACTTTCATCCAAAGGGTTAGATTTATTCATAGTGAATTTGAAGAAAAATGTGGTGGGGATAGGACAAAAGTTACTGCAGAGTTCCGAAAGGAATGTTGTATGGAAATAGGATATCAAATTGAAGAGAAAACCAATTCAAAAGGTGGAAAGGGCAACAAACATAGTGATTTATTCAGAGGTGTTGATAACATTTTCCAATTGGCATTTAGAACTGGAGATGTTTGGAGGTTGATTGATGAGATTTTTGGCATGTGGGAAGACATTGCCATTAAAAACCAGAAGGTCAAAAATTCTAAGCCATTCATATGTGGCAACAGTAAATTAGCTCCTGAAATGAAGCATCTTCCAGACGATATGACTATCACACCTTGGAGGGCGATGCAAGGAGTGAAAGATGAGAAAATTGTCAAAACAATATTATCTCGTGTGAGGTCAGGGGAATTATCATTGGAGGAAATGTCTGAAGAATTTCAAAAGTAAGTTTCTTGAAATATTTTTATTTATTTCTAGATTATAATTATATTTTAAATAAAACATGTTGTTCTTGGTAGTATTTGTTATACATATCATTATATTAACTTTTTGTTACTTTATCTATGCAGTCACAAAGTTTACATGAAAATTCAAGAACAAATGGTTAGATTGTTGAATGAAGATAGTTGGGATGATGTCGTACGCAACTATCCAGATTCAAGTTCTACATCAACATTAAAATCTTTTTATCTTGCATTTAAAAAGGTATCTTGATTTATACATTCATTTTTATTCACCTGTGTACTATTTTTAATTTATAACTTACACATATATTTGTTTATTTTATAAAAGATGAGAAAGGATGATAATGGAGTGCCAGATAGTTTCAAAACCTTTATCGAAAAGATAAAGATCGAAAGACTGAGGAAGCAACGTATTAAGGATATTCAACTTGATCCAACTCTTAATCATTTCATTTGGAATGGGCTAGACACTATTCAATATCAAGTAATACAAGGCGACTGTGAAGACATTGCTAAACTCATACCTAAAAGGGATTATGCCCTAGTCATTGCAGATATTCCCCATGGTTTCAATATTCCAAACATTGACTATGATAGTGACCCTTATACTTATCAAGCTTTTAGTAAAGTGGTTGCGGGATTTGTAGAAGTCACGTCATCACCATTATGGAGATTTGTGACATTTCATTCAGACACACAATTGGCAATGATATTGTCAAGCTTCAAGGGGAAAACAAATTCAAGGATGCAGCTTACATGGTAAGACGTTTAAAATGTATATTTGATTAATGTTGAAAAATTTATTTATGTACAAGTTAATTTAACTTTTACTATTTCATGTTACAGGGAAAAGTCAAATCTTCTTCACAATGAAGATCAACAATTTATAAATGATTGTGAGTTCATTCATATTGATAGTTGGGCAAAAGATGATAGCCATATGTCTATGATTTTTAATCAGGTAGACAGAAAGAGTCATAGCCAAATACTGAGTTATGATGCTGTTGTGAGAAAACTAACATATGAAGACAAAGAAGCAAAAGGAGAGATAGTTAACATTTATCAAAAACCACAGTTATTGATTAACTATCTTATAGACATTTGTTCAAATGAAGGAGATTGGGTTTTGGATTTATTTTCTGGCTCATGTAAGTTTTATTATATGGAATTGAATTTGAATATGTTATTTTTTTAATTAATATGTCATTGTACTAATTTAGTTCATTATTTCTTTTGTGCTTGAAAATTAGGTACAACACTAGCATGTTGCCTTCAAAAAGGAAGAAATTGCATTGCAATTGAAAAATATCCAGTACAATGCAATTTCATTCAGCAAAGAATTAATGTTCTTTAATTTCTTCCAGATGCAATGCAAGAAATTGGGTTGAAGAAAGGTGACTTTAGTGAATCACGTGTGGCAAAAAAGGCAAAGGAACCCCAACCACCATTACATGGAATGTTTGGAAAGACATACATTGGGAGTTTTGTAGACATCAAAGACCCATTAGAAGAGGAAAATGAGCAAAATTAAACAGAAAATATTGTGGAAGAGGACAATGATGAAACTCTAGAGGACGAAGAGTTTGGATTACGTGACATTGTTGATTAAATTTAAGTTATGCTTGTAAATCAAGCTTTGCAATGTTTTGACTTTGAAATTTTATGAGAAGAATAAACACTCAATTAGGGTTGTTATACGTTCAATATTGGTAATATGTGATTTTTGCATTGATTTTTAAGTTAACCATTATTTTTTGAAAAAAAAAAGTGATTTTTATTATTTTTTTGACATGAAATTCATAGAAAAAGCTATTCTTTAACCATTTTTAGTTAAAATTACCGTATAAAAATTGTGATTTTGACATGTCAATTCTAACAAAAAATTATCAAAACGTGTAGTTTTTTAGTTATATTTATGTTAAAAATGGTTATTTTTATGTCCATTGTTAAAAAATATTGTTTTTTAGAAACAATTATTTCATGTCGATTGAAAAATTAATTAAGGATGTATAAATATGTAGAATATCGAAAAGTCTAAATATTGACCTTCTAATTTACAAATGCAAAACAGTAAAAACCTCACGATTTTTTTTTTTTTTAAATTATAATAAAAAACAAGAAAATGTGAAGAAAACGACCACTTCAAAAATTATCAAATTTACTAAATAATTATTTACATTTTATACATTAAAAATTTTAAAGCCAAAAAACAGGGCTTTTAAAAAATGAGTGTGATGCAGAATGCTCACTTTTTAAAATCAACATGAAAATCACTACCATTCTAAAACGTGATGTACATAAAAAAAACTAAAGTGCCAAAAACTATGCTCTAGAAAAAACATGTGCGTTCTGCATCACCCATTTTCAAAATCAGGTCACTTTTTAGCTATCTCTACGAAACGGGTAACAGTATCAGTTCCCGTTTCAAAGTTTACATTGTTAACATATGGGTTTACCATGTTGCATCAACATTGCTCCCATGGCATAGTCACTGGCATCTATTTCAATCTCAAGTGGTCTTTGAAGATCTGGCAATGCTAATACTGGTGTTGTACTAATCGTTTCTTTCAAGGTGTCGAAGACTTTTTGTTGTTTTCCTCCCCACTGAAACGCCTTGTTCAATCCTGTCAAAGCATGTAAGGGAGCTGCAATCAAGGAAAAGTTAGCTTTAAACTTTCTCCAGTATTGTTCTGCTCCTAGGAAGCTTCTAACTTCTGTAGCAGATTTGGGTTTAGGCCAGTTCACAATGACTTCAACCTTAGAGGGATCTATCTTCAATTAACCACCCCGTACAATATGACCCAAATAATTCAAATATGTTTTTCAAAATTCACATTTTGATAACTTCACATAGAGATTTTCGTTTTTCAAAACATCTAGAGTCTGCTTTACATGCTTCAAATGTTCTTCCCATGTTTGACTGAAAACAAGAATATCATCTAAATATACAATTACAAAATCATCAATAAAAGGCCTAAGTACATCATTCATTACTCTCATGAAAGTGATAGGAGCATTAGTTAAGCCAAAAGGCATAACTAGCCATTCATATAGCCCTTGCTTTGTTTTGAAAGTAGCCTTCCATGCATCTTGTTCTGCTACTCTAACCTAATGGTAGCCACTACGCATGTCCAACTTGGAAAAGTAAACAGCTTCTTTCAACTGATCTAATAGATCATTAATGCGAGGAAGGGGATAACGATTCTCGATCATTATTTTATTCAGTGCTCTGTAATAAATTTACATCCTCCACGAACCATCTTTCTTTCTCACCAACACGATCGGAGATCCACATGGTGATGTGCTTGATCTTATGAACCCTTTTTCGATCAGCTCCTGTACCTACTTTTTGATTTTTGCATTCTCTAAATCGGATAACCTGTACATTCCGATGTTAGGTAATGGAGCATCTTGCTGCAAATGAATATCATGTAAAATTTCCCTTTTGGGTGGCAGACCTTTAGTTTCTTGAAATAAGATATCATATTCTGAAGCAACTTTTTCTAAATCAGCTTTCTGTTTAGCATCACAGCCTTCAAATACATTGGTTTTATCAGGGGTTTTTTCCTTTACAACCATTAGTAAAAATTGCTTGCATGAGTTTACAATTTTTTTCATCTGCGTTGAGTTAATGAGAGTGTAATTATTTTTGAGCCGATGAGCTCTTACAATATATTCTATTCCATCTTTTGTGAGTTGATACTTATTTCAGCTCTATAAAAAATGTTTTTTCTATCATACAAGTAAGGACTTCCTAAAACAATACCACATATATCCAAGGGAACTATATCTAACTTAACCTCATCTACAAATGTTGACCCAAATGCAAACCTAAGTTTAAATTGTTTAGTCACTTGTAGCTTTGCTTTATCACATACCCAACCTAATGGATATGGCTTCTTGTGAGGTGTGGTTAGTAGTCCCAACTTCTTTACAATTGCTTCAGAAATCAAGTTTACTTGTGAACCACTATCAAATAAAGTATCAATCTTTTGATGCTTGGAAATAAATCTAATATGAAAAAGCTCATGTCTTTTCCTCTCATTTTCTTCATTATCAATAGATTGTGCAGAATTACTAGTAGATGCTTCATAATTTTTACCTTTTATACCTATAGCTGACTGTTGTTTCGTCACCTGAGTCTGACCCCAAATCTTTCTGAATAGTTGCAGCAGTCTTCTTTTTCTTGCCATCGAACTTCTTGGGTTTCAGCTCCGGATGCAAAGACCAACAATGTTCATCATTGTGTCGACCCTTCTTGCAGTGAGTGCAGGAAGGTTTGTCTTTCTGTACAACATTTTCCTTCCTCTCTTTCCACTCTTTCTTCCTCTTCTCCTTGTTCTTGCTTGCAGTGGGTTTTGATCATCCCCCAACCTCTGGGTTCACATTCTTGCCCCTAGCCTCTAGACGTGTAGCTTTAACAGATACCTCACCTATGCTTGTGAGGTTAAACATGAGAATGGTGTGCCTCAAATAACTATGTAAACCACCTATATACTTCAACAAAGTTTCAGGTGAGTTTAAATAAATGCCTAGAATTAAAGCTCTTTTTCTAAATTCCTGGGTATAACTTTGTACACTTTTCCCCTTTAATTGGCGAAGAGTTTTCCAACTCATCATGGCTTGCTGCATATAAGCTAGTGGATAGAACTGTACTTTAATGGCAAAAACAAATTCACTCCAGGTAGAAAGAATTTTACCATGTTTCTTCAAATCAGCTTGGGTCCTCCCTTCCCACCATACTAGGGCAGTTCCTCCAAGGCAAAGGCTAGCCAGCTGAATTTTACTCTTCTCTGAATCAATGTTTTGCACCCTGCAATACACATCAATCTATCTAATCAAGTTATCTAGCTTTTCTGCATTTAATTATCCATCATATATTAGCAAATCAAATTTTACATCTAATTTTATCAAAGGGCTAGAAGGAGGTGTGGTTAGAGAAGGCTATTTTCCTTTCCCTTTGTCCTCTGAATGGCTATCTAGAAGAGATTCCTCCATTCCTTTGTCTTGTTTGGAGGTTGAAGAATCTTCACTTCCACCTTTCTTAAATTCTCGATACATCTCTTTTACCATGGATCTCATGGTCATGAAACTGTCCATGAACTGAGAGTTTGATTCCAAGGGAATTTCTTTTGCCATTTTCCTCCTAGGATAGACTCTTCCTATTTTTGGGTTAGCTTCAACCAATTCTCCTTCTCCTAATTTGAGCTTTGACCTAGTTATCATTCACCAATCCAGCACAAGCTTGTCTAACCTTAGAAACCTAAAGATCTAATACCACTTGGTCTGTAAATGAGATCTAAGACAATTAATAAGGTATTACAGACTCATGTGCATGTATTTGTCTATTTTATTTTATGCAATGGATTGACAAGATTTTGAAATACACAGATAATGAAGCAGTAAAGAAGCATCATAGAAAACACACATAAACACAACAAGTTTAATAATGAGTTCACCCAATACTCTTGGGCTACATCTCCTGGTCCAGCCTTCAGTGGTGACCTCTCGATTATGTCTTCAAAACTGAGTTTTACAATAGTGAGCTCAATTTGAGCCTCACACAATAGATACAAAACAATAAGGCTTTACTTGGATCCTCCAAGTCTCTTCTGAGTACACAAACTCTCCTCACTGACTCTCTATCTCTATTGCTCTGTCTCAGCACTACTACACTATTTCCTGCCTTTGTTTCTGTCTTCTATGGCTTTAAAGCCAATCTGCTCTGCTTGTTTTTTTCCTCTTCTCGACTTTCTGTCTCCCGGCCTCTATCTACTCAAATCCCTCTTCTAGCATTAAATAATCATTGCATAATGCCTTCAAGTGAGGTGGCCACCTATTCTGCAATGGATGAGTGCATCGGGCCTTTGAAATCCTTGAAACAGTCGCTTTCTGTTAACACAGAGAAATGCATTCAAAACTATGAAAATCCGCCAAAAACACTATTTATCGGACTTTAAAAGTCCTCAAATCCGCTCTATTCTCCTATCAGGTCCTCCTTTTGTATATTGACATCTCATCTCCACTGTTGATCTGGGAGATCCAGATCCAATGGCTGAGATCCGTTTTGGGTAGCCCTGTCGTACGGGAGTTAACCGCCTGATAAGGGTGGTTTCCTCTCTCCTTAGCCTAGACACGTGGCAGCCATTGTATGGGATCGAGCGGAGCTCGGCCCAAACCATTTACCATCTTGGGTCCTCCCGAAATCATGCTTGTTTTGTGATTTACCTTTTATATTAAAAACACATTAAAACATGAAATCCCGCTCATATCGGACTTGAAATAGTGTTCAACAACATTAATAAACCCTTTTGGGTCCGTAATATCGCATCAGATGCATTTTCTTCGTGTTTCGCTTATTTAATGAAAAACACAAATACAAAGGAAATTGTTCTTTTCCGGAACTCAAATTATATCAAATATTGTTTATAATGTTAGTAGGTCCGGCTATCGCAAGTTATATCGGCCCCACTCCATTGTAATACTCCAATGTGGTGTTGCAATTGCAACTTGTCACTAATTGCATATCACATAGACCCTAGGTCATTATAAGTGCTCCTTTGCATTTTTCGATAGTGATTTTACGATGCAACTTGGGTCATTGATTTGTGAGCTTGATCGACGATCCTCATTGACCCCGCTGATTGCCATCACAACATTTGTATGGTCTCCATCGATAGCCTCCCTTTGCCACTGCCGATTGCAATTTGCTAGTCGGATCTGGACCGTTAATAAGCCAGATCCGACGGCTCTTATGCATTCACTGTTCAAGCCTCCGATACTATGTTTTTCAATGTTTTCTTTGTGTTTTTGGCTATCGATAGTGTTTTCCCTTATTTTATGAAGGTTTTTCCATGCGATAATTTTGATATTTTGAATGATTTTTAAATACTTAGAGAGTATTCTAGGATCCATTTGGATCAAATACATGGCTGCTAGTTAGGCAGCATATGAGACAATTTAGATGCAGAAGATTCTAGTTGGATTTTTTGGTCAGAGGATGGATTCAACTGTGATCTATTGCGATAATCAGAGTTATATCAAACTCTATAAGAATCCAGTATTTCGTGACAGGTCCAAGCACATCGATATTCGGTATCATCATCTTCGAGACTGTGTGGTGAAGAGGATCATGTTGTTGTTGTATGTTTCGACCGAGGAACAGGATGCAAATATTTTGACTAAGGCATTGTCAAAATGCAGGTTCGAGTTCCACAGAGACAGGATTGGGGTGACAAATAATCCCTTTCTTGTTGAGAGGGAGTGTTGGAAATAGCAACAAGAAATGTTAAAAATAGAAGTGCTAAAAATAGCACTGCTATAAATAGCATTTCAGGATACATTCCAATTTTAGTTAGTCCCTGAACTAAAATTGAGAATTAAAATTTGACTTTGATTTTAACAATTGTTTGTAAAATAATTAGTTAATTCATCTTGAGTTAATTAGTTGTAGAAAATCAAACATGAATTCTATGTGAAGACATGCAACAGTTTCCCCTTTGATTGAGGAAGTTATCCCTTGATTAAGGAGATCAGGATGAGTTGTACTTTGAGTTGTAATTAGTTAGCTCAGTTAACTGAGTTAATTCTAGTTAGATTAGTTCCAATAGTTTGTGGAGTTGGTTGTGAGTTCAGTTAGTTAATGCATGCATGCATGTAACTACTACACTTTAGATAAATGAATATTGTCTCATAAATAACTCATGCATGTCAGTTCAGTCAGAGACCCAATTGAGATCATACAATGGGACAATGTACTATCAGTTGCAAGAATATTCCATTGAGGATATCTCTTGCATGCAAAAGGAATTCATTCCTTGGAGATTGCGCAGTTATTTATGAGTTTGGGGAGTTGTGTGAGAGGTCAATTCACACAGGTGGCATCCAGAGGACCCAGGAGAATCTGTGCAAGCAAATAGGAGGCTTGGAGGACTGAAGGAAGGCACATGTTGTGTCTATTCAGTTTATGAGCAGCATTGACGGATTGTACTGAGAGTTGGATAGCTTGTGGGCTAAAGCTTTGTGTAATCAAGATATTTTTCCACTTGTATGATAATACAGAGATCAGGGTTTTTAGCTGAGGCTTTCCTCAGAGTATTCGTCTATCTTCATGTGTGATTGATTTCTCATTATCTATTATATGTGTTCTATTTGATCTTGCTCAAAATCGATTAAGCTTCCACAAGTTTGTTTGTAGAAGTAGATCAAGTATTTTGCTTTAGTATATTTCATTATCAGGTGATCTACAGTGGGAATTTCTACACTGCGCTGATGAGGTGTTCTACAGGCTTCCTCCCACACCTAGGTTCTGAAGTGCTCGGGTCTGTGGCTCGAGTCTACTCCCTTCCCCTTTTGTCGAGTCCTCTTCCACATGCAGGTCCGGCCATCTCTTCTCTTTTCCATGCATGTTCACACACGAGATGCATTAGTTCTCTGGACATGGTCTAATGCCTCTCCAGAATAATGAAGGTCCCCCCCCCTCCCTCACGCTTCCCATCATAATTACCTCTACCCAGGTACCCCTCTGCCCCAAGATGCAGTGCCTCTCCTCTGCCTGGTGTAGCTATGCCACTCTTCTGCACTAACTTTTCTTTCTCACCTGCCTTGTGATAGCCTCACCACCACCTGGTTATGCCAATGCTCTCGCCTATTCACAGGGGTGATGTCACGGTGCCAGACCCAATTTACGCTTATAGCTCTCACTGCCAACCCATCGAGCCATGTTACTGTCACTCCCAATCACATTGCCTTCCATCGCCCCTCTTTCAGTGTTGCTACCTCACACCCTTGTCGAGAAGAGTTGTCTCACTTCTCTGCTCCTCCCGTAGCCATCGTGCATGCTTAGCCACAGTCCCCCCACCCTCATTGGTATACCAACTATCTTGTTCACTCACAGGAGGGTTCTCAAGGTCCCAGCCCCTGTTTTCTCTCACGGCTCTCGCTTCCGTCCCAAAAACGATCACCATCCCCCCCAGATTACGCTGGTCTCCCCGGTCATCCCCACAATTTCCCTCTCATGTAATCTCCCAGACGCCCAGCCATGAATTAACATAGTAACCATAGTAATGGGCTTGTAAGGACATGATACATACCCGAAAATGGTTCGCAGAGGTAATTGCTGGTAGCTCCACAATCTTGCGCCCTCGCTCCTCCCTCCTCTCGTGATCTCGACTATACTCCTCTCTCTGTCCCGACTTCTTTCATAATCCCCTTCCACCTTGCTCTGACACATCACCCATCCTGCCTTAACCGCCTCACCTCCTTCTCCACCCCGACCCTACCTGCCACTTCTCCCATCTCTTCTGTTAGGTAGCATGCGAGAGGTCACTGCACCCATGGCCATGAGTGTGTGGGGGGGCGATGGGTGGTACCCTTCCCTTAAACGTCATAACTACCATGTCTAACCAACGTCCTCGCTTGCCTCAGACACGCACCCCAATTAAGGGTAATAATAATAATAAAAATTATTATTATTATTATTATTATTATTATTATTTAAAATTAATTAATATGATTGTGGTGGTTGTTGTCGTAAAATCCAGAAAGTAAAAACAAAAAACTGCATATGGCTCTCAAGGTCTCGAAATTAAAATTGGGTATGAAGAAATCACTTCATTTAAGGCTTGCTGAAGTTTTGAAAAATCTCCATTGTATTATCGTATGTATTTCAGCTATAAAATTGGGTATGAATAAATCACTTCATTTAAGGCTTGCTGAAGTTTTGAAAACTATCCATTGTATTATCTTATGTAATACTTTCAGCTATCAATAGAAATGTTCAAACTTGGGTTTTATCATAATTTTTTTACTTATGTTGTCACAATTTTAACAAAATTGTTTATAACATTTTTAATATAGTCAATGGATTGTTAATTTTTTTGTTAAGTAAATTTGGATTTTATATTGAAATTTTATTTTTTTAATTGTTGTCACATTGTCAACAAAATATTTATAATTTTCATGAGTTAAAAAATTAAAATATAAATATTATAACATATATTTTAAAATTAAAATTTAATATTGATAATGATGATGATGATGATTAATGTCCATTGAGACCAATATTGTCTATCAGGCCTTAAGAAAGTAAACATAACTGAGACTTTTTAATATTTTATTTTTGTGATAAAAATGAAGGGAGAGAAGTGTTCTCAAATCTGTAAGTTTGCTAACATAACAAGTCAAGAAGGTTGGTAGTATGTAAAATGATTTGAAAAGGTGAATGGATGTGAGTAAGGGTTAGGAAATCCAAGAGAAAATGCTTTTCATCTTCTACTCTCTTAGTATTGTAGAGGAGGCTGATTCTTCCATCCCAGGGTGTTTTGGGAATAGACCAATGATTCGTTTCACTTCGAAGCTCATGAGAATTAGTTCTTATCTTTGCAATGTTCATTTTATTCTTAGCACTAATCAAGACAGAAAGATAATTATGGTTAGCAAAAATGGCCTTGATCACCTCCTTATAATACCATACCTTCCTTTTCCCCTCTAACTCCTTATCACCCCACAACTTATTCTTACATTTGGAAGTAATAGTGTTTTTAATATTATCCTTATTCTCCAAGATGATCTCCTCCTTTATCCCCCAATAGTCAACTCAAGCATGGGCATCCTTATGCCAGCCTCCCTTGATCCGAAGGTGGGGCTTTTGACTAGAGTTAGAAGCAATTTTGGTGAGCCTCTTGGCTTCCATGTTGTACAACTTAATTTTAGACATCAAATACCTAAACATAGCCATGTTGTCAACGGGAAAGGCTAGCTTCAATCAAGAGAATAGGGTAGGGAGTATTTCCTTTAATCTTGAGGTTGTAAGTTATAAATTGCTTTTGGATAATCTCAATCTTTCTCCATGATTCTCTAGATATATTGCAACCTCATACCTCACATCCATATCAAATAACAGGGGTGAAGAGAGTCTCAAAGGGGAACTTTTTTTTACTCCAAACCCGAAGATCTATTAACTTACAAATTTTTTCAAGCCCATAATAAGATTTTCAGTCTCTTGTAATCCTTTTCTCAATGCTATAGGTCCTGTTGAGATGATGATGAATGCCAATACCTAAATATTTGTATGAATAAGCCTTCTCTAATTAATTGTTATCATAAGTGATATTGTCATAGTTGATCTTTTTGGATTTAATTATCATGACTTTAGTCTTGTCAATATTGACAGTCATACCCATCTTGGAGCAATAATCATGGAGGGTTCTAAGCTGCTTACTGAGATCATCAGGGCTTCTGGCAAGAAGAACGATGTCGACAGTGTAAAGGAGAAGAGTAATGACTATACCAACAAGCTTGGGTCCCTCACAACCAAAAACTTCTAAACACTCCTCTAGCTTATCGATGTAATACCAAAAAGGGTAGGGGATTGAGGACATCCTTGCTTAACATCAATGTTTCATTTGATCTTTTGAGACCAACCCTCGATGGTCTTAAGCTTGGAAATAACATTCTCATATAACCTAGTTACAATAACCCTTAGCTTGAGAGGAACCATTATCTCATCGAATATTTTCCATAACTTCTCCCAATGAACTGTGTTGAAAATTTTTCTAAAGTCAACAAAACAACATAAGAGATCAATTTTACTATCGTGTCTGCAATGGTCCTAAGAGTGACAAAGTGGCCAGTAGTTGAGTGATGCCTCCTAAAACCATCTTGTTCTTTAGCTATTTTACCATGGATTTCAAGCAAGAGGCTAATCTTGTTTTCCAAAATGAACCCATACAATGTGGCTAAAATGTGACTAATCATTATAGTCTTATAATTAGAAAGAACATTTTTATCCTCACTTTTAAAAATAAACACAATAAAACTTTTTTCATTTTCAACTTTCTAAATTAATTTCACACCGAATGAGACTTGGTAAAAATGTCCTAACCCACTTTTCACTTTTTTTTTTTTTTTCATCACGAGGATATGATTTTTCCCTTTTCAATAGTAACATCTTTTATAGTAAATTAAATTAAGATGACTCTAGCGTGTTGTTTGTTCATACCATTTTGGTGCTTGATAAAAGGTTCTTTGATCGTTCGAAGTTTCCCATGTACAAAGGTTTCGTACATAACTGCATTAAATAGGAGAGCCTTAACTTTGACTACAATGGATTTTATATAAATTTATCTGTGTGAAAACTTTCAAATTCGATCACAATTCCCAAATGGGGCTAAGGATTGTGTAATAAATTTAAAACGATATGCATGCATTCAATAAATTATAAAAAAATATTAGTGTTGGAAAATAAATTTAAAAAGATTTATAGATTGTATGAACTGTAATTAATAAGTTTGAAAAATAATTTTATAACTTTGGAAATGTTGGTTAGTACTATTTCAGTTAAGTTTTTATGCGGTAAATTTTAAGTAGTTATAGGTTGGGATAAGTTATTAAACGGAGAAGCATGTGAAAGCAAAGATAAGGTTAAGTTGGTATAGATGGGTGAAAGCAAATTAAATAAAATATTAATTGAGTTGTTTTTAGTGTGAGTTTTTGGAAATTTTTTTGGTGGATTTTTTTGGTTTAATGTTTCTAAAATTAAGCAGGAATTTATTGAAATTACAAGTTTGATAGGTAGTCTTTGCATAATAGAAGTGCTTTAGGGGTTTTTCACGGCGTTGAATTCGTATATATAGTAGAAAAAATCTAGTTTAATTGAACAAATCAAGATTTGACCACAATTTTTCCTTCTGGATTCCGGCAGTGGAAACTCCAAAAAGTCGCACTAAAAACAACTCCAATTTATAAAATAAATATTAGATAAAATATTTAAAATTATAAAAAATAAATTAATTATAATTAATATTTATTTTAATTTTTAATATTTTTGATGATGAATTATTGGTTGATTCAAACTTGACAAAAAATTATATTATGTAATTTCTATTTAGAAACTTTTCTTAATTTATTATAGATCATATACACTTGAATTTTAAAAATGATAAATAATTTTAAAATATAATTTATATTATAATATAGATTTAAAAAATTATGATGTGAAAAAATAAAATATTCCAATTAAAAATATATGAAATAAAAATATAATAAGTAATAATAAAAAATTAAATGTGTATTAGTTGTAAGATTTAATTTATAGGTGTTATTATACCATGAATTGTGCATTCATATATTATCTAGAATCACCTTTTAATTTTTTTTCCAAAATTAAAAAAATATTTTTCAACAAATTTAAGTATACACAATGTTTTTTTTTAATGATAAATTTTATGTATGATTTCAAAAAATATTCATAAATTTCATATATAAATACAAAATTAGATAGAATTGATCAAAGTACATTTTCAAATTAAACTTAAAAACTCATTTAAAATAAAATTACAATATAAAATAAGTAGTCTAATGAGACTAAATTCTAGTAACATTTTGATAAAATTTGGTAGAGATTTTTTTTGTAAATCTAGATATAGTTGTCTAACTTCAAGATTTTGGGTGCTCCTGATATTTTTGATGGCGTTAAATCTATTTCCACCATAAAAAAATATGATTCAAACACTACCACTACTACTGTAAGATTTAATAAAATATTTTTGCTATTCCAACCACTTTTAGTTGTCCAGACAAAATCCTCCACCTCAATAAACTAAATTTACATTATAATATTAAAAAATTAAATATATCATTTAGATAAAATCACTGTTAAATATCTATAAATAGATCATTTAACTGAATTTTAAATACCCAATTTAAGAAGAAAATATTTTTCTTGGGATAAATTGATTCATTTTCGAAACACATGCACAATCTTTGACTGATAATACCAGACTCAAGAAGGATTCGCGGATGCCCAGGTCGGATTTAGTCACCGGTCAACTAGCAGTAATGACGAGAGGAGCAGAAGTACCAGCCCGGTGGGGGGCCGAAGATCTGGTTATTTGATTGCCAGAATGCCGCCAGAATGAGAATTGAGGGAGAAGATCTGGGTTTTTTTGTTTGGTCCTGTAATCTGATATTGGAATCTTGAATTTTAGGGTTTACCTATTATTTCAATGAGCTATTCATGAATTTTGTGGCTTAAATTTAGTTATTTAGCTACCATTGAAATTGTTTGCTAATCTAGGATCCACGAAAAGGCCGAGAGATTTTTTTTTGTCGCAGAATGGGGAAGGTAGACCGGCACTGGATGCAAATCCACAGTATCTATGGAAGAGGCCAGTGGAATTCTCTGCTGTTAACACTCCTCCATGGTTTTCTGCTGAGCATTTTATCGTTTCTATTGTTGTCCTACTTTGGCCAAATCTGTCATTTCTTGGCCAGATCCGTACCGTCCCTCTCCCTTCAAGCCTGCAGATTCGCAGCCGGGGTTGCAGGTTCTCTAATGGCTCTGGCCGCCGTGGGATTGTTCTTCAAAGCGGCAAACGACTGGCATTCCAAAGTTGTTCTCCACTGGCAGATGTCGCAGAAAATGGTGGGCATGGTGGGCGACTGGTGCAACGTGAAAACCGCCTTGGATATCGGGTGTGGCCGCGGGATTCTTCTGAATGCCGTGGCACGGCAGCTGAAGAAAGAAGGCAGCAGTGGGCGGGTCGTGGGAATCGATCTCTGGCTGGCCGGCCAAGAAACCATGTCGGCGACTCTGAAAACGGCGACCATTGAAGGAGTCCAAGAATATGTTACTTGCAGAAGCGGGGACGCTCGAAATCTGCCGTTCATGGACAATTACTTCGACGTGGTGGTCTCCGCCGGTTTTCTGCACACCGTGGGCAGGGAATTCGGGCACAAGAGCCCCGCCGCCGCGGCTGAGCGCGCGAAAGCGCTGCAGGAAGTGGTGAGGGTTCTGAAGGCCGGAGGGATGGCTGTCATTTGGGATTTGATGTACGTTCACGAGTATGTTCAGAGGCTCAACGAACTCAAAATGCAAGAAATCAAGGTCTGCGACTGTGGCCGGACCTTCACGGCGCAGAGCCACATTGTTTCCTTCAGGAAGCCACATTATCAGGTCCATCTCAACAGAATAGTCTAATCTCAACAGAGTAGTTTAAGAAGGTGACGTTTTCCCCGGAAAATAATAGAAATTTGTGTAAAATTTGGGGAAATTTTTGGAAATAGGTTAAAAAATTTTGAACATAGAATTTACAGCCATTAAACTTCAGAATTCTTCAGAATTGTGAATAATCTTAAGAGATGGCTGAAACCATTTCCGCTATCAAATAAATGATTCAACCACTCTCATTATCAGATGTCTTGATTTCAAAAACATGGTATAAATTCCTGATACTCCCAATAGCGTATATTCAGAAAATTTAGTAACATGCAGGTTATGCATGATTTCATCCGGAGGATCGTGATCTGACCAGAAACTAGCGGCATGGCTGTGCAGAAACAGAAAAATGATGTAAATTACGATTGCGGAATCACTATATTTTTTTATTTGTATTATCTTGATAGTTGTTATCCTTCTGCTGTGGTTTAAAAGATTTTGGAAAATTTAGAGGATAAATTCAAACATCTATTATCTTTAGAAAATCTGTGGATGTGTAAATTAATGTTTAATTTAAGGGGATTCACAAATCAATTTTATTTTTTGAGAAAAAAAATCAACATAGATTTATATTAAAGAAATATAAAGATCTTCTATACATAAAGTTACAGATTCAGTTGAAAAAAGCCTCATATGTTTTGTAAAAAGAAAATACATCACCGGAAAGCTCCATATCAAAAGCAGGATTTCCATATCAAAAGCAGGAAAAAATCCGAAAGCTCCATATCAAAAGCAGGAAAAAAACCTACACATCACATCTATATAGCCCAAATCAAATATTCACACGATTGTGTTTGAAGGTTTTGTTAACGTGAATAGATTTTAAGGGTTTGAAGGTTTTGTTAACGTGAATAGATTTTAAGGGTTTTAATTTGTATTGTAATTAGTGGTTGAAATATGTAATTTGTGTAGTTTAATTGTGAGATGTTTTCGATTTTTTTGGTTGATTTGTTCCATATATAGTAGGGATTTTTTTAGAAGGGCGAACTTGAATTTTAAGGGATTTAATAAAAAGGCGAAATTTGTAATTTGTATAGGTTAATTGTGAGAAGATTATTTAGATGGTAAATTTGAATTTTTTTGATTTGCATGTTTTAAGGGACTCTAAAAATTGTTAAAATGTTGAATCTATTTACATATATAAAAATATAATTTAAATTAAATATAAACCTATAATGTTGTGAATTATCATTCCAAAAAATAAAAACATTTAATGATTAAATTACAGCGATGTTAAGAATGGATGAGTGGTAATCCAAATACAATTTCCTAATAATATTGATAACTTAAATATCATTAAATCACAATTTCATAAATCATAAATTAATATCGCAACTAACCAACTTACTATTATTTATGTTAATTTTTTAAAATTTTTAATTTTCCATTATAAATAAAAAATAATTTAAAAATAAAATTATCTTTATTTTTTGAAATAAATAATTTAAAAATAAATTTATCCTTATCTTTTTTAAATTTATGTGTTATATGAGGTTTGGTTTCTCATTAAAAATGAGTAGGGGGTGGAAATTATATTTATGAAAGATAAATATTGTTTCGGGAAATTAAGCCTTTCCGAATCTGAATGAAAACACTCCACAACCTAAACTCGACGGGTTGAAAGATAAATATTACCTAAACTCGACGGGTTGAAAAGGAGAAAAATGGAAATATATCTTTTATAGTTCTATTTTCTTTTTAATCTTTTAAATTTTGATTTTATCTTTAAAAGTATCATAAAAAAAAATTAATATATAAATTATTAATAAAAATTAATATATAAAATATTAATTTATATGGTTAAAGTTATAACCATGGTTAATAGATAAATTGAAAATATGAAGCGGATAGATTAATTGTTTGTTTTTAGTGGGTAATAGTTACTAATAAATTTTTACATTTAGAGTTTTATTTGTGAATAAGTGTTCATGAAAATATATATTACTATTATTATTATCTTTTATCTTCAAATTTTAAGGCCACAGCCAAGCCAGACACCAAATTGGTGTATGAGACCCCCTTGAGTGTGGACAAGGGACCCACCTCCGTGCAAGGATTTGACTTTTAAATCTACAAAGGCATACATACTCTATCCCATCTGGTTTTGAACCAGTGAGCTCTTAAGAGGAAACACATGCTCTTGTCATGGTGAGAAATAACTCCTTACATTTATATTTATTTTCATCTTATTCCTCTCCATTTTTTATGCAAAAAATTCTTAAATTATGGGAGAAAACACATGCTCTTATCATGGTGAGAAATAACTCCTTGTATGTATATTTATTTTCATCTTATTCCTCTCCATTTTCAATGCAAATAATTGCTTAAATTATGGGAGGAAACACATGCTCTTATCATGGTGAGAAATAACTACTTGTATTTATATTTATTTTCATCTTATTCCTCTCCATACTTTATGCAAAGAATTGCTTAAATTATGTTGGGAAGTAATTGAAGGTAGATATGGTAGATATGCTCTTTACCTAACTATGAGCTACTCTAAAGATTATACTTTTTTACAAAAATTCAATAATAAAAAATCACTACACAAATATCTAAAAAACATGCATGAATATTGCAAACATGCCCATAAATTATGACATAAAATATTGGAGATAGTTATTCATATTACATTATATTACTTGCCATAAGACTTAAATTATAATCCAATTAAATGTTTAATATTTTTTATTAATTAAATATCATAATCCAATTAAATGTTTAATGTTTTTTTATTAATTAAATATTATAAATTATATTAATTAACTATGGCCAAAATCTTACCTATACTAAAACTAATAAATAAATATTACAAATAAAAACATTATTGTTTAAAATTCTAATAGATTCAACCTTTAATATAAAATTAACAGATTCATCTTTAATTTATCATGGATTTGTTGTTTTTGAAAAGCTTATGTCAATGTTGCTTGAAATCCACCCATATTAAGAGTCAACCAAATATCAAAATCAGAACATTGTGTTCTTCTCCTTCAATTTTATATATGTTTTAATAGTATGGGGTTCGGAGTTAATCAAATTATCAGCCCGGAGACATTTGGATCAGCAGATTGTCAAGTAAAGTGAACGAATCACTCCCGCTTATCAAGGGCTAAATGGATGTCACTTTGTTTTATATATTAAACTTTAGTCTTCCATTTTTATTCTATTATTGGCGTTGACAATGATAGAATGTATTATGAGTGAATATGGGGTATTGTGCGGAAACTTATAATTGAAATTAATAAAAATAAATTAACTTAATATTATAAAAATAATATCGTCCAAATTTTTAAAATATATTTTTTTTTTTAATTAAGCTTTTTAATAGTATGTTAAGTTTTTTAAGTTTAATATTAATGTATTAAGTTTTATGATGATAGTGATAATGATTAATTTTTATTAAGATAGATGCGGTCTATCAGATTTTTAGAGAAAGAATTTAATTGTAATATTTAGGATTTTAATTCTTTGTTTAAAAAGAAGAGAAAAAAGTACACCAAAATCACTATAATTGGGTTGACTTAATAAGTCAAGAAGATTGGAAGTGTGATAGATTTTAAAGAATTGAGAGTGGATGTGAGTAAGGTCCGAACAATCTAAAAGAAATTGTTTTTCATCCTCCACTCTCTTAGTATCGCAACGCTGACAAATTCTATCATGCCAGGGAGTCTTGGGAGTAGACTGTCACTTGGTTTCACTTTGACGCAGATGAGAAATAGTTCTAATCTTAGTGATGTTCATCTTTTTCTTCGAGCTGGTCAAAATAGAAAGATAATTTTTGTTCTGAAGGGTGGGGTTGATCACTTCCTTATAATATCTTAGCTTCCTTTTACCCTCCAACTCTTTATCATCCCAAAACTTATCCTTAAATTTGGAGGTGATAGCATATTTGACACTATACTTGCTTCTCAAGATGATCTCCTCATTATCCCCCAATGGTTGAGCCAAGATTGGGCATCCTTATGCCACCCATGCTTGAGGCGAAGGTAGGGGTTTTGACGAAAGTTAGAAGCAATTTTAACAAGCCTCTTGGATTCCATGTTGTCAAGCTTCCTCTTATACATTAGATATTTTAACATAGCCCTGCTTTCAATAAGGGAGAGTCCAACTTCGATCAGGTGGATAGGGTAGGGAGTATTTCCCTTGATCTTGAGATTGTACGTAATGAATTTGTTTTGAATCAACTCAATCTTTCTTTATGAATCTCTCGATATACTGCAACCCCGGACTTCAAAACCATATAGGACAACAGGGGTGACAAGGGTTTGAAAAAGGAACCTTTTTTTACCCCAAATATAAAGATCGACAACCTTATAATTGTTTTCAAGCACATAATAAGCTTTCTAGCCTCTAATAATCCTTTTCTCAATGTTGTAGTTCCAGTTGAGCTGATAAGGAATGTCAATATCCAAATATTTATATGAAGAGACCTTCTCCAAGCAATTGTTATCATAGACAACATTTTCATGGGTGATCTTTTTGGATTTAATTATCATGATTTTAGTATTGTTGGTATTAGCCGACATACCCATCTTGGAGAAATAGTCATGAAGAATCTTAAATTGCTTGTCCAGGTCCTCATGGATTCTAACAAGAAGAATGATATCATTGACATAGAGGAGAAGAGTATGATAATACCAGCAAGCTTAGTCCTTTGCACACTGTGATTTCCAAACACTCCTCTAGCTCATCGATGTAAATACCAAAAAGGGTAGGGGAAGGCAATGTCACATGGTTCAGGTTCGAGTTCGGGTTCGAAAATGATTAGGTTTGGTTTGAGTTCGAATGTTTTGATGAGGTTCATCATTAGGTTCATCTATATATATTAGTTTAAAATGAATTATACGATAAAATAGTAAGAAATCAACATCAGTAAACATCAAAAATGCTATCACAGACATGGAAACTGCAAGGATAAATTACAAGCTTGAGTTGCGACAGGAAGTTATGAGTTTTGATCTATGGACTTGGTCAATGGCTGTGAGGTTCGATGAAGTTCGCCGGACCTCAATTTTTTTTTAAGTTTCGCCAAAATTCGAACCTTAAGGTTAAAGTTCGACGAACCTTGTGACATAGGGGGAAATGGGACACCCTTGCTTAACCCTGATATTGCCTTTAATATCTTTAGGTCGTCCTTCGGTAGTTTTAAGCTTGGAAACAACCATCTTGTAGAGGCGAATCACAACAATCTTCAACTCAAGAGGAATCATGATCTCATCAATTATTTTCCAAAGTTTATCCTGAGGAACAATGTCGAAGGATTTTATAAAGTCCACAAAGCAACAAAATAGATCAACTTTACTATTGTGACATTCCTCGGCAATGATCTTGAGAGTGATGAGATGGTTGAAAGTCAAGTGGTATCTCCTAAAACTAGCTTGCCCTTTAGCTCTTTTATCGTGGCTTTCAAGCCAATGGCTAATATTCTTTTCCAAAATGAGACAATAAAGCTTAGCTAAGATGTGGCTAATCATAATAGTCCTGTAATTAGAGGGAACGATTTGTCCTCACTTTTAAATATAGTTATAATAAGGCTTTGCGTCCAACACTTAGGGAAGCCATGCTTTATAGCCAAATTGAGGAGCTTGTGAAGATGAGGAATGAGGATAAATCTTCCCAACTTTAAGATCTCAGCTTGGTATCCTTCAATGTCTTTAGCTTTCCCACTAGCGAGCTTATTAATCCCACACTCAACATCCTCAAGAGAAAATATATCTTCCTTAATGGGATTGCTAACGATGTTGTTCATGGTGTTCGGGGAGTTATACAAATTCTTAAGATAGATGTTCCACTTTTCTAAGGGTATCGAATGATTATCTTTAGATTTACGAACAAGCACATTCTGCCAAAATTTTATGGGCACAACTTTAGAAAGGTGAAGAAAATTCTCTTGTCTCTTATTAATATATGACTGCTTCTTCTCTTTAATGAGGACTTTGTATATACTAATATTTCATAGCTTTACAGTTTTGTTAGGAGCATCTCGAATAGTTTTCCTAACATTTTTATAGTCTTTATCATACAAAGCATTGGAAGTTCTATTAATCTTCTTATATGAAACCTTAGTAGAGGACTTGTTAATGGTAGTGGAAAGGATAGTAGTAAAATTGTGATAAATTTGATCAATATTGTTATTATAAGTTAGGGAACTTAAATCTCTATTTAACACCTTTAAAAAGAGTTCTATATTACTCTGATTGAAATGGGAGTGTCTTTGGGTTTCACTGGTATCTTGCATTTGGCTGGTATGCATAACTAGATTGAGGGTTAAATACAAAGGCCTATGGTCAGAGTCATGCTCGAAATCATTAAGAAGCTCAAAGTCGGTAATATGTTTAAGGATATAGGTGTTCGAAATCACATAGTCCACAACATTACTGCCCAACCCATGTAAACATGTCATCTGGCTAGAGGAAGGCCACTTTCTAATACAACTACAGATAATCAGGTCATGGGAACTACAAAGCTCGAGGAGCTTGGTGTCAAATAAATTCTTGGTTTTGTCTTGAGAGGTTCTCTTGAATATAATATCTAAGACATCATCTTCGTCAATCCATAAGGGGTCAGGGTTAGAGTGGTTACTTAACATAATAGCTTGCTTGGTAGAAATTCTAGCATTGAAGTCCCCAAGAAAAAGGATATTACCGTCATTCCTCAGGCTGTGAATATATTTTTCTAAGGTAGTGAAAGGACAATTCTTATCTAAGTTGTTTTTCTTATAGAAGGTAGAGTTGACAGGAACAAAATAATAGATTGCAAGAAAAATCCTATTGGAGAAAGAATCAGGGATCTTGATCCAAATGTCCTGATTGAAGGGGTCAATAGTATGAAGTTGGATGTGATAAGAAACAATGTTCGTAACATAACAGGCCATACCACCAAGCCCCCTTTGAGAGGTTTTCTTATTCCAAGCAAACCAAAGAATGAATCTGTTAAGGTGAGGAACCCTAGATTCGTCATCCTCCCAAGTTTCAACTAGAAAAATAAGGTCAATATCACTCGTGATCCAACTTAACATAAGACCTTTATGCAACGGAAAACCACGACAGTTCCAAAAGAGGATCTCGAGTGATCCTAATTCCTATTTATCATTCGTAGTTTGGAATCTATCTCAAAAAATAAATTTCCTATTATTAATGATATCCCATTTCCCTTCTTTTCTTGCCTCCTCGACCTTTTGGACTTCTCTCCTGAGTTTAGCTTGGTCTTCTGGAATCAGATCTTTATTTATAAAGATTATGGTTCCCTTTAGGCTCAGGGATTCCTTGAGTATATCTAATTTGTGGTCATTGCAAATGGTTCCCTTTAGACTCAGGGATTTCTTGAGTATATCTAATTTGTGGTCATTGCAACTTACATTAATACGGATTAGTCCATGTTGATTCTCGAGTAACCTTCCTACCTTGATTGCTTTCATGATATAAGTTGTTTGAATTTGAGATTTTGTTTTGAATTTTTCTTTTACTATTTCTAGTGTGTCCTCATTATTTTGTTCTTCTATAACAACAATTATAAAGTGTAAGGCTCTTTTATGATGCTCATGGTAGAGTTCAATCAATTTGTTAATTTCCTCTTTTATGAGTTTAATATCTAATTTACTCTCTCTGTTTTTTTTTCCAAAGGAAAAAACAGTAACTTTTATTAAAAAGATAATGAAAGTTACACTAGCATATGCTCTGATACATTCTGTAGGCCGCCACTAAGGCTCGAGTGCTTTCGCACCCCCCACAACGTTAGAAGGCTAACGTGCAAAGAAAAAAGAGAAAAAGAGAAGAGAGGAGAGAGAAAGAAAAAGAAGCAGAAAAAAAAACTGAATTCCGGCTGCAAGTGAGACTCGCGCTTCAAGTTTTTCTCCCCTTTTTCTTTTCAACCTTACGCCACTCTCCTTGAGAGGGCTCGATCGAAGCTATGACTATCTGTGTTTCTGCATTCTGTGGGATGGTTTCTTTGTCTGAGTCTGAAGTATCAGAGTGGTGATGACGTTTTATGCCTCCCATGCTTGGATCCACCCTTGTCATCTCTGTCTTGTCGTTCGGATTAGTTCCCTTCTGATTCTCCATTTCTTGTGATATCTTAGTCTTCTTTGCAGGGGTCTCTTCCTCCTCTGCTTCTGACTCTTCTTCCTCTGAATCTGGAGGTGAGAATTGCCATCCTTTCTTCTGCTTCCCTTTCTGCTTCTTGTTGGTTTTCTTTGCTTCTGGACATGAGCTTTGCAGGTGTCCTGTCTGCCTACATAGCCTGCATCTGAAGGCGGTGTTTTCATAATCTAGTACTTACAGCCAGTTTTGTTGTTTGTAGACCAGCCTTATATTGTCCGGAAGCCCTTTACTTAGATCTACTTCCACACAAATACGTGAAAAAGTATAGATCCTTTCATCAATCCTTTTCAGGTCAGTTTTAATGTATTCCCCTATACTGTTTCCAATGCCTTCCAAGACTCGTTCATTCCAGAAGTGCAAAGGGAGATTGTATAGTCTGACCCAGACCGGCATTTTGGTTACAGTCATTTTGTTTGGATCAAAATCTGGGAACCATGGGGTCATAAACAGCCCCGATGTTCCCCAGAACCATGGCCCTGTACTAATGACTGTATCTCTGACTTCCTGGGATGTAAATTTTACGATAAAAAACCCCTTTGAACATAGGTGAATCTCACATTCCATGGTCCATCTGGTGAAAATCCAATGGAATAGATCCAAAGGTTTGGGCCAAAAGCTGTTGAATCGGCAGATTAGAGCTTGCGTTTCATAGGACTTGACGAAATCGTCAAGCCCTGTAGAATCTAGATTTAAGGCTGGGGTTTTTTCTGCCTGATCTACAATGTATGGCCTGGGTATGTTTCTGCTTGGATTTGAAGAGGGCCCTGCGTCTCTGCTGCCCTGAAAAATGTTTTTGTAGGATGCAGTTTTTTTCCCCTTGTCTCCGTTTTGCTGTCCTTGAGGTGGAGCCCCTCCTCTCAATCTGAAGTTTAAAGTAATAATTGATCCTGGCCCAATCTCATAGCTTTCCATCGATCTACAGTCCTGGAGTGACCGCCTACCACTAACCAGGTGTTGGATCTAAACAGGGTATCCCATTTCTGCCCATATTTGTTGTTTCAGCTGCAAGGAGGTGCTTCCTGCATGGACCCATACTAAACGAGTTTTCCCCTGTGGGAGTTATTTACTCTCTCTGTTATTTAGGGGTGGATTATTATTTAGTTGTTCTTTTAGACTTTTAATCTAGCTTTTCAGGGCGCCATTTTCTTCTATCATTGATTGTTTACTATATTCTATTTCTTGAATCTTACCTTTCATTCGTTGGAATTCATTCTCAAGCAAGATTATTCTATTTTATAAAAATTTGTAATTATTTTCCCATGGCTTTTTCTTTCTTCTTTTCCTCTGTCTAACCATTCAATATATTTATAAAATCTATTTAAAAAATGATTAATTTATTTTGATTAGATCTCTATAGATAATATATATTAAATATATTGTTATTAATGCGACTTTTTGGAAGTTTTTCCGGTGGGTTTTTTCCGTCAAAATCCGGCAGCAATTTATTGGAATCGCAAGTTTGATAGCTAGTTTCTGCACAATCAAAGCGTCCTAGGGGTTTTCCAGGGTGCTGAATCCAAATATACAGTGAAAAAACCATTTTAACTGCAAAAAATCAAGATTTAACCTCAATTTCTTCCGCCTGGTTCCGTCACCAGAATCTCCAAAAAATCGCATTATAGACAACTCCAAATAAAATTAATATTTTTAATATTTTAATAATACGTTGTCCCTATCTTAGGTCGCACAGTCTTAGATAATATGTTGTTTTAATTAAGATTAATATGTTGTTTTAATTAAGGAAATCTTGTTGTCACGGTCTAACCTCTAATAACACTAGGAAAGCAAGATCAAACAAATTTGTTCAACGCAGTTCTGTTATTTTGGGACTGTTTCCATGAAAGTTGATAAAAAGGTTAGGGGCTGGGAAGTTTTGAAAGAAGTAATTAATGGTTTATGTTTCGATAGTGGTGTTACAGTTAAAAATAGGTATTGTTTATATTTTCTAATCAATTTATTTATTTATTAAACTGAGTTTTTGATTATATAAATCTAAAATACTAAAAAAAACTCTGGAAACATTTGAATTATAATTCTTTAATTCCAACCAATTCTTTTAAAAATATGAAAATTTTAATCATAAAACCCAATCTAACGGATCTCACCTGCCCTGAAAACCTACAGTAGTTCGAAGAGAAGTTAGTCTGTTTATTAGTGACTTAGTGACTTTTCAATGTGAAAAGAGTCTTACGTGGAGGAGTGGCATGAAGTTTAAAGATCGGAAAATAGGTGTTTGAAAGAAACCCATTTTTATTGTTTATGAGTGACTTTTCAAAGTGAAAAAGGTCATTACGTGGAAGAGTGGTGTGGAGTTTAAAGATCGGAAAATTGGGGTTGGAAAAAAACCGGTCTTCTAGTTCTTATTGGTGAAAGGAGTTGTTTATTATTTTTGATGTTGTCATAAGAACGTGTGAGATATTGTTAAGAATCATTTAAAAATATTTTTATTTTTTTGAAATTCAAGTTATACGAGGTTTGGTTTCTCGTTAACGATGGTTTACGGGTGGAAATTATATTTATGAAAGGTAAATATTGTTTCAGAAAATTTTCCCAATCTCGATGAAAACGTTCCACAATTAAAATTTGACAATTGAAATATATATATATATATATATATCTATATCTATATCTATATATATATATTATAATTGTTAAAGTTAAATTAATAGTAGTTAATAGATAAATTAAAAAAATGAAATGGATAAATTAATTGTTTGTTTTGATAGGTAGTAACTATCCGTGAATCTAACCCCACGGGGCTTTGGATTGACGGTGAATGGGTGCCTTGTTAAGGCACTCCTTGCGATAGGTCACTGGTTCAATTCCCTGTGGGTACTTAGTTTAGTCTTAACCTAGAAAAAAAAACTATCCGTGAATCTACATATTTAGAGTATTATTTGTACGTAAGTGTTGAGGAAAGTTTAGAGTATTATTTGTACGTAAGTGTTGAGGAAAGTATAAATCATGATGAGAGATAACTCTTTGTAAGTATATTTATTTTCATCTTATTCCTCTCCAATTTTTATTCCAAGAATTACTTAAATTATGGTGAGAAATAATTGATAGTAAATATGTTAATTTAAATATGAGCTACTTTTAGAAATTTTATTTTTGGATTATTTTCTTACAAAATTTAAGAATACAAAATCGCTAATCACTACACAAAGATCTAAAATTCATACATAATCATACTCATAAATTATAACATTATTCACCTAACATTATATTGTTTAAAGATTGCAATAAAACTTTACATTATAATGTAACCAAATGTTTAAAAATATTTTTTTTTAAATATTAGAAGTAAATATCCGTGTTTCAAAATATTTATTTCCAATTATATTAATTAATAGTAATCCACAATCAAATCTATTACTACAATCTTTCTTGCTCGACACAAACTAATAAATAAATATCACATATCAAAAGATTACACTAAAAAATTCTAGTAGATTCCAGATTGATCTTTAATTTTATCATGGATTTGTTGTTTCTCACATGCTTGTGTCAATGTTTCCAGAAATCCATCGATGTCAAGAGTCAACCAATTATCAAATTCAGAACATTGTTTTCTTCTCCTCCAATTTTATATACGTTTTAATACTATGTGGTTCGGAGTTCATCAAATCATCTCTCCGGAGACATTTTGATGAGCGGATTATCAAGTAATGTGCACGAATCACTCCCGCGGATCAAGGGCTAAATGGATGTTGGCCATTTGTTTTTTATATTAAACTTTATTCTTCCATTTTTATCCTATTATTGGAGTTAACAAGGATAGCATGTATTATTGGTTAGTATGGGGTATTGTGTGGACACTTAAAATTGAAATTAACAAAAACGATACAAATTAATATTATTTTTATAGTATTGTTTCCATTTTTAAAATGTATTTTATTTTAATTAAGTTTTCCAATATTTTTTTTAATTGGGTTTTAAAGTTTTCTATTAGTTTTATTAAATTTATATATATGAAAAAATGATGGATTAATTAATTAATTAATTTATTTTAAATTAACTTTTAATAAATATTATATGTTAAATATATGGTTAAAATGATTTTGAGTCGTATAATTACATAAAATAAAAATTAATATTTTAATAATACGTTGTCACGATCTTAGGTCGCACCGTCTTCTCTAAGAAAATATGTTGTTTTAATTAAGGAAATCTTGTTGTCACGGTCTAACCTCTAATAATACTACGAAAGCAAGATCAAACGAATTTGTTCAAAGCAGTTCTGTTATTTTGGGAGTGCTTCCATGAAAGTTGATAAAATGGGGTGGGAAGCTTCCATGAAGTAATTAATGGTTTATGCTTTGATAGTGGTGTTACATAAAAATACGCGTTGTTTAATTATGAGATTTTATGAGATTTTTAGGAATATTTGGTTCGTAATGATTTTCTTGTTAAATTTTCATTTTTTTGGGTTCTAGATGGAGTTTTTAATTGCATATATGAAAATGTCTAAAGAAAGAAATTATATTAAAGATTTTGGTCTATTTTTTAGACAATTAAATTATAAAAAATTTATAATGCAAATTTTTTATTCCAACAATTTTAGTTCTAATAAATTATTTGATGTGATTTCTCAAAAAAATTTCTCCCTAAATCAAAAAGTCTAATCTCCTAAAAATTCCCATCATAAAAAAATGTCCAGAGACCTAAAACAAGATCAAACGAATTTGTTCAAAGCAGTTCTGTTATTTTGGGAGTGTTTTCATGAAAGTTGATAAAAAAGTTATGGGGTGGGAAGCTTCCATGAAGTAATTAATGGTTTATGCTTTGATAGTGGTGTTACAGCTAAAAATACGCGTGGTTTAATTATGAGATTTTTAGGAATATTTGGTTTGTAAAATTTATTTTTTTCAAATTTTTATTTTTTTGTTCGAAAGAAATTATATTGAAGATTTTGAAAATTAAATTATAGAAAGAAATTATATTGAAGATTTTGGTAAAATTAAATTATAAAAAATTTATAACGCAAATTTTTTATTCCAACAATTTTAGCTCCAATAAATTATTTAATGTGATTTCTCAAAAAAATTTCTCACTGAATCATAAAAAAATGTCCAGAGACCTAAAAAAATAAAAAATAAATAATTCTAACATATAATCTACCACCTAAAAACCTACCCCTAAAAACATACTGTAGTTCGAAGAGAAATCGGTTCGTTTAAGAGTGACTTTTCAAAGCGAAAAAGTCATTACGTGGAAGAGTGGCGTGAAGTTTAAAGATCGGAAAATAGGTGTTTGAAAAAAACCCGTCTTCTAGTTTTTATTGCTGGGGTGTTGTCATAAGAATGTGTCTGATTTTGTTAGCCTTAAATGCTTTTCAAGTAATTTTTATGACTAAATTTCAGTCTCAACTTAGTTAACTTAGTTCATGATTAAATTTCACTTTCAATTTAGTCAACTTAGTTTATGATTAACTTGTTTCATTGCCTCATTAGGTTTGTGAGGGGGTTGTTTTGGGTTGTTTTCTTAAGTAAGAATATACTGTTAATTTTAGTGATATTTCAGATTTTATAACATGTTACACGTCTACTAATTATCTTGATTTAAGAAAAGAACGAACACAAAACAAAAATAAAGCAACTCTCACTCTTAACTTAAAATTTATTGAAAAATTAAACCCCTCACAAATCTAATCTTATATATATGATCACTTTTGTATATTTATCATTATTTTAAATTTACGAAAAGATGTTTTATAATATCAAAATGTTTAAAGTTTCATGATGGCTTGTTTTCCCCTTTTAAAGATTGTTTTACCAAAGTTAAAATGAATATAGATAATATGGAAAATGTTTCTAAGAATAGTTTTAGTTTTTTTTTTCTTCTTCTAGGTAATTTTCCTATTTCTGTAAAATTTGTTTTATTTGATAGAATATAAGATATTATAATGTTTATAATAGTAGTTTTAAGTGTTGTTTAAATATGTTATATTTTGGAGATTTTAGTTACATTCACATGAATTTTTGTTTTGCCAAATCTTATTTTTTGTTGTTTAAAATGGCGTTTTGATTACATATATGGATTCAATACCCTCACAAACTCATAGGGCACCCAAATTGTGGAGAATTTACAAATAAAACTTGTGATTCCAAGATATCTCGATCCCATAAAACCCTCCAAAATGTAGAACATATAGACTACGATTTTTATAGTTCATTTCTTTCCCTTTTAAATAAAATAAGGATTTTTTTTTTTCATTATGAATAATAGTATTATTATATATTTATTTTAAACATTCATCTATATAATAGGACAAAAATTGGTATGAGTAATAGTAGCAGTACTAATAATAATAAAGTGTTAAGAGTAATAATTTGAATATGAAATTAGCATAGGCCTATCTGAATGAAGATGAGGATGGTTGAAGTAATGGTCGATTTTTTAGTAGATGCATATAAGGGTTTTGAAATTTGTCTTCTCCTATCATTAAATGCTTACCAAGCTTGTTGGGGACTCGTATAACTAAGTAAACTCTCATAGGGTATTTCTAGTAAGAAATTGAGATTTTAGGTTATCGGATCTTAAGTGGCTAGTTTTTCTGTCACAATAGTTGGTGGTAATCTTGACAACAAACTTGATTTTCCTTCTAGTGGGAAGTTGGTGGAAAATTAAAAGGGACTTGAGGATGGAGGCTTGTTGTTAGTACAAGGCATTAATCACGAACTTGGCATTTGCTACTAGAATCATGCTATCAAGTGCTCATGGGATCTTATTATTTTTCGTGTTAATGAGGTTGGTCATTCCTTGTTGATTGAACCTACTCCATTGCTCGCCCATTCAAATGGTGCATGCATTTCTCCAAGGGCTGGATAATTGTGTGGTGAGCTTGGGCATGGTTTCATTAGAGCTTCACTAGACCTTAAATCTCTATGTGGAGTTTCATAAAGGCATATTGGTAGTTGATTTGGAGGCTATGTAGAGTGCTATGGTAGTTTCTTCTTCATTTGATAAAAGAGTCACCTCCTAAAGCATGAAAAGTGAATTAAGAAGTGTTTCGGTCCTATAAATTTAGTTCTTAGGGAGGAGATTGAGATACATGAGGTGGTCACATGACTAAGAAGGTGCTTTTTGGGAACTTTAAGTGAAATTAGGTGTGTTTGAACTCTCTCAAAGATTGAACTATGATAAAATATGGGCTTGTTTTGGGCTATTCTATGGCTTTCTCATTGGTAACAAAAGGGTGAATGACCTTTTAATTTCACAAGTCAACATAGGTGGAGAAAAGGTTGGGCACATTTTATAATAAAAGGTCAATTCAATTATCTTTAAATAAATGGACACCATTTTTTGATTTGGGGATGGAGAATGTAGCAATTACATTAGTATGGGTTTAAATTTTGGACATTTTATTGGGTTTTTGGTTAGCTAAAGTTTTTTATTTTTTTACTAGTGTATCTATGATTTGGAAGACTATCATGTGGTCTAAAAAAACATGACCCGTGTGCATATAAGTTGTCAAAATCAGTTGATGATCATACATGGCTTAGTCCACATTAACCCTTAACATGGTTAGATTTTTTTGTTGTCTCTTCTTGGTTACCACGAGTTTCAAACCTTGGGCATCTCATAGAATGAAACCTTTGAAATCTAGTTGCATTAGTGGGTTTTGACTGGCCACATAAAGTTTTAAAAGAGATTGGAAACAAAATTACGTTTTTCAGTGAAGAAAACCTCTTCTTGAGTGAATTTGGTTTGATGCTCATTACCTAGATCTTGGCCTGAATTGACCTATATGAGGGCATGGTAGAATGTATGACCTTGACAAAAGGAAGTGTGACTATGGAGTGTGTATGAATTAAGCCCTAGGCTATGTTGACCTTCCTTTGTACTATTTGAGATGTCATTATAATTTTTAGGCTATGAGTCCCTAGATAATTACAAAGTTCGAGATCATGATATGTAATCCTTATCTTCATGAGATGTCATCATAATCCATTAATGAGTTCTTAGTGAGATCTAGATCTAGAATATCTTAAATGATCATTGATGTGTTATAAATTCAAACCCTGAGATCAATTTAGTGCAATACATCGACTTTAGGTAACTTTTTCCACTTTGGTTGTATTTTCTCGCTCATGTTGATTCTTAATATGGTATTAGAGCCGTGACTGTTATGATTTAGAAACTTTTTTTTTTCATGAGGTTTATCTATGATCGTGTGGAAAAATTCGAGTTTGATAAGCTTATTGATATAATCCCACAGTGGATTCAAACCCTTGTAATGTTGCTTCATGCCTTCAGACTTTAATTTTTGAATTGTGGCATTTATTTATCTAGTGATTTTGTTTGATTCGTGGTAAGTCTTGTTCATGGTGGACCATGGTTGTAGAAATTATGATGTAGATTTGCAACCGCTCATGAAATTTTAATCAAAATCACAAGACATAAACCTACTCTACTCCTTTGTGAAATTCAATTCACAATTTAGAACAATAATCTAAGACCTGTAATAAGAAATAACACACATGCACATAATATTTTTTCCAGGGAAAACAATCTACTAAAAACCCTAATGCCTACTTGCATTAATATGATGAATAGAGATGTATTACAATTGCTTTGCTCAACTGAGCACAACCTGCAGGTGAATAACTTATCTCTCTGCTCAATGACAAGATTTGACCTAGACTTCGTCAATTTATACCTTTTCTTGAGCCCCTATTTCCTTGTGTAATTCCTTGAGAAATTAAGCCCCTATTATTTAGGAGTTTCTCCAAAATTATTGCGCAATTCCCACGGTTGATCATATGACTCTATGCAACACCTATACACTCAATACTAATCTAAAATTGACGATGCATTGCCTTGGAATCTCCACCATAGCTGGGGATCTCAAGTTATCTGCATGCACTAGCTATTTTAGGTTGATTGATCAGTTAATTAGATGGTCACTAAGTTTGAACGCAGTCCCACTGCTTAACTAGCCTTCCGCTAGTTCCTCCAACAATTAGAACTAGTTTAATTGACAACAATCTGAGCTAACTAACCTTGATTGCTACAAATTATCAATCACACATGCTTAACTAATGTCTAACTCCTCTAACTCAAATTTACCAAGATAATTCAGTGACAAGAGCCATGTCACCTCAGTTCACTGCATCCAAGTTGTCTGCTGATATGGAAATTCAAATTTTCTCAATTTAATCAAGGAAAAATCAAATTAAGAATTTCTTGCTTCATTTTTTAACACTCCCTCTCAACATGAAAGGGATAATCAAGCACCCTTATCCTGCACCTATGGAACTCGAACTTCCCTCTTAAAAAGGCATTTATGAAAATGTTAGCATCTTGTTCCTTTGTCAGAATGTACTGAAGCAACATTATCCACCTTTGCACACAGTCCCGTAAATGGTGATACGAGATATATATATGCTTGGATCGATCGTGAAACACAGGATTATCAGAGAGCTTGATACAACTCTAATTATCACTGTAGATATAATTTGGATCCATCATCTTCCTAAACAGTCCCATAAGTATATTTCTCATCTTGATCGCCTCACATGTTGCTTGAATTACAACCATGTATTTTGCTTCTATCGAGTTGAGCGCCAAAAATCTTTGCTTCCTTTTGTACCAAGAAATCTTGTGGAGCCAACACTAAAATTCCACCTAATGTACTATTTCGGTCTGATGGACTCCCTTCCCAATCTGCATCTGTGAAGCCACACAACTTTACTCCCTCTGTCTATCTATACCATAGTCGAAACTGGGTAGCGCCTCTGAGCTACCATAGAACATGGTTAGCTAACTTCCAAAATAATTTGGTTGACCTAAACATAACATGGCTAAGATAGTGGCTACATAGCACATATCTGGTCGTGTGTTCATAAGGTACATCAATGAACCCACTAGCTACCGATAAATGGTAGCATCCACTTCTTCAGCTAAAATGACATCCTCCTTCCTCCAGTTGGTTGTTAGAGGTGTCTCCATGGGTTTGAAACTCTCCATATGGAATCTCTTCAGTATCTCATTTGCATTCTTGCTTTGAGAGACAAATAGTTCCCCATCACCTTTCCATACTTCCAACCCAAGGAAGTAGTGCATGAGACCGTGTCATTCATTTCAAATTATCTTGCAAGTTCCTCCTTACAACATCTAATCAACTTCTCATCACCAGTTAAAATTAAATCATCAACATATAAGATTGTTGGAATTATGGCTAATGTGTTGTCCTTGATGGAAACCTGCTTGATAAAGATGTCAACATTGTCATAACATGATGTTTATGTAGACTGATACAAATGTTATAGGTGATATGGACAAAGGAATGTCAGTTCAGAGACAAATGTATAATAAAAGAAAAGTTCGATAAAGTATATGCGGGTCTTGAGAAGCAAGGTCATGTACATACGTAGGTACTGTGAAGAAAAGTTGCGTAAAGAATCTACACCATGGTAATTTTGATACCAGGGGTCTTTACCATGGTATTGGCCCATAGTAATGAGTGCATCAACAATTATTTGATCTCATCAAGGAACACCAAGGACATTACTAAGGGATTGGCCTAAGGTATTGACTAATGCTAAAGCTATATAAAGAGATGGAGATCAAGGTGTTATGTGTGAAACTATTGGATTGTCTATGAATGATTTGATATGAAATAGGTGTGCAACGGGGAGCAAGGAGAAGACTTAGATATGAAATATCTTAAGTCTGTTGACATACATGGTTGATTCTTGTTGCAAAATAGATAATATTGATGAAAATGTGATACTATGTTCTAAATGATTTATTCAGAAATCTGTAGTATTGACATTAAAGGTTGCAGAAAGTGAAATTGTGTTTGTAGCGAAATTTTTTCATATTTTTACACAGATATGTTTGGGAATAGTCGCATACATATGCAGGTCCATATCTATAGGGTCATGTATATAATTTTCAAAATAATTTTCAGTATGTACAGATCTATACATGGGTGTTGTGCTTGGTAAGTGCGTACATATGTTGATATTCCTCGAGGAAGTCATGTATAAAAACTAGGTTTTGATCTAATGATTGATATTTATAGTTGAGGCTTTATAGTTTACTTGCTACTGTCTATCGATGATGTATCTATCATGATGATCTATGTTTGATAGTGAAAATAGAGGTGACTTGGTTGAATTGATCAGTTTTAATGGTACAAAAGTTTGACTAGGTGTATGATGTATAATTTGTAATTAGTTCAGAAATATGTGGTTGGTTTAGTGATCTGTAACTGGTGAAATGGTCTATTCATGATTCAGTAATTAATGATTTAATGTTTAGTATTCTGAGATTTGTACGTAGGTGTTATAAAGAGAAAGCATGTATATACATGAGTCTTATTCGGTAAAGTTGCAAACAAAATTTGATGTTTTTTTATTTCTAGTTGGGTTTGCATTCCATGATTTGATGCTTCAGAATTTCAGTTGATTTTTAGTATGAAAATGTCTCAAATTCAGTGCTTTAGTTTGTTTGGGTTTATGGTTGATATGGGCTTGATTTGAAAATTTGATGAAAGGTGGCTGACATGTTGTGTGATGATTGTTTGATAGGTGGATTGAGTCTAAAATATTCTGAAAATTGATCCACAAGGAGCTAAGGGTTGCAACCTTCAGAAAGGGGGTAGGGTCTCCCTTCTTGTAGGAGTTGATAAACACATTCAAAGGTTTGTAGCTCCCTTTCAGTGGTTAATGGATAACGAATCACTCCCGCATATCAAGGGCTAAATGGATGTCACTTTGTTTTATATATTAAACTTTAGTCTTCCATTTTTATTCTATTATTGGCGTTGACAATGATAGAATGTATTATTAGTGAATATGGGGTATTGTGTGGAAACTTATCATTGAAATTAATAAAAATAAATTACTTAATATTATAAAAATAATATCGTCTAAATTTTTAAAATCTATTTTTTTTAATTAAGCTTTCTAATAGTATGTTAAGTATTTTTAAGTTTAATATTAATGTATTAAGTTTTATGATGATGGTGATAATGATTAATGTTTATTAAGACAGATGCGGTCTATCAGACTTTAAGAAAGAGAATTTAATTATAATATTTTAGGATCTTATTTCTTTGTTCAAAAAGAAGGGAAAAAAACACACCAAAATCACTATAGTTGGGTTGACTTACTAAGTCAAGAAGATTGGAAGTATGACAGATTTTAAAGAATTGAGAGTGGTTGTAAGTAAGGGCCAGACAATCTAAGAGAAATTGTTTTTCATCCTCCACTCTCTTCATATCGCAAAGCTGACAAATTCTATCATCCCAGGGAGTCTTGGGGGTAGACCACCACTTGGTTTCACTTTGAAGCTTATGGGAATTAGTTCTAATCTTAGCCATGTTCATTTTTTTCCTTGAGCTGGTCAAAATAGAAAGATAACTTTGGTTCTGAAGAGTGTGGTTGATCACTTTCTTATAATATCTTAGCTTCCTTTTACCCTCCAACTCTTTATCATCCCATAACTTATCCTTAAATTTCGAGGTGATAGAATATTTGACACAATACTTGCTTCCCGACATGATCTCCTCATTTATTCCCCAATGGTTGAGTCAAGATTGGGCATCCTTATGCTACCCATGCTTGAGGTGAAGGTAGGGGTTTTGACTAAATTTAGAAGCAATTTTAGCAAGCCTCTTGGATTCCATGTTGTAAAGCTTCCTCTTATACATTAGATATTTAAACATAGTTGTGCTTTCAATAGGGGAGAGGCAAATTTCGATAAGGAGGATAGGGTAGGGAGTATTTCCATTGATCTTAAGATTGTATGTTATTAATTGCTTTTGAATCATCTCAGTCTTTCTTATGACTCTCGATGTACTGCAACCCCATACTTCACAACCATATAGGACAACGAGGGTGACGAGGGTCTAAAACAGGAACCTTTTTTACCCCAAATACAAAGATCAACAATGCTATAATTGTTTTCAAGTGCATAATAAGCTTTCCAACCTTTTCTCAATGTTGTAGTTCTAGTTGAGATGGTAAGGAACGCTAATACCCAAATATTTATAGGAAGAGACCTTCTCCAAGAAATTGTTATCATAGATGACATTTCCATGGGTGATCTTTTTGGATTTAATTATCATTTTTTTAGTCTTGTCGGTATTAACTGTCGTACCCATCTTGGAGCAATAGTCATGAAGAGTCTTAAGTTTCTTGTCTAGGTCCTCTAGGATTCTAGCAAGAAGAACGATATCATCGCAATAGAGTCGAAGAGTAATGATAATATCATCAAGCTCAGTTCCTTTGCACCTCGCGATTTCCAAACACTCCTCTAGCTTATTGATGTAAATACCAAAAAGGGTAAGGGAAAGGGGACACCCTTACTTAACCCGGATATTGCATTTAATATATTTAGGATGTCCTAGGTGATTTTAAGCTTGGAAACAACCATCCCGTAGAGGAAAATCACAACAATATTCAACTAAGGAGGAATCATGATCTCATCAAGTCTTTTCCAAAGTTTATCCCGAGGAACAATGTTAAAGGCTTTTCTAAAGTCCACAAAGCAAAAAATAGATCAACTTTACTATTGCGACATTCCTCGACAATGATCCTGAGAGTGACGAGATGGTTGACAGTGAAGTGGTATCTCCTAAAACTAGCTTTCCCTTTAGCTCTTTTATTGTGGCTTTCAAGCCAACGGCTAATATTCTTTTCCAAAATGAGACAATAAAGATATGTATAATAAGGCTTTGCATCCAAAGCTTAGGGAAGCCATGCTTTATAGCCAAATTGAGGAGCTTTTGAAGATGGGGAATGAGGATAAATCTTCCTATCTTTATGATCTCACCTTGGTATCCTTCAATGTCTTTAGCTTTCCCACTAGCGAGCTTATTAATCCCATACTCAACTCCCTCAAGAGAAAAGATTTCTTCCTTAATAGGATTGCTAACGATGTTGTTCATGGTGTCCAGAAAGTCATACAAATTATTAAGTAGATGTTCCACTTTTCTAAGGGGATCGAATGATTATCTTTAGATTTACGAACATGCACATTCTGCCAAAATTTTATGGGCACAACTTTAGAAAGGTGAAGAAGATGTTCTTGTCTCTTATTAATATATGACCGCTTCTTCTCTTTAATGAGGACTTTGTATATATTAATATTTCAGAGCTTTACAATTTTGTTAGGAGCGTCTCGGATGGTTTTCCTGACATTTTTACATTCTTTGTTGTACAAAGCTTTGGAATTTCTATTAATCTTCTTATATGAAACCTTAGTAGAGAACTTATTAATGGTTGTGGAAAGGGTAGTAGTAAAATTGTGATAAATTTGATCAATATTGTTATTATAAGTTAGGGAACTTAAGTTTATTTAACTCCTTTAAGAAAAGGTCTATATTAATTTGATTGATATGAGTGTGTCTTTGGGTTTCATTGGTATCATGCATGTGGTTGGTATGCATAACTATATTGAGGGTTAAATACAAGGGTCGATGGTCAGAGTGAGGCTCGAAATCATTAAGAAGCTCAAAGCTGGTAATATGTTTAAGGATATAGGTGTTCGAAATCACATATTCCACAACACTACTTCCCAACCCATGTAAATAGGCCATCTCGCTAGAGGAAGACCACTTGCTAATACCATTACAGATAATCAAGTCATGGGAACTACAAAGATTGAGGAACTTGGTCCCAAATAAATTCTTGGGTTTTTCTTCAGAGGTTCTCTTGAATCTAATAGCTAAGACATCATCTTCGTCAACCCATAAGGGGTCAGGGTTAGAGTGGTTACTTAACATAATAGCTTGCTTGGTAGCAGTTCCATCATTGAAGTCCCCAAGCAAAAGGATAGTACTACCATTCCTCATGTTGTGAATGTATTTTACTAAGGTAGTGAAAGGAAAATTCTTATCTAAGTTGTTTTTCTTATAGGAGGTAGAGTTGATAGGAGTGAAATAGCAGATTGCAAGAAAAACCCTATTGGAGAAAGAATGAGAGATCTTAATCCAAATGTATTGATTGAAGGGGTCGATAGTATGAAGCTGGATGTGAGAAGAAACAATGTTCTTAACATAACAGGCGATACCACCAAGCCCCCTTCGAGAGGATTTCTTATTCCAAGCAAACCAAAGAATGAAAATGTTAAGGTGAGGAACCCTAGATTCATCATGCTCCCAAGTTTCGATTAGCAAAATAAGGTCAATATCGCTTGGGATCCAACTTAACATAGGACCTTTACACCATGGAAAACCACGACTGTTCCAGAAGAGGATTCTGGGTGATCCTAATTCCTATTTATCATTCGTAGTTTGGAATCTATCTCGAATAATAACTATCCTTTTCCTAATGATAGCCCATTTCCCTTCTTTTCTTGCCTCCTTGACCTTTTGGACTTCTTTCATGAGTTCAACTTGGTCTTCTGGAATCAGACCTTGAGTGGGCCTAATGGTTAAGGGCATGTGTTTGCTCCTAAGAGGTCATAATTTGAAAACTAGAGGGGGGTAGAGTATGTATGCATTTGTAGACTTAGCAGTAAAATCGTGGAGGTGGGTCCCTTGTCCCACAAACAAGGGGGTCTCATACACCAGTTTGGTGTCTGGCTTGGTCATGACCTTAAAATTGCATAATGGATAATAATAATAATATTCATTTATAAGGATTTTAGTTCCCTTTAGGCTCGGGGATTTCTTGAGTATATCTAATTTGTGTTCATTGCAACTTACCTTAGTCCCACAAACAAGGGGGTCTCATACACTAATTTGGTGTCTATATCTAATTTGTGGTCATTGCAACTTACCTTAGTCCTACAAACAAGGGGATCTCATACACCAGTTTGGTATCTGGCTTGGAAGTGACCTTAAAATTGGATAATGGATAATAATAATAATAATATTCATTTATAAAGATTCTGGTTCCCTTTATGCTCAAGGATTTCTTAAGCATATCTAATTTGTGGTCATTGCAACTTACCTTAATACAGATTAGTCCATGTTTATTTTCGAGTAACTTTCCTACCCTTATTGTTTCCGTGATATAAGTTGTTTGAATTTGAGATTTTGTTTTTAATTGTTCTTTTACCATTTCTAATGTGTCCTCATTGTTTTGTTCTTCTATACTAGCAATTATAAGGTGTAAGGCTCTTTTATGACGCTCATGGTAGAGTTCAATCAATTTGTTAATTTCCCCTTTTATGGGTTTAATATGTAATTTACTCTATGTGTTATTTAGGGGTGGGCTATTATTTAATTGTTTTTTTAGAATTTTAATCTAGCTTTTCACGGGGGCATTTTCTTCAATCATTGATTGTTTACTATGTTCTATTTCTTAAATCCTACTTTTCATTCTTTGGAGTTCATTCTCAAATAAGATTATTCTATTTTATAGCAATTTGTAATTGCTTTCCAGTAATTTTCTCTTTCTTCTTTTCCTTTGTCTAACAATTCAATGTATTTATAACAACTATATAAAAATTGATTAATTAATTTTTTTGACTAATTTTTTATAAATAATATATATTAAATATATTGTTATTATGATTTTGAATCTTATAATTAAATAAATTAAAAATTAATATTTTTAATATTTTAATAATACGTTGTCACGATGCACCGTCATAGAAAATATGTTGTTTTAATTAAGAAAATATTGTTGTCACGGTCTAACCTCTAATAATACTAGGAAAGCCAGATCAAACAAATTCGTTCAACGCAGTTATGTTATTTTGGGAGTGTTTCCATGAAAGTTGATAAAAAAAAGGTTAGGGGCTGGGAAATTTCCATGGAGTAATTAATGGTTTATGTTTTGATAGTGATGTTACGGTTAAAAATAGGTGTGGTTTACATTTTTCTCATCATTTTTTTTTAAAATTAAGTTTATATATATATATATTTAAAATGCTGAAAATTTTGAAATACTACAATTCAAATTTTTAATGTCAACAAATTCTTATAAAAATATGAAAATTTTGATCATAAAACCTAATCTAACCGATAACACCTACCCTCAAAAGATACCGTAGTTCGGAGAAAAGTTAGGAAAATATATTCATGATTGATAAATATTATTTCAGAAAATTAAGGCTTTCCCAATCTCGATGAAAACGCTCCACAACTTAGACGGATTGAAAAAGGAAAAATTGATACATAGCTTTTATATTTCTATCCTTCTCTATAATCGTTTGAAGTTTGACTTTATTTTTAAAGTTATCACAAAAATGATATATTAAAAAAATTTATATTTTTTTTAATAAAAAGTTATAATTTATATTACTAAGGTTAAATTAATAATAGTTAATAGATAAATTAAAAATATGAAGTGGATAAATTAATTGTTTGTTTTGGTGGGTGGTAAGTATCAGTGAGTCTATATGTTTAGAGTATTATTTGTACATACATATTGAGGAAAGTATAAATCATGGAGAGAGGTAAATATATTTATTTCATTTTATTTCTTTGTAATTTTTATGCAAAGAATTACTTAAATTATGGTGAGAAGTAATTGATAGTAAATATGTTATTTACCTAAATATGAGTTACTTTTAGAGAATTTATTTTTAGATTGTTTTCCTACAAAATTTAATAGTACAAAACCACTAATCACTACACAAAAATCTAAAATTCATACATGAATATCGCAATCATACTCATAAATTATAGCATTATTCACCTAACATTATATTGTTTAAAGATTACAATACAAATTTACATTATAATCTAACCAAATGTTTAAAAATATTTTTTTAAAATATTAAAAATAAATATCCATGTTTCAAAATATTTATTTCACATTATATTAATTAATAGTAATCCACAATCAAATCTATTACTAAAATCTTTCTGGCTCGACACAAACCAATAAATAAATGTCACATATCAAAAGATTACGTTAAAAAATTCTAGTAGATTCAGCTTTTAATATAAAATTAAGAGATTCATCTTTAATTTTATCATGGATTTGTTGTTTCTCACATGCTTGTGTCAATGTTTCCAGAAATCCATCGATGTCAAGAGTCAACCAATCATCAAATTCAGAACATTGTTTTCTTCTCCTCCAATTTTATATACGTTTTAATACTATGTGGTTCGGAGTTCATCAAACTATCAGTCCTGAGACAATTTGATGAGCGGATTGTCTAAGTAATGTGCACGAATCACTCCCGCGGATCAAGGGCTAAATGGACGTCGGCCCTTTGTTTTTTATATTAAACTTCAGTCTCCATTTTTATCCTATTATTGGAGTTGACAAGGATAGCATGTATTATTAGTGAGTATACTAAGAAAGCAGGATCAACGCAGTTCTGTTATTTTGGGGGTGGGAAGCTTCCATGAAGTAATTAATGGTTTATTCCTTGATAGTGGTGTTACAGCTAAAAATACGCGTTGTTTAACTATGAGATTTTATGAGATTTTTAGGAATATTGGGTTTGTAAATTGAGTTTTTAATTATATATATAAATTTAGACAATTAAATTATAGAGAATTCATAGCAATTCCAATCATAAAAAAATGTCCAAAAAACCTAAAAAAAAATAAAAAATAAATAATTCCACCACATAACCTACCACCTAAAAACCTAAACATACTGTAGTTCGAAGAGAAATCCGTTCGTTTAAGAGTGACTTTTCAAAGTGAAAAAGTCATTACGTGGAGAAGTGGCGTGAAGTTTAAAGATCGGAAAATAGGTGCTTGAAAAAAACCCGTCTTCTAGTTTTTATTGGTGAAATGAGTTGTCAGAGTTAAATTTTGTTTGGGGTGTTGTCATAAGAATGTGTGTGATTTTGTTAACCTCAAATGCTTCTCAAGTAATTTTTATGATTAAATTTCAGTTTCAACTTAGTCAACTTAGTTCATGATTAAATCTCACTTTCAATTTAGTCAACTTAATTCATGATTAAATTTCAGTCTTAACTTAGTCAACTTAGTTCATGGGTTAAGTCCAACTGTGGACTCTTTTTTATTGGAAGGGCTTCAAAATTTGGTTTATTTGTTTTATTGCCTCATTAGGTTTGTGAGCAGCGTGTGGGTTGTTGTGTTAAGCAAGAATATATTGTTAATCTGAGTGACATTTCATATTTTATAACATGTTACAAGTCTACTAATTATCTTGATTTAAAAAAAAAAACACAAAACAATTCTCACTCTTAATTTAAAATTTATTGAAAAATTAAATCCTCACAAATCTAATCTTATATATATGCTAACAGTTGTAATCTTATATATATGATTACTGTTGTATATTTATTATTATTTTAAATCTATGAAAAGATGTTTTATAATATCAAAATGTTTAAAGTTTCATGAGGGCTTGTTTTCCCCTTTTAAAGATGGTTTTACCAGAGTGAAAACGAATATAGATAATATGGAAAATGTTTGTAAGAATAGTTTTAGTTTTATTTGTTTTATTTGTTTTTAAAAATATAGTTTTATTATTTTTGTAAATTTTGTTTTATTTGGTAAACTATGGGCTTGTTTTGGGCTATTCTATGGCTTTTTCATTGCTAACAAAAGGGTGGAAGATCTTTTAATTTCATAAGTCAATAGAGGTGGAGAAAATGTTGGGCACATTTTATAAATAAAGGTCAATTCTATTATCCTTAAATAAATGGACACCATTTTTTGATTTGGAGATGGAGAATGTAGCGATTACATTAGTATGGGTTTAATTTTTCGACATTTTATTGGGTTTCTGGTCAGCTAAAGATTTTTATTTGTTTACTAGTGTATCTATGATTTTCAAGACTATCATATGGTCTAAAAAACCATGACCCGCGTGCATATAAGTTGTCAAAATCAGTTGATGATCAAACATGGCTTAGTCCACATTAACCCTTAACATGGTTAGATTTTTTTGATGTCTCTTCTTGGTTATCGCGAGTTTCAAACCTTGGGCATATCATAGAATGAAACCTTTGAAATCTAGTCACATTAGTGGGTTTTTACAGGTCACTTAAAGTTTTAAAAGAGATTTGAAACAAAATTAGGATTTTTAGTGAAGAAAACCTCTCCTTGAGTGAATTTGGTTTGATGCTCATTACCTAGATCTTGGCCTGAATTGACCTATATGAGGGCATGGTAGAATGTATGACCTTGACAAAAGGAAGTGTGACTATGGAGTGTGTATGAAGTAAGCCCTAGGCTATGTTGATATTCCTTTGTACTATTTGAGATGTCATTATTATTGTTAGACTATGAGTCCCTAGATAATTAGAAAGTTCGAGATCATGAGTTGTAATACTTATCTTGATGAGATGTCATCATAATCCATTAATGAGTTGTTAGTGAGATCTAGATCTAGAATATCTGAAATGATCATTCATGTGTTATAAATTCAAATCCTGAGATCAATTTAGTGCAATACATTGACTTTAGGTATTTTTTTCCACTTTGGTTGTATTTTCTCGCTCATGTTGATTTTTAATATGGTATTAGAGCCATGATTGTTGTGATTTAGAAACTTTTTTTTTCATGAGGGTTATCTATGATCATGTGGAAAAATTCAAGTTTGATAAGCTTATTGACATAATCCTATAGTGGATTCAAACCCTTGTAATGTTGCTTCATGCCTTCAAACTTTAATTTTTGAATCGTGGCATTTGTTTATCTAGTGATTTTGTTTGATTCATGGTAAGTCTTGTTGATGGTGGACCATGGTTGTAGAAATTATGATGTAGATTTGCAACTACTCATGAAATTTTAATCAAAATCACAAGACACAAACCTACTCTACTCCTTTGCGAAATTCAATTCATAATTTAGAACAATAATCTCAGACATGTAATAAGAAATAACACACATGCACATAATATTTTTTCTAGGGAAAACAATATGCTAAAAACCCCAATGCCTACTTGCATTAATCTGATGAATAGAGACGTATTACAATTTCTTTTCTCAACTGAGCACAACCTGTAGGTGAATAACTTATCTCATTGCTCACTGACAAGATCTAAACTAGACTTAGTCAATTTCTACCTTTTCTTGAGCCCCTATTTCCTTGCGCAATTCCTTGAGAAATTAAGTCCCTATTATTTAGGAATTTCTCCAAAATGATTGCGCAATTCCTATGGTTGATCATATGACTATATGCAACGCCTATACATTCAATACTAATCTAAAATTGATGTTACATTGCCTTGGAATCTCCACCACAGCTAGGGATCTCAAATTATGTGCATGCACTAGCTATTTTGGGTTGATTGATTAGTTAATTTGATGGTCATTGAGTTTGAATGAAGTCCCATTGCTTAACTAGCCTTCCACTAGTTCCTCCAACAATTAGAACTAGTTTAATTAACAACAATCTGAGATAACTGACCTTGATTGCTACAAATTATTAATCACACATGCTTAACTGATGTCTAACTCCTCTAACTCAAATTTACCAAGCTAATGCAGTGAAAAGAGCCATGTCACCTCAGTTAATTGCATCCAAGTTGTTTGCTGATATAGAAATTCAAATTTTCTCAATTTAATCAAGGCAAAATCAAATTAAGAATTTCTTGTTGCATTTCTTAACACTCCCTCTCAACAAGAAAGGGATTATAAAACACCCTTATCCTGCACCTGTGGAACTCGAACTTCCCTGTTGAAAAGGCCTTTATCAAAATGTTAGCATCTTGTTCCTCTATCAAAATGCACTGAAGCAACATTATCCACCTTTGCAGACAGCGTCGTAAATGGTGATACCAGATATCTATATGCTTGGATCGATCGTGAAATACATGATTCTCAGAGAGCTTGACACAACTCTGATTATCATTGTAGATATCAGTTGGATCCATCATCTTCCCAAACAATCCTATAAGTATATTTCTCATCTAGATCACCTCACATGCTGCTTGACTTGCAACCATGTATTCTGCTTCTGCCGACCAGAGCGCCAAAAATCGTTTCTTCCTGTTGTACCAAGAAATTGTTGTGGACCTGTTGACGGTGTTGGACCCACCAACATGTCAAGGGGATCTCCCCAGTAATAGGTCACAATTAGACCTCAGATTGTTTGGTGTAGGAGTCCCAACAGTGGGTCATAAGGTAATGCCTTGACCGCGATGTCACACAGAGGCAAGTAAGATAACTCTATCAGTAGCAAGGGTGTCACTGATGCAGTGAGTCAAGGAATGAGTATGAGAGGTTCCAACACTTCAAAGGGAGAGGAAGGTGAAGGTGGGTTCAAGGTTTAAAGGGATCAGTCCCAACTCGACTAGGAACACACAACACAAAGGACATGCATAGCTTCCGGCAGAGCAGTCAACACGGATGCGACAGTCCCAACATACAATGTTAGATAACACAAACAACACTCACAGATCAGTCCAAGACGAGTGTGACAGTTGATATAACAAGGTTTATAGAAAGGTCTGTCTGGTTTTCGGCAAAGCAGTTGACACGGATGGTGACAACATTAACAATATATGCAACACATTAAGAACAAGATTCATATAATTTCATGTGAATCAGTTCATACACAAGTACGTAAGTTAAACAACATATATCATTAAGGCAACTAGAGTAGTCCAACTATAATAACAACATATGCATGAAAATGTGTTGGATTTTATTATATAAAGAAGTGTAAGTCACAATCATACAATACACCATGTAAAACTGCTAGCCCTATCAGTAGAACGTTACAACCACATCCACCTGCTCCTCCAAAGAGATGTACTAGCTCCGTGCAGTGGAGAAGCCAAGGCGCATTACAATACTGTCCAAGCCTTCTTCAAGATAGTTTTAATAGAAGCTTGGCTGACCAAAAGCCTATACAATGAGTTATGAGGGACTATTTGTAGCAAAGGGTGGGGTGACCCTTGACATTCCCCTTTGTAATAGTTCAACTACCCTCATGACTCTTCACCTACTCTATGACTGTTACATCCAACTATTGACACTCGACTTACACTTGACATGACTCAACATTACAATGCACATGTACTCATGTGAAACAACATGGCTTGAGAAAGCCTTGCAAGACATCACTGACACTCGGTATTCTGTGGTGAGACCAACTCTTTGACATGCTTATGATGGTGAAGCTGGTGAGCTAATGCCTAGCTTGGTCATCCATGATGGTGGGTTACACCTCATAGTGACATCTTGTTGAAGTGAACTCTTGCCTCCGTTGCAACCAGTGCAATGTTTCTGCCCCTTCATCCAGCTCGTCTGCTAACATGCACATGGTCTTCTTAGGTACGGTTGAACTGGAAACGCGCTGATGAATAGTGTCCATGTTGATCTTCAAGTGTGTGTTGGTGGTCATGCGCATCAACTTGCTGAAGTGCAAGTTCAGCCCCAGTTGGACTTGCTTCTTGTCTTCGCCTTGGTGAGTGTGTTAAATACCTTGGATTGCATGTGTGCACTCAATGACATGCATGTTACTAGATCCTTTGCATGCGATCAACAACAATACTCACCATGTTTGCTCTGTGACAACTGTTGGGATGGATCCTTAACTCGTACTAGCGCAGTTCCATCTGTGAGCGCATGTTGCGACTGCTACTGTTCATGACCCTACTGCAACACATTAGTATGTCTGTGCAGCTTCATGTTCTTCCTGAGTTGTTGATTTAGCACATGCAACTCTTTCTTTGTTCCATCTTCTGCCTTCGCACGATATTCGTGTCGCATTGTCACTTCATAGCCTAATTCTCCAAAGTTGCTTTCATTATCAGTGGATCTGCTTCATCTTGCAACTTTTCTCTGCCTCTAGGTTGTCAACAATGTTCCTCTTGCATTCACTGCATTCGTTGCATTCGCTGCACTCACTGCATTCGGTATGTTTCGTTCAGTTGTTGTTCATGATGATTCTCACTATCATGCTACTTCTTGAGGTATTTGTCTGTGAACAACTTGATGTATTCGTGAGTAGGTAAGCCCAGGGACACTTGATCGACTGCATCCCCAAGCGTGCTCTGAACGGTGTCTTCGTCTCTGCTGTCCTGGAAACCGTTGTACTTGTACTACTAAGAGGAAAATGAACACCTGTGATACCTGAAGACATGGAAATATTGATAGCAAGCAATTTGTCAGTTTAAAACCAAAATGAACATTAGAACTAACTTGAAACATATGTGGGTGAATGATCATGAAGGTTGCGCAATTTTGGCAGGGAGGTTGGGAGACCGACTGCCAAGATTACACAAGGCAGGGTCCGAACTTCTGGGAGACTGATTGATTGTTGGAAATTCATAATGCACAATCTAGTTGGGTAGTTGGCTACTGTGATTGCACAATGCGCGATTCCAGCTAGGAAAGACTACTGGCCGAGGGACATATTTGCGCAAATTTTTAGGCCAAGGAGCCACTGACCTCCAGAAATGCACAATTAAGTCTAGGAGGCCAGTGCTAGGCTAGAATGCGCAAATATGGAGAGGAAGGTGAGCCTTCCCTATCCAGATTGCGCAATGCAGCCTTGGTGAAGCCAGAGACCGAGCCAAGGTTGGCCTGACTCGCCGACGGGCAACTGAAAGCAAGTAAGTCGATGAAATGCATGGCGACAGTAAGTGGTAGCAGAAGTGATAAAAAGTGCATGCAAAACATGAATGGAAGATTGAGAAAATAGATCAACATGCATGTGGGTGAGGACGTTCATTGGTTGGGCGGATGTCTGTGCAAAATAGTTTCATGCATGCGAAAATAGTGAGATAGCAACAAAAATTGAAATAGAGCTAGGACAGGCTAGAATATATGTAAATGATAGTAGGTGTTCAAAAAAATCAAGCAAACAACACTCACACAAGCGAATATACAAAAAGCAACAGAAATGCAACAAAAGGAATGGGAAGTGAGCTTACCCCAAAATAGTTGAGCTAAATGTGCCAACTGCTCCCAGATGTGATGTGGGATGTTAGAGCTACAAGGTTGATGTGAGGAATGATCTTTGTAGCGTCCGGTTGATGAGTTTTGATAAAATCGAGGTTATGATGCACATGCCACAAATTCAGGGGAAGTGACACTTGGAGGGAGTTTTTGGAATTACTCCTTGCATGTAACCTCCAACTGCAAAACATAGATCCCTCAAACAAGGGATGCCTTTGCATGCTACCTTGGGAGAAGTAGGCTATGCATGAAACTCTATTTTTCTCAGTCCCAGAGGGAACTGGTCAACTCAGCTGCACATGCAAGAGATTGCTTGACTGCTCTAGAAAAATGTGCACTCCTGACTGTAAGTTGGGCTTACTGCCCAAGGGGATTTCACAATATCTGGGCCCAACAGATGACTGCTACCCAAATTTGCACAAATCCTGGGCTGATCTTCCCGTTGATGGGAAAAATTGCACAAATCCTGCTAGGAGGGTTGGCTGGCAGGATTGTGCAATCTTGGAGCCTAGCAGGGTGTCAGAGGGAATTGCGCAATTCTTGGAGGGAAGGCTGGTTTCCCTCTAGAAATGCACAAATTTCAATGGGAAGCTTCTCAGACTACAGCTAGACCTAGTCCGGATGAGTAGCCTATGAAGGGAAAATATCAAACTGTGATCAATAGGCTGCCTTTGAGCAAGAAAGACACTGAAGCTTGAGGACTTGACGAAGCAAGGAAAGATGTTGTGAAGGTTGGTAGGGAGGCTCCAAAATAGGCTAAGGCAAAATTTTGGAGGGTGGTTGTAGCTGCTACAACACTTGGTGACACACTGGTAGAACTCCAGATCTTTAAATGGACCTTGTTCGTGAAAAACAAGTCTAACACCTTCGGAAGTATTGTTCAACTCTCAGTTCGTCTTGGCTTAACACTAACTTGATTGTAAGATGTAGCATCCACCAAACTCTTGGTTGATCGACACACATTCCAAGCCAAGGCAACACAGTTGTTTCGATTGGGGTTGAGGGTTATATAAATGCACAAGCAATATAGTCATTAGAGTGTAACTTTCACCTCTGGTGTTGCTCCACTGCCATCAAGCCTGGACAGTACCCTGGTGGAGTCACATAGGAACACAACCATGGCTCCGCTGCCAGCGAGCCTGATCAGTACCCCGATAGAGTTACTTGTATCAACTCCCTGCACAGGAAGCTTTTCTCTTCTTTTGCCTTATTCATTTTTCATTTTGAATTTTTTGACTTTTCATTTTTTTTTATTTTTCATTTTCACTGTGCATAGCACTTATTCATTTCAGAGGCGGAAGAGGGATCCTGACTTATTGAGAGAATAGGAGTTTGTTCCAGCAGAGAAGTAGTTTATTATATCTTTGACGCACCTGATAAGGTTTTCCCCCTCACCTTACTCTACTTGACTGAGCTGACAAGGGTTAACCCAAAAACAATCGACTAGAGAAGGTGACACTAGTTAGCGCACAAGCGTTGTGTTTACACCAAGGTTCACTTCGAAGAGTATGTATTTTCCTTCGATGTATCATGGACTAAGAGTAACAAGTTCATCATACAGAGGAAAGATGACAGATAACCAAGTAGTGATAGCTGTACAAACCCTCTTGTACTTTACCCAGCTCGTTTCATGAGTCACACATGGTTTCATGCAAACTAACCTATGAATGAAATAAGTGAATGAACTAACAATCAACAAAGCAAAGTAAGAACAGAAGCGAAAATGAAAGCGAAACAAGTAAAAAAACAAGCAAAAAAAGCATGTAAGCAAACAAGCATGCAAGAAAACAATTGAAAGAAAACACTACTCCTACTCCTACACTAACGGTGCAAGGGCCTGATCATGTGAAGTGATACTTCCAATGTAGCCACCGGCGCATTGGTAGACCCATGTGGGTGAAGGCTTCGTCGGTGAGTAACCCAGTTGTGCAAACTAGCATACAAGAAATATATAACAGTGAAGACAGCCACACTTTGTGTTTAAAAGTTCCCACGGGACATAAGTGAGTGCATGTGCATGATGGTCAGTTTGTGGACTTATCATGGTGCTGTGTGACACTACGTGCAATTTTGAAGAAAAAGCACACTCTTGACTGTGACATGCAAGCAAACGAAAGAAACAAACATAACATGCATCATGCATGAGTGCTTTCAATATAAGACTCCTCCAATGCATGAGCAATGGGATCGTGCAGTTCGAGTGGAGGAAGTGTGATCTGAGTGTGAGATGGATCTTCAATGCATATAGATGAGTGATGAGGAGCCTTGGGTGATTGAACAATCTCATGATCGGAAGTGAGATTGACCCCAAGAGAACAAGGACCTGACATAACCATAAGCACGTGTTGAAGTGCCTCGACAGTCTTGGGTGTCTCAAATTCATCATCATGTAGATCATCATAAACCGGTGGCTTTGAAAAATCAACTGCAATAGATTCATGATCGTGATAAAAAATGGAAGAAAATGGATCACGACTGCCATGACCAAAAAACTCAATGAATTCTTCGGCATCCTCATGATCTGATGAATCAAACAGAGGGGTAGATGAAAAGCGAATGAACTCATCCTCTCTATTTCCAGAAAAGATAGATGAAGGATCAAGTGGATCTTCAATGAATAACTTATCCTCTCCACTGTCGATTGATGGGCTAGAATCCGGTGAGTCCTGCGAGTGATCGAAAATGGTTGCATCTGTAGATGAAGACACACATACACAATCATGGATGGCAGGTTCACTAAAGAAGCTAGGAAGGAATGGAGGGGGCTCAGATGGAAGGGATTCATCCTTCACTGAGTGTTGATGTTTAAGCTCCCACTCATAATCTTCATGAATGACAGCACATGTTGGTTGTGCAACACCAACTCCGTCAGTGGGTTGTTACATGTTCACAACAAGTGAAGAGTCCGGAATGAATGAACACAAGACAACATCATCTGGAGGAACACCTGGGTGCAAAGAAAAAGGTCGAAGAAAAGAATGCATATGGGAAATCAAAGGACTAACAACCAACTCTGTGTGAAAATTGAGTGGAGTGATGTTGGGAGGGTGTGAAGAATGAATAGATGTGTGAACATGATCCTCAACATCACTAGGCGATGGTGGAACTATTGAATGAAAGGGAGGCAGACAGTCTGTTGAGACAGTGCTTGCTCCCACATGGGATTGTGCAGTTCCATCAACGAAGAAGGTTGAGTGAGGTTTGACATCAAGATTTCTCTTAGGACAAGAAGATTTCTTAAGGCAGTACTCGAATCGGTCCTAGAGATAAGTGAACTTCATCTGGCTCTTTGGAGCTTGAAACTGTAAGTCACAAAAGCACTACCAAAAATCAATAACAGATTCATGCAGAGCCCTCCGTTGCTGTAACAGTTTCCGGTCAAGATGGTATGGATCAAAATGATGGAACATGTCTTCAATAAGATCACATAAGTGCTCACATGAGTGCACGATGTCAGCCAGTATGTTGAGCACCCAATGAAATGGGGATTCGCGAAGTGTGAATGCAAGTAGCAGATCGACCTATTCGTCAGTAAACTCATCTTCCTCATAAATCATGGAAAGGAAGTTATGTAAGTGCTCAGGCCAAGCCACTTTGCCTTCACCATCATACGTGTGAGTGGACAAGAGATTGAAAAGCTTCCCCAAGATGGAGACATCTTCATGATTCGAAAAACACCTCAGGGGAAGAAGAATGCAAGATTCGATGAAAGATATGAAAGGGTTCAAAACTGGATGAGAGGACACTGCTTGTCATTAGGCCCTACTTCTAGCATCAGAAATGTTGATGGTGCTGGACCTGCCAACATGTCAAGGGGATCTCCCCGGTAAGAGGTTCGAATTAGACCTCAGATCGTTTGGTGTAGGAGTCCCAGTAGTGGGTCGTAAGGTAATCCCTTGACCAGGATGTTGCACATAGGCAAGTAAGATAACTCTGTTAGTAGCAAGGGTGTGACTGATGCAGTGAGTCAAGGAATGAGTATGAGAGGTTCCAATACTTCAAAGGGAGAGGAAGATGAGGGTGGGTTCTAGGTTGAAAGGGATCAGTCCCAACTCTGCTAGGAACACACAACACAAAGGACATGCACAGCTTCCGATAGAGTAGTCGACACGGATGCGGCAGTCCCAACATACAAGGTAAGATAACACGAACAACACTCATGGATCAGTCTGAGACGAGTGTGACGGTTGATATAACAAGGTTCAGAGAAAGGTCTGTCTGGTGACCAGGAGAGTAGTCAACACAGACAGTGACAACATTAACAACATATGCAACACATTAACAACACGATTCATATAATTGCATGTGAATTAGTTCATACACAAATACGTAAGTTAAACAACATATATCATTAAGGCAACCAAAGAAGTCCAACTACAATAACAACATATGCATGAAAATGTGTTGGCTTTTATTATATAAAGAAGTGTAAGTCACAATCATACAACACACCATGTAAACCTGCTATCCCTATCAGTAGAACGTTATAGCCACATCTGCCTGCTCCTCTAAAGAGATGTACTAGCTCCGTGCAGTGGAGAAGCTAAGCTGCGTTGCAATATTGTCCAAGCCTTCTTCAAGATAGTCTTTGTAGAAGCTTGGCTCACCAAAAGCCTATAAAATGAGTTATGAGGGACCATTTATAGCAAATGGTGGGGTGACCCTTGACATTCCTCTTTGTGATAGTTCAACTACCCTCATGAATCTTCACCTACTCTATGAATGTTACATCCAACTATTGACACTCAACTTACACTTGACATGAATCAACATTACAATGCACATGTACTCATGTGAAACAACATGGCTTCAGCAAGCCTTGCAAGACATCACTTACACTCGGTCTGCTTGGTGAGACCAAATATTTGACATGTTTTTGATGGTGAATATGGCAAGCTGATGCCAAGATTGATCGTCCGTGATGGTGTGCCTGCACCTCATGGTGACGTCTTGCTGAAGCGAACTCTTGCCTCTGTTACAACCATTGCATTGGTTCTACCCATTCACCCAAATCGTTTGCTAACATGCGCATGGTCTTCTTGTGTATGGTTGAACTGGAAACACACTGATGCATAGGGTCCATGCTGGTCTTCAAGTGTGTGTTGGTGGTCATGGCATCAACTTTCTGAAGTGCATGTTCAACCCCAGTTGGACTTGCTTCTTTTGTTCACCTTGGTGAGTGTGTTGAATGGGTTGGATTGCATGCGTGCACTCAATGACATGCATGTTGTTGGATCCTTTGCATGTGATCAACAACACTGCTCACCATGTTTTCTCTGTGTCAGCTGCTAGGATGGATCATTAACTCGTACTGGCATAGTTCCATCCGTGAGCGCATGTTGCGCCCACTGCTATTCATGTTCTTGCTGCAACTTAGTGGTCTGTTTGTGCAGCTTCATGTTCTTCTTGAGTTGTTGCTTCACCACATGCAACTCCTTCTTTGTTCCATCTTCTGACTTCACGCGATCTTCATTTCACGCCCTCACTTCATAGCCTGAGTCTCCAAAGTTTCTTTCATTATCAATGGATCTGCTTGATCTTGCAACTTTGCTCCACCTCTAGGTTGTCAACAACCTTCCTCTTGCATTCGCCGTGTTCACGGCGCTCACTACATTCGTTGTGTTTGCTGCATTCAATATGTTGCCTTCAGTTGCTATTCACGATGTTGCTCACTGTGATGTTGCTGCTTAATTTCCTTGTCCATGAACAACTTGATGTCTTCGTGAGTTGGTAATCCCATGGACACTTGATTGACTACATCCCCAAGCATGCTCTAAACTGTGTCTTCATCTCTGCTCTCCTAGAAACCATTGTACCTGTACTGTTGAGAGGAAGATCAACACTTGTGAAACTTGGAGACATGGAAAAACTCATAGCAAGCAAGCTGTTAGTCGAAAACCAAAATGAACATGAGAACTGACTTGCAACATACTTGGGTGAATGATCATGAAGGTTGCACAATTTTGGTCGGGAGGTCGGGAGATCGACTGCTAAGATTGCACAAGGCACAGTCTGGGCTGCTGGGAGACTGACTGACCATTGGAACTGCGCAATGCACAATACAGTTGGGCAATTGGCTGCTGGGATTGTACAATGCGTGATTTCAGCTGGGAAAGACTACTGGCCAAGGGACATATTTTCGCAAATTTTTGGGCCAAGCAGCCACTTACCTCCAGAAATTCGTAATTCAGTCCAGGAGGCTAGTGTTGGGCCGGAATGCATAAATCCGGAGAGGAAGGTGAGCCTTCCCTCTCTAGATTGCGCAATGCAGCCTTGGTGAAGGTAGAGAATGGGCTAAGGTTGGCCCGACTCGCTAACGGGAAACTGAAAGCAAGTAATTCGATGAAATTCATGCTGACACTAAGTGATAGCAGAAGAGATAAATAATGTATGCAAAACACGAATGGAAGATTGATCAAACAGATCAACATGCATGTGGGTGAGGCCGTTTGCCAGTTGGGCGAACATTCGTGCAAAACAGTTTCATGCATGCGACAACAGTGAGATAGTAAATAAAATTGAAACAAAGCTAGAACAAGCTAGAATATATGTAAACGATAGTAGGCGTTCAAAGAAATCAAGCAAACAACACTCACACAAGAAAATACACAAAAAGTGACAAAAATGTAGCACAAGGCATGGGAAATGAGGTTACCCCAAAACAACTAAATTGAATGTGCCAACTTCTCCCAGATGTGATGTGGGATGTCGAAGCTACAAGGTTGATGTGAGGAATGAGATTTGCAGCATTCGGTTGATGAGTTTTGATAACATCGAGGTTATGACGTGCATGACACAAATCCAGGGGAAGCGACACCTGGAGGGAGGTTTTGGAATTACTCCTTGCATGTATTCTCCCACTGCTAAACATAGATCCCTGAAACAAGGGATGCCTTTGCACACTGCTTTGGAAGAAGCAATATATGCATGTAAGTCTGTTTTTCTAAGTCCGGAGGGAACCAGTCAACTGAGCTGCACATGCAAGAGACTGCTTGACTGTTGGATAAAAATGTGAATTCCTGACTGTAAGGCGGGCTGACTTCCCAAGGGGATTGCACAATTTCTGGGCCCAGTAGCTGACTACTATCCAAATTTGCACAAATCCTATGCTGAACTGCATGTTGATGGGAAAAATTGCACAAATCCTGTTGGGAGGGTTGGCTGGCAGGATTGCACAATCCTGGAGCCTTGCAGGCTATTAGAGGGAATTGCGCAATTCTTGGAGGGAAGGCTGGTTTCCGTCTAGAAATGCACAAATTTCACTAGGAAGTTGCTCAGCCTGTAGCTGGACCAAGTCTAGATGAGTAGCCTATGAAGGGAAAATATCAAATTGTGATCGAAAAGTTGTCGTTGAGAAAGAAAGACATTGAATCTTAAGGACTTGATGAAGTGAGGAAAGCTGCTGTGAAGGTCAGTAGGGAGGCTCCAAAATAGGCTAAGGAAAAATTTTGGAGGGTGGTTGTAGTTGCTACAACACTTGGTGACACAATGGTAGAACTCCAGCTCTCTAAATGGACCTTGTTCGTGAAAAACAAGTCTAACACCTCCGGAAGTATTGTTTAGCTCTCAGCTCATCTTGGATTAATACTAAATTGATTGTAAGATGTAGCATATGCCAGACTCTTGGTCGATTGAAAAACATTCCAAGCCAAGGAAACACAGTTGTTTCGATTGGGGTTTAGGGGTATATGTGCACAAGCAGTATAATCGTCAGAGTCTAAGTTTCATCTCTGGTGTTGCTCCATTGCTGGCAAGCCTGGACAGTACCCCGGTGGAGTCACATAGGAACACAAGAATCTCTCTAGTGCCAGAGAGCCTGGTCAGTACCCCGGTAGAGTTACTTGCATCACCTCCCTGCGCAAGAAGCCTTTATCTTCTTTCGCCTTATTCATTTTTCATTTTGAATTTTTTTACTTTTCATTTTTTATTTATTTTTCATTTTCACTGTGAATAACACTTATTCATTTGAGAGGCGGAAGAGGGATCCTGAATTATTTAGAGTAGAGGAGGTTGCTCTAGCAGATAAGTAGTTTATTATATATATGACATGCATGTTAAGGTTTTCCCCCTCACTTTACTCTACTTGAATGAGCTAACAAGGGTTAAACCAAAAAAAATTGACTAGAGAAGGTGACACTAGTTAGCGCACAAGCGTTGTGTTTACACTAAGTGTTGCACAAAATATTGTCACCATGACATTCTGCAATCAGTGTGAGTCTATCACCACTCATACTTTCCTCCTTTGCATGTCTTAAACCTCAGCTCTTTGTGTCAAGCCTTGAAAAATAAGAGAAAGCCCTTAAAAATATCTAAAACTCTGGTTCAGCACTTTCTCTTAGCATTACCTGCGGTCCCGTACCCCCTGGTCATGTCCCCTGCGTACCTGACCGCTCTGTTTCTGTGTAATGGGTGTGGACCCCTGTAAAAGTAAAAAAGGCACAAGTACATTCTTAAAAACTCACTTTGGGTTATTTCCAGAAGCTTCTAGAGAGAATATTGAGGTGGCAAGTTCGATCCTTTGAGGTTCATGCATCCCATACCTAAAGGAGCTAACCCCTTGATGTGAGGAGGTTATCCCTTTGAAGGAGGACTCTATCCCTTCATAGGTGGACCTGTAACTTCCTCCCTCTGCACTATAAAATGAGGCATTGGGCTGGTTACTAAGGAGGTTGAAAGCTGAATATTTTTTAGGGTAAATGCTGTTGGAATTTAGTCTTCCTAATTAAGCTTGAGAGGAGAGATTACATACCTTTTGATCTCATTGGGAAGAGTGTGAGGCTTGTAAAAATAGAGGAGATTCTTGCTTGGACCCTGGGAGGAGCTTGTACAACATCAAGGCACCATGGTTGTAAAGTTCTTCTTTGTTCAAAGTTAATACAATCAAATTTATTTTTCTCAATAAGCTATCTTTTATGGTTTATTTCATGGATTCCTTGATCACCATGATGAATATGATTTATTATATTAGCTATGTAGGTGTTATTTGATGTGTGCTTGTTTGTGTTTGCAGGTTCTTAAAAGGAAACTCATTCGGACGGTTGAAGCGTGGCTGCCACAAACTAGCGTTGGACTTAAGGTAGGGTCTAAAACACCTCTTGGTTTTTATTTATAAATCACAATATTTAGAGAAAGATAGATTTGCTTGTCTTGCTTGTCACTAGATATCTGTAGATACTAGGGAGATCGATTTTGTCTGCAAGAACGATTTATCTGACCGACAAATTGACGACTCCACTGGGGACTTGAATTTTGGTTTTTTGCCTTTACTTTTACTTTGACTTGAGAAACTTTTTCTTGTTTCTGGTTTTTTTCCTGATGTGTGTGGAGTTGGGTAGGTTTTTAGATTCTGAATTGTTTTTTGTTTTTTCACATTTTTGAAAGAGGACCGCACGTTCTGTTTGTAACACAGTGCGGACATCCCCGCACTGTTACTTTACTACACAGAGCGGTACTGCATCTGGTTATACTGGAAGCCTGCAGACCCTGTCAAATTTTTGAAAAACTTAAAATCTTTTCATCCAGTCAAGCTTAGGATTTGTTTATGCTTTTTAGTCTCTGCCGAGATCTGCATGTGTCCTGTCAGAAATTTCTTGTAAGTGAATTCCATTGGCATTTTGGTTTTAGGTGAATTTATAGAAGTTTTGTGTGCCTGGTTTGATTTTCGTTTGGTCTTTGTAGTAACTCAGAGATTAGAAGCCTAATAAACCTCAGATTACCCTGGTCTTTTTGGTCTTCTTGATGATTCTAACTGATTTGTGAAATATGCCTTTGGTGAAGAATAGATCTTATTTTCTCTTTTGAATTTCATTTTGAAAAAAAGAAAACATAGTTGGGTGTTTTTTTATTAATTTGTTATTCTGAAAGAATTAGTCCTTAGTTTGCTAAATAACTAAGTAAAACATCCTCAAAAAGAATTTTTTCAAGCTTTTACTTCAATTAGGTTTTTAGAAGTTGTAGATCTCAAGATTAATTTTTTATAGTTTTGAGTGTTTTCTAGAAAGTTTAGAATCTCTTTTGAAAGAAATTGTTTTCTGTAGTTTTTGATTGTTGAAAAAGAAAGGGATATTTTTCGTGAGCATAATTAGTAGTCTCGTTTTGAGTTTATTGGAAAAGACAAAAAGATTTTCTTTTCATTTATATGTTGAAGAAAGATTTGTTTTTCAAGAATTGCATTCTCAACTCTTTCTTTAGCTAGAAATTCATTGAAGAAAAATAATTGTTTATCATCTTAGGTGCATTTTTAGTGTTTTGGAGTCGAGTCTTCACACCATAAAGTTTCATCTCCATACCTTTTGACTTAAGAAACAACCTATAAAAATAACGCTTAAAGTAAAATTGATCTAGCAATCTTTTTATTTCTAGGGCTCTTATCACCAACATAACTTAGGCTAGTATCTTGGGGTAGGGAGTAATTAACTCTCCAAGATAGTTAAAACAAACAAGTAGCTATATCTTGCGGTAGGAAGTAAATTCCAATTGTTACATCTATGCTCTAGGAAGCTCCTCTTAAAGGAGTCAAGCACGAGATCATATCCAAACCAGTGGGGTAATCAATCCTTCCTCATTGGGAACAATAGCAGATATACATGTATTAAAAACAACCTCGGATTGACCATTGTCGAGGAGCCTGGGGTCACTTGTTGGTAAACCTTGGATTATGTCAAGGAGCCTTCAAGGGGATTGAGCTTTGTTACTCTGCCCTTGCGTGTGTATCGGATCGTAGACTGTTCCCCTAGGTATATTTGTTTTTGTTGGTAACCATAGTGACCATAATCTATAGGATTCTTTCCTAAGGTGATGGTGGAGGGAAGATCCCACTGTACCTAGAGCAGACGTCGACTAGACTCACTTGGACTCTCTGGGGGGTTCTCTTCACTCGAGACGGTTTAGTGAAGAAACTTGTGCCAGTCTGTTTCATTAAGTAGGTTGTCGGGGTAGCTGTTCCAACCGCCATTTCTATATTGAATTCTGCGACGTTCGATTTCATCACCAACTAGTGTTTCTGGTACGGAAAGTTACTGTTTGTGTGTGGTTTGAACTCCTAGATTTTTTAGGCGTGTGATTAAAATTGTTTGGTTCTTTAGAGACTTTAGGTGGTTTTATTGAGATTTTTTTTGTTTGTGTGTGAAGTAATTAAAATATTTAATTGTGGCTGAATTATCGAGACAATCCCGTAGACTTCAGGGGCAACCTCCCTAGTATTCACCAAGCCAGCTTGAAGGGCTACGAGCTCTTGTAAATCCTAGTGATAGTAGAGTTGGGTCGCCGAAAGCCGAAGAGACTCCCTTAATTGTTCATCCTGATTATCAAGTTCAAGCAACATAGTATATTTCTGAACCAATTTCATTTTCTGAAGTTACTGGTAGTTTTTCTTCTACTAGTGAATTAGTCGAAAAACCTGAAATTTTTGAGCCTGAAACTGAACCTGTTGCTACTCCATCATCAGGATTTGCTTCTCCAACTTCCAGTGGTCCTGGTTCACCTAGGGTAGGAAGGATCATTACCCAAAATCTTCCTTCGGGACTCATTTCTATTGAAGAACTTGTTAGTCCGGAAGAAGGTATAACTATCCCTGAAAATCAACCAACTTTAGAACTTAGGGAGCGTGAATCAATTTTCTACAGTCCACCTAGGAGGGACGCTTGGTACCTCTCATTGACCAACTTTTTAGAAAATCTGGGTCTTAGTTTTTCACCACCTCGAATTCCTTTTCATCCAACACCTAGAGGTTATTATCCTCCTTTGAATATGTCGAGACAGTCATCCATGTTTTCCCAATCACCAGAATCATTTTTATATGGCAGTCCTTTTGTTCCTTCTGGGTATCAGTCATTCGCTGGTACTTTTTCAGGAGCATCTCCTCAACCCATTGAACATGGGTTATCGCCTGGTAATAACGGAACTAAATCGTTGAGCGTAGAAGAAATTCTTATGATGTCTGGTACTATTCCAAATCCGCAACCTCAAGGTAGTCAGTTACCGCCTGGGGGGCAACCTCAAGGTACTCAATTATCGCCTGGAGGGAAACCTCAAGGTAGTCAGTTACCACCTGGGGGGAAACCTCAAGGACAATACATTCCTTCGGGACAGTACATTCCCCAAGGTGAACCCCAGTATCAATATATACGTCAAGGTCAACCCCAGTTTTAGTACGTGCCTCAAGGTTATCAACCTCAAGGTCAGTACCAAACCCAAGGTTTCCAACCACCTTTAGGTCAATCATTTGTTCTAGGAGCTGGAAATGTACTTTTGAATTATTAGCCCTATGCTCAACCCGGTTATGGTCCTCAATATGCTCAACCTTCTATGGGTCCATACCCTGGAATGAATATGGTGTGGGATCAATCTCAATCTCAACAGATTTTGCAACCTAATGTGCAGTTTTCATCTCAATCTGGACAACCTTTGGTTTCTGGTTCAACCCAGCAACCTATCCAACCTACTATTCAAACTTCTGCACCTGGTGTAGCTCATCAGTCTAGGCCTAGTTCGCCTCAAACTCCACCTCAAACGACTACTGCAACTACTACAACTTCTGTTCAATCTACCCCACCTACTTCTGGAGTATCGACAGCTCCAGTTTCTACTATTCCTGCATCAACTCCTCAAGCATCTTTACCTCAATCCGGACCCACAATTCAGACTTCGGTTTAGATGCCTATAGGACAACCTGGTCCAAGTACGGTTGTCACAAGTCAACCACAGTTCACTTATCAACCATACCAGGGACAGTACCAATTCGGTCCTGCTGTTCAAAGCCCAGTTTACCAGTATCAACCATACCCTGGATATACTTATCAACAACCTCAACAACCCTAGTATGGTCTGGTTAATCCTGGTTTTCCGGGAGGATATAATATTCCAAATGCAATTCCAATTCCAAGTTATCCAGGATATCCTCCTCCTGGGGCTAGTCTTATGACCTAGGGTTTTCGTGACCCTAACCGTCAGTTACTGTTCATTGCAACTTTGGACTTGCTTGATTTGTCACGCCTTACAAATGATCCAATTAATTATCTTCCGTTTTGGCCGCCAATGCCGAATAAGTTGCCCAGTGATATCCCAAAGTTTGAAGGTAAATCAGGAGAGGATCCGTCAAACCATGTGATGACTTATCACCTCTGGTGTGCATCTAATTCCATTATAGATGATTCAATTCACTTACGTCTTTTTCAACACACTCTGATTGGTCTTGCGGCCAATTGGTACATTGAGTTACCGTGGGATTCTTTTTATAACTTTAGTCAGTTAACCACTTCGTTTATAACTCATTTTCAGTTGCCTGTCAGATATGAAAATGGCACGGAATTATTAACTTCATTAAAATAGTCAACGTCCACTTATATTTCAGATCATATTCATGAATGGCGACGTTGACGACATTTAGTGAAAGTTTTTATTCCTGATCAAATTTTAGCAGAATGGTTTGTTGAATCATTATTACCTAAAATCACTGAGGATGTAGCTAAGGCAGGAGTTGTTACTGAAGAGCAAGTAATTGCTCAAGCTCAGTACCTTGACCTCGTTTATACGCAGTCGGGTACTTTACACGAGAAAATCCCCTACCTTCTGAAACAAAATCAAATAACTGCAGCTCCTTCAGGGTCTCATGCCACTGACAGTATGATTGGTTCAGTTAACACCAAAAGTAAGAAGAAATCTTCAAAGAATTCTTCTCCTATTATAACTTTACCAAATTCCCCGACAGGAGACTCTTTCGTTGAAATTCTTGCCAATATTCATGTCGTAGAATCATCTACAGCCAAATCAAAATCTGGCGGTAAAAGGAAGGGGAAGAAGAAAAATAAACAAACTTCGAAAGAGAAATCAGATAAAACTGAATCAATTGATGAGAAACGTAAACCTCGATATCCTTGTCTCATTTGTGACGAAGAGCATTTTACAAGAGACTACCCTCATTGCGCTGAGGTTGCGAAAATTGTCAAAGGTTCTCAAACGCCTGCTGTCTTGAAGGATCCTTTTCCTAGTCAAGATAGTAAGATGATCGGTTCTTCCTCAAATGCCTCTGAAGAACCCATAATGATGATGTCCCATGTTAGGATTGCGACGCGATTGCAAGATTATGAAAGTAAAAGTCCTGTTGGTGGTAAGGAAGTAGAATCTTCTAATTCAAACCCATCAACTTCAACTCATGGTTCTGATCCGCTATAGACCGAGAAACCTAACCCAGACTTAGTAATAAAACCGCCTGCTAAAGGTATACTTCGAAATTCAGCTTTCAATCCGCATGCGAGAGCTGCTCAGAACTATAACATTGTTGAAGACTTAGCTATTTCCCCTTCAACAATGTCGGCTTTGGAGGTACTGCAATCATGTCCAGCACAACGTAAATTACTTTTGTCTTCTATAGGAGCTGTTGATATTCAGGATTGGAACCTTGTAATCTTCAATTTAGAAAATAGTACACCTCGCTTACCTCATCAAATGGCTTTCCAGATTCCAGTGTTAGTAAAAAACAGACCTTGCTTTAGGACTGTAATTGATGAGTGAGCTTCCACGTGTATTATGTTGATTCAGTGTTGGAGGTCGCTTGGTTCTCCTACACTCAATCAATCCCCGACGATTCTAAAGGCTTTTGATGGCTGTGGGTTCCATCCTTTTGGAATTCTACAGGATTTACCTATAAGGGTTGAAGGAAAAACTGTCAATCTAGATGTGGAAGTGGTTGATTCCCGTCTGGATTACAACCTTCTTTTGGGTCGCAGCTGGTCTTACGCTATGACTGCTCTTGTTTCATCAGTCTTTCAGCTTATAAAGTTTCCTCATAACGGAAAGATCGTAACAATAGACCAGTTGACTTATTTTTCATCCGACCCAGCCTCTTCTAAAAGTATCCAACATGTCGGTAAAACAACTATCCCTTAGAAGGATTGTTATAGACATTTTTGTGCCTTACAGCATGAAGCATGAAATGTCAATAATCTAAGGGATCCAAAGTCCCTAAACATGTTGTTCCTACCCCTAGAGGAACAAGGTCAGCAAACCACAGCACTGAAAATCAGTTCTCCACCTGAAAACACTCAAAAACAAGCTATTTCTGGATCATGTCAACTGCTCCACTGAGCATCTGCGCTGAATGTCAACTGCTCCACTCTGTACCTATGTTGAATGTCAAAAGAAATGAAGGCTACCTACGCTGGGCGAGATTGGCCAAGTGGCACAGTCATTCTGCAAGGTGTCAAATGCCCAGGAAGCTTCCAAAATGACACTTGGATCAAGGAATTCGCCTTGTGATGAGTAAGAGGATCTAGATCTCCAAGTGGAAGCAAGAAACTCCAAGTGGACTCAAGAACTGAAGTATAACTGAAGTGGGAGAGGACACTAGTCAGCTTCATGCCAGCCTCAAGCTGACTCATCCTTTCTCCAAATCTCCTATATATAGAGCTCTCTCATGAGGTCTAGGGGGTGCTAGAATTTTGTGAATGTAAGGAAGTGCTTTTGGTTTGTGCATAGAACTATTGGGTGATTGCTTTGAAGGAGGTGAAGAGGAGATTTCTTTCTGCTGGGAGGTGTTGCTGGATTGGGCCTCTTATGGTTGTAACACTCTCAGAACTTTACTTCTTCCATTAATAAAGCATTTGAGGTTCTTCTATATGCATGTGTCTTAATGGTGTATTGATGCTTGTATATTTGATTTATTCTAATCCTTGAATCAATTATGGATGTATGCTTCTTGTAGTTTCCCTCTCTTGTGCTTTTGCAGGATCTTTGTGTAGCTGGGCCAGTGAAAGAGCAAGGAGCTGGGAGCAAGCAGAAAAGAGGGAAGATTGGATCAACCATTAGTGGAAGACAATGGTTAGTGGATCCCTTTCTCCTCTCTCTTACATCTCATAAAGAAGTAATCTTGATTAGCTTTGCATTCGGTTGTTGCTGAGGTACTATCACCCTTAGAGTGGGATAGGGTCATTCCGTATTGGATACTTTTCCCCACAACAAATTGGCGACTCCGCTGGGGATCGTATCTTGTTGGTTGTTTGTGTTTTTGTTATTCATTTCATAAACAAAGGGAGTACCGAATCGAACTGTGTTTGAATCCTTCAAATACAAAGTAGAGGGCAGCTACTCTAGCTCAGTTTCTGGGCAAGTTTATGATTTGAAGAGCTGATCCACAAGGACTCTAATAAGCTCTTAGTGATAGCTTTTCATCCTCCTTGTCATCCCTTAGTGTGTCCTTGACTGATAGCTTCTGATTTGAGCAAAAACTGTGAATTTTTGAGCAATCTGTGACCCGGAAACCACCAGAAACGAAAGTTTCGTTCTTCAGTGCAGGCTGTACAAAGGCTGTTTGCATTTCAGCGCAGTTCCCGAAGGGGCTACCTGCGCTGAAGGTCAAACAGGCAGTGTCCCACCTGCGCTGGACCAGTCCTGCCTTGTGCTGCTGGGGTTTCCTGCTGTTTCTTGCCTTGTTTTCACTCTTGTTTTTGTTGTTTGTTACCAATCAGTGGGCCTATCTGAAACCAACTTTCCTTGTCACTATTCCGCCTCGGTTGTATAAAGAAACTGTGTTTGTTCTTTGTGTATTTCTTGTGCATTTACAGTTTCCCATAATGAAAGTGAACCAATCTTGTTGTGGCCTCTTAGATCCAGACCTGTGATAAAGTGTCGTATTGATCTTAAGAGTTAGTTTGTTTGCTGGTCATAGCTGATTGAGCTTTTTCTTTCGTCATATGGTTTGAGTTTGCATATTTCTAGTGTCGAAACAAGTAAATCTTAAGGTGTCTTTTGATTTTGGACAAGCTTGTTTGCTTTCACTTGAAATTGAATTCAAAATTATACAACAGCTTTCTTTTTGCATTACGCCAACATTAAGAAAGAGAAAAGAAATACTTGCATTCTGCATGTGCATTATGACAGTTTGCATGTTGATTTAGGAAAAAGTGCATTAGTGTGTGCTCTATGATCTGTGTGAAAAGATGTTGTCTTTCTTTTCCCTCAGTAGTTAAGATTTTCAAAGTTGAAAGATTGAAAAGCTTGCTTATCATCTTAGACTGCATTTAGGAGTGTTACTATACATCTCGTGGTGATCCATAAAGGCAAACTGCTAAACAAGATCAACCTTAAAATAAATTGAATTTACATAACAACGCATTGAAACATAACGCAAACATCTAGAGGTCTAAGCTAGAGACGTGTTCCGACATCGTTAAACGTGATATCTTAGCGTTGAGTGGTTGGGTGATTCCTCCACGGTGAAGCGATAAGTATCAATACGGACTTGTGCTCCCACGTACCGTCGCGTATATATTGGGAGACCCCTATAGGAATAAAGCCTTTATCCAATAGGAAACCGTGTCAGCCGCCCTACTGATCACAATGCAGTGAACACAGCATTCACGAAGATCGACCACTCGTACCGTAAAACGTATTCTGTGGTTTTGCGAAAAGTTTGGCACACCCTCTGCCTAGAACTCCAGAGCAGTTTCTTTTGGCCTTTTTCAAACTCTATAACTGAAAAAGTCCATCAGAGCATTTGTCACTTCGGGCTCGTTAAAACATCGAAGGAGACTAGAGTCATCTTTAGCTTTTTCTCGACTCTTAAAAAGTGAAAAAGCAAGTTGTGTCTAAGCGTCGTTATAAAATTTATTTTAAACGGAACATAATCACCTCCTATTCCCGTGTTGATCTTAAGTTGGGAACATGGAACGCCCCAACCAAGGAACTCCACATGATGGAAATCCTAGTCCATTCTCCTCTTGGGGAGAAGTTGGTGCGCCCCACATGGCCACATTGTCGCTTCCAGGACTGACAATTGGCCTGCCTATTTGGCTATTCTCAACTAATGTAGTTCAGACCACCATGGTTCCTGAGCAGTCGAGTCAACAGTTAGATCAGTCTAGAGCTGCCCACCAGCCTTCTACTTCTTATAACTCTTCCTCTAATCCTTCATCTTCACAAGGTAGGGCTGGCAAAAGCCAAGCTCCCATGGAGAAGAAGGAGAAGAAGAAGAAGGAGAAGAAGAAGAAGGAGCCTAAGGCGACTGGGGGCAAGCAAAAGACATCTGACAAAAATCCACACACAGCATAGACCGGGCCTAAATCGCCATGTGTCATATGTAAAGGAGACCACTTCCATAGAGATTGTCCCTGTATTCCCCGGATACTAAAGAACTGGTCCCCTCGGTTGCACAATTCGGGAGCATCAACCTCTGATAGCCATGTTGATTGCTTACCGTCAACCAGCGAAAGTGAAGATTCAAGACAAAGAGGGGGAGAAAGATCCCCCTGCAGACTGTGTGAAGGCGATCACGCCATCCACTGTTGTCCCTTCTTAGACGAAGCAAAGAGAGTTTTGGAAGATCGCCCGGTTTCACCGTTGAGACTTCCTCCTGGATACAAAAAAATCGTGCCAAGTCCTTCGTTGGTTGAAAATACAGCTGGCCCGCTCAAGTGGTCAGCTGAAGCGTCAGTCATTGAAAATGAACCTACTGAATCCAGACCAGATGAAAGTCTAAAGGTCGATATGGCAGTTGAACCGGTTCCACCTTCAGAGGTTTCATCTTCAAATGACACCGTCACTGAAGATTTATCTTCAAATGACACCCACACTGAAGAGAATAAGGACGACACCATCTAGATTCTTTTCATCAACACCGACTCTGATGAGCTTCAGGGCAATGCGCCCATTCCTTTATCGCAGGAAGGAACATCGTCAGGGTCATATCCAGCCGTGTATTCGGTCCCACCACCAAGCAACCTGGTTGTGTCCTTTGATTGGAACCAACTAGGCAGACCCCGGTTACCAGCCAGTATACCATTCAGAATCATAGTCCAAATTTACAGAATGGTAATGGCTGGAACTATCATTGATGAAGGGGCATCTGTGAGTATCCTTTCCTCTATTGCTTGGAAAGCACTGGGTTCCCCGGAGCTTTTGCCTGAGATAAGAAATCTCTCGGGTTTTGATAAAGGAACCAGTCGACCATTAGGGATCCTCCTCAATGTGCCTGTTACATTGAAAGGGAAGACCGTTCAAATGAACGTGATGGTCGTTCAAGGACCCTTGGATTATAACCTACTCCTTGGACGAGACTATATATATTGCATGGGAGCTATAGTCTCCTCACTCTTTAGAGTAATGTGTTTTCCACACGAAGGAAGAATGGTCAAGCTCGTAGACCAACTTTCATTTCCGGGATCACGCATCGCAAATAGTCAAATACCAACCCTCAATGGTCTATTCACCCAAGAAATGTCTCCACCCCCAGTTCTCCTTCCCGATGAATGCGAGTGATTCGGAAAGATGGGACTGGAACCCAGGGGGCATGCATCCTGGTCTGCTTCGGGCAGAGGAAACCTTGGGTATAAAGTAGAATTTCCGCGAAGGAATATGACTAGTCCGTACCCCGTCCGTGGAAGGAAGAGAGGGTTGTTCTAGAATAAGATTCTTTTGTCAAAGTTATGTGTTTGATGATTTCTAGTCATTCACCTTTGTCTAAATAGGTAGGCAATACCAAAGAAAGAGATTCCTTTGCGGCAGCAAATTGTAACCATCTTTGGGTAAAAAGGCAAGCCTCACCCATTAAAACTAATGTTTTGAAGGATAAGTAGGGGCAGCCTCCAAAGAAAGAGATTCCTTTGCTGCAACAAATTGTAACCATCTTTGAGTAACCTAATGATAGACATCGCCGAAGAAAGAGTTTCATTTGCGGCAGCAAATAAAACCATTTTTTGGATAACCTGAAAGAGGCAAGCCTCACCCATCAAAACAAATGTTTTGAAGGATAAGTAGGGGCAGCCTTGAAATTGTACTTTATACCTGGGGGCATGCGAACCTTTTGGAGTGCAAACAAAGAGCGGTTATTTATCTGTTTTTTGGATTAGTCGTTTCCAAACTTAAATAAAGAAAGGATGTGGGGCAAAGGTCAAAATTTGCCAAATGAGGAGCATAGCTTCGTGAGATAAAGCTCCGTAAAAAATAGCTATCTCACAGGAGACATTTCTTATCTTATGACTGGTATATCGAGCAGTTTTACTGCGGAATTTATGCTCGTTAAAAAATAGAAAAGCAAGATCCGAGCAGTTTTAGCGTCATAGTTCATGCTCGTTAAAAAATAAACATAAGCTTTTGAGCAAGTTTAAGCTCGTTAAAAAATGAACTTCCCGGTAAATAACCATTAAGAACGTACCCTGATCAACTGTAAAAAGACGTTGGTCGTGTTTTGCTGCAGCCATCACCTCCACCGTTCATTTGGCCGATCGTTTACCTCCATATGATTGTTTACCCATTTTGAGGAACATCTGCGAAGAGTGATTTCACCTAGCCATCCTTGTGACACTGCCGTGATTGGAAAATTCCAACCTGTACCTGGAACCTGCTGCTATCCCTGTTTATCACTCGTTCCTCAAAAGACGAGTCTTCTTTGAGCTCTTTTCATCTGACTCGTAAAATATGAAAAGTTTGCTGAGTTTTGGCCTTCCAGCTCGTTAAAGTGACCGGAAGAGCTATCCCTCCTGCAGATTTTAATCTTTTTGGACCTGAGGGATTATTGCACAAAAAGGTCGAGCGCTTGTTTTATTCGGCTCGTTAAAGTTATCGAAAGCTCATCCCTTCTGTAGTGTTTTATACTTTTTCGGACTTAAGGGATTAGATGACGAAAAAGGAATTTTGGAGTTAACTTTTTGTACCTTTTTAGACTCTCTAAAATTGAAAATGACCGAGTTTTCCTTGTCGTTAGACTCGTTAAAATGATTAAATAGCGACAAACTTGTCTTTAGACGAGAACGAGTTTCCCTATCGCTAAGCTCGTTAAAACATAGCGATGGGCTTGCCCGAAGGGCAGTTTATAGAACAAGCATATGTTATCCTCCTCAAGCTTGACAAAAATAAAGAGGTACTGGTCAGAAATGACTGGGGAAAAATTGGGAGAACCTCGAAGCTTTAATGGTAGCAAGTCGCTCTTGAACATGACACTTTGTCCTCCGTATCATATCGGGTTGGGTTGTTTCATTCACCGGTCTCATCACCATGGTCCTCGCCAAACCATCCACATTTGGGGTAATGCTACCGATCCATCACATCAGTGTCGTTATATGTTCAAGAGATGTTGTTCAGAAAGAGTCAACCGTGTCCCATCCACTGCCATACATTATCCTTCATCCACCCATGATCGCCACCCTGAATCATATTTCACAGATTGTTTTCACCTCCACTAAAATCATTAGCTCTGTTCCGTGTCATTGATGTGGGATTCATTAAGGCCCTCCTTTGATGGATCGCTTCTTGTCGACTTCAGCTCATTATCCAAGAAGTTGATCTAGGAACAAACCCCCCAGTACTTTGAAGCTTGCATGCCTCAATGGCAAGTTTCTCACTTCCGGCGACAGGTATATGTTAATGACCTTCGACCAGAAGATTTTGCGTGGTGTTCGACGCCAAGTCCTTTATTCACACCACGCGAATTGTACTGCAGTACCTTGAGGGTCATTGTCATTATTGGTGATTCCTCTCGCGCTTGTTAACGGTTTACATTATTGACCGGTAATCAAGCGATGTCTTTCCATGTTCGACTTCAGCGCAATTCTCACATGGATCGACTTGTACTTAGAGTGAATATCGAACGAGATTGAAGACCCCGGATCTAGTTTCATCCATCCGGGCTGCGATATATATTCAGGATATAAAGACATTTGTTATGTACATCATTGCAGCAGATGATCATCCTACTCAAAGGATGATAATTTCAGCAGAGAATTATCAGTCTACCATCAGACGATCGTCTGTTCTATGTACCAAAATGAATTTATAAAGCTGAGCATGGGAATGCCCGCCTCAGCTAGATCATGAAAGCAGAATGAAAAATAATGTATTGTATTGTATTTTATTACAGGGCACCTCTCAGCGATTGAATGAACTTCGGATCCTCCTGATAAAGCATTTCACCCGATAAACGACCTCATACTTTAGGGGGCAACTGTTATAGACATTTTTGTGCCTTACAGCATGAAGCATGAAATTTCAATAATCTAAGGGATCCAAAGTCCCTAAACATGTTGTTCCTACCCCTAGAGGAACAAGGTCAGCAAACCACAGCACTGAAAATCAGTTCTCCACCTGAAAACACTCAAAAACAAGCTATTTCTGGATCATGTCAACTGCTCCACTGAGCATCTGCGTTGACTGTCAACTGCTCCACTCTGTACCTGCGCTGAATGTCAAAAGCAATGAAGGCTACCTGCGCTAGGCGAGATTGGCCAAGTGGCACAGTCATTCTGCAAGGTGTCAAATGCCCAGGAAGCTTCCAAAATGACACTTGGATCAAGGAATTCGCCTTGTGATGAGTAAGAGGATCTAGATCTCCAAGTGGAAGCAAGAAACTCCAAGTGGACTCAAGAACTGAAGTATAACTGAAGTGGGAGAGGACACTAGTCAGCTTCATGCCAGCCTCAAGCTGACTCATCCTTTCTCCAAATCTCCTATATATAGAGCTCTCTCATGAGGTCTAGGGGGGGCTGGAATTTTGTGAATGTAAGGAAGTGCTGTTGGTTTGTGCATAGAACTATTGGGTGATTGCTTTGAAGGAGGTGAAGAGGAGATTTCTTTCTGCTGGGAGGTGTTGCTAGATTGGGCCTCTTATGGTTGTAACACTCTCAGAACTTTACTTCTTCCATTAATAAAGCATTTGAGGTTCTTCTATATGCATGTGTCTTAATGGTGTATTGATGCTTGTATATTTGATTTATTCTAATCCTTGAATCAATTATGGATGTATGCTTCTTGTAGTTTCCCTCTCTTGTGCTTTTGCAGGATCTTTGTGTAGCTGGGCCAGTGAAAGAGTAAGGAGCTGGGAGCAAGCAGCAAAGAGGGAAGATTGGATCAACCATTAGCGGAAGACAACGGTTAGTGGATCCCTTTCTCCTCTCTCTTACATCTCATAAAGAAGTAATCTTGATTAGCTTTGCATTCGGTTGTTGCTGAGGTACTATCACCCTTAGAGTGGGATAGGGTCATTCCGTATTGGATACTTTTCCCCACAACAAGGATGTTGGGGTAGGATTGATTAAAGATTCTAGTTTACTAGGAACTTTTACCTTTCCTCCTCCTAACGTATCGCCTTCTACTGCAACCATTCATATGATTTCATCAAACACCATTGTTTATGATGATCCTTGGATCGTACCTTCCGAGTCTGAGGTGGATTCATTTGGTGATGGGATGCCTTTGATTCCCTATGAAATTGCGTATCAGGCTGTACAGTCAATCTCCAAGCCTTATTGTTACCGGGAAAAGTGTCTATTCAGAACGACTCTATCCCACTAAGGTGTGACAGTTACCTTAGAAACAAACAGAGAAAACTACTTTTGTATTTCCGTTATGAATTAAAGATAGAGGGGGATAGAAAGAACCGACCTGTGTCTTGCGCTAATCCTTTGATCCAATCCCTCTCTTCTTTGACAGCTTCCAGCTACCTACTTTCTTACTTGCCCAGCTTCACCAAGTTCCTGTAAGATCACAGAAGAGGAAAACTACACAAAGACATGGATCTATATTCATAAAAAGCTTAGGATCAGATTTAAGCTAAACATACAAATGTAACAAACATCAATGATACACAAGCATGTAGGAGAAACTCAAATAGGTTTATTGATATAACAAGAAGATCCAGGAGGAGTTACAACCGATGATTCCTGATCCAGCATCAACCTCCCAGCAAAGAAGCCCCTCTTCACCTCCAACAAAGCATAAATCACCCAATACTCTAATATCTATCTCAAAACCAACAACAATTCTTTGCAATGTACAAAATTCCAGCCTCTGGATCTCTGGGATGAGGGATCCATATATAGATGTATGCAAGGAGGATGAGTCAGCTTATGATTTGACTAGTGTCTTCTCTCTGTCAGTTCTTGCTTCCACTTGGAGACTGAGAGCCTCTTACTCATCCTTGGTCGAATTCAGTGAGGCAAGTGTCATTGGAGAAGATTCTGGAAGCTTCCATTGTCTTTCCACCTCGCGGAATGGCACTGCCATTTGTCATTTCCCGCTCAACGCACCCTGATAGTGCATTTAGGTGCGTTGCAACGCACCTAGCTAGTGTATTTGGGTGCTATGCAACACAGCTAGCCAGTGGAGCAGCTGAAATGATCCTGATTTGACTGATTCTGAGCATTTTCTGGTGGAGAACTTCTGGGAGAAGCTGTAATTTGTTGACCTTGTTCCTTTAGGGGTCGGAACAACACTTTTAGGGACTTAGGATCCCTTGGCTTATGGACATTTCATGCTTGGAGCTGCAAGGCACAAAAATGTCTATAACACTTATTCAACCGAAATCGATCTAATGATTGTGGTCCATGGAGAATCACTTTCAATATCAAACTCAGATTCAACAACTTTTTTCGAGCTTGTTCATACTGATGAGCAGATTCGTGAAATTTTGTTTGTTGATGATTTACCATGGGAAGATCTTCATCATTCATCTTCGTTCTTACCTGAGATTGATCATTTTGAGAATTATTTTTCATCTATTTTTACTACTGATTATGTCAAAGAACCACATAATCCATTCCAACATCCTGATTTTGAATTGAATTTGGGAAATATCTCTCGAACAGTTCCTATTGACGTTTCATTTAAACCTGAAATTGTTGAAAACATTCATATAGGTGCCTCCTGTACGGAAAATGAACTCCAAACTTATAAGGCCCTATTTCAAGAATTCCGTGACGTGTTTTCCTCGTCATATGAAGAAATGCCAAGAATCGATCCAGTGATTTTTGTTCATGAAATTAAAACCTACCCGGATGCTAAACCCGTTCGGCAATGTTTGCGTCAGATACACCCGCGAAAAGCTGCTGCTATTAAAGCAGAAATTGAGAAATTACTTCGAGCAGGTTTCATTTATCCAATTCCCTTAACGGATTGGGTATCGAATATTGTTCCTATTAACAAAAAGAAAGGAATGATAAGAATATGTATCGATTATAGGGATATTAATCGAGCTTTTCCTAAAGACAATTACCCAACTCCCTATATCGATCAAATCATTGATGATTGTGCCAGCGGTGAAATATTCTCCTTTATGGATGGTTTTTCCGGTTACAATCAAATTAACATTCTCCCTGCCGATCAACCGAAAACGGCTTTCATTTTCCCATGGGGGACATTTGCTTATTGCAAATTACCTTTTGGGTTGAAGAACATCGGTGCAACTTTTCAAAGAGCTATGTCTTACGCATTTCATGACATCAAGCACATTGTGCAACCTTATCTCGATGATTTACCTGCCCATTCATTACGTAGAGCCAATCATCTCACTCATTTACGAGCAATCTTTATGAGATGTAGGCATTATCGAATTAGGTTGAATCCACACAAATGTGTTTTCTGTATAGAAACGAGTCGTTTACTGGGATTCGTTGTTTCAAAAGCCAACATTCATGTCGATCCCTCGAAGGTTGAAGCTATTGTCAAATTGCCTCCTCCTTCGACTCTTCGCCAACTCCAAAGTTTGCAAGGGAAAGCAAACTTTTTACGTCGATTCATTCCTAACTACGCCGAGATAACAAAGGGTTTTACCAGGTTGTTGAAACAGAATACTCCATTCTTTTGGGATTAGATAGCTGAAAAATCTTTTGATGCACTTAAACACGCACTGACCCATGCACCGTTATTACATCCTCCTAACTACAACCAGGATTACTTCTTGTACCTCGCCGCTTCTCATTCCACCATCAGGATGGTTTTAGTTCAGGAAGATGAATTCAATAGTGAAAATGTGATTTACTATCTTAGTCGAACTCTGAATCCGACTGAGTTTAAATATTCGCATGTGGAGATATTGGCCTTGGCAGCTGTTCAAGCTGTCCAAAGATTTCGTCATTACATCTTACTACGCAAAACTACCGTAATTTTTTACTATAACCCTATGATCTATATTTTGACCAAACAATTGCTAGGGAGCAAGTATTCCAAATGGATTGTTATCCTGCAGGAATTTGACTTGGAGTTTGAAAAATCCAAGTCAAATAAATCTTTGGTATTTGTGGAACTGATGTGTGACTTCCCCTGTGCTGATACTAAAACTGTGGCGGAAGGGCCCATTGCGGACGAATCCTTGTTTCTTATCAGTACCCTTGATCCATGGTATGGAGATATCATTTTTTGTCTCCAAACCCAATCTTTTCGGCCTGAAATTTCACGATCTCAGTGACGGAAAATACGTTTCCAATCCCAATAGTACAAAATTATTGGAGATACACTCTATCGTCGTGTGGTAGATTCTGTTTTCCGCCGTTGTTTAAATCATCAAGAAGCTAAAAAGGTTCTAAATGACTGTCACTCTGGAGCATGTGGCGGTCATATGTCTAGGTATGCCACAGCCCAAAAGATATTGCGCACTGGTTATTTCTGGCCGTCTTTGTTTAAAGGTTGTATTTACGCGGTCCGAAAATGCCACAATTGTTAAATTTTTGATCGAAAGATACGTGCCCCACCTGCTCCTCTCCACCCTATAATTGCTGTCGGTCCTTTTTCAAAGTGGGGTATCGACTTTATTACATGTAACCCTCACTTGGCCCGGGGGCATGCGTATATCATCCTTGCGGTAGATTATTTTACCAAGTGGGCTGAGGCGATGCCTACATTTTCGGCAGATGGAAAAACTGCTGCAATTTTCGTTTTCAATCATATATTTGCTAGATTCGGTGTTCCACAAGCGATTATTACTGATCATGGGAGTCATTTTTGAAACATCATGATGACTGAACTAACATATCAACTTGGCCTGCATCACGATAGCTCTACTCCATATTACCCACAGGCTAATGGTCTGGTTGAAGCCATCAACAAAGTTCTAGTCATTATGATCCGACGAGTCATTGGTATTCATAGGTTGAATTGGCATAACATGTTATTTTTAGCGCTTTGGGCGTATCGAACCAAAACATCAACTGGTTTCACTCCTTTTCAACTGGTTTACGGTTTGGAAGCTGTGTTACCCATTGAATGTGAAATTCCGTCGTTGCAAATAGCCATAGAGTTACTCCCAGCCACTTCCGAAGAGGAGAAACGTTTGTTGTACTTAGCTCAGCTAGATGAGAATCGACGTGATGCTGCATTAGCAATCGAAACTCATGCCAAACAAATTAAAGCTCAGTACGATCGAAATGTTACACCCCGTAATTTTTCGGAAGGAGACCTAGTCTTACTATACGATCAAGCAAACGATAAGCTAGGGGCTGGAAAATTTGTACCTATGTGGCATGGTCCTTATGTTGTTAAGCGAAAGCTAGCAAAAGGGGCCTATGAATTGGTAGATTTTGATGGTGTCTCTTTAGGTAAACCCATAAATGGTCTTTACCTGAAGAGATATTATGCTTAAATCTAGGTGTGGAGATTTTAGTTAGATTAGTTTCTTTCTAGCTAGTGTGTTTTAGATTAGAAAAGTGTGCTTATTTTAGAGAGTGTTTTCATTATTATTCCTGCTTATCTTGATTTTACTCTTGATATTGCAGATGTTGAAGTCTCTTCAAACATACATTGGTTTTGCTGATGGTGCTTGTCGTAATACACAGAATATTTCTTCCGCAACTTGGGTTATCTATTCACCCTCTGATGAGTTGGTATCTATGCATGGGGTAAGCCTCGGTCAAAGAACGAACAACATTGCAGAGTATAGTGCAGTGATTGAGTTATTATCTGAATCCATCTCATTCGGGATTCAGAGTTTGATTGTTAGGTTAGATTCTGAACTCGTCGTATTGCAGCTTAATAGAGTTTATGCCATTAGAAATCCAGTGTTATTAATATTATTTTTGAGAGTTCGTCTCTTGGAACGTGAATTTGACTACATTGAATATCAAAATATTCCAAGATATTTAAATACATTAGCGGATGCAATTGCTTCTTGAATCTTAAATAGACATTTGCAATAATCAAACAGTAAATTTAAAAACATTCCATAACATGTTTTACAAGATAGCCAGTAATAGTGATATAGCATAGCATAGAATTGTGTCAAATATACATCGTCTTCGATCATAGGTTGAAAAACACCTTATGATCAGCAAAAATGATAGTACAAAAAGAAAAAATGTCGTATGAGCCTACAAAGGCGATCATCCTATCACTGGTGATGATCACGATAAAAAACCACTGCTCGGGCCACCCTACAAAGGAACCTCCTGAAAGGTCTTGGGACCCCAATCACATAGCATTGTAACCTAAGAGGAATGTAATCTATGCTAGTCTCCGGAATATCTGCTGTCAAACGCTCTAGATGACTTTCCAATTCTATTAGGGTCTCTGTAGATTCGTCCCGTGGGGCCGGTACTGCTACAGCTGGGTGTCTCCTCTCATAGGGCCAGAGAGTGGCTGGTCAATGTGGACCCACATCTGCATTTGAAACTTTTACTATCAGTTTCGGACAATATAAAAACAAAACAAAAAATTAGTTAAAACTTAGAAAATGTTGAGAATGATTTTACCTGGATCATCCCACTACTTTCCTGGTGGAAGATTCATGTCTGGATCTCCACGATAATCCATCCCAGCATAAGGAAAATCCTGAATCACGAAAATTTGGTTTTCCAACCAACGAAAATACTTAGGAGGAAATCGAACAACCTCTGATCCCTCCTCAGGATGACGGGCCATAACTGCAACCCAACGCACCAGCTTAGGCTCTTGGGGAAGTCCAACTTCAACGGAAAGATGCTGTGGGACCAACATCGGGACCCTCTCTAAACCAAAGCTCACAACTAGGAAACCATATCCAAAGTTTTTTAGTTGTCCGTTATTTGCTCTAGTTAGTTTCCCTTTTACATTCGCCAACACAGCTTCTCACCAGTTGAAGATGGTGCCTCGATAACAGTCTACTGCCATTCGCATTTGGGATCCGGTAGCTACATGCAGTGCTGCACTTCCGCAGAGTCTGGTGACAGCAAATGAAATCACTTTGAGCTCAGGATGGGAGATGGTTTTGATATCAATCCCTTTGTCCTCTGTTTGGTCATTACAAAACTCTAGTCAGAGACTATCGACAGACTGGCCACCTGGCCTAGTCCCGAATAGAGATAATCGTTCACCTCTCTTGGGCAAACCAGTCAAGAAGTAAACATTCTCTAGCTCCATTTCGAGCCAGTGGCCACCAATAATGAAGCACTGGTCCTGTATATTCCATCTGTCCACCAGCCACTGCAAAAAGTCTACTTGGGCCCTCATGCCAGGTATGGCCCATAATTTATATAGCCCGCATGCTTTTAATGCCTGTATTGAAGGGGGATGAACTAATGTGCCTAGGTCCACATCTTCGTGCTCCCATTCCCGCCAAATGAGCATTGCGTATATCCTACATTGCAAAAACAATGGATTAGAACATTTTAGTTCAAAAATTTTTGGGCGGAAATGAAAAATTTGCAGTTTTAAAACCCATTTTGCGTGGTCCGCACCCACCAGTTAGGGACAGTGCGTAGGTCCGCACTCTGTCGTAGCAGTGAGTGCGGGCCCCTGGCTCTTTCCTCTATAGGAAAAAGTCGGGGTCCACAGGTTTCACATGTTGCGCCTATGGATCCCCCCGAGCGGTCTTTTAAACTAATTTTTCTCTAAAAAATCAAAATGGAAGCCTAAAAACAAAATTGAAACGGTTGAAATGCAAGATTAAAGTGATGTGGATTACCTGGAGGTGACAGTTTTCGATTCCAACGGACAGATTTTCCGCAATCTCACAGGAAGTTTCCTACCCAAAAGCTCTCTTTTCTCACTCTGAAGTCAAACTGTAAAAATGAATTTACAGAAGCCCTTTTTATAAGCTTTTTTGAATAAATGAATTTTTAATTTGTTTATTTTTCACTTTAAAAAGGTTACTTTTTTATGCATTTTTATTTATTTTAAACAGGTATGAGTAACGTTTTAGTTTTTGTGCAGAATATTGGATTTTTCAGGCAAAATTGATCATTGTCAGCAAAAAACATTAGAGTCCTCTTTAAGCTCTTTTCTGACTCGTAAAATATGGAAAGATTGCCGAGTTTTTCTTTTGAAGCTCGTTAAAACGGAATTAAAAGGACGGTCCACTTACAACTCTTTTTCTGACCATATAAACATGAAAATATTGCTGGGCTTTTGTCGTTTCAAGTTCAATATTTGTTATAAAACAACGTGTCGTTGATCGCTTTTTTACTTTTTTAGATCAGAGACACTAATTATGAAAAGTACTCCTTGATCGTAATGGTCAAGTGGTTCTCTCAAGTATTATTTTATACTTTTTCGGGCTTGGGAGACACAAATTTACAAAAAAGGACAACCATGGAGTTTTCTTAAGTTTTTCTTCTAACTCCTTAAAATTGAAAAACGCCGAGTTTCTCCTATACTGGACTCGTTAAAATTTAACAGTTTAGGACCTATTCAATTTCAAACAGGAACGGACCACTCCTTCTTAGGGTTCGAATTTTAAACTAAGTTGGACTCATTCGAAGGGTGAGCTTATAATCAAGCGAATGTTATCCTCCTCAAGCTTGTCAAAAATAAAGAGGTACTTGCCAGAAATGGTGGGGGAAAAGAGAGGAAAATGAACTTATTTGTTATACTTTGCGTCTCAGAAAAGCATTCAACCACTCTTGAACACGACACTTTTTGTTCACCTGGGTTGGGAAATCCTTTGCCTAACAGTTAATCAAACCATATTGAAAGTCTTCAGCCAGTTTCTAGGTATTAGCTTTGGGTCAATTGTCACCAAACCATCTGCAGTGTCATTATGTGTTCAAGAGGTCAATTCAAATAAACCATTCATCTGTGAAATATCTGTCATCCATCTTGACCATCCCTGAGTTAGTCCTTGCAAATATATTTCTTCAAACTTGATCTATGATTTAGTGTTGTAGGCTTGCTTACGACGGATCGCTTTCTATCGACTTCAGCTCATTATCTAGAAAGATGATCTAGAAATCGTCAGTACCTTGGAATCTGCATGCCTCAATGGAAGGTTTCTCGCCTTCGACGACAGGTTACATCATTGACCTTCGATCAAAGGATTCTGTGACATGTTCGACATTAGCTCATCTATTTACATTTCATGGATTGTATTGAGTACTTTGAGAGCCATTGACATTACTGGTGGTTTCTCTCACACTTGTTAACAGTTTACATTATTGACTGGTAATCAAGTGGTTTCTACCATGTTCGACTTCGACACATTCATTCACATGGATAGAATCGTACTAGTTCGGGAAGCAGAAATCAAGACCCTGGATCTAGTTTCCACCATCCAGGCTGCGAGGAATTTTGTTATTCATTATACAGTGGACTATTCATAAACAGATGGCTGCATCCATACTGTGTCTACATATGTCTATACTTGTGATGTATTACAAGATCATTCCTATATCAGAGCAGTTTAGTTAGTTCTCTAGTCAGTTTTGATCTGAGTATGGGAATGCCTACCTCAGCGATGATATGTTCACATATATATATTTTGTATTGAATTTTTTTACAGGTTCCAACCAGGCTGTCCACAAGATGATCCTTGAAATGATAAAGTACTTCACTCTTCTTAGATGACAAATATTATCCTCATCTATTACAGACTTCACTCTTTAGGGGGCAATCTGTTGCACAAAATATTGTCACCATGCCATTCTGCAATCAATGTGAGTCTATCACCACTCATACTTTCCTCCTTTGCAAGTCTTAAACCTCAGCTCTTCATGTCAAGCCTTGAAAAACAAGAGAAAGCCCTTAAAAATCTCTAAAACTCTGGTTTCGCACTTTCTCTTAGCATTACCTACGGTCCCGCACCCCCTGGTCATGTCCCCTGCGTACCTGATCGCTCTGTTTTTGTGTAATGGGTGTGGACCCCTGTAAAAGTCAAAAAGGCATAAATACATTCTTAAAAACTCACTTTGGGTTATTTCTGGAAGCTTCTAGAGAGAATCTTGAGGTGGCAAGTTCGCTCCTTTGAGGTTCATGCATCCCATACCTAAAGGAGCTAACCCCTTGATGTGAGGATCTTATCCCTTTGAAGGAGGACTCTATCCCTTCATAGGTGGACTTGTAACTTCCTTCCTTTGCACTATAAAATGAGGCATTGGGCTGGTTACTAAGGAGGTTGAAAGCTGAATATTTTTTAGGGTAAATGCTGTTGGAATTTAGTCTTCCTAATTAAGCTTGAGAGGAGAGATTACATACCTTTTGATCTCATTGGGAAGAGTGTGAGGCTTGTCAAAGTAGAGGAGATTATTGCTTGGACCCTGGGAGGAGCTTGTACAACATCAAGGAACCAAGGTTGTAAAGTTCTTCTTTGTTCAAAGTCAATACAATCAAGTGTATTTTTCTCAATAAGCTGTCTTTTATGGTTTATTTCATGGATTCCTTGATCACCATGATGAATATGATTTATTATATTAGCTATGCAGGTGTTATTTGATGTGTGCTTGTTTGTGTTTGCAGGTTCTTAAAAGGAAACTCATTCGGACGGTCGAAGTGTGGTTGCCACAAACTAGCGTTGGACTTAATGTAGGGTCTAAAACACCTCTTGGTTTTTATTTATAAATCGCAATATTTAGAGAAGGATAGACTTGCTTGTCTTGCTTGTCACTAGATATCAGTAGATACTAGGGAGATCGGTCTTGTCTGCAAGAACGATTTATCCGGCCGACACTAAGGTTCACTTCAAAGAGTATGTATTTTCCTTCGACGTATCATGTACTAAGAGTAACAAGTTCATAATACAGAGGCAAGATTAACGATAACCAAGTAGTGATAGCTGTAAAAACCCTCTTGTACTTTACCCAGCTCATTTCACGAGTCACACATGGTTTCATGCAAACTAACCTATGAACAAAACAAGTGAACAAACTAACAATCAACAAAGCAAAGCAAGAGTAGAAGAGAAAATGAAAGCGAAAACAGTAAAAAAAAAACCAAGCAAACAAACAAGAAAACAAAGCATGCAAGCAAACACTACTCCCACTCCTACATTAACGATGCAAGGGCTTGATCATGTGAAGTGATACTTCCAATGCAGCCATCAGGGCATTGGTAGACCCATGTGGGTGAAGGCTTGGTCCACGAGTAACCCAGTTGTGCGGACCAACATATAAGAAAGATATAACAGTGAAGACAACCACACCTTGTGTTTAAAAGTGCCCACGAGACATAAGTGAGTGCATGTGCATGACGGACAGTCCATGGAATTATCATGGCGCTGTGTGACACTACGTGAAAGTTTGAAGCAAAAGCACACTCTTGGCTGTGACAGGAAAGAAAATGAAAGAAACAAAGATAACTTGCATTGCGCAGAGTGCTTTCAATATAATACTCCTCCAATGCATGATCAATGGGATTGTGTAGTTCAAGTGGATGAAGTGTGGTTTGAGTGTGAGATGGATCTTCAATGCATACAGACTAGTGATGAGGAGCCTTGGGTGATTGAACAGTTTCATGTTCGGAAGTGAGACTGACCCCAAGAGAGCAAGGACCTAACATAACCATTAGCTCGTGCTGAGGTGCCTCGACAGTCTTGGGTGTCTCAAATTCATCATCAGGTAGATCATCATAAACCGGTGGCTTCAAAAAATCAACTACGATAGATTCATGATCATGATAAAAAATGGAATAAAATGGATCACGATCGCCCTGACTAGAAAAATCAATGAATTCTTCGACATCCTCATGATCTGATGAATCGAACAGAGGGGTAGATGAAAAGTGAATGAACTCATCGTCTGTATTTTTGGAAAAGACAGATGAAGGATCCAGTGGATATTTAATGAATAACGTATCCTCTCCATTTTCGAATGATGGAATAGCATCCGAAGAGTCCTGCGAGTGATCAACAATGGGTGCATCCATAGATGAAGATACACATACAAAATCATGGATGGCATGTTCACTAAAGAAGCTAGGAAGGAATGAAGGGGGCTTAGATGGAAGGGAGTCATCCTTCGCCAAGTGTTGATGTTCAAGCTCCCACTCTGTTAAGTCCCTATAATACTAGTGATTACCCCATTACTATTGTAGTTGTATCCCTTATTAATATTGTTGTGCCCCTATTGTCCCCATATTTTTATTACTGTGCCCCATAGAATCCCTCTATTGTTATTTTTGTGGCTTTATATTATTATTGTTAGGTCGGCTGGGTTATATTGTGACTCCTTAGACTCCTATATATAGAAAGGAGGTTTTGTCATTTGAATCATCTAAGAATTGTTCATTTATGTAAAGTAAAGGAGGTTGCCCCCTTGAAGAGGCTAAATTCTAAGGCGTTGATCTATCTTTTCTATCTTTTCTTGAGCTCGTTTCATAACACACTCATACTCTTCGTGAATGATATCGCATGTTGGTTGTGCAACACCAACTCCGTCAATGGGTTGTTCCTTATTCGCAACAAGTGAAGAGTCCGGAATGGACAAACACAAGACAACATCATCCAGAGGAACACCTGCGTATGAAGACGGAGGTCAAATAAAAGTATGCATATGGGAACTCAAAGGACTAACAACTAACTCTGCATGAAAATTGAGTGATGTGATGTTGGGAGGGTGTGAAGAATGAATAGATGTGCAAACATGATCCTCAGCATGACTAGGCAATGGTGTAGCTATTGAATGAAAGGGAGGCGGACAGTCTATTGAGATAGTGCCTACCCCCACATGGGATTGTGCAGTTCCATCAATGAAGAAGGTTGAGTGAGGTTTGACATCAAGATTTCTCTTGGGATGAGCATATTTCTTAAGGCATTACTCAAACCGGTCCCAGAGATAAGCAAACTTCATTTGGCTCTTCGGATCTTGAAAATATAAGTCACGAAAGTGCTGCCAAAAATCAATAACTAATTCATGTGGAGCCGTCCATTGCTGTAACAGTTTCCGGTCAAGATGGTCTGGATCAAAATGATGGAACATGTCTTCAATAAGATCACATAAGTTCTCACATGAGTGCACGGTGTCAGCCGGTAGGCTGAGCACCCAATGAAATATGGATTCGTGAAGTGTGAATGCAAGTAGCAGACTAACCTTTTCGTTAGTAAACTCATCTTACTCATAAATCATGGAAAGGAACTTATGTAGGTGCTCAGGCCAGGCCACTTCGCCTTCACCATCGTATGTGTGAGTGGAAAATAGATTTAAAAGATTCCCCGAGATGGAGACATATTCATGATTTGAAAAACACCTCAGGGGAAGAAGAATGCAAGATTCCATGAAAGATATGCAAAGGTTAAAAACTGGATGAGAGGACACTTCTTGTCATCAGGCAGTCCTTCTAGCGCCAGAAATGTTGACGATGCTGGACCCGCCAACATGTCAATGGGATCTCCCCAGTAAGAGGTCCCAATTAGGCCTCAGACCGTTTGGTGTAGGAGTCCTAGGAATGGGTCGTAAGGTAATGCCTTCACCGCGATGTCGCATAGAGGCAAGTAAGATAACTCTATCAGTAGCAAGGGTGTGATTGATGTAGTGAATCAAGGAATGAGTATGAGAGGTTCCAACACTTCAAAGGGAGAGGAAGGTGAAGGTGGGTTACAGGTTGAAAGGGATCAATCCCAACTCAGCTAGGAGCATACAACACAAAGGACATGCACAACTTATGGTAGAGAAGTCAACAAGGATGCTGCAGTCCCAACATACAAGGTAAGATAACACGAACAACACTCACGGATCAGTCCAAGACGAGTGTGACAGTTGATATAACAAGGTTCAAAGAAAGGTGTGTCTGGTGTTTGAAAGAGTAGTCAACACGGATGGTGACAACATTACCAACATATGCAACACATTAACAACAAGATTCATATAATTGCATGTGAATCAGTTCATACACAATTACATAAGTTAAACAACATATATCATTAATGCAACCGGATCAGTCCAACTACAATAACAACATATAATTGAAAATGTGTTGGCTTTTATTATATAAAGAAGTGTAACTCACAATCATACAATACACCATGTAAACCTACTACCCCTATCAGTAGAATGTTACAACCACATCCACCTGCTCCTCCAAATAGATGTACTGGTTTCGTGTAGTGGAGAAGTCAAGGTGTGTTACAATACTATCCAAGCCTTCTTCAATATAGTCTTAGTAGAAGCTTGGTTGACCAAAAGCCTATACAATGAGTTATGAGGGGCTATTTATAGCAAAGGGTGGGGTGACCCTTGACATTACCCTTTGTGATAGTTCAACTACCCTCATGACTCTTCACCTACTCTATGAATGTTACATCCAACTATTGACACTCGACTTACACTTGACATGACTCACCATTACAATGCACATATACTCATGTGAAACAACATGGCTTGAGAAAGCCTTGCAAGACATCATTGACACTCGGTCTTCTGTGGTGAGACCAACTCTTTGACATGCTTTTGATGGTGAAGTTGGTGAAATGATGCCAAAATTGGTTGTTCGTGATGGTGTGCCTGCACCTCATGGTGACATCTGCTTGAAGTGAACTCTTGCCTCCGTTGCAACCGATGCTTTGGTTTGGCCCCTTCATCCAACTCTTCTGCTAATAGGCGTATGGTATTCTTGGGTATGGTTGAACCGGAAAAACACTGATGCATAGTGTCCATGTTGATCTTCAAGTGTGTGTTGGTTGTCATGCACATCAACTTCCCGAAGTGCATGTTCAGCCCTAGTTGAACTTGATTCTTCTCTTCGCCTTGGTGAATGTGTTGAATGGGTTGGATTTCATGTATGCACTAAACAACATGAATGCTACTGGATCTTTTGCATGTGATCAACAACATTGCTCACCCTATTTGCTCTGTGTCAGCTACTCGAATGGATCCTTAACTCATACTAGTGCAGTTCCATCTGTGAGCGCATGTTGCAACCACCGCTATTCAAGTTCCTGCTGCAACTCATTGGTTTGTCTGTGTAGCTTCATGTTCTTCCTGAGTTGCTACTTCAACACATGAAACTCCTTACTTGTTGCATCTTCTGCCTCCACGCGATATTAATGTCGCTCGGTCACTTCATAGCCTTAGTCTCCAAAGTTTCTTTCATTATCAATGGATCTGCTTGATCTTGCAACTTTGCTCTGCCTCTAGGTTATCAACAACCTTCCTCTTTCATTCACTACATTCGATGCGTTCACTGCATTCGCTTCATTTGATATGGTGCCTTCAATTGCTATTCATGATGTTGCTCACTGTGATGTTGTTGCTTGATGTCCTTGTCCATGAACAACTTGATGCCTTCGTGAGTAGGTAAGCCCATGGACACTTGATCGGCTGCATCCCCAAGAATTCTCTGAACGGTGTCTTCGTCTCTGCTCTCCTAGAAACCATTGTACCTGTACTTCTGAGAGGCAGATGAACACTTGTGATACCTGGAGACATGGAAACACTCATAGCAAGCAATCTGTCAGTCAAAAACCAAAATGAACATGAGAACTAACTTGCAACATGCCTGGTTGAATGATCCTGAAGGTTGCGGAATTTTGGCTGGGAGGTTGGGAGACCGACTGCCAAGACTGTACAAGGCACAATCCGGGCTGCTGGGAGACTGACTGACTACTGGAACTGCGCAATGCATAATCTAGTTGGGCAGTTGGCTACAGGGATTGCACAATGCACGATTCTAGCTCGGAAAGATTGCTGGCCCAGGGACAGATTTGCACAAATTTTTGGGCCAAGGAGCCACTGACCTCTAGAAATGCGCAATTCAGTCTAGGAGGCCAGTGCTGGGCTAGAATGCGCAAATTTGGAGAGCCCTCCCTCTCCAGATTGCGCAATGCATCCTTGGTGAAGCCTGAGACCGGTCCAAGGTTGGCCCGACTCGCTGACGGGAAATTGAAAGCAAGTAAGTCGATGAAATGCACGGTGACACTAAGTGATAGGAAAAATGATAAACAATGCATGCAAAATTGTAATGGAAGATTGAGGAAACAAAGCAACATGCATGTGGGTGAGGTCGTTCGCCGGTTGGGTGAACATTCATGCAGAATAGTTTCATGCATGCGACAGCAGTGAGATAGCAACGAAAAATGAAACAGAGCTAAGACAAACTAGAATATATGTAAACAATAACAGGCGTTTAAATAAATCAAGAAAACAACACTCAAACAAGCGAACACACAAAAAGTGATAGAAATGCAGCACAAGGCATGGGAAGCAAGCTTACCCCAAAACAACTGAGCTAAATGTGCCAACTGCTCCCACATGTGATGTGGGATGTCAAAGCTACAAGGTTGATGTGAGGAATGAGTTCTGCAGTGTTGATTTTATGAATTTTGATAAAATTGAGGTTATGACGTGCATGCCACAAATCCCGAGGAAGCGACACTTGGAGGGAGGTTTCAAAATTACTCCTTGCATGTAACCTCCAACTGCTAAACATAGATCCATGAAACAAGGGATTCCTTTGCATGTTTCCTTGGGAGAAGCAGCCTATGCATGAAAGTCTATTTTTCTCAGTCCCGGAGGGAACCGGTCAACTTAGCTGCACATGCATGAGACTTCTTGACTACTGGAGAAAAATGCGCATTCCTGAGTGTAAGTTGGGTTGACTGCCCAAGGGGATTGCACAATTTTTGGGCCCAGCAGCTGACTGCTACCCACATTTGCACAAATCCTAGGCTGAAATACTTGTTGTTGGGAAAAATTGCACAAATCTTGCTGGGAGGGTTGTCTAGCAAGATTGCGCAAGCCTGGAACCCAATAGGCTGTTAGAGGGAATTGCGCAATTCCTAGAGGGAATGCTGGTTTCCCTCAAGAAATGCACAAATTTCACTGGGAAGCTTCTTAGCCTATAGTTGGACAAAGTCCGGATGAGCAACCTGTGAAGGGAAAAGATAAAGCTGTGATCGACAAGCTGCCTTTGAGCAAGAAAGACATTGAATCTTGAGGACTTGATGAAGCAAGGAAAGCTACTATGAAGGTTGGTAGGAAGCCTCCAAAATAGGCTAAGGAAAAATTTTGGAGGGTGGTTGTAGCTACTACAACACTTGGCGACACACTGGTATAACTCCAGCTCTCTAAATGGACCTTGTTCGTGAAAAGCAAGTCTAACACCTCCAGAAGTATTGTTCAGCTCTCAACTCATCTTGGCTTAACACTAACTTGATTGTAAGATGTAGCATCTGCCATACTTTTGGTCGATTGACATACATTCCAAGCCAGGGAAACATAGTTGTTTCAATTGGGGTTGAGGGGTATATAAGTGCACAAGAAGTATAGTTGTGAGAGTCTAAGTTTCATCTCTGGTGTTGCTCCATTGCTAGTAGGCTTGGATAGTACCCTGGTGGAGTCACATAGGAACACAAGCATGGCTCCACTGCCAATAAGCCTATTCAGTACCCCAACAGAATTACTTACATCACCTCCCTACGCAGGAAGCCTTTCTCTTCTTTCAACTTATTCATTTTGAATTTTGAATTTTTTGACTTTTCATTTTCACTGTGCATAACACTTATCCATTTTAGAATCAGAAGAGGGATCCCGACTTATTGAGAGCAGAGGAGGTTGTTCCAACAAAGAAGTAGTTTATTATATCTCTGATGTTACTGTTAAGGTCTTCCCCCTCAACTTACTATACTTGACTAAGCTGATAAGGGTGAACCCAAAAACAATCGACTAGAGAAGGTGACACTAGTTAGCACGCAAGCGTTGTGTTTACACCAAGGTTCACTTCGAAGAGTACGTATTTTCCTTCAACGCATCATGGAATAAGAGTAACAAGTTCATCATAAAGAGGTAGGATGATAGATAACTAAGTATTGATAATTGTACAAACCCTCTTGTACTTTACCCATCTCGTTTCATGAGTCACACATGGTTTCATGCAAACTAACCTATGAACAAAACAAGTGAACGAACTAACAATCAACAAAGCAAAGCAAGAGCAGAAGCGAAAATGAAAGCGAAACAAGTAAACAAACAAGCAAGCAAACAAACAAGCAAACAAAGCATGTAAGCAAACAAGCATGCAAGCAAACAACTAAAAGCAAACACTACTCCTACTCCTACACTAACGGTGCAAGGGCCTGATCACGTGAAGTGATACTTCGAATGCAGTCGCCGGTGCATTGATAGACCCATGTGGGCGAAGGCTTAGTCTGTGAATAACCCAGTTGTGCAGACCAACGTACAAGAAAGAGATAACAGTGAAGATAGCCACAATTCGTTTTTCAAAGTACCCACGATACATAAGTGAGTGCATATGCATTATCATGGTGTTGTGTGACACTACGTGCAATTTTGAAGCACAAGAAAACTCTTGACTATGACATGCAAGAAAATGAAAGAAACAAAGATAACTTATGTCATGCATGAGTTCTTACAATACAAGACTCCTCCAATGCATGAGCAATGGGATCGTACAGTTCGAGTGGAGGAAGTGTGATCTGAGTTTGAGATGGATCTTCAATGCATATAGACGAGTGATGAGGAGCCTTGGGTGATTGAACAGTTTCATGATTGGAAGTGAGACTGACCCCAAGAGAGTGAGGACCTGACATAACCATCAACTCAGGCTGAAGTGCCTCGACAGTCTTGGGTGTCTCAACTTCATCATTAGGTAGATCATCATAAAATTGGTGGCTTCGAAAAATCAACTGCGATAGATTCACGATCGTGATAAAAAATGGAAGAAAATGGGTCACGACTGCCATGACTAGAAAATCAATGAATTCTTCAGCATCCTCATGATCATATGAATTGAACAGAGGGGTAGATGAAAAGTGAACGAACTCATCCTATGTATTTTCGGAAAAGACAGATGAAGGATCAAGTGGATCTTCAATGAATAATTTATCCTCTCCGTTGTCAAATGATGGAATAGCATCTAGTGAGTCTTGTGAGTGATTGACAATGGGTGTATCCGTAGATGAAGACACAAATACAAAATCATGGATGGGAGGGTCACCAAAGAAGCTAGGAAGGAACAAAGGGGGCATGGATGGAAGGGAGTCATCCTTCACCGAGTGTTGATGTTCAAGCTCCCAATCGTACTCTTCATGGATGATAGCGCATGTTGGTTTTGCAACACCAACTTCATCAGTGGGTTGTTCCTTGTTAGACCGGAATGGACGAATATAAGACAACATCATCCAGAGGAACACCTGGGTGTGAAGATGGAGGTTGAAGAAAATAATGTATATGGGAACTCGAAGGACTAACAACCAACTCTCCATGAAAATTGAGTGGAGTGATGTTGGAATGGTGTGAAGAATGAATAGATGTGCAAACATGCCCCTCAACATCACTGGGCGATGCTGGAACTGTTGAATGAAAGGGAGGCGGGCCATCTATTGAGACAATGCCTGCTCCTGCATGGGATTGTGTAGTTCCATCAATGAAGAAGGTTGAGCGAGGTTTGACATCAAGGTTTCTCTTGGGACAGGTAGATTTCTTAAGGCAGTACTCAAACTATTCGTAGAGATAAGCGAACTTCATCTCGCTCTTCGGAGCTTGAAAATGTAAGTCATGGAAGGGCTGCCAAAAATCAATAACAGATTCATGCGGAGACCTCTGTTGCTCTAATAGTTTCCAGTCAAGATGGTCTGGATCAAAATGACGGAACATGTCTTCAATAAGATCACAGAAGTGATCACATGAGTGCATGGTGTCAGCCGGTAGGCAGAGCACCCAAGGAAATGGGGATTCTTGAAGTGTGAGTGCAAGCAACAGACTGGCCTATTCATCAGTAAACTAATCTTCCTCATAAATCATGGAAAGGAAGTTATATAAGTTCTCAGGCTAGACCACTTCACCTTCACCATCGTAAGTGTGAGTGGACAAGAGATTGAAAAGTTTCCCCGAGATGGAGACATCTTCAGGATTCAAAAAACACCTCGAGGGAAGAAGAATGAAAGATTCCATGAAAGATATGAAAAGGTTCAAAACTGGATGAGAGGACACTTCTTGTCATTAGGCCCTCCTTCTAGCGCCAGAAATGTTGATGGTTTTGGACCCACCAAGATGTCAAGGGGATCTCCCTCATAAGAGGTCCTAATTAGACCTCAGACTGTTTGCTATAGGAGTTCCAGTAGTGGGTCGTAAGGTAATGCCTTGATTGCGATGTCGCAAAAAGGCAGGTAAGATAACTCTATCAGTAGCAACGGTGTGACTGATGCAGTGAGTCAAGGAATGAGTATGAGAGGTTCGAACACTTCAAAGGGAGAGGAAGGCGAAGGCAGGTTCCAGGTTGAAAGGGATCAGTCCCAACTCAGCTAGGAACACACAACACAAAGGACATGCACAACTTCCAATAGAGCAGTTGACACGGATGCGACAGTCCCAACGAACAAGGTAAGATAACATGAACAACACTCATGAATCAGTCCGAGATGAGTGTGATGATTGATATAACAAGGTTCAGAGAAAGGTTTCTCTGGTGTCCGGCAGAGCAGTCGACACAGATGGTGACAACATTAACAACATATGCAACACATTAACAACATGATTCATATAATTGCATGCGAATCAGTTCATACAAAAGTACTAAGTTAAACAACATATATCATTAAGGAAACCAAATCAGTCCAACTACAATAACAAAATATGCATGAAAATGTGTTTGTTTTTATTATATAAAGAAGTGTAGGTCACAATCATACAATAAACCATGTAAACTTGCTAGCCCTATCAGTAGAACATTACAGCCACATCTGCCTGCTCCTCCTAAGAGATGTACTAGATCCATGCAATGGAGAAGTCAAGGCATGTTACAATACTATCCAAGCCTTCTTCAAGATAATCTTAGTAGAAGCTTGGCTAACCAAAAGGCTATACAATGAGTTATGAGGGACTATTTATAGCAAAGGGTAGGGTGACCCTTGACATTCCCCTTTGTGACAGTTCAACTACCCTCATGAATCTTCACCTACTCTATGGCTGTTACATCCAACTATTGACACTCGACTTACACTTGACATGACTCAACATTACAATGCACATGTACTCATGTGAAACAACATGGCTTGAGCAAGCCTTGGGTGACATCACTGACACTTGGTCTGCTATGGTGAGACCAACTCTTTGACATGTTTTTAATGGTGAAGCTAGTGAGATGATGCCAAGCTTGGTAGTCCATGATGGTGTGCCTGCACCTCATGGTGACATCTTGCTAAAGTAAATTCTTGCCTTCGTTGCAATCGATGCATTGGTTCGGCCCCTTCATCCAACTCATCTACTAACATGCACATCCTATTCTTGGGTACAGTTGAACCAGAAATACACTAATGCATAGTGTCCATGCTGATCTTGAAGTGTATGTTTGTGGTCATGTGAATCAAGTTTCCAAAGTGCATGTTCAGCCCCAGTTAGACTTGCTTCTTGTCTTTGCCTTGGTGAGTGTGTTGAATGGGTTGGATTGCATGCGTGCAGTCAATGACATGCATGTTGTTAGATCCTTTTCATGCAATCAACAACACTGCTCACCATGTTTTCCCTTTGTCAGCTGCTAGGATGGATCCTTAACTCCCATTGGTGTAGTTCCATCCTTGAGCGCATGTAGGGCCCGCTGTTGTTCATGTTCCTGCTGCAACTCACTGGTTTGTCTATTCAGCTTCATGTTCTTCCCGAGTTGTTGGTTCAGCACATGAAACTCCTTCTTTGTTCCATCTTTTGCCTTGGCGTGATATTCATGTCGCGCAATCACTTCTATAGTATACCTAGGGGGGATAATATGGGGTACAAAGGGAGGTACCCAAGGGAATAATTTAATAATGGGATGGGCCAAAGTAATAAATAAGGTGGTTAACCTGTGTCATGTAAGGGACCACAAGTAGTTAACAATAATGTAACAAGTCCATGGTATTAGATAGATGGTATTAAGGGAACCATGGTAATGACCCATGGTATTGTATGTATGAGACCTATATAGAGGCTAGAGACTCCCCATTGAGAGATGTCAAGGATTATTGTATGAACAGACATATGGCTTGTGGAGTGTTCTCCTTCCTTAGGGAGTGTATGTATGGTGTTTCCCTACCTTAAAGGTTTGATATTAATAAAGTGAAGCATTTTCTATATTTCAGATCTTATTATTTATTGGGTATATTTGCATTGTCCTATATTTTCATATTAGATCTATAACAAGTGGTATCGGAGCACTTTCTTGGGCAAAGTGGAGAATAATTTTTTTATTTATTTTTTTATTTTTTTAATTTCTGTAGGAATTTTTTGGGGTGGTGAGTTTGTAGATCAAATTTATACATTTTGGTGCAAAATCTGCAAAATCTAATTGCAGATCTGGATTTTTTGTGAAAAAATACGTAATTTCAAAAAAAAAATCGTCTGAATCAGAGTCCGGATGAGGGAGATATTGTTGATTTAAAAATCAGTTGGGTTGCAGACATTTTTTGGGGCGGCGAGTTTGCGGAGAAGATCTGTACATTTTGGTGCAAAATCTATAGAATTTAGTTGCAGATCTAGATTGCTTGTGAAAAAATAATCAAGTTCAAAAAAAAAATCAGTAGATTCGGAGTGCGGATGAGGGAGATATCGCTATTTAAAATCAACTATTTTCTCAGAATTTCTTTTTGATGGCAGGACAAGTGCAGCGCGAATCGGAAATTCCAGTACTTAGATCGGGATTTCTATCATATGGAAAGATGCAGAATGGTTGTTTCATTTCCGAAAACAGGTCATAATAGGGATTCTGAGCAATATTGACTGAATTGTGGCCATTTCAAATTTTCGCCAAGTAAGCGATTTATTTTCAAAAACCCTCTTCATGGCTTATAACAGTAAGTTTTTTACAGGAAAAAATGATGGGTCTTCTATTGAAAATTTTATAGCATGTAATAAGTTTGACTTCCCAGGGTGTTGGAAGGACAAAATAGGGTATTATTTGAAAGATGAGGCTGCTATATGGTGGAAATCACTTGACAGTGAGATTCTAAAGTTATGTCGTGTTGATGAAATTGAAGAACTACTTTTGGACAAATGGTCTCATACTAGAAAGGAGGAAACCAAAAAACCTAGCAAAGATTTTATTTTTGCAGGAAAGAAGGAAACCAAGAAACCTAAAGGGTTATTTTCTGCTGGTATCTCCTTATTGCAGGTTCATGGATTGATTCAGAAGGAGAAGATGATTGTGTCTATAAATCCTAGCTGCAAACATAATTTTATCAATGTTAATTTGGAAAAAAAATTGCAAGTTCTAGCAAAACACATTGCAAATACACAGGTTGATAATGAGGATGTTCAAGTTTATAAAGGTTTGAAGCTTTCTATGGATAAGTATGTGTTGCATTGTGATTTTTATACTTCAGATATGGATAATGTTGGATACCTATACCAATAGGTTTCATATTTCATGATTGGCCAAGGAAAGTCCAAATATGCTCTGCTTTGATATCACAAAGATCCCATATTTCCAGAGAACAAGAGGTGTGTAAAGTGTTTCACATATTGATGACCTTATTTCAAATTTGATGGATGGTCCAAAAGTCTAATCTGGATCATGCCATGTTTAAATTTTTTGTTGTAGAATAGAGAAAGCAGTCTGTCCAAACTGCTTAATCTTGGCAGACAACTAGTTTAGGTAGAGAAGAAAAGGATCCCAACAGCCTAATCTGGGACCTTGGAAGAGATAAGGGCAGAAGTAGATAGAAAAAAAATAAAGAAAAAGCCAAAGAAAAGAAAAGGCAAGTAAGGGTTTGCAAGTCCAAGTGCACCCTCCAATGGAGAAACAAAAAATGCTAGGAAAATAGCTGGGTAAGTAGTTGTGGTTGCAGAAAGGGCATTTTCACCATTGCACATATGTCAAAAGATGTATTGCCAAGGCAAAAACTATCAATGAACAAAGTGGTCAATTCCATCAAATTGCAGCAAGGAGCATGACTAACCTCCCTTTCCCCCTTCACTCCATTATTAACATTCCCTGTTCAGCTGAGATTCATGGAGAAAGATCATGGTTTTATGGTGGTTCTTGTTCATACAAAGGCCACATTTCTTGTCTAAGATCTTTTCATTTTGATCTACTCTCAAAACTAAATCAATTTCAGATAAACTCAGTGAGATCCCCTTCATTTGCTCCCTCATTCATATTAACCTCTAATTCTACTATATAGCTCCCCTATCTTACCCTTCCCCTAATAATATTAACACTATGGTGTATAAAGCCCCAAATTCTATAAATACTCCTCCTCTTGGCATTATAGCCATATGTTCTTCAAAAGGAACCAAAGTGACCTCTGGTCACCTTGGTGAACCTATCACGTCCCATTCCCCCTTTGCTACAAGCCAACTTGCTCCTCAAACCGCCATTTGCATTGAAAAAACCCTTATAAACCCTCTTTTACCCTTAAATCCTTGCAAAAATTACCCAAAGTCTAAAAAGCCCGCCTCTGGCACATTTCCAAAGGGTTAGCGCGCAGTTTGTTTAAATGGAAAAACATTGAAAAACCATTAAAAAACCCACAACCCAAAATTTTCCGCCCGCGCATATACTCCGAGCACGTTGTTGCTCCGCCTACCGTCGGATCAGGTCCCGAGGATCCGACGATCCACAGTAATATCGGAGCAGCCCCCGCAGCCGACCGTTAACGCCCGAGAAGGTGACGTTGCGTCACGTCAGGGCCACTCCACGCGTCGCGCGATGAAGGCTCTCGGAGCCGGGTCTGACAGTTCTGAGACCGTACCTAAACCGCCCCGAGAGACCGTAGCGGCTAGCCTTAACTGTAACCGCTACGGTCCTAACCGCCAACTGTTTTCCACCAATACATCGCCACGTCATGTCTGCTTGTCCTCACCCCTGTTATTCGTCCACCTGGCCGCTGACATGGCTGCCACCGCACCATCCCCCATGGACCAACAGTGTACTGACACGTCACCCGATGACGTCAGCTGACGTCACTTGACCTTGACCCACCAATGACGTCATGCTGACGTCATCACTAAAAAGCGCCAAAATCATAAAAAGACCATATTAAGCCAAAAAACGTCTATTTTTCCATTGTTTGCACATTTCTCTACTGTTTTCTCTGCATGAGCGTTTACATCCTAAAAACTCTGCCAACCTGCTCAATTGACCAAGGCGACCTCCACAGCATCAACCGTGCGCGCCCATGCGACCTCTGTTCGTCAATTAACAGGTATTTACCACTTGCTGCCCTCCATACGCCTGTTATTGAAATTAAAGTCACTCAGAGGGCTAAGGAGACCTTAAAAGTTATATTTTCACCGGCCATTTCCCTCTGCACATCCACATTTGCAACTGTGAAGTCCAAAAACATCGGCCGAGCCTTAATACCTGTAATTTCGCTCAAAAACATCATTCACTGCGTATTCCCGGCAAATTTCTGGTTAAACTCAATTCACCCGCTAAAAGAGGACATAGTGAGACCATAGAGAAGCCCTGCTCCTGAAACAAACAGTATTTCAACTGCTGTTGTGTAAATTCCTCCTCTGGTATCTGAGATACAAACTGCTTTTACAGAAAATCACTTCTATTCTGTGTTGCTTCCATTAAACCATCCACCTACAATTGTTGAACTCTGAAGAAGATCATGGAGACTCCCATTGCTCTCAACATCAAGCCCCTCAATGCCCCTCACCAGGAATTGGAGTGGAAAGCCCTGGGAGATATGGATTACCAAATGCTAGACTGGTTTCTTATGGGCTCCAAATACAATATCCAGATGCTGAATGAGTTGAAAGCCCAGCACCTGAGTGGAGCAGACATCTTGGGGATTTGGGACTCAAACCTGCCAATCTACAACCTCCCCCAGGTAAATCCTATGCCAGAGTTGATATACAGCTGCCAGGAATGCTATGACCCAAATCAAAGAGCTGTCATCAGCCCCACAGGCTCAGTCCTGTTCCAGATCACCCCAGAGAGTATTAATGAGATGCTTCACTTCCATACTGCCAAGCAATTGACCCCCCTCAATATGCAGAATTTGATAAAGAAAGGGAGCAAGCTGTCAATTGACCAAATCATTAAAATCAATCAGTTGTTTGTAAAACCAGGCTCTGAATCAGTCAGAACTCCTCCTATTGGATATCAGTACTTGAATGAATTGGGCAGGATGTTAGTGGATTTGATCAGCTATGCCCTAGGATTCAAAGGAATGGAGGATGTGGATGAAACCATAATAGCAATCCTGTCTCTATTCTCTCCTGGTAAGCCCCCAGCTGTGCATTATGATTATGCTACATACATTGCAGATAAAATCCATGACCAGTTTATGAACTTAAAGAGAGAAAGATTATTCAGGTATACCTCATACATATACCACCTCTTCTTGTTTTATCAACCAGCTACCTTCTCTTTTCCTTTGAAGCAACTCAATGCCCAAGGAAATCCAAGATCAGTGGTGTTCTGGACCTCTGTCTTCCACTATACATCTGTGTCACCTTACACATACAATGAGTTCATTGACTTATTCATTTATCCAGCCTTGACAGTATTGCATGGTATTCCTCCTCCAAGGCTAACTGATGACATGAAGAGAGTTCTTCACCTAAACAAAACCTATAGCATTGGTAATTGGTACTTCTACCAAAACCACACCGTCATCAGAATATATGGCTGTGAGTTGACACCTTTTAGATTGCCAAGGTATGTCCCCATGAGGCTTTTTGCCTTGGAATATTTCAGACAGTTTGGCAACTCAGACTACCTGCATTTTCAGAGCAAGAACAAGAAGTCACAGCTAAAGGTGAGGAGCCAGCTGGGTCCTTTCCTATATAACAGAAAAGAGGAGGGATGGAAAGAGGAAAACACTATCCTGGAAGGCCTCAGACTACAAACTAGTTTTGAATGGATACCCTATGACCCCAATCATTTTGTCTCCCTCAGGAGGATAAAATACAAATTGGGTGGCTATGCACATAAGAGACAACCTGAGATTGAACAGTATGCCAATGCATTAAGCTGGGAAGAGGGTACCTTAGAAGAAGAAATAACTGCTGAAGAGCTTCTAGAAAGAGAAGCTAGAAATATACAAAAGCAAGCTAACTTGGAAAATTGTGGACAGGTTCCTCATTCATACAGAAGACAGCTTGGAGCAGCTACTACATCATCAACAACACAGCAGCAAACTGCCGAGAAGGCACCGCAGACAGCAAGCAAAGATAAAGGGAAGCAGGTGGAACGGCCACCTCCATTGACAGAAGAACAAGTGGAGACATTGCTACAACAGCAAGAAGAGATGGAACAGCAGGAACAAGGGCAGCAGCAAGAAGAAATGCCACTTAAGGAACAGCAACCCTTGCAGCAAGAAAGGGTGATTGACACTCCTAGTTCCACTGAGCAACAGGCTCAGAATATAGTGCCTCCTAGGGCAGAAACTACCTTTGATACATCGGTCCTCCAAACCCCACAAAAGGAGGACTTAACCAGGAAAAGAGATAGAGAGACTCCCCTGACTTCATCCATCGATCAGGGAGAGAGAAAAGGCAAAGGTTGAATGACTTCCCAGAAGATGATGAGGCAATAAGACAAGCATCGGGCATGGGCCCACCCAGCCGAGAAGTATCAGCCAGTTCTTTCCAGCATGAACATGATAGAGCTATGGGAGGGGAGGTCAGCTCCTCCAGCCAGCACAAAGAAGGACAGGTAAGCATCAAACAGCAGTTTATCGACATTAAAAGGAGGAGTGATCCTATTAAAGTACAGCTGTACAATCATTTGCTGAACCTGGCTCCCACCAATCAGCAAAGACTCATGTCTGCCTTTGATGTAAGTGAAGGCAAAATGATCATGAGTCACTTCATGCCCACAACTCTGCATCCCCAATCTACCTCGGATTACCTAAGGACCAACATGGAGGTACTGGCCAAAGATATACACCCTATGGATAAAATCGAACTGCATAAACAAACTGGTGAAATGGTGTATGCCTCCTTGGCAGATGAAACATTGGAAAACTACAAATTGAAGAGCAGCCTTGATAATACAGCCTCTCAGCTGGAATTGGAGAGAGCATCATCACAAGCCAAGGACAACAGAATCAAGTCCTTGGAGGAGGTAATTATAGAAATAGGACATGATCCTAAAGATGTTAAAGGTATCCAAGAACTGTTGAAGATAAGGGATCAAGACATGGCTGCCTTAAGGAAGAAAATCAAGCTCCCAGCCACCATCCATCCTCAAACAGATGAAGTTGCTCGGCAAAGGCAAGAAAAGGATGCTACGGATTTGATGATATCCTTATACAAGGAGCTGGTTCGGATTCAAGACCAGCTAGGACAATCAGAAGCTGCAAAGGCAGCATTACAGACAGCATTAAAACAGAGAGAAGAGGGCCAAACTTCCCAGCCCCCTCTGGAAGTAATCAATCTTGTAGAAGCTCCTCCAACTACTACTCTTCCTCCTCAGCAGACAGGAACTACAGCACCATCTACAGCAACAAATACGCCAACAACAGAGCAGACTCCTAGTCTGGATATGCAGAAGCTGCAAGCTGAGATCTGAGTTCTTGAATCCCAAATGAAAGAGCTTGATGAAGTCAAAAGGTCTTTGACTAAGGTAAATGAAAGATTTGATAAGAGCAAGCAGAGTGAGGCTGCAAAGGAAAGGGAAATAAAAGCTCTAAAAAAGAGAATAGCTGAACTAGAAAAAGAGCTTGCACTAGAAAAGGTAACAGCAGAATTAAAAGCAGTCCTCTGGGGCAACATTGGTCGATCCATCACCAATCAGTGGCAGTATATTGAGACTATGGATGAGCAAATAGTACTCATCACAAAGGCAAACAAGGAAATACACAGAGCAAGAGCAAGCCTTGGCCACATGCCAGATGCTGCCAGCAGAATGATCAATATTTTAAATAACAAGACAAGCTCTCAGCTGGCCACCATGGGAATTACTAACAGGACTGAAACAATCTCAGTAGTTAAAAGAGTCCTGACACTAAGAAGCCTAGTTGGAACACTGGAGAGGAGAACACAGGACATGCAGACCGAAATCAACAAATTCCTGGACAGATTCCTGGCATTACAAAACAGAGGCCTCCCCAGCATTTTAAGCAGTGTAGGAAGACTGCTTACCCTGGAAAATTACATCAAAAGGGTGGATGCCCATGCTGCAGCCCAAATTGCAAAACAGCCCAGTACCTCAGCAGAAGCAGGGCCAGCATCAGGACAGAATTTGTATGATAGGGTGGATAACCTGTTTTTTATCATGAATGAAATTGATCACCTGTTTGATACACCACCAAATTTCTTTAAGTATACAGAAGCAGATGAGACTATGGGGGCAATCATAAATCATCAATTGCCCACACAGGAAGTATGGAGGAATTTGACACAGATAATCTTATCAAGCCAGAACCTGTAGCGTTAATTTCCTCCAGTTTATGAACAGTCATGAACAGGCAGAATTTTGGTGGATAACTCCACAAGGAAAAGACAGATGCTGAGCCAGCTCGGCAGAGCTATTTACTCACCACAGCAGCAATCACAATCATAGGTGGCAGACCCAAAATACAGCGCACGAGCCATAAAGTCGGGTTCTCCAGAATTTGATCAAAGTATCCCAACCGACTTAGCAGCTCCCAAAGGCCAAAATATCTTCTGACAGAACATCAAGACGCCTTTATTTTGTATTCAATGCTGTAATAAATTTCTGATAATAATATCTCAAAAGTGGGTGAGAACATTAAGTCTGAGATAACTTAGAACTCAGATATTTTTGTAAAATCGTATGTATATATTCGCCCCTCACTGAAGCTTGGGGGGTTGTTGTTATTTTCATTTTGGAGATCTCACTTGCTAAAAAATTCTCAGAAGAAATAATACAAAGGGTGAATGGAATTTCCAAAGCTTGGCGTACCTTGATGCATTGTGATGAATGGTGAATGTTGCAGGATTCCAGAGTGTTTCGTAAAACAATAAGTCTTTCTTAAATCTCTGTGTTACATGTTTTCGAGTCTTTTGTTCTCTTTTATTGTTTAAATGTGTTACACTTAATAGCAAAGTAGAAGAATAGTTCCAGGATTTAATCACTGATTACCCTGAACTCAATCTGAGCTATTATCCATGTTTTCTTCAGATACAGTGAATGAAGTGTAATTCTTAATTGCTGCACTTTAAAACTATATCTTTTACAGTGATAGACATTCCCAGGGATTCAAGTTTGCCCCTGAGACATCTATCCGTTTCTCATACCTAGTTTGGTGGAAATACTTGAAAACTTTAGTGAAAATTCTTAATTGCTTTCACTGGTTTTTTCACCTTTTTGTGTTGTAAATTAAAAAATTTGTTATATGAAGTATTCAAATGGCCCTGTAAGTTTCACCAATTCACCTCAAGGTTTCTAGACACCTACAGCCATAGACTCCATTGCCCAATGATATTTGACTCTTTGGACATTATATCACAAGACCTGAAAGAAAATCTTCAACCAAAACATAAACAAAACCTGTGCGTACTACCTAGCCTAAAACACTATCATAACAGATACAAATCATAAAGAGAGAGCCCTCTCTGATCACAGTTTGGCTAGAAACGGTGATCAAAAGATTGGTTAGTGGTTACCCCGGCCGTATTCCCTTGGGAGTCATAGGGAACAACCTGGGTGTTAACATAATTGGCAACTCCACTGGGGACTTCTTAAGATTTTTCAATTACTATCTATCTTCCAGAGCTACCATCAAGCCTGAAACTAGCCAAGAGGCCTTAGAACTGTTTCTGTAATACAGGGACAGCTTTAGGGAAGAGCTAGTTAGGGAATCTTCATCCCAGCTTTGGAACATATATAGCCATTCCAAAATTCGCATCTAGTCCTTGCATATATAAACTTCTTGTACAAATTCAAAAGAAATTAGAAGCTAGCTCCCAAAAGAAACCCAAGGCACACTAGGGCAAACCCTGACCCTAATCAACCTATCATTGTTGGTAATCCAAATATCATTCCAAAGAACATTAGGAGACAGCAAAAGCAGGAGAAACCTGCTGAGTCAGATATAATTTCAGATCAGCTTATCTGCATTCCCACACCCTGCAAAGTTCTTTTCCGGTCCACTCCTAGTTCCCCTAGTTCATCATCAACACCTCAAAGTCCTCCTCTTACATCTTCACCCACTGCACATACTCTTTCAACCAGTTCCCCATTTGTTACCCATCCCATTAACCCTGTTACACCAGTAATCCCTGCTGTCCCATTTATTCCTGTCAACCCTGTAAATCCCATAAACATGGCCAACAGGTATGCACCTCTGCAGATACCAGCTAATGCTCCAGCTCTACCCCAAGACTACCAAACCAAAATCTCATTTTTTGACTCCCATGGCCCTTTGACAGCTGTCCAGCATGCTAAGAAGATGCAAGACCACTTTGAGACCTATGAAATAGATGATAACAGTGTCAGGATGAGAATTTTTGTTCAAAGCTTAACTGGGGATGTTAGAACTTGGTTCAGATCCCTCAATGCAAACTCCATTGCAACACCTGATCAGCTTTACGAAGCTTTTACTGAGATATGGGAGAAGAAGAAAGATCCTCTCCACATACTTGGTGAATATAACACTATTAAAAGAGGTCCCCAAGAAACAGTTTTGGAATATTGTGCTAGGTTCAACAATGTATATAATGCTATCCCACAGAACTTAAGGCCCCCTCCTGATTTGGCCCTGTATAACTTCCCTGACGGTTTTGATTCTGATATGGCCTATCAGTTGAAAGAAAGAGATCCTCCAACCCTTGAAGAAGCTCAAAGGGTTGCAGTCACTGTAGAGGCTAACCTAATTGCCAAAAGAAATAGAGCAAAGTTGGAAAAGAAGACTGGCTTTAGAGAAGAACCCTCGGGTTTTGATCAAAAGCTGGATGCAATACTAAACAGCATGAAGAGATTGGGTGAAAGAGTGGAATCGGTTGAAAGAAAATCATCATGGGAAGCATCACAAAGCAACCCTCCTAGAAACCCGAATTTTAGGAGACCTCAGAACCCAAACATAGGAAAGACAAGTGCTGACCAAGACATTAGACCCCCTTTCCAAGAAAACTATGCAGAAACTTCCACAACCAATCAGCTCAATGAAGATCCTGAAATTAACTTAATGGGTCTGGATGGTAAAAGCCATGTTTTCTTAACACAAGAGGACCACGAGGAGGATGAAATCAAAACATTCCAAACAAAATCAGGAGAATCCTTTCACTTTAAACAAGGATATGATACTGCTGTCTATGAAGTCCATAAACAGTATAAACTGAGGAGTAGGACTGTGAATGTAAACCAGCCCGACAAGATAAAGGATAAACAGAGGTCTAAAGAAACCATGGTCACAGAACCTAATGACAAAATAAACTTTCCTGCAGAAGAAATTGTAGTTGAGGAGGTTACTGAACTGCTGTCCCCACTACAACAGCCCATGGCAACTTCGTCCTCTCACCCTGATTCAAATTTTACCCCTCAAGACGCGAGTAAAAGGGGCAGGTCTCAAAATCAAGGTGAAATCCAACAAGAAGATTTGATAAACAAAGAAAAGACTGCTATCCGTGACTCTAAAACCCAAATTGACAAACCCTTTGACCTAGGCACAGAGATTGGCAAGCTAAAGATAACAATTCCCCTCTCAGAGCTAGCCAAGCATGACATATACAAACAACAGATCAAGAAATCCCTTCAACTCACTAATAGCAAAGATGATGTAAATGTGCTAGATGACACTCCGGAATTACTATTTGGCCCAGAGGTAGATGGAAAAACAATAGTCACAGGGGTCTTACCTTTTTATGTCAGCCTGCATGTTCATGATAAAATACTGCATAATGCAATGTTCGACTCAGGCGCCTCTCACAACCTTATGCCAAAAGCAGTCATGGAAAGATTGAACTTGGATATAACAAGACCATACAAAGACCTGTTTTCTTTTGATTCTAGCCAAGTCAAATGTTTAGGCCTAATAAAAGATTTATGTGTGTCTCTGGTTCAATATCCTAACAAGACCATTCTAATGGATGTTGTAGTCGCTGATATCCCACCCAAATATGGGATGCTGTTATCAAGATCATGGGGAGCCAAGCTCCAAGGTTCCCTGCAATTAGATATGTCATATGCTACTATCTCTGTCTTTGGGCAACCAAAAAGACTGTACAGGGAAACACTCATGAAGTATATGGTCAGCAGTGAAGAAAAGCCTCAAAATTTTCCAATATATGCTGTCCATTCGGACATAGACTCCTTCATCCTCTTCAATGACAGCACAAGCCTCTCAAACAATGACATTAGGACCGAAACACTCATACAAGAACAAAACATTGATCAAACAAGTATCACCTGCCAAACATTAATCAGCCCAACAATACACAGTATCCCTCCTCTAGTTGTCAAAGACTGCCAAACAAGTGATCAAACTGTCCTAGAAAACAAAGTGGAAAAGAAACCCCAACTCCTGCTTACATTGCCGTCCCATGAACACATTGCTAAACCTCCTTTTCAGCAAGACATCCTGTGGGTCCTAGAATTTGATGGCTCAGTTAACAAGTTAGGGGCAGGAGCTGGAGTGTGGATACATAACAAAGAGAAAGACTATGCAGAAGGCAGGGCTTATAGATTGAATTTTAGATGCACTAATAACATGGCAGAATATGAAGCTCTGTTGCTGGGCCTAAAGCTTGCAAAATCACTACAAGCTCCTAAACTCTCCATCATGGGAGACTCTGATCTAGTAATTCAACAAGTAAAAGGAAATTTTCTCACCAATGACAAAAGATTGAGGTCCTACAGGTCTGCTGTAATTGAAATATTGGAGAATTTCTCTGAGTTTTTTATCACAAAAATTTCAAGGGGCCACAATCTCCATGCACACAGCTTGGCAACGTTTGCCAGCACCTTCAAATTCCCATTGGAACCCAATAACTGTTTCACAGCCGAGGTCAAATACAGACCCTCTATTCCAAACAATGTCAAAGAATGGCAAGTTTTTGAGGATGACATGCAAATAAACAATTTTTTAACCTTGCAACAAGAGTTCACAGGATTAAATATTGATATTGATGGAGCAAGTCAATCACAAATACTTGAGTCAGCAAGTCAATCACAAATACTTGATGGAGCAAGTCCATCACAAATACAGTTTCAACAGTCTGCTCACCCAATGTCACCTAGAACAGCAAAACAATTACTGACTCCAACCATTTTCAGCAATGAAAACATTCAGCAAATTCACCAAATTGACTGTGAAGAGATGGGCAACGCCGAAGCTGAAATCATACAACTCAAAGACAATTTCCTTCCAGTGGGCCTTACCCCATTAGAAGACATTTTTGATTCAAATGATGTCCCTAGGAAGAAAAAGATGCAGCCATTAGATGCAACAGTTGAAGAATGCAACATTGGTACTATTGACAAGCCTAAAATAATAAAGCTATCTGCCTCTTTGCCCCCTGATCAAAAGCCCAAATACATTGATCTCTTTAAAGAATTTCAAGATGTTTTTGCTTGGGGATATGAGGATCTAAAGTCTTATGATACCTCTGTCATCCAGCACACCATTCCCCTCAAGCCTAATCAAAAACCATTCAAACAGAAATTGAGAAGGATCAATCCTGTGCTCCTTCCTTCCATTGAAAAAGAATTACAGAAAATGTTCAAAGCCGGTATCATAGCACCAATCAGGTTCTCTGAGTGGATTTCAAATTTGGTCCCTACAAGAAAGAAAACTGGTGAGATTAGACTTTGTGTAGATTTAAGGAATTTGAATCAAGTATCACTCAAAGATAACTACCCGTTACCCAAAATGGATCATATTCTTCAAAGAGTAGTAGGGGCTTCAAGGATATCATTGCTTGATGGATTCTCAGGCTTCAATCAAATCCTAGTACACCCTGATGATCAAGACAAAACTGCATTTACAACCCCATGGGGAACTTTCAAGTATGTGAAAATGCCCTTTGGATTGAAAAACGCAGGGGCAACGTTTCAAAGAGCAATGGACATTGCTTTTGCAAAAGAGATTCATGACTTCTTGGTCATTTACTTAGATGATCTTACACCCTTTTCAAAATCTGACCAAGAACACTTGAAACATTTGAGACAGATTTTCATAACATGCAGGAAATATGGCATTTCCTTAAACCCCAAGAAGTCATTATTTGGCTTGGAAGAAGGGAAACTCTTAGGGCACATTATTTCAAAAGATGGCATAAGAATTGATCCAGATAGGATACAAGCTATCCTACAAATGCCTCACCCAAGGAACGTCAAGGAATTGCAAGGATTCTTAGGGAAAATCAACTTTTTAAGAAGGTTTATCCCTAATTTAGCAGAATTAATCAGATTACTAAACAATATGCTAAAGAAAGATTCAAAGGTCAAATGGACTGTTGAAGCAAAACAAGCCTTTGAAAGTATAAAATTGGCCTTGACTCAAACCCCAGTGTTAACCAATCCTCAGTTTGACAGAGACTTTATCATTTTCTCCCTTGCCTCCCAACATACTATTGCTGCTGTTTTATTACAGAAAGATGACCAAGGGAATGAGAAACCTATTGCCTTTTTCAGCAGAGCTCTTAGAGATGCCCCCCTTAAGTATCAAATTATGGAGAAGCAAGCCTATGCTTTGATCAAAGCTATTAAAGACTTTAGGATTTACATCCTTTACTCCCATGTTGTGGCTTATGTACCAAGTCCTATTGTCAAAGACATTCTTACCCAAGAAAACTTAGAGGGTAGGAGAGGAAAATGGATTGCCAATATACTAGAATTTGACATTGAAATAAAACCTACTAAGCTGATAAAAGGGCAAGGTTTGGCCAAATTAATGACAGAAGCAAATTTCCAAGCCTTAGATATCAACCAACTGGACAGTGAAATAGAGCTGGCGACTCCAAAGATCAATGTAGCCTTTGAACAATCTCCTTGGTACTCTGATATCTGCTATGTGTTACAAAACCTGTGTGCTCCCCCAGGACTGTCCAGAACTAAGTGCAGGTTCCTAAAAATGAAAACATCTAGATTTTGTGTGATAGATGGAAATTTACTTTGGAAAAACCATGAAGGTATATTGCTGCACTGTCTAATAGAGAATGAAACTAACAATATCATGCAAGATTTCCATGCTGGAGACTGTGGTGGACATTTGTACTGGAAGTCCACTGTGGACAAGATATTGAGAGCTGGTTATTACTGGCCCACCATGTTCTCTGATGTTAAGAAATTTACAACCTCATGCCACAAATGCCAACTGTTTGAAGGCAAAAGACAGCTGCTGCCGCTTCCTTTGAAGCCCATTGCAACAGAAAGACCTTTCCAACAGTGGGGCTTGGATTTCATTGGGGAAATTCATCCCTCATCTTCAGGACAACACAGATGGATTTTAACAGCAACAGACTACTTCACCAAGTGGATTGAAGCTGCCCCATGCAGACAAGCAAATGATTCAGTAATCATTCAGTTTTTGGAAAACAATATACTGGCTAGATTTGGCTGTCCGGACAAGATAATAACAGACAATGCTGCTGCCTTCAGATCCAAGAAAATGGTGAACTTCTGCCATAAATTTCACATTACTTTGGGCCATTCTACTGCTTACTATCCTCAAGGAAATGGCCTTGCTGAATCATCAAACAAAAGTTTAATAAATATCATAAAGAAGGTGCTAGAAGAGAACAAAAAGAACTGGCATAAGAAACTAGTCAATGCTTTATGGGCAGACAGACTAACAACAAAAAGATCAATTGGGACCAGCCCATATGAGTTAGTCTATGGACTAGAGGCCAAGTTTCCATCATCACTAGGAGTACCGGTTATGAAGCTTCTGCAAGAAAGTCAAGCAGAGCCAAATGATATGCAAAGGAGGATCAATCAGATAATTTGTTTACAGCAAACTAGAGAACAAGTTTTCAGCAGAGTGCAGATATTACAAGAAAAATTGAAAAAGGCCTTTGATAGGAGAACCAAAGCAGAAGATTTCAATGTGGGGGACAAAGTCTTAAAGTGGGATGCAAGAAGAGAAGAGAAAGGAAAACATGGAAAATTTGACTCTTTATGGAGAGGACCATTTGCTGTCCAAGCAGTACAAGGTAACAACACTTACTTCCTCAAGAGTCTGACTGAAACTGACTTGGATGAAGGTCCTGTCAATGGCAGGATGCTGAAGCATTATTTTGATTATTTCCCATGATTGCAACATCAGGTTCCCTTGTATATATGCGGATGTACATATAGTTTTCTGTTTTAGAGTGTAAAATACAGTTTTCCAAGTGATTCACCAACCAGCAAGAGGCAAATAGGATCAGAGGTCTTTCAAAAAGGAGGCACACAGTTTTGACACATCAAAGCAGCGAAATTTCAAGATTGAGGTGGGCAGTCAAAGAACAAGGCAATCTGACCTGCTGTTCTTGGTCTTTCAAAAGAAAAACCATCCCCATGTGGAGCCACTGTTGGATACCTATACCAATAGGTTTCATATTTCATGATTGGCCAAGGAAAGTCCAAATATGCTCTGCTTTGATATCACAAAGATCCCATATTTCCAGAGAACAAGAGGTGTGTAAAGTGTTTCAAATATTGATGACCTTATTTCAAATTTGATGGATGGTCCAAAAGTCTAATCTGGATCATGCCATGTTTAAATTTTTTGTTGTAGAATAGAGAAAGCAGTCTGTCCAAACTGCTTAATCTTGGCAGACAACTAGTTTAGGTAGAGAAGAAAAGGATCCCAACAGCCTAATCTGGGACCTTGGAAGAGATAAGGGCAGAAGTAGATAGAAAAGAATAAAGAAAAAGCCAAAGAAAAGAAAAGGCAAGTAAGGGTTTGCAAGTCCAAGTGCACCCTCCAATGGAGAAACAAAAAATGCTAGGAAAATAGCTGGGTAAGTAGTTGTGGTTGCAGAAAGGGCATTTTCACCATTGCACATATGTCAAAAGATGTATTGCCAAGGCAAAATCTATCAATGGACAAAGTGGTCAATTCCATCAAATTGCAGCAAGGAGCATGACTAACCTCCCTTTCCCCCTTCACTCCATTATTAACATTCCCTGTTCAGCTGAGATTCATGGAGAAAGATCATGGTTTTATGGTGGTTCTTGTTCATACAAAGGCCACATTTCTTGTCTAAGATCTTTTCATTTTGATCTACTCTCAAAACTAAATCAATTTCAGATAAACTCAGTGAGATCCCCTTCATTTGCTCCCTCATTCATATTAACCTCTAATTCTACTATATAGCTCCCCTATCTTACCCTTCCCCTAATAATATTAACACTATGGTGTATAAAGCCCCAAATTCTATAAATACTCCTCCTCTTGGCATTATAGCCATATGTTCTTCAAAAGGAACCAAAGTGACCTCTGGTCACCTTGGTGAACCTATCACGTCCCATTCCCCCTTTGCTACAAGCCAACTTGCTCCTCAAACCGCCATTTGCATTGAAAAAACCCTTATAAACCCTCTTTTACCCTTAAATCCTTGCAAAAATTACCCAAAGTCTAAAAAGCCCGCCTCTGGCACATTTCCAAAGGGTTAGCGCGCAGTTTGTTTAAATGGAAAAACATTGAAAAACCATTAAAAAACCCACAACCCAAAATTTTCCGCCCGCGCATATACTCCGAGCACGTTGTTGCTCCGCCTACCGTCGGATCAGGTCCCGAGGATCCGACGATCCACAGTAATATCGGAGCAGCCCCCGCAGCCGACCGTTAACGCCCGAGAAGGTGACGTTGCGTCACGTCAGGGCCACTCCACGCGTCGCGCGATGAAGGCTCTCGGAGCCGGGTCTGACAGTTCTGAGACCGTACCTAAACCGCCCCGAGAGACCGTAGCGGCTAGCCTTAACTGTAACCGCTACGGTCCTAACCGCCAACTGTTTTCCACCAATACATCGCCCACGTCATGTCTGCTTGTCCTCACCCCTGTTATTCGTCCACCTGGCCGCTGACATGGCTGCCACCGCACCATCCCCCATGGACCAACAGTGTACTGACACGTCACCCGATGACGTCAGCTGACGTCACTTGACCTTGACCCACCAATGACGTCATGCTGACGTCATCACTAAAAAGCGCCAAAATCATAAAAAGCCCATATTAAGCCAAAAAAACGTCTATTTTTCCATTATTTGCACATTTCTCTACTGTTTTCTCTGCATGAGCGTTTACGTCCTAAAACTCTGCCAACCTGCTCAATTGACCAAGGCGACCTCCACAGCATCAACCGTGCGCGCCCATGCGACCTCTGTTCGTCAATTAACAGGTATTTACCGCTTGCTGCCCTCCATACGCCTGTTATTGAAATTAAAGTCACTCAGAGGGCTAAGGAGACCTTAAAAGTTATATTTTCACCGGCCATTTCCCTCTGCACATCCACATTTGCAACTGTGAAGTCCAAAAACATCGGCCGAGCCTTAATACCTGTAATTTCGCTCAAAAACATCATTCACTGCGTATTCCCGGCAAATTTCTGGTTAAACTCAATTCACCCGCTAAAAGAGGACATAGTGAGACCATAGAGAAGCCCTGCTCCTGAAACAAACAGTATTTCAACTGCTGTTGTGTAAATTCCTCCTCTGGTATCTGAGATACAAACTGCTTTTACAGAAAATCACTTCTATTCTGTGTTGCTTCCATTAAACCATCCACCTACAATTGTTGAACTCTGAAGAAGATCATGGAGACTCCCATTGCTCTCAACATCAAGCCCCTCAATGCCCCTCACCAGGAATTGGAGTGGAAAGCCCTGGGAGATATGGATTACCAAATGCTAGACTGGTTTCTTATGGGCTCCAAATACAATATCCAGATGCTGAATGAGTTGAAAGCCCAGCACCTGAGTGGAGCAGACATCTTGGGGATTTGGGACTCAAACCTGCCAATCTACAACCTCCCCCAGGTAAATCCTATGCCAGAGTTGATATACAGCTGCCAGGAATGCTATGACCCAAATCAAAGAGCTGTCATCAGCCCCACAGGCTCAGTCCTGTTCCAGATCACCCCAGAGAGTATTAATGAGATGCTGCACTTCCATACTGCCAAGCAATTGACCCCCCTCAATATGCAGAATTTGATAAAGAAAGGGAGCAAGCTGTCAATTGACCAAATCATTAAAATCAATCAGTTGTTTGTAAAACCAGGCTCTGAATCAGTCAGAACTCCTCCTATTGGATATCAGTACTTGAATGAATTGGGCAGGATGTTAGTGGATTTGATCAGCTATGCCCTAGGATTCAAAGGAATGGAGGATGTGGATGAAACCATAATAGCAATCCTGTCTCTATTCTCTCCTGGTAAGCCCCCAGCTGTGCATTATGATTATGCTACATACATTGCAGATAAAATCCATGACCAGTTTATGAACTTAAAGAGAGAAAGATTATTCAGGTATACCTCATACATATACCACCTCTTCTTGTTTTATCAACCAGCTACCTTCTCTTTTCCTTTGAAGCAACTCAATGCCCAAGGAAATCCAAGATCAGTGGTGTTCTGGACCTCTGTCTTCCACTATACATCTGTGTCACCTTACACATACAATGAGTTCATTGACTTATTCATTTATCCAGCCTTGACAGTATTGCATGGTATTCCTCCTCCAAGGCTAACTGATGACATGAAGAGAGTTCTTCACCTAAACAAAACCTATAGCATTGGTAATTGGTACTTCTACCAAAACCACACAGTCATCAGAATATATGGCTGTGAGTTGACACCTTTTAGATTGCCAAGGTATGTCCCCATGAGGCTTTTTGCCTTGGAATATTTCAGACAGTTTGGCAACTCAGACTACCTGCATTTTCAGAGCAAGAACAAGAAGTCACAGCTAAAGGTGAGGAGCCAGCTGGGTCCTTTCCTATATAACAGAAAAGAGGAGGGATGGAAAGAGGCAAACACTATCCTGGAAGGCCTCAGACTGCAAACTAGTTTTGAATGGATACCCTATGACCCCAATCATTTTGTCTCCCTCAGGAGGATAAAATACAAATTGGGTGGCTATGCACACAAGAGACAACCTGAGATTGAACAGTATGCCAATGCATTAAGCTGGGAAGAGGGTACCTTAGAAGAAGAAATAACTGCTGAAGAGCTTCTAGAAAGAGAAGCTAGAAATATACAAAAGCAAGCTGACTTGGAAAATTGTGGACAGGTTCCTCATTCATACAGAAGACAGCTTGGAGCAGCTACTACATCATCAACAACACAGCAGCAAACTGCCGAGAAGGCACCGCAGACAGCAAGCAAAGATAAAGGGAAGCAGGTGGAACGGCCACCTCCATTGACAGAAGAACAAGTGGAGACATTGCTACAACAGCAAGAAGAGATGGAACAGCAGGAACAAGGGCAGCAGCAAGAAGAAATGCCACTTAAGGAACAGCAACCCTTGCAGCAAGAAAGGGTGATTGACACTCCTAGTTCCACTGAGCAACAGGCTCAGAATATAGTGCCTCCTAGGGCAGAAACTACCTTTGATACATCGGTCCTCCAAACCCCACAAAAGGAGGACTTAACCAGGAAAAGAGATAGAGAGACTCCCCTGACTTCATCCATCGATCAGGGAGAGAGAAAAGGCAAAGGTTGAATGACTTCCCAGAAGATGATGAGGCAATAAGACAAGCATCGGGCATGGGCCCACCCAGCCGAGAAGTATCAGCCAGTTCTTTCCAGCATGAACATGATAGAGCTATGGGAGGGGAGGTCAGCTCCTCCAGCCAGCACAAAGAAGGACAGGTAAGCATCAAACAGCAGTTTATCGACATTAAAAGGAGGAGTGATCCTATTAAAGTACAGCTGTACAATCATTTGCTGAACCTGGCTCCCACCAATCAGCAAAGACTCATGTCTGCCTTTGATGTAAGTGAAGGCAAAATGATCATGAGTCACTTCATGCCCACAACTCTGCATCCCCAATCTACCTCGGATTACCTAAGGACCAACATGGAGGTACTGGCCAAAGATATACACCCTATGGATAAAATCGAACTGCATAAACAAACTGGTGAAATGGTGTATGCCTCCTTGGCAGATGAAACATTGGAAAACTACAAATTGAAGAGCAGCCTTGATAATACAGCCTCTCAGCTGGAATTGGAGAGAGCATCATCACAAGCCAAGGACAACAGAATCAAGTCCTTGGAGGAGGTAATTATAGAAATAGGACATGATCCTAAAGATGTTAAAGGTATCCAAGAACTGTTGAAGATAAGGGATCAAGACATGGCTGCCTTAAGGAAGAAAATCAAGCTCCCAGCCACCATCCATCCTCAAACAGATGAAGTTGCTCAGCAAAGGCTAGAAAAGGATGCTACGGATTTGATGATATCCTTATACAAGGAGCTGGTTCGGATTCAAGACCAGCTAGGACAATCAGAAGCTGCAAAGGCAGCATTACAGACAGCATTAAAACAGAGAGAAGAGGGCCAAACTTCCCAGCCCCCTCCGGAAGTAATCAATCTTGAAGAAGCTCCTCCAACTACTACTCTTCCTCCTCAGCAGACAGGAACTACAGCACCATCTACAGCAACAACTACGCCAACAACAGAGCAGACTCCTAGTCTGGATATGCAGAAGCTGCAAGCTGAGATCCGAGTTCTTGAATCCCAAATGAAAGAGCTTGATGAAGTCAAAAGGTCTTTGACTAAGGTAAATGAAAGATTTGATACAAGCAAGCAGAATGAGGCAGCAAAGGAAAGAGAAATAAAAGTTCTAAAAAAGAGAATAGCTGAACTAGAAAAAGAGCTTGCACTAGAAAAGGTAACAGCAGAATTAAAAGCAGTCCTCTGGGGCAACATTGGTCGATCCATCACCAATCAGTGGCAGTATATTGAGACTATGGATGAGCAAATAGTACTCATCACAAAGGCAAACAAGGAAATACACAGAGCAAGAGCAAGCCTTGGCCACATGCCAGATGCTGCCAGCAGAATGATCAATATTTTAAATAACAAGACAAGCTCTCAGCTGGCCACCATGGGAATTACTAACAGGACTGAAACAATCTCAGTAGTTAAAAGAGTCCTGACACTAAGAAGCCTAGTTGGAACACTGGAGAGGAGAACACAGGACATGCAGACCGAAATCAACAAATTCCTGGACAGATTCCTGGCATTACAAAACAGAGGCCTCCCCAGCATAAGCAGTGTAGGAAGACTGCTTACCCTGGAAAATTACATCAAAAGGGTTGATGCCCATGCTGCAGCACAAATTGCAAAACAGCCCAGTACCTCAGCAGAAACAGGGCCAGCATCAGGGCAGAATTTGTATGATAGGGTGGATAACCTGTTTTTTATCATGAATGAAATTGATCACCTGTTTGATACACCACCAAATTTCTTTAAGTATACAGAAGCAGATGAGACTATGGGGGCAATCATAAATCACCAATTGCCCACACAGGAAGTATGGAGGAATTTGACACAGATAATCTTATCAGGCCAGAACCTGTAGCGTTAATTTCCTCCAGTTTATGAACAGTCATGCACAGGCAGAATTTTGGTGGATAACTCCACAAGGAAAGGACAGATGCTGAGCCAACTCGCAGGGCTATTTACTCACCACAGCAGCAATCACAATCACAGGTGGCAGACCCAAAATACAGCGCACGAGCCATAAAGTCGGGTTCTCCAGCATTTGATCAAAGTATCCCAACCGACTTAGCAGCTCCCAAAGGCCAAAATATCTTCTGACAGAACATCAAGACGCCTTTATTTTGTATTCAATGCTGTAATAAATTTCTGATAATAATATCTCAAAAGTGGTGAGAACATTAAGTCTGAGATAACTTAGAACTCAGATATTTTTGTAAAATCGTATGTATATATTCGCCCCTCACTGAAGCTTAAGGGGTTGTTGTTATTTTCATTTTGGAGATCTCACTTGCTGTAAAATTCTCAGAGAAATAATACAAAGGGTGAATGGAATTTCCAAAGCTTGGCGTACCTTGATGCATTGTGATGAATGGTGAATGTTGCAGGATTCCAGAGTGTTTCATAAAACAATAAGTCTTTCTTAAATCTCTGTGTTACATGTTTTCGAGTCTTTTGTTCTCTTTTATTGTTTAAATGTTTTACACTTAATAGCAAAGTAGAAGAATAGTTCCAGGATTTAATCACTGATTACCCTGAACTCAATCTGAGCTATTATCCATTTTTCTTCAGATACAGTGAATGAAGTGTAATTCTTAATTGCTGCACTTTAAAACTATATCTTTTACAGTGATAGACATTCCCAGGGATTCAAGTTTGCCCCTGAGACATCTATCCGTTTCTCATACCTAGTTTGGTGGAAATACTTGAAAACTTTAGTGAAAATTCTTAATTGCTTTCACTGGTTTTTTCACCTTTTGTGTTATAAATCAAAAAATTTGTTGTATGAAGTATCCAAATGGCCCTGTAAGTTTCACCAATTCACCTCAAGGTTTCTAGACACCTACAGCCATAGACTCCATTGCCCAATGATATTTGACTCTTTGAACATTATATCACAAGACCTGAAAGAAAATCTTCAACCAAAACATAAACAAAACCTGTGCATACTACCTAGCCTAAAACACTATCATAAACAGATACAAATCATAAAGAGAGAGCCCTCTCTGATCACAGTTTGGCTAGAAACGTGATCAAAAGATTGGTTAGTGGTTACCCCGGCCGTATTCCCTTGGGAGTCATAGGGAACAACCTGGGTGTTAACAATAACATGGATGATGTTCTGGGATATCCTTAGATGGAAACTGTGGTACAGTCAATATTAATGTGCAAGAAGAAATTCCTGAAGCTCTGGTATAAAAAGAAGAAAAATTACATTGCAGGATATTTCCATTAAGACCCAAGCAGAGACTATGGAGGCAGAAGCACAAAGCTCTACAGACACTTACA